>JANAVB010045020.1:14308427-14558427 GCA_029216955.1 Iris pallida
GACTTAAGTTGTTTGGTTACGTTATTGTACCAAGCATGCCTGCAATTAGGATCTAGGACAACTTGATAACACTAGGGATGACATTTAGAATACCTAGAGGACTACTAGGATTGCAACATAGGAGAACTCATCACAGCATAGGACCGTTAGCTATAATTAGCCTCTTGTTTGTATTTCAGTGGGTCAATTCAGACCAAGTTTGTACCCTTGGGATGACCCCTGAGGATCTCACTCTAATCTTATCTCGAAATCTGTTTTCACCTGTTTCCATTTGCTATTCCTTAATTTGTTGTTGAAATCGATTTCTGATTTTCGTTGTTGACTTTGATCTCGCATCGTGATAAATTTTGTGGATCGAATTATGATATATCCTGATAAGGTAAACGTCTGCTTTAGTTATGGAGTTTAGAATTTATCGCAGCCATATTAGCTGGTATGACAAAAACATAGAGCCTGATTTTGGATATACTATCCTATTCATATAATTTAGATTTTCTCGCAGCCATACCGGTTGGCGTGGCGAGGATTCTAGATAATATGATTTTAGGGAGTATACCTTAGTTATGACTCTATCGTTTATTGCATCTAAGCTTACTGGTGGGGCAAAAAATTCTGGCAACATGATTTCAGGAAGACGTATATGGTTATCAGATCATATCTCAACTTGGTTCACTTCGTTATGATCGATTGAGCAAGAATAAATTCTTATTATCATTCTTCCCCGTCTTGATTAACTCTGTTCTATCTACATCTACAACTAGGATTATAGGTTCTCTAGGACTCTCCAATAGGATTGCTATCATGTTATCTTTTGGACATAATTATTTTGTATTCCATCTTTCCTATGACTTGACTAAACTCTTCTTCGTTAACCTCTTTGGTAGTTCTTCCCGTTATGCATCTCATTGTCTCCGTACCATTCTTGGAGATTTTTCGATAAACTTTTCTGTCTTGTTTGACCCTTTAACTTGTTTGGATACTATTATGGATTGCTTGACCCAGTCTTAGGCCTTGTTACCTTCTACTTGATGGACGACCGAAATAGCCAAACCTTGTTAACTGATCCTGTAGTATAACTATACATGTATTGTGTGATTGTGATAAGTACTTTTTCTAGGGATTGGTTAGATTAAGTTTATAGGACGAGTATGTGTGACTGACTGTAGTAGACTTGGAAACCATTGAGAACGATTGCATTGATAATATGACTTGATGATAGGGTATCTAAGATGGAGAAATGAGATCGTATATTGTTGTGACTATGGATTGAGGATTAGAATCTTGTGCTTAGAATTGAGGATTGAGCATTAAATGACTTTGATGACCAAGTGATTATGGGTTATCTATAGCTAATTATATGTGATTAGAGGGTAGATCGATACGTGGATTGATATAGAATAAACTAGAATGAGTTATCGTATTGCGTACGAGATCGGGAAGATATCAGAACAAGACAAAGACATATGTACATTGATAATTAATAAATCGGGAGTTTTGAAATCGAGGATTTATATTCGGAGGACTTGTTGAGTATAAAGAAGAAGGCTCTACGCCAAGAATAAATATTGAACGTATGATTTCAAGGAGAAACTGTAGGAAAGGATTGACGATAAATGATGCCAAGGAACTGTGGATTGATGAAATAAGGATACTTAGGATATGATAAGGAAATCCAGTATTTACAATTGAGGTTGAAAATATGGTTGATGATTAACATTGTAGGTTTATAAACATACCCAGAGAATGACCTATATTTTAGGGAATACGTAAATGTTTCATGATAGTATGGAAGATTCTAAAGGATATATAACGTAGTTTATGATAGAAGAACTTTGTTGAACCTAAACCAAAAAGTTTGTAGGAGAAACAAAAGAGATGATTACAAGGATAGCAGATTGAGTATCGTAGCCAGTGCAGCTACATGTTATAGTTTGACCGGTTGGATGATTTTTAATTTCGAGGACGAAATTTTTGTAAGGTGGGTAGGATGTAAGCCCCCTGAATTTCAGGGCTGTTTTAAATTTTTTCTAAATGAATTATTATCGATAAATATTTTATTTATTTAATTGTTTTGATCATTAATGTTCATTCCCGTGACTTTGACTTCTGGAGTGTCAGGGATGCCAATCTCTGTAAACTCTCTTCACGAGTTTTGAAGTAGACAAGATTATCTTCCTGTTGATATATCGTGTCCCACTTGAACTCGTTCCCTTGTGCTCTTTTGTATCGCGCAAGTTCGGGTCAACTTAGACCGATTAATCGTTGAATAATTATTCCCACTTTATTTTGATCGTCGTTTGCACGTTACCGTGGCTTTTAATTTAGGAGCACCAGACCAGTCATTTTCTCGGAACCAACTTCTCATGAATGATCTACTCGAGATGTTCTTTACCCATGACCTTCGTGTCCCACTCAGACACTCTATTTTGTGCTCCATTTCCTTCGCACAACTTTCGGTTCAATTTAGGCCAATTAATTATCTACCGTGAAACCTGATTTATTTTCCAATTTAATTTCGGGACCCGACATCGACCCAACCTGTCAACCCGAAGTATGGACGTGGCCCATATGAAGCCTACTACCCATATGACGCTTGTGTCCCATTTATTGGAGTTCCGTATATTATTTATTTACCCGTGATTATAAATACGTATTTAATTCGAATATTGCCCCTGTCCGATTTGACCCGACCCGGTTCGACCGAACCCGAACCCGTGCTCCATGTTGCCCTTTCATGACTGCCCAAATACCCTACATAATTTTCCTATTTCTCCTATTTAGAAAATATCTCTCATTCCCTCTATTTTTACAAATATCTCATTTTTAATTCTTGTATATATATACACATATATATATATAAATAAATAAATACCTCTCTTTCTCTCTCTTCACTTTACACACCCCTCACCCTCTCCCATCACAGCAATGACCCCCCCTTGGCCGACTACTCTCTCCTCCCTCTCTCTATATTTCTCTCTCTGTCTCTCTTATATATATATATATACCTATATATATATAAACATACACACCTATACAATATTAAACTCTCTCTCTCTCACACAAACACCACCTCACCCCCTCTCCTTTACAGCACACTCCCCCCCCCTTTGGACCGACATCACCTCCCTCTCTCTCATTTCAAATATCCACTCTCTCTCCCTCTCTCTCACTTTCTCTCTCTTTATTAATACAAACACACATATAATTCTCTCTTTTTCTCTCAACAAAAACACATACAGCCACCACCCCCTCCATGCTCGGCCGACCACCACCTCCTGGCCGAGCTCCTCCCCGACACAGCCACTCCAGCCAACTCCCTCCTCCTTTCTCACTTCGAACCACCACACATCACCACCATCAACACCATCATCAACTCCATCTCCACCACCATGCACCACCACCCCCACTCCAACACCACCACCGCGCGGCCACCACCCCCGGCCGCCAGCCAGGCCAGCCCCGCCCCACTGTAGTGCGCCACCAGCAGCAGCCAGCAGCATCTTTGGCAGCAGCGGCGTAGCAGCATGCACGCGCGCGCGCACGCGCGGATGCGTGCGTGGCCGTGTGCCACTTCGTGGCCGGCCCGCGCCCCGCGAGCACCCCCTCGTCCCGGCGACCCCCCGGCGAACTCCTCCGTGGCCACCACCGTCTTCTCCGACGCGCCGAATAGGCTATTCGTGCGTTTTGAACGGAATCCCGTCGACGCGCGCGAGTTTTGAACTCGGAAATGGCGCCCCATTGCAGCGACTTCGTGCACATTTTCCGGGAGATCCGACCGTTGGATCGGCAAACTATTTCATCCGTCGCAATCTCGGTATATCCATCTTCACCCCTGTCAAATTTCACCCATTAATTATGTCGTTTGATACCTCAAAACTGGCCACCAAGTTGACGTTTTAAATTGAACTGTTTTTGGACAGTTTCGTGGAGCCGACTTCGTCAGCTCGTAACTTCGCCGTCGCAGCTCCGTTTTGCGCACCGTCAGTTCCGATGCACAGCTGGTATAACCATCTTCCTGTCTCCTTTATATTTCGTTTCATTTTAAGCACGTTTGGTTGGTTGAATTCGACGCCAAAGTTGGTCGTCCGAATTCTTTAAATCGCACTTGTTAAATTCCATTTTTGAACCCGGGACTCCGGATTCAATTTCTGACACCACCAGTAGACTCGTGGCGTCGTTCTGGCATGTTTTCATATAAAGTTTGCTTGATTTGGAGAACGTGGGCCCTGGCACGTTTTTCGGTACAAAACGGGTCCCACTTTTCGAGTCAACGGGTCACTTTGAGATCGGCTCATCGGAATCCAATTCCGGATATACCGTTGAGTTCGTATCGTCATTCTGGACTCGTTGACATATAATTTGCTGAGTTTTGAAGACGTTTGCTCCGGCACGCATTTCCGTACAAACCGGATACCAAGTGTCGCGTCAACGTATCATTTTGAGATCGGCACATCGGAATCCAATTTCGGATATACCGTTGGGTTCGTATCATCATTCTGGATTCGTGGACATATAATTTGCTAGGTTTTGTAGACTTCTATCCCGACACGCTTTTCGATGCAAAGTGTATCCAACGACGGACATCATTTTGACCCGAAATTACCGTTTTGCCCCTGTATCCACATTGGACTTATGGGTAGGCTATCCTAGCTGATTTGACCGTTCTGGACACGTTGGTGATATTTATTTTGTCATCCGACAACATCTGTAGATTTTGCTTATGTATCATCCTTAATTTATAATTAATTATTTTTGTAGATTTGTTACTTTCTGGTTTTGAATTTTATTATATTTTAATTGCTGTAAAAATCTTATAAAAATGGTATTTAAATATTATGTTAATTTAGCTAATTTATTATAATTTTTCTAGCATTTAATAAGTACTTTTGGTATTTTATAAAAATAGGAAAACATAACTCATTTTGAGTATATTTATGTTTGCTGATTTTTAATAAATATTTATGAGGGTTTATAAATCCCAAAAAAATTAGTATAAATTTCTATAATTAACAAAGATCATTTTGGTACTTTATTTTATATATATTTGAGCTTTTGTCTATCTCTAAAATTATTGGAACTTAGTGTACCGTTTGATTTATTTATTGAGTAGTTACAACTTGCAAGTTTTGCGTTGATTTGAGTTGTTATAGTATTGGACCTCACCCCGCACTAGTGTAAAGATCCTAGAAAATTAGTCTGGATATAGTGTCACTCCACATTAGACTTTTATGCTAGGTTCCCACTTAGTTAGTGTCCAGTTAGGAGTCCTGTCACACCACTAGTGATATCTTGATCATAGCTTAGAACTGAGTTTGTATATCACTATTGACAGGATACCAGACATCTATATCTTCGTACTAGTATTCTTGCTTTGCTCGAGGCAAGTACATCTACACACTCATTTACTGTCTTTTAATGCTAGAACATGTATTAACCCTGTTAAAATACTGCTTTCTGAATAACTGCAAGTTAAATCTTCACATGTTACATTAAATTGGTCCCTACCATGCTTAGGACAGTTATCATATCTTCACATGCTCCTTACTGGTTCTCAGTACATATTTTACTATGCTTTATACTACTCGGAGTATTCACATGTTTCATATTGTTCCCAGTACCGGCTATGCTTATATTACTCCCAGTGTCTCTCACATGTTTTTACTGTTCTTGTATCTCTCACATGATTAGAATATGGGTTATGGGGAAACTGATAGTATTGTACGTGATCACGACCCCCCTACAGTAGCGAGCTCGGTCGCATTCTATATGCATACCTTGCCGCAGGCCATTACCCCGCATGTCTGTACGGATGTACACTTATGCTTGTTAACTTGTACGTATGTACATTTCATTATGTGCCCTCCAGCACATTGTACATCTATTGACCGATCACGTACTTGCTCCAGTTTTAAACATTACATATGCATCTGTCTCTATGACATATGTGTCCTTGCCATGATAGACTATGAGTTATGTCATGTTTCCTGTGTTACCATGATATTGTGATCCCAGTTGTACCATGAGGTCATGTTTCTAGTATTTCCTGTTTTATAGACTTATCACACCATGTTTCTTGTTGTACATCTCTTTCATTATATGCTCAGTACTTTAGTTGTAGAGGTTGTACTTGCTCCCGTCCTGACAGGATAACGTTGTAGGTATACTTTTCGAGAAGGAAATGCTATGTGTTACATATTATGGCACTGCTTTTGAGGACCTGGCCTTAGCTCCAGAAGAGGCCCCAGCGGGGAACCTTGCTTAGATATCTTTCTTATGTTTTGAGACTTAGACTTTATCTGTACTTATATTTGGATACTGGACTTTGTCTCCAGTTAGATACTTTGGAAGTGTATTATTTAAGTCTGTGCTCATGTTACCTTCGCTTATAGATGCTGTGTTGTGATGAACATTTAAATGTGATTTTAGAACTGTTAGTAGCTTAGATCCTTTATTGTCTATTCTTAGAACAGCTTACTGCGCTTTAACCAAGCGTATGCTGGACATGGCTCGGCCCGGCCCAACAATTTGGGTAACGGGTCGTGACACGTGCTATGTCCGGATCCGTATACTATTCGGGGATGGGGGAATTATTAGGGGTTATGTGATCAAAGCCCCATGTCCTTATTTTGCTAGTGCCACCCTCACCTCACGTAGGGTGTAGCAGACATCCCTTGCCGGGTTATCCAGGTTGGCCGGCATGACCCTTTCTAGAGATTTTTCTGTGATTGTCGGGCCAAGTGGATAACCTTATCCTGACTCCCTAGCCGATCACATATCGCTCTAATAATTCAAATCACATTTACATTTATTGTCGTATCTTATTTCAGTTCAGTTTTACTTTCTGTACTTCTTACTATGCTATGATTTCATTTACTCACATGCTCTACCTGCCTTATACTGTACTATGATTTGAGACTAAGTCTTGTTTGAAAGAAGGGTTACAACCCCGGTCCTTGTTGGTTTAAGGGTTGTAACTCGGCTTTCGAATGGTTCCCAAGTCGCCTATATCTTTGTCTTGTATTTCATTATACTGTCTCTTATAGTATTTGTCAATTCACATGGAACTTCTGTTGGTGTTTGTACTTGCTCATTTTCCTGACAGGATACCGTTGACAAATTTTACAGATGTTTCTGAGACAGATGGAGACTCAGGCCAGGGCAGTGGCTGATAGATTGGCCACTAGATTTTATACTCCCTGAGTAGTTAGCACTTGTTAGGCTTGACTGGACTGCGATCCAGCTTTGGATTTTAGAATGTAGTATTATATATTATTCTGTGATGTTACGTTTAGTTTTGGACTTGTGTGGATCTAGAACTTATTTCTTGCTTCATCTATCATATTTTCCATGCTATCTACCTTAGTTTTACATTTGTGATTGAGACTGTATTGCTATGTCACCTCCATTCGGAGTGTATATACTGTACAGGTACCTTTATCTGTTTAGTTGTAGTATTCTAGATGACCTAGACAGCGTTCTACCGCCGATGCTGCGGCGTAGGTTGGACGTACCCACTTCTCGTGCCCCTAATCAGGGTGCGGGTCGTGACACATTTTTGTGGCGGCCCATGCAGGTCAGAGTCGCAATTATTATGATCTCGTAATGGTGCTCGACTTAGAGTGCTAATTACGAGCCTGCGACTAGGACATAGGATCTAGAATATGATAGGAGTTACTCAATCACATTTTAGGAAAATTCTGATCTTTTGATTACCATGACAACTCTTCTTGCATTTGAATTCAATTGTCCTCCTTTGATAATATCTTATCTTGTGCCATATTGATCTCTTGGGTTCAATTCGTCTTCAGGATGACAGTGACTCGTTCTCGGGCAGCAGGGCCTAGTACCCCAGAGAGGTCAGATTCGGGAGGTCTTCCACCTCCGGCTGCGGGAGCTACAGTTGAGAGAGCTGCCATCAGTCCCTGCCCTTCAGGCAGGAGCAGCAGCGACGGTTCCAGGAGGTCTTCCACCTCCAGCAGCGGGACTGTCCATGATCGTTCCTGATATTCTTCCACCGCCGCCTCCGCTACCGACAGATACTCAGGGGATGATGGCCCTTCTGCAGCAGATATTGCAGACTCAGAGCACGCAGGCAGATCTGTTGCGACGGAGCATGGAGAACTCCCATCAGCTGGCGATGGCAGCACTTGAGAGGGTTGTACCGAGTACAGTTCAGGATACCCCAGTTCAGTACCAGGGACCAGGCCAGAGGCAGGCTACTCGGTACACTTTTTGCAGGAGTCCAGGGTGTAGGACCGTTGAGCACCTCTAGAGGGGGGTGAATAGAGTGTGTGCGTGTGCAGCGGAAAATAATCACCAATAAAAAACTTTAAGCAATAACTATGGCAGTAAATAAATCCAGTAAAGTAAGAGTTAAGAATTCAAACTCAGTGACACATCGATGTATATGGTATCCCTCTGAGAGGACTAATCCAGTCTCGAGTACTCTTGCTCGATGTTAATCCACTACACAAGCTTTAACTGAGTGCTTGCAACTCTTACAACACCGTGCTTGGTGACAAGTGCACGACCGACTTCACAACACCGTGCTTGATGACGAGCGCACGACCAGCTCCAAACACCGTGCTTGGTGAGGAGCGCACGACCGACTCCAGAAGGCAATTGGAAAACTGGAACGTTTTCTGAATACAACCTTCGATACAACTCTTCAACACCAAACTCTAGATTAAAAAGAAACTGTACTGGCTTGGCTAAGAGTCGTAAAGGCTTAGATATGAAAGTAAAAGCTCAGAACACTTTTAGATAGAGAAGAGAAGAGATTGGATTGTTGAAATGAATGGTAATCTCAACTCTATTTATAGTGTTTTTGGGAGACCGAACTCGGGCAGAGTTCGGACAGAGTTCGGATGCTAGGATTTCGCATACGAACGTTGGATGCAGATTTGGTGGGAACTGTATTTCAAATAACCCAGACCGAACTCGGGCCGAACTCGGACCGAACTCGGACCGAACTCGGTCAGAGTTCTGTCAGAGTTCTGCTGGTTCAGAACAGTAAGGAATAAACCAAATTTGCATAGGTTTTGGGCTTTTTGGAATTGTGGATTTTTGGGATACTTAGGTAGGCTTATTTTTGTTTGTGGACTGAGAAAAACCTAAGCCAGTACCGATCCGATCAATCTCACATTTTTCCTAGACTCAATAAAAGGAAAAATACAGAATAAATATGAAAACCAATAGCCCTTTAGATGACGTCTTTTTCTGACATAGAAGACGCATTTTTCCTTGACGGCAATTGTCCAAAGATAAACAGATCTGAAAATCTGAATACCTTTCGGGGGCTTCGCCCCCGAACCCCTGACGGGGGGCGCTGCCCCTCGACCCCTGTCCGCTGACCGGGCAGCGGAACCCCCGATGCGAGGCCCCGGATAGGTCGTTGGGCAGTTCTGAGAAATCTCCTTGTATAACGCCGTCTTTGGCCCATTAATAATTCTCTATTGCATATGTCCTGGTTTGATCATGTTTGATCATGCTTACAGCATGTCTACAAATACATGTTAGAAGAACAAAGCAGTATCATGCATTATGATACAAACATAGCAATATGATATAGAACATTTAGGACAATGCTATGTTTAAGTAGCATGAATATTAGTGACATCACTAGTTAAACTTAATTGATTAGCCATATTCAAAAACATGATATAATCAATGGGCTAACACAGGGCACACTAGAGAGGCTTGTAGGAAGAGGTTGGGCGTCTGCCTATACTGTGGGGCGACCGATCCCCAGCTGAAGGATTGCCACGCTAGTAGAATCCGAAAAGACCAAGACAGAGTACATCAGGCACCAGCACGTGACGAATAGCAGCAGGGCCAGGGACATGTACTTCCCCAGCAGGCACCCAGGCAGCAGCAACAGCACCCTATATGTAACTTCTGTAAGAAGCAAGGTCACGGATGGGACGACTGCAGGAAGAGGCAGGGCCTGTGTTTGCTTTGTGGTTCAACAGAGCATCTGTTGAGGGAGTGTCCCAAGAACTTGGCACGATTGGCTCAGGCAGCAGCAGGAGCTAGGGCTCCGACATGGCAGCAGACGGGACCACCGTTGCAGACTCAGTAGCAGAGGTTTGTTCAGCATCAGCAGCAGGCCAAGGGAGGCCAGCCGGGGCGAGCTTTCGCCATGGCAGTCGATGATGCACAGGCAGAGGGAGAGCTGATTGCAGGTTCCAACCTTTTCGATTCTATTTCCGCATTTGCCTCCTTATAACTGTCTTGGAATTTCGATTCTATCTGTTCCTTGTAGTTGATAAATTTTGTTCGGATATTTCATTGTGAGTTATTTTTCTTCTGAGATAAGTCGTATGGGCTAGGTCGCCTCGATTATCAGATTTTAGAATACTCTAGGGTCATGCTAGCAGGCATAGTGAGGACTATAGTCGGATTATGATTGTATTTCTCGGGTGTGGGAATTTAAGGTTTTCGCTGCCAAGCATGCGGCAATGCAAAAATTTTAAATACCATAATTCTAGAGGTATGTACCTTAGTCAAGGACTCTGTGATTATCGTAGCCTTGCTCACTAGCATGACGGAGATTCTAAGTATCATGATTCTGGACAGACGCATATGATTATCGGACTGTGTGTTTGAGACTCTGATTGTTGGGGTATTTGACCTAGAAGGAGTATGACCATTCTAATTTCGAGGACGGAATTTTTTTAGGTGGATAGACTTGTCACCCTCACTTTTCCCAGTTAGGGGTAAAATGGTAATTTTTCATTTTATATATTTTTGGTAATTTTATTTCATGAATATTATTATTTAAATATATTAGGAGTCGGGTTCGAATTTCATCGCATTCCGAGTTAATTCGGGACCCCGATGAATTTCGACTTGAGCTGTAATTAGCATGTTAGCTAACCATGGCCCACCACACTAAACTTTAGGATTTAAGAGTTTGGACTAGTCCCCATGAGTAATTTAGTTTAATTATGATTTTTATTTATTTTTAGCAACTTCCTAAACCCATTTTTGGATTTAATTAGCATTAGGCTTAGGGAGGGGCAAACTTGTAATTTCAAGTGCCCCTCACCCACACCCTTGGCACCATGGCCGGCCACCTATAGGGCCACCCCCTCCACCTCTTTTACTTCCTCACGAAGTTTCTTCTTCTTCTCCATTACTTTCTTTCCAACTCCTTCTTCTTCCTTTTCAAATCCACTTTTAGGTATGATTTTAAACCCTTTTAAATTCCTCCTTTTGCATTTATTCTTCACATAAATGATAGAGGGGATCATTCTCTACAAGTTGACCATAGCCTTTTTAGGTTCCCTTAAAATATAGGTTAAGGATTTATTATGGTTTAATCCTTTTTGAGAGTGGTATATATTATTATATAATATATAATATATATATATATTATATATATATAATATATATATATATAATATATATATTTTTTTTTTATATATATATATATATATATATATATATATATATATATATATATATATATAGTGGTGTGTGTGTGTATGTATATGTATCTATGTATATTGTGTGTATGTGTGAAATTTATATATATATTTAGATATATATATATATATATATATATATATATATATATATATATATATATATATATATATATATATATATATATATATTAAATTTCACACATACACACAATATACATATAGATACAATACATACACATATATATATATATATATATTATATATAATATATATATATTATATATATATATATTATATATATATATATATACATCTGTGCATGTTGGGTGTTTTTATATAGGTATGTATATATATATATATATATATATATATAATAATATAATATATATATATATATTGTATATGTATGTATCAATGCTTAGAGTTGTGCATTAGAACTATAGTTGTGCATTAGAGCCTTAGAGTTGTGCATGAGAGCCTTGTAGTTGTGCAGGAATGCCTTAAAGGTGTGCAGAATGCTATTCAGGAAAAACTATGCAGTAGAGCCTTAAAGGTGAGCAGAGGAGCCTTAAAGGTGAGCAGAAGTGCCTTAAAGGTGAGCATGAGAGCCTTAAAGGTGTGCATGTTGTCCCAGTGTGCTAAAATCCGAGAAATTGAGTATTTTGTGTGTTTGTGCTTTCTGTGCATATGTAAGGAAAATTGGAGAGTGTGTGTGTTTATTATAGATAGATACTTAGAGAAGATTAGAAGAAGTTTAAGAATTAGAAGAAGTTAGAAGAATAGGAGAAAAGTGAGAAATAGGAAATAGAGGGAATCGAGTTAGAAGGGGAATCGGAGCTCGGAGTATCGGAATGAGTTGAAACTTGGCGTGGGACAAGAATACGTGAATTAGATTTTGTGGGTAGGCTTCCGAGTGGAAATCGGGGTTGTAGGGCGCCGGTATCGCGCCGTACCATTTCGTATCTTGAAATATTCAAGATATCGGCAATGGGCCGTATCGTGGACTAAATGTCCACTTTACTTAGGTATCTTGGTAGGTAATATATGTATAGGCTAGTATCTTACTACCCTAGGGAGCTCGGTCAAAATACCAAGCGTAGGTAGGCTAACTTGATAATTGCCTAAGCTAGAATTTTACCCTTTTTAAGGGCAAAATAGGATATTGGCCTACGGCCAAGATTTGAGTTTCGAAGTCCAAGATGGACTTGGATATGGGTTGTAGAGGTTGGTAATAGTTAGAAATAGTCGCCTAGACCTAGTCTTGACCCCGGTTGACCCAGAGTTGACTTTTTACCCAAAAGTCAACCGTGAGTCAACACTTTGTCTAGATTTGACCAAATCCAAACCAGAGTTGACCAGTTGACCAAAAGTCAACTGTTGGTCAACATTTGACCAGTTTGACCTAGAGTTGACCAGATTTGACCAAAGTTGACCAGTTGACCAAAAGTCATCTGTAGGCCAACTCTTGATCCCGTTTGACTTTCTTCGACTTGTTTTGACCTTTGATGACTGGTATGACCTATGATTGACTTGGGTTGGCTTAGATTGACTTGATATAACTTGATTTGACCTAGATTGACTTGACAGGACTTAGTGTGACTCAGTGAGACCTAGTTTGACCTAAATGCATATCATTCATTGTGAATCATCTTAAACTTGTTTAAACCTAAATTAACATATAGTATTTCATATTTAGGTCTTCTGATACCGCTCTGAGCATTGATATATCCTACAGCTCAGGACAGCGCGAGTACATTCACTGATAGTTTTAATTGTCTTGATATCTACTATATCCGATTCAGTTGTAGTGTCTTACTTGATTCTCGACACGATAGTTCACGGACTAGTATTATCGGATTCCGGTCATGAGATGTCATTCCTGGATTTCTTAGGATACTGGTACTTGCTTGGTCTTGATTCTTGTACTTGTATTGACGCCGATTCCTGAAGAGGACTTGCTCCCCTATTAGGGAATCCCGCGTCATGACGTGCTATGTCCGGATCCGTATACTATTCGGGGATGGGAGAATTATTAGGGGTTATGTGATCAAAGCCCCATGTCCTTATTTTGCTAGCGCCACCCTCACCTCACGTAGGGTGTAGCAGACACCCCTTGCCGGGTTATCCAGGTTGGCCGGCATGACCCTTTCTAGAGATTTTCCTGTGATTGTCGGACCAAGTGGATAACCTTATCCTGACTCCCTAGCCGATCACATATCGCTCTAATAATTCAAATCACATTTATATTTATTGTCGTATCTTATATTTCAGTTCAGTTTTACTTTCTGTACTTCTCACCATGCTATGATTTCATTTACTCACATGCTCTACCTGTCTTATACTGTACTATGATTTGAGACTAAGTCCTATTTGAAAGAAGGGTTACAACCCCGGTCCTTGTTTGGTTTAAGGGTTGTAACTCGACTTTTGAATGGTTCCCAAGTCGTCTATATCTTTGTCTTGTATTTCATTATACTGTCTCTTATAGTATTTGTCAATTCACATGGAACTTCTGTTGGTGTTTTGTACTTGCTCATTTTCCTGACAGGATACCGTTGACAAATTTTACAGATGTTTCTGAGACAGATGGAGACTCAGGCCAGGGCAGTGGCCTGATAGATTGGCCACTAGATTTTATACTCCCTGAGTAGTTAGCACTTGTTAGGCTTGACTGGACTGCGATCCAGCTTTGGATTTTAGAATGTAGTATTATATTATTCTGTGATGTTACGTTTAGTTTTGGACTTGTGTGGATCTCGAACTTATTCTTACTTCATCTATATATTTCCTTTCCATGCTATCTACCTTAGTTTTACATTTGTGATTGAGACTGTATTGCTATGTCACCTCCATTCGGAGTGTATATACTGTACAGGTACCTTTATCTGTTTAGTTGTAGTATTCTAGATGACCTAGACAGCGTTCTACCGCCGATGCTGCGGCGTAGGCTGGACGTACCCACTTCTCGTGCCCCTAATCAGGGTACGGGTCGTGACACCCCCCTCCCCCCCCCCCAAACCAGGCAACCACTGCCCCAAGGAGGGGAGGAAAGGGACTGCGGTGGAGGAGTGGGGAGTTTTAAGTTTTGAACATGAGTATTTTTGTCCTCTTTTTTCAGGGTATCAAATTTTACCAAATTTTTTTAAGGTATCAAGTTGTTAAATTGAAATAGCGGAGGGTATCAAGTTGCAATTAAGCTGCTTCTTTTTTTAATTTGTATATTAAGCATTAGACTTTTATTAAATTGTACCAAAAGTATAAAGTTTGGTGATGTTATAAACTCAGCTCTAATACGTCCTTCTGAAGGGTGTTTTTTTTTGTTTTGCAAAATTTTCGCTCTTCTGAATGGCTTATATTTTGGATTATATTTTTAGCGGCTTAGCTTAATATTTCTCTTAAACTTCTGTTCTACAAATTAAGATTGTAAATATTACGTCCATCAGAATGCGTAAAGTCTATGTATTTTTGATAAATACGTCCTTTAAAAGGGCGTGTTTTTTATAGAATTTGTTCGACCATCAAATGACTATACTTACAATCTCTATATTTCAACATCGTTCACCGTCCCTAGCAATCAACCACCATATAAATTCGAAAATTTTATGCCCTTCAGAAGGACATAAATTAATTAAGAGAAACTTTGAGTTGCATTATACTTTTTTTTAATCCAAATTCAAAATACACTCCACCCAATTATCATAATGCAAAAAATTCTCCACTTTTGATGAAAATTATCTCCCACCAATTGTCAACCCATTTGACCAAAATACCTCTATTGTCTTATTCCCCGCGCCCCACCCCGCTGCCCCCTCCCCGCCGCGCGCCCTACGTCGGTTGCCCCTTCCTAGTCGCACGCGCCCTACTGTCCGCTGCGCTCCTCCGCCAGTTGCCCCCTCCCCGCCGTGCGCTCTACCGGTTGCCGAAGTTGTTGTTGTTCCCGCTGTTGCTGCTGTCAACACCAGAGAAAGAGAGGAGGTTGCCAAAGAAAGAAAGGGAAAAGAGAGAGAGGATGGTGGGGCTCCGACTACCCGCAACGGTGGAGGGGGGGGAGAGGAGGGTGCGTAGCAGGGAGGGGGCAACGAAGGGTTGGAGGGCGCATGGACGAAAATGGAAGTATTTTGGTCAAAAAAAATTGGTCAAATGAGTTGACGGTTAGTTAGAAACGATTTCCGTCAAAGTAGAAAGTTTCTTGTATTATCTTAGTGGGTAGAATGTACCTTAAATTTGGATAAAAATAGGATGCAACTCAAAAAAAAAATCTCATTTAATTAATAGTTGTATAATATACGCACTTTCCAAAACGAACCAAATTTCTTATTCGATCCGATCCAAAATCGAGAAAAATGCTCACCCCTACGTCTTCTCTCACCGTATAGAATGTGATCGTGCTACAACAAGTGGTACCAGCACCAAAAGTTAAATCGGACTTTAGGAGAAGCACAAGAGATCTCGGCATAGATTACTTTCAAGACAAAGATGGTTAAATTATTCCTCTATTATAATTCACGGTTTGAAGGAAGCGAATAGAATTATAGAAAGGTCCTTGAGATTATTGAACCGCGGGTGGTGGAGTTGTTCTTTGAAGATGATGAGATTCCCGCGAGGAAGTAAAGCGAAGCTTGGTGAGGAATCGGTTCAAACAAATCGCAGAAAATTGATGGGTCAACATAGAAATATACGTTCAAACTCACATTAAACAAGTCTCCTCATTTGGTTCTTTGGTTTGCGGAATCTCCGGAATGGAAAAAAAAAAGTAATTACTTTTCTATATTTGGGTGTCAAAAAAATTGAGGAGAAAATGAAACTGATTTCCAATATAAGAAAAATAGAGGAGAAAGTGATAACATCCATCCAAACAAGGAATTACTTTCCCACATTGATGTATTCACTTTCATTTCTAAATTTCTTGGCATTTCCAAACATCGGAAAAGAAAATCAATAGAAATTAAAAAGTTTCAAAGAAAAGAAAATGACGAATTAGTTTCATTTTCCTTCTATTCCGCGAACCAAACGAGGCCCGAGTTCGTGGTCCAAAAAATATATAGTGCTGAACTAATACTAGGTCCTGTTGATTCCCGAAATCTAAAACTTTGGAAAGAAAAGTTATTTATTTATTGTGCTTGAATGCGAAAGAAAATGAACAAAAAATGAAAAATGATTCCTCCATCTATCCAAGGATTATTTTCTCTCACAAATTTTTTAACATTTTCAAACACAAAAAAAATTGAAATTACAATTTCTCAAAGGAAAAAAAAAAAAAAAGAAGAATAGAGTTCCTTTCCTCTCATTTCCGCGAACGAAACAAGACCTAAAGTTAACCCAGATAATCAAGGATGCCTCCAAAAAACAAAATTAAGAAAAGTATTCTAGCTTTTGTTTCATGTGTAGTTGAGAATGTCTTTCGTTTTAGTGCTAATTAACATTTAGATCATGAATGTTATATCAACATGTCCAATTGAAAAGCTTGGACCATAATTTTTCTTCTTCTTCTTTATATCCTAAATATAAGTACAAGGACAACAATGATACATATTTCCGCTAAGAATTATTCAAACAAGTTATAATATTACAAACTTGAAAATTATTTTGTAAACTTGGTGCAATTTATAAATTATTGAGAAATTTTGAGTCGTACCCCACTTGCTTTACCCATATTTAAGGTGCACTCCACTGCTTTACCATAATGTACGTTATCCCCCACTTTTGACGGATTCCGTCAAAGACCAACGGTCAACACGGTTGACCGATAGTTTTGGACGAAAATACCCTCCCAAACCTAAACCCAAACCCTAATCCTAATGCTCTGCCCCCCCCCCGTCCCGCCGCTGCCGCGCCCCACCCTGCCGCACCGCGCCCCGCCCCGTCCTACCGCTCCCCGTCGCTGCGGCTGTCGCGTCCATCACAGCCACCACCACCACTACACAACCACCACTACCACCACCTTCACCATCACCATCACCACCACCACCACCTTCACCTTCACCATCACCATCTTCACCATCACCATCACCATCACCATCACCATCGCTTCGCCCTCCTTCCCCGCTCCCGCTCCGCCCTGCCCCCCCCCCCCCCCCCCCCCGCTCTGCCCCCTCCCGCGCTCCGCTCCGCCCCAGCAGCAGCAGCAACAACAGTAGCAGCGGCAGCAACAACAACGGCGGCAGTCGCCAGAGGGAGCGCGCGGCGGGCAGCGGGGGAGGGGTGGGACGGGAGGGGGGGGGGACGTTAGCCGGCAGGGGGCATGCGCGCAGCAAGGCGCGTCTTGGAATGGGGGTTGCGGGGAGGAAGAGGACATTTTCGTCCAAAGAAATGGGTCAAAGGAGTTGACCGTTAACGAAGGACGGAAACCGTCAAAAGTGGGAGGTGTCTTGCATTATGCAAATTGTGTGGGATGCACCTTGAATTTGGGTAAAACAAGTGGGGTGCGACTCAAAATTTCTCTAAATTATTTTGTAGCAATATTGGGTTATAATCTTATTTCACATGCTTCTAGTGTAATATCAGCCAAAATGAGTTAGCAACAAGGACCAAAATGAAGTAATTAAAATTTGATAATAGTTTTAACTCATGTAATAACAATTTGACTACATAAACCCGTAAGAACTCATAATAAAAACTTGTAATATAGATGTGATACGTAAATTTTACTAACACAAAATGTACTGATTTTTCCTTTAGACGGTTGAAAAAATAAATAAAAAATAGATAAATGTAATACAAAGACATTTTATGTCCGAATTTGAAAAATTAGAAATTAATGAGTTCCCCTAAAAAAAATTATATATAATAACTAAACGACAATAGTAAATCCATCTTAAGTATATATAAAACATTGGATGCCACGTCTATGAAATGAATATAATAACTGAGAAGCTCGAAATATAAATATATAAACAAATCATAAAATAATGTTGGGGGAGTAAAAGGGACTAATAATTTGATGTTTTTGTATATAATAGTGATAGAATGATGGAGTATGTCTGGAATTTCTTACTAATATTGGAATGTTTTTCCGTGTTCTCCGCCCTCCTTTCGGAACGTCGTCTTAGATTCTGTCCTTTTCTATTCAAACTTTTGTGTCACAACTGGAAACCTTGCTTTTCCAGCTATCATTCAAAAACGTAAGTTTTGGCAACCTAACTTAGGGGGTGAGCGTTATTTGATTTTTCAAAGTTGAACCTAATCGAATCGAATAAGAGATTCGGTACGATTTAGAAAAAAAAAAAAAAGGTTCGGTTTCGATTTAAAATTACTAAAAAAAATTATTCGATTTTCATTTCGATCCAAAATCGAAAATAGAATAAGATTTATGCAATTATGTAAATACCCTCAATTTTATGAATATTTTATAATTCAAAATATATTTTGAAACAACAATATATATATGAAGAAAAAAAAAATTATATGAAGAAAGGGTAATTCTTATATATTGAAAACAATTACAAATTACACAAAATACTGTTGACCATGCCTCCTGGTCTCAGTGGCTGAATCCCAAGCATATAATATCACTAATTATGTTATTTATAATACCCGAAACAGTTGTTCTCCCTTCATATATCATCATGTTTCTCTCGCGCCAAACGTGCCATACCGCGGATAGCAGCTTGATTCTACCTTTCTCAAACGCTTCTGTACCGTTAGCTTTTAGTGCCCGCACCTCATCGAATACTTCGAGTAGTCCAACTCTGCGGCTATGACTCCCACCCAATTGAGACTTGATGTGCTGCCAGATAAATCCTGTTGTTTGGCATCTAAAAAATAGATGGTCTCTCATCTCGATATCCTCCTCACATAGAACGCAAGTGTTGCTAGGTAGATGGACTCCAAACCTGACCAACCGTTCCTTAGTAAGGAGCCTATCCCGAACTGCCTTGTATAGGCAAAGTTGCATCTTGATGGCCATGCCCTTTGCCCACACAACATCCGCCCAAGCCGCCTTCGGGAGATGCGGCCGTTCCAGGTCATACACCCTGCTGAAGCTGAACTCCCCGTCCGGAGTGTCCATCCATATCCAATGATCTGCACCGGCCTCGTTGCCAAGTCTGACCTTGGCGATCTCCTCCTTGTACCAGTTAGTAACCTGCCTGTCTTCCGCCCTCCATGCACCATTATGAATAATGACCTGAACCATTTCATTGCTACCGATTAGTTCAAATGTTGGCCAGCCTAATTTGTCTACTAAGCTCTCATGCATCAGCCATGGATCAAGCCACAAACTGGTATTTCTCCATCGTGGATGGCTCTCAGATATATTTCTTCAGTTTGCCCCGGAGACGTAGTATATTTTTGAACGTCACTGAGAAATTGTTATCAATACCTTGAACCCAGAAATTATTGGCTTGAAGATATCTATTCCTCGTCCATTGCGCCCATATGGAATCTCCTTCTATGCACTTCCATGCCAATTTGAGCATGGCTACTTCGCGCAAGACACTAAGGGAGCGCAGACCGACTCCTCCTTCTTCCTTCGACAAACACAGCTCTTCCCATGATATGGCGTGTAACCCTCCTCTCCAAACAAAATTGGTGCATAGATTCTCTATCCGTTTTATGGTCTTATTAGGAATATACAACGCTTGCATCCAATACGACGTGATAGCTGTAATCACCGCCCGTACCAACTCAATCCTGCCTCCGAACGAAAGTATTTGAGCCTGCCATCCTTCCAGCCGAGTACTAATGTATTGCACCAGGCCATTGCAGTCCACATCCTTCACATATGTAACTGATAATGGTAACCCAAGATATTTCACTGGAAGTTCGCCCAGTTCAATGTGC
Source organism: Iris pallida (assembly GCA_029216955.1). Taxonomy (NCBI): domain Eukaryota; kingdom Viridiplantae; phylum Streptophyta; class Magnoliopsida; order Asparagales; family Iridaceae; genus Iris; species Iris pallida. The sequence continues at coordinate 14,328,641 of JANAVB010045020.1, forward strand.
AATTTCTCCGACCACCTCTCCTTTTGCGAGCAGCCTTTGTTGACATATAGTCGACTCTTTCCATGTTGAGATGTAATCCCGACACTTGCTTGAAGTCTGCCATAATGGATAGTAATGCATTGATTCCACTATCTGATGGTTCAATAAAAACCAATAGATCATCAGCGTATATTAAATGCGATACACTGGGAGAGACGCGATGGTATAATGGTCGGATAAGCCCCTGCATTACTGTCAAGTCCATCTTGCACGTAAAGTGCACCATCACCATCGTGAACAGATACGGGGAGAGTGGGTCTCCCTGTCGTAGCCCTCGGTTGCTATGGAAGTAGCCTGTTGGTTGCCCATTGATGATGATCGAGAAGGAGGGCGTCGATATGCATTCTCTAATCCCGTCGACCCACCAACGAGCAAATCCCATGCTATGCAGTACCTCGCAGACGAACTCCCTGTTCACCATGTCATAAGCTTTCTGCAAGTCCAGTTTGATACACCCCTTGTTTCCTCCTGGCTTATTGAACTCGCGAACCAATTCATGGGCTAGTAGGCAATTTTCGGCAATCGATCTCCCCTTTATAAAAGTAGCTTGATTCATCGAGATGAGTTCCTGCATTAGACTTTGCATTCTAGCCACCATAATATTAGCAATAATTTTATAAAGGAAATTACAGCAAGCTATTGGACGAAAATCACCCAAAGAAATTGCCCCCTCCTTCTTCGGAATAAGCGTCAAAAATGTATGATTAATCTCCTTTAGTAGACGCCATGTGAGGAAGAAATCCCAAACCATCTGTAGAAGATGATGTTTAAGCAGATCCCAGTGCTGTTTGTAAAATCCCGCACTGAACCCATCAGGCCCCGGAGCTTTGTTGGAGTATGCATTTTTAACTATGAGTTCAACTTCCTCCATCGTAACTTCTCTGTTTAGAATTGCATTGCCTTCTTCTGTAATAATTCTTTTATTAATGATCTCTGCGAAGGAATAAATATAATCGGATTGATTATATAAATTAGTGTAGAAATTGATAGCTTCTTCTCCCACTTTGGAATCCTCGGAAATTACCTGACCATTAGCATCCATGAGCGTCCCGATATGATTCCTGTTCTGTCGAGCTCGGATGGTGGAGTGGAAGAATTTCGTACAACGATCGCTCCTTAAGCCATAGACACTTAGCTTGTTGTTGCAATTTTAGTTCCTCTTGCTATCGGAGTATACGAATTTCCTCCTGTAGCATATTCTCCTTCGCTGCTAGAGTAGCATCCATCGGATCGGCTTAGAGTTGGTTTTGAATTATGCTCAGTTCAGCCTCCTTGATGGTCAGCTCGTTACTTGGCCGGCTCCTGTTCCAACTCTTCAATTTTCTTTGTCTGTTTCAGCTTTTGTGTTAGCTGAAATTGTATGTTGCCCATGCATTCATGTTGTAGCCCTCGCTCAACCGCTTGGCGGTAACCCTCGACCAGCGGCCACGCGTTTAAAATCGAAACGGACGTCTCCGTCTAGCCTCATCTTCGCATAGCCGAACCAGGATAGGTGAGTGGTCACTTGTGCCGCTTTGAAGACCTTCTGCTCGGGTGTTCGGGAATGTCGACAACCAATGATTGTTGTACAATGATCTGTCTAATTGGCAAACAACCCGAGCCGTTGATGAATTGTTGTTCCATGACCAGATGTGCCCCGTGCGTTTGAGACAGTGCAGACCCGAGTTGAGTATGCAAGATTGGAAGTCATCGAGGATGGCCGCTGGAACCTGTCGGCCGCCTAACTTTTCACTATCATACATGATAGCGTTAAAATCCCCACTCAAAATGAATGGTAGATTATCACCAACATCAGTAGCAAGCCAGATAATATCCCTCCATAATTCGAAACGGCGTCTACAGTCATTATGCCCATAGACTGCTCCTACGACAAGTCTGAGACCGCCTTTGTTAGTGAAATTAATAATGATAAGTTGCTCGGATAAGAATCTGACCTGCCCTGTGTCCACCGAGGTGTTCCACACACCCATATTCGCGCCATGTTACAGCTGGCTAGATTGTGTACAAAGGACCACCGATGTGGCGTTCTTCTCGTGAGCAGTGACTCCGATTTGATCTTGCTCTCGAGAATAGAGACAATCGAACACCTATACTTCTTCACCAAATTCTATACTTCTCTCCATTCCTATGGAATTTGTCCCTCGGACATTCCATGTAAGTATCGTCATCTATTGATTAGGGGGTATATTGTCCTTTTTAAGTCTCTGACTTTCCCTCGGACGAGGTGGGAAAGTTCCCATGGTCTGTGTCTGTGACATTTGCTCCTGACCTATCCCCGGCGTCTTCCCCTTCATCAACATAACCCACTTGGGGTTTCTTGGTAAGAGGTCTGCTCCCCTCCAAGCGAGTCCGTGTATTGACATCACTCTCCCTTGTCCCGTCTAGCACTGCAAGCGCCGCGCTTGTACCTTCTGTTCGATTGTTCCCATTCTCCCATGTTTGCCTGTCTCCAATCACCTCGGAGCCATATTGCGTCGCCATGGGAGTTCTGGCCATGTTATGTGCGTTGTCTCCTGCGTTGTAGACTACCAGTTCTTGAGACATGGCTTCACTATTGGAATATTCTTCTCTGGCCCTGGTCTCTTGCCCAGTAGAGATTGTCGCAGCGGTACCTCGCTCATCTCTATTGCTACTCCAATGTGATCTTGATCCATTTGCACCGCCATCTCACTAAGAGCTTCTTCGTTGCGGCCCTTCTGCTCTCAGTTTCGCGGAGAGTCTCTTCCTGTCTAGCTTCCTTTGACATGTCTAAGTCTGTCTCCTTACATTGGGTCCTAGTATGTCTGAAACAATGACAGTGTTCGCATGAAGGAGGCACCCATTCGTATACGATTTCTTGTTCCAACCGCTCGCCGTTTGGGAGAACGAGATCGGCCTTCCTGGGGAGTGGCTCTCCAGCAGTAATTTCTACGAAGACCCTCGCGTAGGATAACCGTTGCCGTCGGGCTGTAGGGATATCCGTGCGAATTGGTTTGCCCACTACACTTGCCAGTTTCATGATGGCAGGGTTGCTCCACAATTGAGGGGATAGCCAGGGGAACCGGATCCATATGGGGACGGTGTTCAATCGGTCTTTCTCAAAATTCGTCTCGGGGTGCCATTTTTTTAACACCAGTCTCCCATCGAAGGTCCAGGGCCCCCCTTGTATAACTCTCTCCAGATCCTCAGCCAGGTCGAATTTTATAAAATAAAACCCATTTTCTCTTGAATATATTTCCATCCCCCCTTTAGGTCTCCATAAGCGGAGGGCGAATCCTCTTAGCTGCCCGTAGTATGGTCGGTTCCCCATTACGTATAGGACAATAGTATTTTTCCAGAACTCCGGTTTCTTGTATGTCATCGGCCGTGATCTCGACACCTTTTCCCCGTTGACGATGCATGGTTCAATATATTGTAGATCGACCTCCTCCTGCACCGCCATTGGCTTATATATATCCGCCCAGGACACTGGTTTGATCGTCCTCCTGCACTTCCTTCCATCTGGCTCCCCATAGTCGCTTTAGCGGAGTATTGATCGCCTTTGTCATCTGCTTTTCCCATATTTTCGGTCCTATTACCACCCCTTAGAGGCGTAATAGCCGGCCTGGTGCCTGCGTATCCCTTCCTTGATTCCCTCCGAACTCCGGCCTCCGCGTTATCGGTCGCTGGCCCCCGCACTGCCTGCTGGTGCTCCTTCCCCAGTAGTTCGTCGCGCCCTTCTCTTTGATTACAAGGTTTCTCCTTCGCCTTCTCTCCACTGTTGACCATCCTCCATCAACGTCCCTGATTCCGTCATCCTCCTCCCCAGGCAGAGATCGGGAAGCAGCCGGTGTTGTCTCCTTAGGGTTTCCGCCGCGGTCATAGGGGAACCCTAAATCGCCTGATTTCGTCATCCTTTTTATGTATATATAATATCAATTATATATATATATATATATATATATAATATAATATATTATATATATATATATATATATATTGAAGAATGGTAATTGTATTCCTTGGTAAAATAAACCTTACATCTTACAACTCACAGGCCAGTGGCCGGCCTTATTCTTTCTCTCATTACCGATACATCATGTTCTATATTCAGTATGCCTCTATATGAAGTCTGCAGCCGTTCAAATATACGTGCGTTCCTCTCGCGCCAAATGTGCCAGACCGCGGACGTAAATCTGATGCGGGCTTCATTAAACCAGTCTCTCCCTCTCCTCCGGTTCATATTCATCTCCTCCACCGTGTTGCCCCAGTCTGGTTCACTACTCATATGCAATTGGAGCTTTTCCCGCTGCACTCGCCATATATCCCACGCCAAGGAGCAGTTAAAAAATAGGTGTTGTATGGATTCCACCTGATTCCTGCAAAGCACACAACTGCTCTCCCCAAGTCCGATGCCAAATCTGAGTAGCCTGTCTCGCGTCAGGAGTCTTTCCATGCATAGCTTGTACATACATAATTGCATCTTCCGTGCCACTCCTCGAGTCTAGACCATCTCCGCGTACTCCCATTTATCGTACTGCGTCTTACAGCTATCATACACTCCTTTCTGTGTGAACTTGCTGGTACCTGTATATCCCAAATCCACTCGTCGCATGTCACGCCCGTTTTTTGTTATACGTATTATCAGTATACGTGTACGAATTTCTGACTTTTGTCAGGTGACCCGTATTTTGACTTGTCGTGCATAGCCTAGTCTTAGTTTAATCTTGACTTGGTTTATTTTGATTTGGTTTGGTTCAACATGGCTTGACTTGGCTTGGCTTGGTTTGAGATGGAGAGGTTTGGTATTTATATCAAACTCCTCTCTCTCTCTTCTCTCCTCTATTACTTTTTATTTACTTCTTCATCTTGTAAACCCCTATTTCTGACCCTAAGGACATTTTGGTAATTTTGGGTCCAAAAATTTTTTGGATTAAAATATTTTGGATGGCGGAATTAAGTATTACATGAAATTTCACGAAGTTTGGAAGTCGTTTGGACCAATTCCGAGTCCGTTTGAGCAAAAAGGACCCAAATGACTAAAATGACTTAAGTGATGTTTGGGACCCTATTTTAGGGCCCTTCCCATGCCATAAGTGGCTGCCACCCCCGGTTTCTCTCTCCATCTTATGTTTGAGAAAAAGAAAGAAGAAGGAAAAGGAAAGAAGAAAAGGTAAACCCTAACCCTAATCCAAACCCTAGATTACTTTTCTATTGCTAACCCTAAGTAATTTTCCTCTTGTTGTGGTAAAGATCTAGGTTAGATCTAGTGTAGAGGAGGAGCTTGGAGGAGAAGAAGCTCTTTCTTGGATTTTGACCTAGAAGGCCAATTTTGGGAATTTCTTTGGGATTCCAACTCCCAAGAGGTAAAACCCTAATCCAACAATTGTATTAGCTTCTAATTAGTGTCATTAGTGTTTTAGAGACTACCCAAGGCATAGGGCTACCCTTTGGAAGAACTTTGAACTTCTTTGGACCCAAATTGAGACTTTGACCTATGATTTTGTGTCAATTTTGAGGAAAATCCGAGATTGGCATATTTGGATGTTGTGATTAGGTTATGAGACCTAATTAGGTTAGTTTGGGTGGAGGAGGCTAGTTATGTGTCACGACCCGCACCCGCTTTTCGGGTACGAGACGTGTCCAAACCAGCCTACGCCGCATAGTCGACGGTAGAACGCTGTCAAGCCCGCAAGAAATAAATGCTCAAAATATAGCATTTGCTTCTCATTCACATTTCCAAATTTGTTACAATATTTACAACATTTATAATTAAAGAGAATACAAGATTTTACAATTAATAAAATTGATACAACTGCTATCTATTTCTAGGTTTCTGTCTGCAAGTACACCCGAATCTTCCAAGCTAAGTGAAACCACAGCTAACCTGAAAATGATGGTTTACAGTCAGGAATGGAACAAGTACACAAACCAACGGCAATGCAAAAATATAATAGAATTAACAAGACATGAAAATAATTGTGAGAGGTGAAAGCTAGAAGATACTGACATGGTACGGTAGGAATAAAGGAAAAATAAAAAGACATCTACCTATGTGGTGTGAAATATCCGTTTCGACATCTGAACAACTAGGGGGTAAATCCAGCACACTGCACGTGTCGTGTGCAGCTGCTATCATGCAAGAATAGACATTTTGGGGATATTTCTGGGTAGTCCACATGTCTACTAAGATATTTTCCCTCCCGACTACTCCGTGTGACGAGCGTGTCAACAAGCAGCAAGATATATGTATAGACATAAAATGAAAAGACTACTATGAATCGAAAGCAATCAGAAAGTGCACTTGCCTGAGGTCCTTAGCTGGAGAAACTGATAGTACAACCACATCAGATGAGTCACTAAAGTCAACACATACAAAAAGCTCCAGATGCTGAAATAAACATTACCAACGTTCTCAAAATAGTCAAATTAGCTAGGATTGCCTGTCCTTAAGTCCAATTCTGGACACAGGGGAAAAACGGTAATTTCGGGTCAAAACGATGTCCGCTCCGTTGGATCCGCTTTGCACCAAAAAGTGTGCCAGAGTCAACGGTCTCTAAAGTCGTCAAACTATATGTCAACAAGTCCGGTTTTCCGATACGAACCCAACCGTATGTTCAAAGTTGGATTTCGGCGGGCCGTGCACAAAATCGTCCGTTGAGTCGGACCGTGGAGCCCGTAAAACGGCGTCCGATTCAACTGTCTCAGAATTGGACCAAACTTGGCGTACAGGACCAGAAAAATGATACGGTCCTATTGGCGCAAGTTTTGTCTCGATCTGACGAGCGTGCACAAAGTAATTAGGAAACTTGCACAGAGGCCGATACGGTGAATTTCGACGGATACGCATACAAATTCGTCGCGCACACGCGACCAATTTGAATTCCGTCAAAGCCCACACGTCCACGAAGCCGTTACGCACCTTTCGATGCTTTCGGTTCACGACCAAGTCGCCCGGATTGGCGGGACGCACGTCGTATCGGACAATTTTATTATTTTTAAAGCAGGGTTTTGACAGTTTTGGAATTCAGTTTTCTCGACCGATAGTCGGTCAAATAACAATCTACAAAAAGGGTTCTAGAGTTCTATAGGTTGTTTAAAACATTATTCAGAAGGTTGACCAAATCGGTCGCTGGATCGATCCTCCAACATGGGTTCAGGGACTGTTTTAATACTCTATTTTTGGACAGATTTCGACCAACTTCGTGTCGATCTCCCACTCGATTATAGTCCGATTTAAAACCATCATAATACATAAATATGAAGAGGTATAGGTTAGCTTTGTACCCGAAGAATCCGTTCGTGAAACGGATGAGGGTGGGGGTCGTGGTTGCCTCGCGAAGTAGGCCCCCCTGCTGCTACTGTTGCTGTTCTGTTTCCTCCCTGTTTGCGCGCTGTCCGGCGGCTCTGGCCAGCTGACGGTGCCCTCGCGCGCGCGCGCGCACGGGGCGGCATTGTGTTAGGGTTTGGTGATGACTTCGCTCGATCCCACTCTTATTCTCTATATATAAACCGCGGGATGGGGCTCCTCGGGTTCGCGTATGGGAAGGGGCGGGTCCTCTCAGGTTCGTACAGTTCTGGGGGTGCTACTGCTCAGTTTGGGTATTAAACGGGGTGGGGCTCGGGCCTGTGAGTGCTTCGGGCTCTGCTTCATGTTTGTGGGGAGCTGAGTATATGGGATAGAGGGCCGGGCTGGGTTGTCTGTTGCTTTGCTTTTTATTTTAATTCTTTTTCTTTTCTTATTCTATTTCTTATATATATATATTTTTTTTTCTTTTCTATTTCTTATTATATATATATATATATATATATATATATTTAAAATATATATATATATATATAATAATATATATATATATATATATAATATTTTTAAATATATATATATATATATATATATATATATATATTTTATATATTATATATATATATATAATATTATATTATATATATATATTAGATCAGTACATTTATACATATATACACATAAATATATATATACACCCACTTATATGTATATTTATATTTTCATAAACTACACATATATTATATTATACATTTATATATACGTACAAGTATTATAATAATAGATATATATATATATATTATATATAATATATATCTATATATATATATATAAATTATATATATATATATATTATATACAAGGTATTATATGTATTTATATATACACATACACACCTATTATATTAATATTTGTATTTACATACACATACACGTATATAATATATATATTCATATACATGCACATACACATATATACGCATAAATATAAATCATATTATAACAATTAAATATAATAATTAATTATTTATAAAATCTAAAAATCACCATTTACTTAAAATAAGTAAAATAGAATATTTCAAAATTTCGGAAAGGGGAGCTACAAACTACCCACCTTAAAAAATAATTTCGTCCTCGAATTCTAATTCATAACTATTCTTAAATTCAAAAGGAAGTCTACTATAACCTTAATCTCCTTAAATTTAATTCCTCGAAATAGTTTATATCCTTCGAAAATAGTTTATATCCTCCTCCTAGCCATTTTGTAACTACATAAACTCTAAGACTTCTACCCACCTTTGGTCACCCTACTCCCTCAATGGTACATCCCTAAACTTTATAATCTTCCAATTACTTGCTAAAATGGATATACTACTGCTTTTGGCCTCTATAATCCTCTCCTATCTATTAAAAATCCAAAATCTAACAAGCAACAAATTTACACAAGTAGCTAAGAGTATTGGTAAATTCTAATAAGTATGACCATTCGTCACTCTACAATAGGAAGGACAGGAAGATAGGAAAAATAATCGAGAGCGATTATGAAGCTCCTAAAGCGTAGAAGGTATCCAATGATGTAGACAGAAGGAAAGTTTATACGCCCTTGACTTATTTGCTAGATTGTGCTACTCTAGTCCAGTCACTTGCTAAATCGAAGAACTCTTCGTTTCTTAGAGGGTCTTACAATCCGTATAAACAGAAGTTCCATAATAGAACAGAATTTGAGAAATCAAGATTGTGATATCTTTTCCGTGGTTGTTTAAACACGAGCAAGGGATAAAATGCAATACAAGATCGTATCGCAACTTCCAGGTAGATGGAATAAGGGTTACGAATGACTTCACATTCTAAGAGGTGGGGACTACATAATTGGTATAGGGACATTTTCAATTAGTTCGGTCTTATAGTCCAAATACGGTGGTAGCATGGATGTGTTCTACTGGGTCTTAATGGGTTCTCTATTTGGACATCAGTCATTGGTTGGATGAACATTGGGTTTCAATCTATATGGATTGGACAAGATCCTAATGATAAAACTCTTCCTACTAGATTAGGGTATCCTAGAATAGGTTTCTATCCAAGGGTTGAGCTAGTTGCACGTCAAGTTGGTTAGCTAGGTTCCTTAAGCCCAAAATGTGCCTTCAGTGACTTTTGTGTTTACGTAGCACATGAGGCCTCAAGTGGGTGGCGCACAAGTGGTATGTGCGAAGTAGGCTTCGAGTTTATCACAACCATATGTTGGGTCGAAGGAATTGAGTCGAGTTTGAGGATCTAATAGTAGTCGGAAAGTATACCAGTATTATGGTAAGGGTTATAGCTAGTTCCTTTTGTCCTGAAAGTCATACCAGACGAATAGAGTACAAGGGGATGGGTTTGAGTGGGACATGACATACCTAGATGAAGGTAGACTCCTCTAGATCTTGTATATGAAATTTGTTGGGAGGTAACAATCGGTCTCGTGCTCCGAATATTATGGCACAGTCGGGGACACAAAATGACCTAAATGGGAAGTGGAAGTCCATGGGGTACTAATTATCATCCTAATGGGAATTATTTCGATCAATCGGTATTCCTCACATATCCTAAAATTTTAGGAGGCTCACAGTCTACCCACCTTAGAAGTTAGGATATGGTTTTAGGAGTAATGAGTTTAGAAGAATTCCAAAGTCCGGATAGTGTGCCTCGACTCTTATTAATAAAAATAAGGCACGGCAGAACGGAATACAGTAGATATAAGTCAAGCCAAGGGTCGTTCCTCAATAAATAGAAAAACGAGCGTGTACAATGGCACACGGTCGATAAAATAGAATGATCTACTCGTCCATAGTGTACAAGAACTATTGACCGGGTAACCAACTCTAAGGCACATCATATAAAGAGATTTCTAACAATTTATTCGTGAATTTCTATTGTGTCAAACCTACCAGACTATTGTCACAAGGGTTCTAGTTGAAGCAAGCTTCAACAAATAATTAGAGGCTCACAACTTTGGTCTCTTGAGAATAGGTAGTCTCCTAGGTTGCATTTTGACTAAGGATAAAACCCTAATCATTATCAAATTTCAGATGGCTAGAAGGTCCCAATAGATGTTTGGAGGTCGAGAGGAGAATGTGTAACCCAAGGCAACGTTCTAGTCATATGGCTAGATGATGGTAGCTAACTTGTATATACAACTATCATAGCCGTGGGGATACTCGGTATCCATATATCAATTACGAGCTTTCGCCTTTCCAACCAGTGAAAGACAAAATAATAAAGAGTTTAAGAGATGTCACTTACCACAATTACGTGATTCAAAGGCGAATGTATAATTCAAGGGAATTGTCAAAGCAGTCGCGGATGAGATCCTAGAGACATCCACCTCAATCCACATAGGGTAATTAGAGGAAGAGCGAACCAATTGCATCATGGTTGATCAGACCGTAATACAATGATTCTGATTAGACAATATGTTAGCGGCGTCCTCAATAAACATGTGTCTTGAATCAAGCTCGATAAAAGAGTAAGCTTGCAAAAACTAGGCTGTAATAGCAGCATTGGTCAAGATAGTCAAAATATAAGTAGGCGAGATTTTTGGAAATGAGGCACAAGTAGTTCGAGTTTTGAGAAAAATCAAATCCTTACCTGGTGTTCTTGCCTATACAGTCAACCTATTATCTTCTTATCCATAAGGCTTTAGTCGACTAATGGGTTATGGACTTCTGAATTCTATATTCTAGGTAAACCTGTTAGTGTCAGTCAATTACCTCGTTAATAGATCACAAGGACCACATAAGGCTAAGTTGAGAGGCATGCTACCACTTACAGAGCTTCCATTAGTATTGGCATTGGGTCCTAAGGGACATACAGGGCATCTCCTATCCTCTATAGTATCCTAATCTTGTAATCATGTCTGAAGTCATTTCACCGAGAATTATGCCTCGCCTATATACTCTGGCTGTGACAAACCCTTGGTTCCGTGATTCAGGTGTGATAAGCTATCAGGTACTCTACTCTATATTGACACAAGGGTATCTAAGATCTAAAGAGGTCAACGAGAACATAGTTTTAGCAATGTTCCATAGACTATGATTCTTCGGAATGATTTTATTTTTATGGGTTGTGCCTCGCCAGTGCGCTGCTGGCTGTAGTGAACCCACACTATCCATTCTCAAACAATTGGCGACAGTACGCTGCTATCTAGTCATCGCAGTCATTTAATTACTCTAACTATATTCCTAAGGACTTCAAGGAGCTGCTAGAGTTTCAAGCTAGTTGATTATGATAGAGCGTAAACATCTACCTATGAGTCTCAATCCTTAAAGTAAAAAGGTTGACCGGGGAGAAAATAACTGAAGACAGGAAAAAATAAGAACATCCTAACATTTATCTCATATATATTTCAAATGGTTGAGGGAAAAACTTTGAATCAATCAACCTCGAGATTCGTATATGAATAGCAGAATCAAAAATTATAAACCAGTTCCTTACAGCAAAATAGAATTTAAAATAGGCAGTTCTAACTCATGATGTGATGTTTATATCTAATAGAGCAAAAAAAATTGAACAAGTTATCAAGATTATAGCCTTAATTCTAGGGAAGCCTAACTAACCAAATGAGTAGTATACCCACGTTGGTCATATCGTCATATCAAAAGTATAGTGTATCTATAGAGATCTAGCAAGCTATCTAAATTTAATAATTTTAAATTGCATGGCCTATCTGACAACCTTAACTACCCAACGGTCAATTTGAATAAGGGACTCCTAGTCCTAGTCATTTTCTTAAATCATTTCAATCCTATTGTGAATGAGCATTCTTGGTCGCAGGCTCGCAATAGTACGACTAACGTACCATCACGATTTCGAAATCTTTTACGAAAATGACCTGCATGGGCCACCACAAAACTTGTCACGACCCGCACCCACTTTTCGGGTACGAGACGTGTCCAAGCTAGCCTACGCCGCAGAGTCGACGGTAGAACGCTGTCAAGCCCGCAAGAAATAAATGCTCAAAATATAGTATTTGCTGCTCATTCACATTTTTAAATTTGTTACAACATTTACAACATTTATAATTAAAGAGAATACAAGATTTTATAATTAATGAAATTGATACAACTGCTATCTATTTCTAGGTTTCTATCTGCAAGTACACCCGAATCTCCCAAGCTAAGTGAAGCCACAGCTAACCTGAAAAATGATGGTTTCTAGTCAGGAATGGAACAAGTACACAAATCAACGGCATTGCAAAAACACAATAGAATTAACAAGACATGAAAATAACATGTGAGAGGTGAAAGCTAGAAGATACTGATGACATGGTGCGGTGGGGAAGTAAGGAAAAATAAAAAGACATCTACCTATGTGGTGTAAAATATCCGTTTTGACATATGAACGGCTAGAGGGTAAATCTGGCACACTGTACGTGTCGTGTGCAACTGCTATCATGCAAGAATAGACATTTTGGGGATATTTATGGGTAGTCCACATGTCTACTAAGATATTTTTCCCTCCCGACTACTCCGTGTGACGAGTGTGTCAACAAGCAGCAAGATATATATATATAGACATGAAATGAAAAGACTACTATGAATCAAAATCAATCAGAAAGTGCACTTGCCTGAGGTCCTTAGCTGGAGAAACTGATAGTACAACCACATCAGATGAGTCACTAAAGTCAACACATGCAAAGAGTCTCCAGATGCTGAAATAAACATTACCAACATTCTCAGAATAGTCAAATTAGCTAGGATTGCCTGTCCTTAAGTCCAATTCTGGACACAGAGGAAAAACGATAATTTCGGATCAAAACGATGTCCGTCGTTGAACCGGCTTTGCACCGAAAAGCGTGCCAGAGTCAACGGTCTCTAAAGTCGTCAAACTATATGTCAACAGGTCCAGTTTTCTGATACGAACCCAACCGTATGTCCAAAGTTGGATTTCGGCGGGCCGTACACAAAATCGCCCGTTGAATCGACCGTGGGGCCCGCAAAAGGCGTCTGATTCAACTATCCCAGAATTGGACCAAACTTGGCGTACAGGACCAAAAAAATGATACGGTCTTGTTGGCATAAGTTTCGTCTCGATCTGACGAGCGTGCACAAAGTAATTGGAAAACTTGCACAGAGGCCGATACGGTGAATTTCGACGGATACGCATCAAATTCGTCGCGCACACGCGACCAATTTGAATTCCGTCAAATCCCACACGTCCACGAAGTCGTTACGCACCTTTCGATGTTTTCAGTTCGCGACCAAGTCGCCCGGATTGGCGGGACGCACGTCGTATCGGACAATTTTATTATTTTTAAAGCAGGTTTTTGACAGTTTTGGAATTCAGTTTCCTCGACCGATAGTCGGTCAAATAACAATATACAAAAAGGGTTCTAGAGTTCTATCGGTTATTTAAAACATTGTTTGGAAGGTTGACCAAATCAGTCACTGGATCGATCGGAATCGATCCTCCAACATGGGTTCAGGGACTGTTTTACTACTCTGTTTTTGGACAGATTTCGACCAACTTCGTGTCGATCTCCCACTCGATTATAGTCCGATTTAAAACCATCCTAATACGTAAATATGAAGAGGTATAGGTTAGATTTGTACCCGAAGAAACCGTTCATGAAACGGATGAGGGTGGGGGTCGTGGTTGCCTCGCGAAGTAGGCCTCCCTGCTGCTACTGTCGCTGTTCTGTTTCCTCCATGTTTGCGCGCTGTTCGGCGGGTCTGGCCGACCGGCGGTGCCCTAGGCGGCGTGCAGCGCACGGGGCACGCCCAGGTGTAGGAGTTGGTGGCGTTGTGTTAGGGTTTGGTGATGACTTCACTTGATCCCACTCTCATTCTCTATATATAAACCACGGGGTGGGGTTCCTCGGGTTCGCGTATGGGGAGGGGCGGATCCTCTCGGGTTCGTACAGTTCTGGGGGTGCTACTGCTCGATTTGGGTATTAAGCGGGATGGGGCTCGGGCCTGTGAGTGCTTCGGGCTCTGCTTCTTGTTTGTGGGGAGCTGAGTATATGGGATAGATGGGCCGGGCTGGGTTGTCTGTTGCTTTGCTTTTATTTTAATTTTTTTTCTTTTCTTATTCTATTTCTTATATATATATATATTTTTTTTTATATAAATATACAGGTACATTTATACATATATATATACACATAAATATATTATATACACCCAGTTATATATGTATATTTATATTTTCATAAACATACACATATATTATATTATACATTTATATATACGTACACGTATATATATATATATATATATATATATATATATATATTATATATCTATATAAATACATATACAAGGTATTATATGTATTTATATATATAAAATATATATGTATATATAAATATATATATATATATATATATATATATATATATATATATATATATATATATATATATATATATATATATATATATATTTATATATATATATATATATATATATATATATATATATATATATATATACAAGGTATGATATGTATTTATATATGCACATACACACCTATTATATTAATATTTGTATTTACATACACATACACGTATATAATATATATATTTTCATATATACATGCACATACACATATATATATACGCATAAATTATAAAACATATTATAACAATTAAATATAATAATTAATTATTTATAAAATCTAAAAATTACCATTTACTTAAAATAAGTAAAAATAGAATATTTTAAAATTTCCGGGAAGGGGAGCTACAAATCTACCCACCTTAAAAAATAATTTCGTCCTCGAAATTCTAATTCATAACTATTCTTAAATTCAAAAAGGAAGTCTACTATAACCTTAATCTCCTTAAATTTAATTCCTCGAAAATAGTTTATATCCTTCGAAAATAGTTTATATCCTCCTCCTAGCCATTTTGTAACTACATAAACTCTAAGACTTCTACCCACCTTTGGTCACCCTACTCCCTCAATGGTAGGTCCCTAAAACTTTATAATCTTCCAATTACTTGCTAAAATGGATATCTACTACTTTTGGCCTCTATAATCCTCTCCTATCTATTAAATAATCTAAAATCTAACAAGCAACAAATTTACACAAGTAGCTAAGAGTATTGGTAAATTCTAATAAGTATGACCATTCGTCACTCTACAATAGGAAGGACAGGAAGATAGGGAAAAATAATCGAGAGCGATTATGAAGCTCCTAAAGCGGTAGAAGGTATCCAATGATGTAGACAGAAGGAAAGTTTATACGCCCTTGACTTATTTGCTAGATTGTGCTACTCTAGTCCTGTCACTTGCTAAATCGAAGAACTCTTCGTTTCTTAGAGGGTCTAGCAATCCGTATAATACAGAAGTTCCATAATAGAACAGAATTTGAGAAATCAAGCTTGTGATCTTTTCCGTGGTTGTTTAAACACACGAGCAAGGGATAAAATGCAATACAAGATCGTATCGCAACTTCCAGGTAGATGGAATAAGGGTTACGAATGACTTCACATTCTAAGAGGTGGGGACTACATAATAGGTATAGGGACATATTTCAATTAGTTCGGTCTTATAGTCCAAATACGGTGGTATGCATGGATGTGTTCTACTGGGTCTTAATGGGTTCTCTATTTGGACATCAGTCATTGGTTGGATGAACATTGGGTTTCAATCTATATGGATTGGACAAGATCCTAATGATAAAACTCTTCCTACTAGATTAGGGTATCCTAGAATAGGTTTCTATCCAATGGTTGAGCTAGTTGCACGTCAAGTTGGTTAGCTAGGTTCCTTAAGCCCAAAATGTGCCTTCAGTGACTTTTGTGTTTACGTAGCACATGAGGCCTCAAGTGGGTGGCACACTAGTGGTATGTGCGAAGTGGGCTTCGAGTTTATCACAACCATATGTTGGGTCGAAGGAATTGAGTCGAGTTTGAGAATCTAATGGTAGTCGGAAAGTATACCAGTATTATGGTAAGGGTTATAGCTAGTTCCTTTTGTCCTGAAAGTCATACCAGACGAATAGAGTACAAGGGGATGGGTTTGAGTGGGACATGACATACCTAGATGAAGGTAGACTCCTCTAGATCTTGTATATGAAATTTGCTGGGAGGTAACAACCGGTCTCGTGCTCCGAATATTTTTTTGCACAGTCGGGGACACAAAATGACCTAAATGGGAAGTGGAAGTCCATGGGGTACTAATTATCATCCTAATGGGAATTATTTCGATCAATCGGTATTCCTCACATATCCTAAAATTTTAGGAGGCTCACAGTCTACCCACCTTAGAAGTTAGGATATGGTTTTAGGAGTAATGAGTTTAGAAGAATTCCAAAGTCCGGATAGTGTGCCTCGACTCTTATTAATAAAGAATAAGGCACGGCAGAACGGAATACAGTAGATATAAGTCAAGCCAAGGGTCGTTCCTCAATAAATAGAAAAACGAGCGTATACAATGGCACACGATCGATAAAATAGAATGATCTACTCGTCCATAGTGTACAAGAACTATTGACCGGGTAACCAACTCTAAGGCACATCATATAAAGAGATTTCTAACAATTTAGTCGTGAATTTCTATTTTGTCAAACCTACCAGACTATTGTCACAAGGGTTCTAGTTGAAGCAAGCTTCAACAAATAATTAGAGGCTCACAACATTTGGTCTCTTGAGAATAGGTAGTCTCCTAGGTTGGCATTTTGACTAAGGGTAAAACCCTAATCATTATCAAATTTCAGATGGCTAGAAGGTCCCAATAGATGGTTGGAGGTCGAGAGGAGAATGTGTAACCCAAGGCAACGTTCTAGTCACATGGCTAGATGATGGTAGCTAAACTTGTATATACAACTATCATAGCCGTGGGGATACTCGGTATCCATATATCAATTACGAGCTTTCGCCTTTCCAACCAGTGAAAGACAATAATAATAAAGAGTTCAAGAGAGATGTCACTTACCACAATTACGTGATTCAAAGGCGAATGTATAATTCAAGGGGAATTGTCAAAGCAGTCGCGGATGAGATCCTAGAGACATCTACACCTCAATCCACATAGGGTAATTAGAGGAAGAGCGAACCAATTGCATCATGGTTGATCAGACCGTAATACAATGCTTCTGATTAGACAATATGTTAGCGGGCGTCCTCAATAAACATGTGTCTTGAATCAAGCTCGATATAAGAGTAAGCTTGCAAAAACTAGGCTGTAATAGCAGCATTGGTCAAGATAGTCAAAATATAAGTAGGCGAGATTTTTGGAAAGGAGGCACAAGTAGTTCGAGTTTTGAGAAAAATCAAATCCTTACCTGGTGTTCTTGCCTATACAGTCAACCTATTATCTTCTTATCCATAAGGCTTTAGTCGACTAATGGGTTATGGACTTCTGAATTCTATATTCTAGGTAAACCTGTTAGTGTCAGTCAATTACCTCGTTAATAGATCACAAGGACCACATAAGGCTAAGTTGAGAGGCATGCTACCACTTACAGAGCTTCCACTAGTATTGGCATTGGGTCCTAAGGGACATACAGGGCATCTCCTATCCTCTATAGTATCATAATCTTGTAATCATGTCTGAAGTCATTTTACCGAGAATTATGCCTCGCCTATATACTCTGGCTGTGACAAACCCTTGGTTCCGTGATTCAGGTATGATAATCTATCAGGTACTCTACTCTATATTGACACAAGGGTATCTAAGATCTAAAGAGGTCAACGAGAACATAGTTTTAGCAATGTTCCATAGACTATGATACTTTGGAATGATTTTATTTCTATGGATTGTGCCTCGCCAGTGCGCTGCTGGTTGTAGTGAACCCACACTATCCATTCTCAAACAATTGGCGACAGTGCGCTGCTGTCTAGTCATCGCAGTCATTTAATTGCTCTAACTATATTCCTAAGGACTTTAAGAAGCTGCTAGAGTTTCAAGCTAGTTGATTATGATAGAGCGTAAACATCTACCTATGAGTCTCAATCCTTAAAGTAAAAAGGTTGACCGGGGAGAAAATAACTGAAGACAGGAAAAAAATAAGAACATCCTAACATTTATCTCATATATATTTCAAATGGTTGAGGGAAAAACTTTGAATCAATCAACCTCGAGATTCGTATATGAATAGCAGAATCAAAAATTATAAACCAGTTCCTTACAGCAAAATAGAATTTAAAATAGGCAGTTCTAACTCATGATGTGATGTTTATATCTAATAGAGCAAAAAAAATTGAACAAGTTATCAAGATTATAGCCTTAATTCTAGGGAAGCCTAACTAACCAAATGAGTAGTATACCCACGTTGGTCATATCGTCATATCAAAAGTATAGTGTATCTATAGAGATCTAGCAAGCTATCTAAATTTAATA
This sequence comes from Iris pallida, assembly GCA_029216955.1. Taxonomy (NCBI): domain Eukaryota; kingdom Viridiplantae; phylum Streptophyta; class Magnoliopsida; order Asparagales; family Iridaceae; genus Iris; species Iris pallida. The sequence goes on from JANAVB010045020.1 coordinate 14,347,267, forward strand.
ATTTTAAATTGCATGGCCTATCTGACAACCTTAACTATCCAACGGTCAATTTGAATAAGGGACTCCTAGTCCTAGTCATTTTCTTAAATTATTTCAATCCTATTGTGAATGAGCATTCTTGGTCGCAGGCTCGCAATAGTACGACTAACGTACCATCACGAGTTCACAATCTTTTGCAAAAATGACCTGCATGGGCTACCACAAAAACTTGTCACGACCCGCACCCACTTTTCGGGTACGAGACGTGTCCAAGCCAGCCTACGTCGCTGTGTCGGCGGTAGAACGCTGTCAAGCCCGCAAGAAATAAATGCTCAAAATATAGCATTTGTTGCTCATTCATATTTCTAAATTTGTTACAACATTTACAACATTTATAATTAAAGAGAATACAAGATTTTACAATTAATGAAATTGATACAACTGCTATCTATTTCTAGGTTTCTGTCTGCAAGTACACCCGAAACTCCCAAGCTATGTGAAGCCACAGCTAACCTGAAAAATGATGGTTTCCAGTCAGGAATGGAACAAGTACACAAACCAACGACAATACGAAAACGCAATAGAATTAACAAGACATGAAAATAACATGTGAGAGGTGAAAGCTAGAAGATACTGATGACATGGTATGGTGGGGAAGTAAAGGAAAAATAAAAAGACATCTACCTATGTGGTGTGAAATATCCATTTCGACATGTGAACGGCTAGGGGATAAATCTGGCACACTGCACGTTTCGTGTGCAGCTGCTATCATGCAAGAATAGACATTTTGGGGATATTTCTGGGTAGTCCACATGTCTACTAAGATATTTCCCCTTCCGACTACTCCGTGTGACGAGTGTGTCAATAAGAAGGAAGATATATATATAGACATGAAATGAAAAGACTACTATGAATCAAAAGCAATCAGAAAGTGCACTTGTCTGAGGTCCTTAGCTGGAGAAACTGATAGTACAACCACATCAGATGAGTCACTAAAGTCAACACATGCAAAAAGTCTCCAGATGCTGAAATAAATATTACCAACATTCTCAGAATAGTCAAATTAGCTAGGATTACCTGTCCTTAAGTCCAATTCTGGACACAGGGGCAAAACGGTAATTTCGGATCAAAACGATGTCCGTCGTTTGACCCGCTTTGCACCGAAAAGTGTGCCAGAGTCAACGATCTCTAAAGTCGTCAAACTATATGTCAACAGGTCCAGTTTTCCGATATGAACCCAACCGTATGTCCAAAGTTGGATTTCGACGGACCGTGCACAAAATCGTCCGTTGAGTCGGACCGCGGGGCCCGCAAAAGGCGTCCAATTCAACTATCTCAGAATTGGACCAAACTTGGCGTACAGGACCAGAAAAATGATACGGTCCTGTTGGCGTAAGTTTCGTCTCGATCTGACGAGCGTCCACAAAGTAATTGGGAAACTTGCACAGAGGTCGATACGGTAAATTTTGACGGATACGCATCAAATTCGTCGCGCACACGCGACCAATTTGAATTCCGTCAAATCCCACACGTCCATGAAGCCGTTACGCACCTTTCGATGCTTTTGATTCGCGACCAAGTCGCCCGGATTGGCGGGACGCACGTCGTATCGAACAATTTTGTTGTTTTTAAAGCAGGTTTTTGACAGTTTTAGAATTCAGTTTCCTCGACCTATAGTCGGTCAAATAACAATCTACAAAAAGGGTTCTAGAGTTCTATAGGTTGTTTAAAACATTGTTCAGAAGGTTGACCAAATCAGTCGCTGGATCGATCGAAATCGATCCTCCAACATGGGCTCAAGGACTGTTTTAATACTCTGTTTTTGGACAGATTTTGACCAACTTCGTGTCGTTCTCCCACTCGATTATAGTCCGATTTAAAACCATCCTAATACGTAAATATGAAGAGGTATAGGTTAGCTTTGTACCCGAAGAAACCGTTCGTGAAACGGATGAGGGTGGGGGTTGTGGTTGCCTCGCAAAGTAGGCCTCCCTGCTGCTACTGTCGCTGTTCTGTTTCCTCCCTGTTTGCGCACTGTCCGACAGGTCTGGCCGGCCGGCGGTGCCCTCGACAGCACGCGCGCATGCGGGGCACGCCCAGGTGTAGGAGTTGTCGATATTGTGTTAGGGTTTGGTGATGACTTCGCTCGATCCCACTCTCATTCTCTATATATAAACCGCAGGGTGGGGCTCCTCGGGTTCGCGTATGGGGAGGGGCGGGTCCTCTCGGGTTCGTATAATTCTGGGGGTGCTACTGCTCGGTTTGGGTATTAAGCGGGGTGGGGCTCGGGCCTGTGAGTGCTTCGGGCTCTGTTTCATGTTTGTGGGGAGCTGAGTATATGGGATAGATGGGCCGGGCTGGGTTGTCTGTTGCTTTGCTTTTTATTTGAATTATTTTTTCTTTTCTTATTCTATTTCTTATATATATATGTATATCTATATATATATATATATAAATATACAGGTACATTTATACATATATATATACACATAAATATATTATATACACCCACTTATATATGTATATTTATATTTTCATAAACATACACATATATTATATTATATATTTATATATACGTACACGAATTTATATATATATATATATATATACAAGGTTTTATATGTATTTATATATACACATACCCACCTATTATATTAATATTTGTATTTACATACACATACACGTATATAATATATATATTTTTATATATACATGCACATACACATATATATACGCATAAATTATAAATTATATTATAACAATTAAATATAATAATTAATTATTTATAAAATCTAAAAATCACCATTTACTTAAAATAAGTAAAAAAAATATTTCAAAATTTTCGGGAAGGGGAGCTACAGTACGTGTCCACATTTGGATACGTGGGGTCGTTTTACGAGAAATCGTGAAAATGGACGTTTTCGGAATTTTTGGGTTCCAACACACGGATGACTTTTTGTACCAATACTAGAATCGGTAAGTTAGCACCTAGAATAGGTTCTAATCATCATTTAGAACTGTGGGTAAATTTTGGGTCGAATCCGGATAGGTTTGGTGCCCGTATCGCGCGGTATCGCAAATCGGACACCCCGGTGTCGCCAAAATGGTCATTTGGCCATTTGGGTCTCGTTTCTCGTTTTTGATCGTGTGCGCGAGTTGGATTACTCGTGTGGGGTACGTGTCTAGGCCATAAAGGGTAGAATTGCAAGGATTTGGGTGATCGGGTTGGTATCGGATAAATGGTGAATGTATATGTGTATATGTGTGTGTGGGTATGTATGTATATATATATATATATATATATATATATATATATATATATATATATATATATACATACCCACACACACATATACACATATATGTGTGTGTGGGCACCTCTATATATATATATAGAGAGGTGTGTGTTGTGAGTAATGAGTGTGTTTAAGTGTGTGTGTGTGTGTGTGTGTATATATATATATATAGATAGAGAGAGAGTGAGAGGGGGGCGAGAGTGAGAGGGAGGAGTGAGAAGCTGTAGCAGCAGCAGCAAAAAGAAAGGAAAGGAAAGAAAGAAAGGAAAGGAAAGAAAGAAAGGAAAGGAAAGGAAGGAAAAAAAAAGAAGAAATGGAAAAGATAAGGAAAGGCAAGGTAGGGAGAGTGAGTTGAGAGATTCTGAGGGAATTGTAGGTTAAGGTAAATGCAAGGTAACGCCGAGGTATCGGTCACCAAGATACGGGTCTCCGACGTATCGAAATGGAGATGGATGATAACGAGGAGTGTCGGGGTACTTGATATTGATTTGTGAAGAGATATTGGACACATTACCAAGGTATTGGTTGAGATTGGGTAAACGGACAAGGTATCGGATAATATGCTAAGGTATGTTAAGGTAATGGATATATATATATATATATATATATATATATATATATATATATATATATATATATATATATATATATATATATATATATATATAGTATCGAGGTATATAGATACCGAGGTATCCTTATATATCAAGTACATAGGGTTTTAGTGCTAGAAAATCCATATTACCTAGTTTTGACCTATATTAGCTGGTTTTAGCTAATATTAGCCTATTACCCTATTTTTGTGTCACGCCCCAGAACCAGATTACTGGAGAGCGGGGGCAGACACAGCCAGCTACGTATATTGAAATAGAAACTACCTCGATATACGGTCACGGCTGTCTAGAAATATGAGGGTTTACTACAAGCCAACGGTCTCTTATGGTCAAGCCTATTGTCTCAATCTCAAGCAAGTAATATAATTACAAGATGTTTGACCACCAAATATACAATAAAAGGCGTCCCAGATATTACATATCAGCTGATCATGAAGCTAGTCATACAAAATGCTAGGACTAGCAAGAGTTAAGTCATACATGATCAACCCTAGGATTTGTCAATCATGTTTACAGCCCGTAGGCAGACAGTAAGTAAAGTGCATCGAGCTAACAGGTGCTCGTCGGCTAAACGCCTCAAAAGAATAGTTTTACAATAGAGTGAGCGAAACAAAATAGAAAACCCACTCGTAGCCCGGGTTCCTTCTAGTCGCCACCATCGGGCTGGAAGCTTGGTAGATCCTCGGGAGCTGCTCCGAAATCTGGCCACACAAAACCAGCTGGGTCAAGCCCAGAAAGAGCAAGTGCCACAAGGGGGCCACGAAATAAGAACAAAAGCCAGCAATCAGCACAAGAAAATCTAATATTAAAATTAAAACTTACTAAAACATGGCAGGGTGATATACGACGAGATAACCATGGAACTATTCCGATAGCCAGGTTACAACCCGTAAACCAGACAAGGACCGGGGTTGTAATCCTTTATCTGAACAGAACTTGGTTTCCCACTATTTATCGACAAGATAATAATAATGTAAGAAATCAGGACAGGAAGCAATCTTGTACTGGATCAAGACATGGCTAAACTGGTTATACTTCATTCAATCAATCACGGCCAAGCATATACTACGGCTTACTACTTTAACTAACTAGGGTTATCACAGACCTAATTACTAACAAGATGCAGTGAGATTGTTCCACAGCCACAAGCCCTGCAGACCATCCAGGCTACCCAGGACGAAAGATTAGGGTTGAATTCAGGTGGGTACATTGCCCAGAAGACAAATGTACCCTTAGGTGACTTAGAGGGTGCAACACTCGACGGTGTGCTGGAAATGTGCCCTACTCGACGGCAGGCTACAGATCCCAAGAGTGCCCAGGTAACGGGATTGCCTGTAGCTGTGTCATCTCTTCATGACTACTGTGTTATTCTAGTTATTAACCTTAATCCATTTTAGTAGGTACTCCTGACCGTGGTACTCAGGAGTTCCATCCTAGACATGATGCAAGACTGGACAAGTGGATTAACAAGCAAGCAAGAAAGAACCACCCACGGTGTCAAGACAGGTCAAGTTAAGTTATCAAGTCATGTCAAGTCAGGAGTGCGCCGCCACGAGCCACTATCAAGTCATGTTGGTCATGTCAGGAGTGCACCACTACGGGTCACTGTCGTATTATGCTAGTTCCTTGTCATACCAAGCCATGTACCATAGTCATTCCAAACATATTAAGTAAAATCAAGTTCATGACAAAAGGCATAAGGATATAAAATGGGCATAAAATATCTAATAGAATATTAAAATACGGGGCAATAGAAAAGCCAAGCTTAAAGAATAAGACCAAAACTCCAAGAGCCAATGGGTTAAGCAAGGGGTCAGGAGAGCAACGTACGAAAAAGTCACGCACGCTGAGAGCAGCGTAGGTGAAAAGTCACGCACGCTGAGAGAGCAGCGTAGGTGAAAGTCACGCACGCTGAGAGAGCAGCGTAGGTGAAAGTCACGCACGCTCAAGGGAGCAGTGTACGTGAAAGTCACGCACGCTCAAGGAAGCAGTGTGTGAAAGTCACGCACGCTACAGGGAGCAGTGTACGTGAAAGTCACGCACACTCAAGGGAGCAGTGTACGTGAAAGTCACGCACACTCAAGGGAGCAGTGTACGTGAAAGTCACGCACACTCAAGGAGACACGCTTCCAACAGGAAGCGTACTCAAGCCAGCGTACGTAGCGCTAAAGAGCGCGCGTAGCCCAGTGTGTGTAAGCTAAGCAGCTCTGCACACTGCTCACTGTCTTCTCCAAACAGCAAGAATACATGGGTGAACCCAAAACTTCAAAACACCACAACTTGGTCATCCGAACTCCAAATCCGGATTTCCAAAGTTCTAACTGGAGTGAAACTGAATGCTCTTCCACATGATAGCATCAAAACCCATGAAAATCCAACCCAAGTAGATCAAATCATGCAAAATCCGAAAATAGCTAAACTTAGATCTAGAACAAAGGAAGCTCCAAATCACAAAATAGCAAGTTCTAATGTTGATCTCCATGCCCTAATCTAGCAAATAGACCAAGAAAATATAGTTCTCATGAAGTGGCAAGATGCACTTGCCTAAGGGTTGGGGAGTTGTGTGGAGGAAGAAGAAGAAGAAGAAGAAATTAATGGTGGTTATGAAGAGAGAGAAGAGGTTGGTGGAGTTATAAAGAGGGTGTTGTGGTGTGCTTGAGGGTGGAGCTTAGAGCTAAGGGTGATCCAACACAAAAACCAAACCAAACCGATTCCAAACCAAATTAAAACCGAGCCAAGCCCAAAACCCAAAATACGAGAAATACCGAAATTCCACAAGTCGAGAAAAATAAAAATAAAATGCATGCCAAAATTCAGATACGAGTATAAATACGAAATACGGGAAATACGGGAAATGAGGGTGACAACTCTACCCACCTTAAAAGAATTCCGTCCTCGGAATTTAATCAAGGAGCTAGAGATTGCCACGACAAGCTACACTAAGCACAGCCAAGTTACACTAAGCAGTCCAATCATACAATCATACAATGCAAGCAAGGAAGGGAAAATGTAAGGCATAAGAAAGACATTATACCTCACGAGTCAAACAGGTAGGGATATCGCGATCGGATGTCGTCCTCACGCTCCCACGTTGACTCACCTAGAGAGTGATGACCCCAAGCAACACGGACTAATTTAATAGTCTTGTTCTTGAGTGTCTTCTCCCTCCGGTCCAATATAGACACGGGCCTCTCCTCATACGAAAGGTTGGTACCAACAACCAATTCCGAATGGTCTAGGACGTGGCTCGGGTCTGGAATATACCATCGTAATTGGGACACATGGAATACATCGTGTACCTCACTTAGCGACGGCGGAAGAGCGAGACGATAGGATACATCTCCTACTCGCTCTAGAATATCGAACGGCCCTATATACCTAGGACTAAGCTTTCCCCGCACGCCAAAGCGAATGACGCCGCGGTTAGGCGAGATCCTAAGGAATACATGGTCGCCGACAGCAAATTCTAAGGGACGCCGATGAGCATCGGCCCAATGGCGCTGGCGGTCCTGGGCAATTCGGAGGTGATCTCTGACCTTCCTGACCACTTCAACCGTCTGGGAAATCAATTCGGGTCCGAGCATCTGTCTTTCTCCGACATCGTCCCATGCTAGCGGAGATCTGCACTTCCTGCCATAAAGAGCCTCGAATGGTGCCATCTGGATACTGGCCTGATAACTGTTGTTGTACGAGAATTCCACCAGGTGCAGATGATTCTCCCATGAACCACCGAAGTCAAGGGTACAGGATCTCAATATATCTTCAAGGGTCTGGATTGTGCACTCTGACTGACCATCCGTCTGCGGGTGATAAGCTGAGCTGAACTGAAGACGAGTCCCCAAACTCTTCTGTAAGCTGCGCCAAAAGTGTGATGTGAATCTTGAATCCCTGTCTGAGGTGATGCTGACTGGCACACCGTGAAGTCTGACGATCTGCCTGAGATACATCTCTGCTAACTGCGCTGTCGACTGTCCAACTCTGAATGGGAGAAAGTGTGCCACCTTGGTAAGCCTGTCCACAATTACCCAAATAGCATCTCTGTCGGCCGGAGATCTGGGCAATCCGGTCACGAAATCCATGGTTACATGTTTCCATTTTCATTCTGGGATCGGTAAGGGTTGAAGAAGTCCAGCGGACCTCTGATGTTCAGCTTTAACCTGTTGGCAAACCAAACATCGAAAGACAAACCGGGCTATCTCCCTCTTCATGCCATTCTACCAAAAATACTGACGAATATCACGGTACATCTTCGTACCACCCGGATGAATAGAATACTGCGAACTGTGGGCTTCTGCCATAACTTTCTGTCTGATATCTCCACTGGGTACACAAAGACGAGTGCCGTGCCGAAGTGTACCATCTTCATGGATACATAACTCTGGCCTTCTTCCTGCTTCACACTCTGTTCTGAGTCGCTGGATCTTGGAATCTGTTAACTGCGCCATCCGGATCCTCTCAACTATGCTGGACTGAACCTGTAGAGTGGCCATCAATGCCACGCTGGTTGGAAGAACCACTTCAATTCCCATCTTCTGAAGATCTGCCAATAATTCTGGTTGCACCGTCAGGAAATAAACTCCGGCTCTCCTACTCAATGTATCTGCTACAACGTTGGCCTTCCCGGGATGATACTGCAAATCCACATCATAATCTACTAGTAGCTCGAGCCATCTTCTCTGCCGCATATTAAGGTCCTTCTGGGTGAAAACATACTTCAGGCTCTTATGATCAGTAAAGATCTCCACTCTATCTCCGTACAAGTAGTGTCTCCACAATTTCAAAGCAAACACTACCGCCGCCAATTCCAAGTCGTGGGTCGGATAATTCTTCTCATGATCACGAAGTTGACGTGACGCATAAGATATTACCTTCCCATGCTGCATCAAGACACACCCCAATTCTCTGCCTGAAGCGTCCCAATAAACTGTGAATCCTCCGGTCCCATCTGGAAGGGTGAGAATGGGAGCCGTTATCAAACCTCGCTTCAATTTCTCAAATGATTCCTGACACTCTGCTGTCCAAACAAACGGCACATCCTTGCGGGTCAATTAGGTCATCGGCGCTGAAATCCTTGCGAAATTTGAAACGAACTGCCGGTAGTAGCCGGCCAATCCAAGGAAGCTGCGAACCTCTGCCACTGAGCTGGGTACCGGCCATGACTCGATAGCCACAATCTTCTGGGGATCCACTTCCACTCCTCCTCGGGTGATGATGTGACCCAAGTACGAAATACGATCGAGCCAGAACTCGCATTTACTGAACTTGGCGTACAACTGATTCTCCCTAAGCGTCTGAAGGACGACTCTGAGATGCTGCTCACGCTCTGCTTCACTCTTGCTGTAGACCAGGATGTCATCTAGGAACACGATCACAAATTGGTCCAAATAAGGCATGAAAATGCGATTCATGAGGTCCATGAATACGGCCGGTGCATTGGTCGCTCCAAAGGGCATGACAAGGAACTCCCAATGCCCATACCTCGATCTGAATGCTGTCTTCGGGATGTCCTGCTCTCTGACTCTGATCTGGTGATATCCCGATCGCAAGTCGATCTTCAAGAACACTGAAGCCCCTCTGAGCTGATCAAACAAGTCATCTATCCTCGGAAGAGGGTATCTGTTCTTGATTGTCACCGAATTCAAGGTACGATAATCAACACATAGCCTGGACGTACCATCCTTCTTTTTCACAAGAAGCATTGGGGTTCCCCAAGGCGATCCACTTGCACGGATGAATCCCTTGGTCCTCAGTTCTTCAATCATCTTGTACAAAATCTCCAATTCTGAAGGCGCCATCCTATAGACTCGCTCTGACATTGGTGCTGTCCCGGGAATCAAGTCTATAGTGAACTCAATCTCCCGTTCTGGCGGCATCCCTGGAAGCTCCTCTGGAAAGACATCTGGAAACTCTTCAACTATCCGGGGTAACTGCACTGCTGCTACTGCCATCCGCAATGCTGGGGAAGATGGCTCTACTGCGCCTCTGGAAAACGAAAACTCTGGCTCGCCGGGGATACTAAAGACAACTCTGCCAATATGGCAGTCTATCCTAGCATACTGGTTCCTCAACCAATCCATGCCTAGGACTACATCATAGTCTGCCATAGGAAACTCTATGAATCTAGCGGGGAACTCCCTACCGCTAACTACGATCCGACACGAGGAAAACACTCGATCTACTCCCACAAGACCATTACCAGTAAGTATATTGAGCCTCACTGATAATGACTCGGGCTCCAATCCTATCCGTGTCGCGAATCGTGCAGACATGAATGAATGCGATGCACCAGAATCAAACAATACCGAAGCTGGAAAGGAGTTGACGAGAATAGTATCTGCCACTACCTCACCTGGTGCAACTTCTTCTTCCATAGCCATCATCATGGCCTGACCTTGTCCTCTGGCTGCTGGTCCCCTCTGCTGGAAACCTCTCTGCCTATTCTGGGTCTGAGCTTGGGCTTGTGCATACTGCTGGGGGTGTTGTTGCTGGAATGCCTGAGACTGAGGCGGCAAGGGCCTCGAAGACTGATACTGCTGCTGCTGAACTGGTGCTGGGGCCGGTCCTCTCATCGAAGAGCTAGAAGGGTTGGATGCTGATGAACCACCCCTATTCGAGCAAGCTCCAACTCTATGATCTGCTGCTCCACAAGCCAGGCATAATCCCTGCGCCCTACGACAATCTGCCACCACATGGCCTGGCTTCCCGCAATGAGAACATCCTATTGCGGAAGTCTGCTTCTGCTTCTGCTGCTGCGGGTACGTCGGGGTCGAATGCTGAACCGACGTTACTGAGGCCGCCCGCCTCGGAGTTCCAATGGTCAATCCCCTAGCTGCCGGCGCTGGAGCTGATGATTGGTGCATCTGACTGTGGGACCGCTTCCTGCCTCCGGTCCTATCCACGATCCTCTGGGAGGTATACTCATGCCTCCTAGCTGCTCTCAAGACTGCATCGAACGTCTGGTGCTTGAACTGCTCTACCGCCAACAAGATCTCCAAATGCAGCCCCTGCTGGAATCGCTGGGCCCTATCAAACTCGGTTGCCACCAAGGTGGGGGCAAACCTACTCAGCCTAGAAAACTCGGTCGCATAACCATCGACCGTCCTGCCTCCTTACTTCAAGTTGGTAAATCTGGTCTGCAGGTCGTACCGAGCCACAGCATCAAAGTACTTCGTCTGGAATCTCTCCCTAAATACTGCCCAAGCAATGGGTGCCACTAATCCTATGGCTTGCGCTGCCCACCAACTGCGAGCTAAATCCAACAACTGCAGGCGTACCACCGCCACCTTCTCATTCTCGTGTGTCCTGGCTGCTTCCAGAACCACCTCGGTATCCTGAAGCCATAAATCCGCGGCAATCGCATCCTCGCTGCCGTCGAAGAAAGGAGGGTTCAATCGCTTGAAGCTGTTAGCCGCCTGGTTCCCTGGATGTCCGCCTCGGGTCAAAGAATCTTGAACTGTCTGGTGCAGGGCGTCGCTTCGACGATCCTGGAAAGCTATCAAGGTTCTGATAAGGCCTACTAAGGTACCATCATCTGGCTCCGCGGGCTGGACGGGCCGAACTGGTGACTCTCCTCCAGTAGGCACAACTCTGGAGGCTACTCCGGAATGCTGAGCTTGATCTCCGGGTTGCTGCTGATCCACAGGAAATGCTCCACCTCGTCGATCGGTAGGACCAGATACAGTGCCGCTGAAGAAGACGACACAGGGAACAATAAAGAAAGGACCAGGACAGATCAACGATATAAGCACAGGATCAGGACAAGAATCCAGGGATTCAGAGGATACGAACAGAGATCAAGGACGAGTACTGATTGAGACATCTATTCGGTAAATCCTCACATTTCTTGATTGACAAGACCTGTATGGGCCACCACTTAAACCATGTCACTCCCCAGAACCAGATTACTGGAGAGCGGGGGCAGACACAGCCAGCTACGTATATTGAAATAGAAACTACCTCGATATACGGTCACGGCTGTCTAGAAATATGAGGGTTTACTACAAGCCAACGGTCTCTTATGGTCAAGCCTATTGTCTCAATTTCAAGCAAGTAATATAATTACAAGATGTTTGACCACCAAATATACAATAAAAGGCGTCCCAGATATTACATATCAGCTGATCATGAAGCTAGTCATACAAAATGCTAGGACTAGCAAGAGTTAAGTCATACATGATCAACCCTAGGATTTGTCAATCATGTTTACAGCCCGTAGGCAGACAGTAAGTAAAGTACATCGAGCTAACAGGTGCTCGTCGGCTAAACGCCTCAAAAGAATAGTTTTACAATAGAGTGAGCGAAACAAAATAGAAAACCCACTCGTAGCCCGGGTTCCTTCTAGTCGCCACCATCGGGCTGAAAGCTTGGTAGATCCTCGGGAGCTGCTCCGAAATCTGGCCACACAAAACCAGCTGGGTCAAGCCCAGAAAGAGCAAGTGCCACAAGGGGGCCACAAAATAAGAACAAAAGCCAGCAATCAGCACAAGAAAATCTAATATTAAAATTAAAACTTACTAAAACATGGCAGGGTGATATACGACGAGATAACCATGGAACTATTCCGATAGCCAGGTTACAACCCGTAAACCAGACAAGGACCGGGGTTGTAACCCTTCATCTGAACAGAACTTGGTTTCCCACCATTTATCGACAAGATAATAATAATGTAAGAAATCAGGACAGGGAGCAATCTTGTACTGGATCAAGACATGGCTAAACTGGTTATACTTCATTCAATCAATCACGGCCAAGCAGATACTACGGCTTACTACTTTAACTAACTAGGGTTATCACAGACCTAATTACTAACAAGATGCAGTGAGATTGTTCCACAGCCACAAGCCCTGCAGACCATCCAGGCTACCCAGGACGAAAGATTAGGGTTGAATTCAGGTGGGTACATTGCCTAGAAGACAAATGTACCCTTAGGTGACTTAGAGGGTGCAACACTCGACGGTGCGCTGGAAATGTGCCCTACTCGACGGCAGGCTACAGATCCCAAGAGCGCCCAGGTAACGGGATTGCCTGTAGCTGTGTCATCTTTTCATGACTACTGTGTTATTCTAGTTATTAACCTTAATCCATTTTAGTAGGTACTCCAGACCGTGGTACTCAGGAGTTCCATCCTAGACATGATGCAAGACTGGACAAGTGGATTAACAAGCAAGCAAGAAAGAACCACCCACGGTGTCAAGACAGGTCAAGTTAAGTTATCAAGTCATGTCAAGTCAGGAGTGCGCCGCCACGAGCCACTATCAAGTCATGTTGGTCATGTCAGGAGTGCACCACTACGGGTCACTGTCGTGTTATGCTAGTTCCTTGTCATACCAAGCCATGTACCATAGTCATTCCAAACATATTAAGTAAAATCAAGTTCATGACAAAAGGCATAAGGATATAAAATGGACATAAAATATCTAATAGAATATCAAAATACGGGGCAATAGAAAAGCCAAGCTTAAAGAATAAGACCAAAACTCCAAGAGCCAATGGGTTAAGCAAGGGGTCAGGAGAGCAACGTACGAAAAAGTCACGCACGCTGAGAGCAGCGTAGGTAAAAAGTCACGCACGCTGAGAGAGCAGCGTAGGTGAAAGTCACGCACGCTGAGAGAGCAGCGTAGGTGAAAGTCACGCACGCTCAAGGGAGCAGTGTACGTGAAAGTCACGCACGCTCAAGGGAGCAGTGTGTGAAAGTCACGCACGCTACAGGGAGCAGTGTACGTGAAAGTCACGCACACTCAAGGGAGCAGTGTACGTGAAAGTCACGCACACTCAAGGGAGCAGTGTACGTGAAAGTCACGCACACTCAAGGAGACACGCTTCCAACAGGAAGCGTACTCAAGCCAGCGTACGCAGCGCTAAAGAGCGCGCGTAGCCCAGTGTGTGTAAGCTAAGCAGCTCTGCACACTGCTCACTGTCTTCTCCAAACAGCAAGAACACATGGGTGAACCCAAAACTTCAAAACACCACAACTTGGTCATCCGAACTCCAAATCCGGATTTCCAAAGTTCTAACTGGAGTGAAACTGAATGCTCTTCCACATGATAGCATCAAAACCCATGAAAATCCAACCCAAGTAGATCAAATCATGCAAAATCCGAAAATAGCTAAACTTAGATCTAGAACAAAGGAAGCTCCAAATCACAAAATAGCAAGTTCTAATGTTGATCTCCATGCCCAATCTAGCAAATGGACCAAGAAAATATAGTTCTCATGAAGTGGCAAGATGCACTTGTCTAAGGGTTGGGGAGTTGTGTGGAGGAAGAAGAAGAAGAAGAAATTAATGGTGGTTATGAAGAGAGAGAAGAGGTTGGTGGAGTTATAAAGATGGTGTTGTGGTGTGCTTGAGGGTGGAGCTTAGAGCTAAGGGTGATCCAACACAAAAACCAAACCAAACCGATTCCAAACCAAATTAAAACCGAGCCAAGCCCAAAACCCAAAATACGAGAAATACCGAAATTCCACAAGTCGAGAAAAATAAAAATAAAATACATGCCAAAATCCAGATACGAGTATAAATACGAAATACGGGAAATACGGGAAATGAGGGTGACATTTTGACATAGATTTGACCGGTTGACTTAGATTTGACTAGTTTGACCTAATTTGACCTAGAGTTGACCGATTTGACTAGGGTTGACCTAGTTTGACCCTTTTAACCTAGTTCGACCGTATTTTGACCATTTTAACCCTGATTTGACCTAGAAGATCTTGTTTAGACTCAATTTCTTATGTTTATGTTTCCAAACCATATTTTGACATAGATGCTCATATCCAAGTCACCAGTACGCCAGCTCGGGGATTGATTTATATCCTTTTTCCACAATTTCAGGCGAGTACATTCTATGATAGTTTTCATTATCTTGATATCTGCTATATCCGATTCAGTTGTAGTATTTTACTTGATTCCCGACACGATGGTACACGGACTAGTATACGTCGGATCCTGTCATGAGACACCATTTTTGGGTTACTATGGTATATTGGTACATTGTTCGATCTTGTTTTCTTGTACTTGTATAGACGCCGATTCCTAAGGAGATTTGCTATCCTTTTAGAGAATTCTGCATCATGACGTGACATGTCCGAATCTATTATACTACTCAGGGATGGGGAGTTATTAGAGGTTATGTGATCATACCCCACCATACGTGTTTCATGTGAGTGTTAATCATGTAACCCATGTATGATTAGCCAAGTGTAAGTCATACATCTCACGTATGACTAGCCAGGCCATATTCCTGTGCAAGTTTCTAAGCCGATCACATAATGCTCTAATATCTCAAGGCACTGTTTATATTTATATTATACATCAGATACTATTGTACTGTTCTACATTCCAGTATCTCATATCCTGACATGATATCCAGTTTTACATATCATGTTTTTATTCCAGTCTTGATATTTTATCTTGTATTTTATTATAATTGTCTCTTATAGAATTTGTCAATTCACATGGAACTGCTGTTAGTTTATGTACTCGTTTCCATCCTGACTGGATACATTGACAATAGTTTTAGGAGTTGTTATGCCCTCATTATTGGACTACATGATGATGCTAGTTGAGGTAGATCTCGATATTCTTTCATCGTGAGTTGTCTTCCATTAGTTCTAGGTCTGGTAGTTATTTTAGTTTTGTTATTGTTTTTCCTCCGTTTCATTTCTTGTCTTGTATGATCCTTTGTAGATTCTAGTTGTTCAAGTGATATTGTTATATTTCTTGTCTTATCTTTCTTAGCTTTTGTGATGTGATATGTGTACCATTATAGTTATGGATCTTTTAGATGTTGTAGTTAGTATCGGGTACTTGACAGCGCTCTACCATCGATACTGCGACGTAGGCTGGGCGTGGCCCACGTATTCGTACCCGTATATCCGGGTACGGGTCGTGAGCATGTATATATTCTTTTGATACACTTGGAGCATATGTCAATACTATGTCAGTTGTTGGATTTCTGGATTGCTCTTTCTTTCGGTCTTATATATCATATTCTCTCTTTATCGTGCTTCGGATTGGTGATTGAGTATTTGACATATATTATTGTCAGTTCTTATAGTTGAGATTATACAGGTACCTATATCCTTGTGTAGATTAGACAGCGTTCTACCGTCGATTCTGCGGTGTAGGCTGGACGTACCCACGGCTCATGCCCAATTTTCGGATGCGGATCGTGACACGTTTTTAGTGGTGGCCCATGCAGGTCTGAGTTGCCTTTGAGCGATGTCATAGTGGTACTTAGGCATAGGGTACTACTACGAGCCTACGATAGGATATAGGATTTTAAGGTGTGAATACTCAGTCACAACTAGGACTTCCTTGTCAATTTAATTTGCTGGATATTACTCATCTTGATAATACTTTCTTTCATGCAAATTTTTTTGAAATTCTTGTGGATTAAAGTTGAGAGAGCATTCAGTAGCCCACTATGGTGATGCAGATATGCACTGATAACTATTTACCTTAGTCGCAGCAACTGCAAGTTTACTGTCGCCAGATGCACACTGGCACGACGTAAACTTTCAGTTGAAGTGATTACAGATATATGTGGGTTTTCGAATGTTATTTAGACTGCATCCTAAATATCTTATCTTGTGCCATATTGATCTCTCTTTGTTTTCCTTATCTTCAGCATGGCGAGGACCTGATCTCGGGGTAGAGGAGCTGCATCAGATTGTATCTTAAATTGGTTCTTGATGTTGTTGGCCCAATAATTGTATCATGTTTTTGAATATGGTTAATGTGTTAAGTTTAGCATTTCATTATCACTAATCTTCATACTATCGCTATAGCATTTCTACTTATACTTATACTTTTGGTGATATATGCCTATTGGTTTACGTATTAGTGATATGAGCTTATCTATCTTAAATTTAATCGGGTTGCCAAAATCAAAATTATGTTTTTGATTGTGGTCATTCAATTAAATTTAATCATTATGATATCACTAATATTTATGCTATCACCTTAGCAATTATACTTAAACTCAGCATTGTCCTAATGTGCATTAAACTTATCTTACTTGCTACTATGTATATTGCTTTGTTCGTCTAACATGTACATACAGAAAAGTAATAAGCAAGATCAATATGGACATATGCAATAAAGAAATCATGGTAGGCCAAAGACGATGGATCCCACAAGATTTCTCTGAACCACCCGACGACAAGGAAAAAAGCCAGCACCTATCAAAGGAAGAAGCCAAGCCATGCCATCATCATTTCAAGACTCTGAAGAAGCCTGCACCTGCTACAGTATATCTGGAGTCTGTAATGAGTCTTAGGAATTATTGTAAACACAAGAAATGGATGGCAAAATCGAAAGCTAGGGTAGAAATCAGCCCAGGATTATTTTTGAATGAAAATCGGCATACCGACGGTATACCGGTGCATACCGGCGGTATACCGATTTTGTTCACAGAAAGTTTCTGTCCACAAAATCGGCATACCGACGGTATACCGGATCATACCGACGGTATACTGATTCTGTAACGTTGAAAGTCCAACGGTCGGATTTCCAGTATTAAATGATCCCAACAGCTATATTTCGAGCCATTGCAATCCCAGACCGGTATACCGACGGTATGCCGACTCATACCGGCGATATGCCGGTCGCTGACTGAAAAAGTTGCCTTTGGCTCTTTTTAATGCTTTGGTTATAAATAGCCTTGAACCCCTTCATTCAAGGTTGATGCTTTGAGCCTAAAAATTTCTAAACCACCAAAGCCTATCCACAAACAACTCTACAAAGCTTTTATTTGCCATCCACAAATTGTGTTAGAGTTATTGAGTTGAAAAGTAAGATCTTCATCCTATTGTAAGGAGATCAAAACCTATTGTGAAAGGTTGAAGTTGGAGAGTCTTCGTATCCAAACTCTCGGTATGAAGTCGGAGAGTCCTTCGGATTAAAGTTCTTGTGTGTTGAAGTTGGCGAGTTCTTCGGATCCAAACTCGTGTGTAACTATTTACTCAAATAGTGGATTAAAGCCGGAGAGAGTCCCGGGACTGGAGTGCCTCTTGGGAGGATACCAGGATATATCGTGTGTCGGTATTGTTTTGCTTCTTCTCTTGCACTTATATTTTTAAATTGCCCATTAGCTTGTGCTAAGTGCTTGATTAGTTAGCTTGACCCTATTCACCCTCCTCTAGGGTTCCTACAGATGGTATCAGAGCAAGGACTCTATTGTTAGGCTTAACATCCTTAGAGTAGATCCTTGTTATTTTTCTATGGCATCGTATTCCTCCTACTCCTCCTCCGATAAAGAGGGTTTTACTTCTAGTAGCATAGACAATCATGTTTCTTCTAAATGCAAGAAATGCTCTAAGTGGAAAGCTATGGCTAATCAATCCTTAGAGATTCTTGACAACCTTTATTCTACAAATGAAGAACTTTCTGAAAAGGTTATTCATTTAGAAGAAGCAAATGAGTTTTTGGGAAATGAAAACAATGTTTTATTATCTAGACTTGATTCTCAAAACTCATCATGTGTTTCTTTAAAGAGTTTGAATGAGGCTTTAATCTTAAAAATCAAATCTCTTTCCTCATCTATAGAAGATCTTAAAAGTCAAACGCATGTGTTAACTTCTTTGTACGATTCTTCTATTGATTCTTTACAGAAACAAAATGATGATTTTATTTCTAGAATTACTTTATTTGAAAAAGAGAATTATGCTTTAAATGCTAGATTTGATTCTCTTACTTGTTTGCATGATGATTTGTTATTAGAACATGATATACTTAAAACCAAATCTTTTCATGCTCACTCTAGAGATATTCATCATTCTAGTATGTCACATGTTCATAACCATGCTCATTCTGATACATGTGCACACACTAGTATTAGGTGCTTTTATTGCTCTCGCACTGGACACATGAGCTTTACATGCCCTATTCGTAGAACCTTTCTACCAATGCTAGAGTAAGTGCTATATGGGTCCCTAAAACTAATAAATATGGATCTAAGTTTATTTGGATACCAAAGTCTTCATCTAATGTTGTAGGTGAAGCTTCTTGTATCGGGACATAGCACAGAGGAGCGTGTTGGTGGTTGCAAAGCTCAAAGGTTATCTTTCAAGCAATTGTACCAACACAAGCGTGGCCACTAGAGCCACTTTGGTAACATGCCAAACGATTCTCTTTAAATTGTTTATATTTGTATAATCTAGCATATTTCTCTTGATGTCTTGCTACTAGCTCACATTGATATTCTTTAGTTGCCTTTTATATAAATCAATGTGAGATATCATACTAGCATGCTTAGTTAATTTTTTTATTAATTCTTTTATCTAGCATGACTAGTTACTTAACTTAAATGATTAGTTCACACTATAGTTTATCACTCATTTTCTATTAGTGTGACACATTTATATATGCATGTTCGTTATTTTTAATCTTTATTTATAAAGCATGTATATCACTCTAGTCCATAAGAGCTTGGTTTTGTTTTGAGTTAATATGATTTTAACTCTCCGTCTTTAAAATTTTTTTAATAGTTACTTCTTGCCGGTTTGTATTTAATATTTCATATTTTTCTTAATCGGTATTTGTGAATATATATGTTAAGCACAAGCTTCTTATCACTTGACAAGTATATATTTATGTTGGCCCATTCCATGGTCACACCCGATTTTGATAATCAACATACACTTAAGTCAATACACAAAATATAGAAAATGCTGCTATTCATTTCAGGATACATGAAATCAATTTCAACGGACGATGTACTGCATCAAACAAAGCGTCAACATCATCAAATCTTCAGAAGACTCATTTCTTATTTTATTCTGTATTTTATATTTTATTGAGTCTAGGATTTATGTTGTAAAATCAGTTTTGGTAATACTGGCTTAGGGTTAAAATTGTCCACATTCCAAAAGCCTACCTATTTACCATTCGTATTTTCACTTACAAAACATTTTTTGAAAATAGCCTTTACAAATGATTTTACAAATAACCAAAAACATATTTTGAAAACTGTTTTTACAAATGATTTTCAAATATCTCCTGACAGAACTCGTAACCGAGTTCGGCCCGAGTTCGGTCCGAACTCTGACCGAGTTCAGTCAAAAATGATTCAAACTTCTGTTGCCTCCAAATCAGCGAGCAACGTCTCTTTGCGAGATATTTGCATCCGAACTCTGCCCGAGTTCTGCCCGAGTTCGGTTCGAGAAAACACCTATAAATAGAGAAGAATTTTTCATTTCAAATCACTCATTCATTCTTCATTCTCTCTTCTCTACTACTCAAGTGTTTTCAAACGATCTAAGACTTTCAAATCATACCTATACATCTCTTAGCCAAAAGCCAGTACTATCAGAGTTGATTTAGAATCTTTTGGTGTTTCAAGAGTTGTAAAGAGGTCGTTCAAGTTCAACAACTTTTCTTGTTGTGGAGCTGGTCGTGCGCTCGTCACCAAGCACGGTGTTGTGAAGCTGGTCGTGCGCTTGTCACCAAGCACGGTGTTGTAAGAGACTGCAAGCTCTCAGTTAAAGCTTGTGCCATAGTGGATTAACATCGAGCAAGAGTACTCGAGACTGGATTAGTCCTCTCAGAGGGATACCAGTATACATCGCTATGTCACTGAGTTTGAATTCTCTATCTTTATTTACTGTCTCTTATATCACTGCCATAGTTTAATTTTTAATTGGTGATTATTTTTCGCTGCACATACACTCTCTATTCACCCCCCCTCTAGAGGTGCTCAACGATCCTACAATTGGTATCAGAGCAAGGTTATATTCTTATATAACAAACCTTAGAGAGTATATATGGCAGCCGTGAAATCAATATTCAACGGTGAAGGGCAATCCACAAATAGACCTCCCCTATTTGATGGAACAAATTATACCTACTGGAAAACACGAATGACTTTCTTTCTAAAGTCTCTCGACTTTGATCTTTGGTCAATAGTCATTGATGGTTATAAAAAACCAGCACCAATAGTGGTTGAAGGCCAGCTGGTAGAAAAGACCCATGATAAGTACACTGAAGCTGAAAAGGCTAAAGCTAGCCTAGATGCTCGTGCCATCAATGCACTATTCTGTACAATTGACAAAACCGAGTTCAACAGAGTTTCAACCTGTAAGACGTCTCACGAAATTTGGAAACTCCTTGAGGTAACCCATGAAGGGACTTCTCAAGTGAAGGAATCCAAAATTAGTAGACTGACACAGGAGTATGAATTATTTAAGATAAAACCCGGTGAGTCAATTATACAGATGTTTACTCGTTTCCTTGATATAACTAATCCTTTACAATCTCTTGGTAAGGATTACAGCAATCACGAGAAGATCAGAAAAGTGCTACGGGCTCTAACAAAGAACTGGAATCCAAAAGCCACAGCAATCATTGAAGGAAACGATCTCACCACTATGACTCTGGAAACGCTGATGGGCAAACTCATGACCCATGAACTCGACTTACAAGATTTTGAAGAAGCAACACCAAAGGAGAAATCTATTGCCTTCAAAGCTCAAGCAAGAAAATCAACGTACAACGATTCCGATGAAGAATCGTCAAGTGGTGACGAACAAGCCCTACTTGTGAAGAACTTCAGGAAGTACCTAAAGTTTACAAGCAGAAAGAAGAAAGATATCCAAGAAAGCAATGAAGATGAAACCATATACTTTGGATGTAAGAAGTCAGGGCACATGAAGAAGGACTGTCCAACCACCAAGAGAAGCAGTCCTTATGACAGATCAAGATCAAGCAGAAAAGCAACAACTGGTTGAAAGTATGCCAACACAAGTATCTGGCATGAAAGTGATGCCAGTGATACAGAAGAAGAAGATAGACCCTGCGGTAATGCAAATGTCTGTCTTATAGCATTTGATAAGGTATCGTCAAACCCTCTATATGATGATTTTACTTTCGATGAGTTAGAAAATGCCTTTAGCGATTTACTTGAAGAACACAAAAATGTGCTTGACAAGTATAAGCAATCTCGAAAAGAGATTAAGGCATACACAATCGAGTTAGCTAGACTATCCAATCTTATTGAAGATATTAAAGAGACGTCTACTACAGGTAACACGGAAGAGATAGCCAAACTCAAGGTAGACTATCATGAGGCTATCCTCAATATTGAAAAGAAAGAAAGAGATTATGTTAAGATGCAAAAGTTGTATGACACAGAGAAGAAGATGCACTTAGTAACAGAACATAGACTCTCAGTTATGACTGCTAAATACGAAGAGTCTATTGCGATTTCTAAAAAGTTAGAAATCAAGTTAGGCAAACAGGCAATACCTGTGACACAGCCTAAGATTAGTCCTAATGCTAAGCATACACCTAAAAGGACTAAACACAAGAAAGCACAGAGGAAACACGAACATCATCATGCTTTCACTTATAGGTTCTCCAAACAAAACAAGCTTGCAAACACAGTTTCTACCACTAAACTGACTTGCACATATTGTGGTACGCACGGACACATATCACAATATTGTCTTGCTAGAAAGCTTGTTGACAACCATACTTTAGTCTGGAGACCTAAAGCTAATCTGAGTGGACCCTACAGAAAATGGGTACCAAAGGATTCATCTACTTGTCTTGTAGGTGGACCCTCAACCCTCTCATGCTAGAAGCAAATGGATCCTCGATAGCGGATGTTCGCGACACATGACTGGTGATGCATCTTTATTCGCTACGCTATCGATGAAGAAAGAAGGATACGTCTCCTTCGGAAATAATTTGAGAGGTGATATAATAGGTAATGGTACTATAGGTATTTCTCCTTATCCAATAATAAAAGATGTTTGTCTAGTAACTGAATTGAAACATAACCTATTGAGCATAAGTCATTTGGCTGATAATGGTTATGGTATTAATTTTGTGAAAGATAAATGTACCATATATAATATGTCATCTGGTGATCCCGTATATAAAGGGATTAGAGAAGACAACATTTATGTTTTCTTTTTGGAGAATACTAATAATGTAGGAAGGTGCCTAGTAGCCAATCAAGATGTAAGCTGGCTATGGCACATGAGACTAGGACATGCAAATATGGATACTATCTCACGTCTAAATACAAAGAAGTTGGTAAGAGGACTCCCTGAAATTCTATTCAAGAGAGATATGGTATGTGCTGACTGCGAAAAGAACAAAGCACATAGATCTACTTTTAAATCCATCAACGCTGTAAGTACTTTGAGACCTTTGCAGTTAATTCATATGGATTTATTTGGTCCTAGTAGAGTCGCTAGTCTTGGCGGTAAGCTCTATGCTTTTGTTATTGTTGATGATTTCTCTCGATTTACTTGGGTTTATTTCTTATCAAACAAAAGTGATGCAATTTTTGAATTTCAGATATTTTACAAAAAGGTACAAAACGAAAAAGGCTTTATGATTACTCGTATCCGAAGTGATCATGGTGGCGAATTCGAAAATTTTGATTTCAAAAAGTTTTGTGATGATAGTGGATATTACCATGAATTTTTTTGTCCTAGAACTCCCCAACAGAATGGTGTTGTGGAGCGGAAAAATCGTACTCTAAGCGAAATGGCTAGAGTCATACTGAATCAGTATAATCTTCCTAAATATTTTTGGGCAGAAGCTGTTAGTACAGCCTGTCATGTTTTAAATAGGGTGTTAATTCGACCAATCTCGAAGAAAACACCATATGAGCTTTGGTTTGGAAGAATTCCAAACATTTCTTATTTCAAAGTTTTTGGTTGTCGCTGTTTTATCCTGAACACCAAGGATAACTTGGGAATGTTCAACTCCAAAGCAGATGACGGGATATTTCTTGGATATGCTGCTAAGAGTAAGGGATATAGAATTTTCAATAAAAGAACTATGATTATTGAAGAGACTATTAATGTTACCTTTGAAGAGTTAAATAGTCACAGATCTAGCGACAGTGATGATGAAGATACACATACAAAGACTAAGAAGAGTTCTGAGAAAGATCTGATTCAAGAGGCAAGGACTGATAAAAGTTTCGAAGATGTAGGAACTGAGAAGAGCCTTGTGAAAGATATGGCCCAAAGATTTGAATCATTGAGATTCAAGCCAGATCATCCAGAAACTCTCATTATAGGTGATGTATCCAAAGGTGTAAGTATACGTTCATCTCTTAAAAATTCTGAATTAGCAGCAAATATAGCATTTATTTCACAAATAGAACCTAAGAATGTAGATGATGCTTTTACTGATGAGTTTTGGATTTCTGCCATGCAAGAGAAACTTAATCAATTTGAGAGAAACCAAGTTTGGAAACTTGTTCCTAAACCAATTGGTCAATCTATAACTGGTACCAAATGGGTGTTCCGAAATAAACTCAGTGAAGATGGACAAGTTCTACGCAACAAAGTACGTCTAGTGGCACAAGGTTATAATCAAGAAGAAGGAATTGATTATGATGAGACCTATGCTCCTGTTGCTAGACTAGAAGCCATCCGTATGTTTTGTGTATTTGCTTGTTTTAATGATTTTAAACTTTTTCAAATGGACGTAAAAAGCGCATTTTTAAATAGATTTTTGAAAGAAGAGGTTTTTGTGAAACAACCCCCTGGTTTTGAAGATTTTCAAAAACCTGATCACGTCTTCAAGCTTAAGAAAGCACTTTATGGACTCAAACAAGCACCTCGTGCTTGGTATGAACGCCTAAGCGCCTTCTTACTTGATAATGGATTTTCGAAAGGAAAGATTGATACTACTTTATTTATTAAATCCATGAATGATGATATTCTTCTAGTGCAAATTTATGTAGATGACATTATATTTGGTTCTACTAATGAAAAACTCTGTCAAGATTTTACCAAGTGTATGCAGAGTGAATTTGAGATGAGTATGATGGGAGAGCTAAACTTCTTCCTAGGACTTTAAATCAAACATCACTCGAACGAAACATTCATCAACCAAGCTAAATACACGAAGGACATACTGAAAAAGTACGACTTCGAGAATGTAAAACCAATCGGGACGCCTATGGCTACATCTACAAAGCTTGATGCTGATGAAAGTGGCAAACCTGTCGATCAGCGTAAGTATCGAGGTATGATTGGTAGTTTATTATACTTAACTGCTAGTCGCCCTGATATTATGTTTAGCGTTTGCATTTGTACACATTATCAGGCAAACCCTAAGGAATCACATCTTAGTGCCGTTAAGCGTATCTTTCGATACCTTAAAGGAACTTCTACAGTTGGCTTATGGTATCCCAAAACCAAATCCTTTGACATTATAGGTTACTCGGATGCGGATTTTGCTGGATGCAAAGTGGACCGTAAAAGTACCAGTGGCACATGTCATTTCTTAGGAAAGGCCTTAGTCTCTTGGTTTAGCAAGAAACAAAATTCAGTAGCATTATCAACAACTGAGGCCGAATATATCACCGCAGGACGTTGTTGTGCTTAGATTTTGCGGATGAAGCAAACCTTAGAGGACTACAATCTGTACTACACAAATATTCCTATTTATTGTGATAACACTAGTGCTATAAATCTGACTAAGAACCCTATTTGTCATTCACGCACAAAGCACATAGAAATTAGACATCATTTCCTTCGTGATCATCAACAACACGGGGATATCTGTCTAGAATTTATTGACACTGATCATCAACTAGGAGATATATTCACTAAACCATTGGCTGAAGACCATTTTAATATTTTGAGGCGTGAGCTCGGCATTCTTGAATTCTCAGACTCATAATGTATATGGTAATTAAAATTGAATTTATGACTTGATACTTTATTATTTATTTAACGAAAATTATTTTTTGGTACAAACTTAAAAAGGGTATGTCTGTCACCACGGCTACGGTCGAAGCGAAGCGGTATTTAAGAGTTCCCCGGTGAACCTCCGTTAGCTGGGACAACCCCTACGGTTAACCCAAAAATAACAGTCGTTATTTAATATTACAGTCAAAGTTATTAAATTCTACTTTTAAACCTACCAGAATGCATTGACTGTCTCGGGAATACAAGTGGCCGAACTCTGACCGAGTTCGGACCGAATTCGGACCGAGTTCGGTCGGCGCTGTTATGGTTCCAGAAACGAACAGCCGGCCCTAGTGCCTATAAAACCCATCTTTTTTTCCACTTTCTCCACACAACAACTCGTGGAAATCACTCCTCTCTTCCTAGAAGCTTCTCCTCCTCCATCCTAGCAAGGTTCCGAAGAGATCTAGCGGGCGATCATCTTGTTCCTTCTTCCTTTTTTAGGTACTTTCTCTCTATTTTCTCATGGCCCCCAAGTGTCAAAGAGGAACCACTTTCCAAGGTGCCTCCTCTTCTTCTGAATACACCCCTGCTAGTCTATTCAGTCCAGCATGACCTAGAGATCCCGAAGAATATGACTCTACTTTGTTCTGGGACAAAGATTGTTCGGATCTCTGGTTCGACTCTTTTTCTGGTCGTCGTATTTGTAATGGAACTTTTGTAAATTTTACTACTTTCTTTGAGTACGCTCCAACTTTTGACCAACTTGGGTACCGAGATTTCTTCGAGGTACAAGAAAATATTTATGACAACGCCATATGTATGTTTTACTGCAACCTGCAAGTAAAACCAAACGAAAATTTCTATTCTTGCGTTGCTGGGCAAGAATTGGAATTTAGCGCCACCGACATCAGCGAATTCTTCCATATTCCTGATCTTGGTGATGCCTTGGTTGACATCTATCATATTCAATTCCCTGCTGATGTCACTCTTGCTTCCTTCAGGAAACTAATATGTCATCCTAACCCTGTTCCCCGTAGAATTTTTGTCAAAAATTTGAACCAAACCTTCTATGAACTTCATCGTATGGTTTTCTCCGTCCTTCTTCCAAAGAAAGGTTCTACTGATGAAGTAACCTTTATGGAACTATCTGCTTTATATCATATTCACTTTGGCATCCCATTCTCTATTTCCAAAACTGTGATGTCATGGATGCTTAACTGCAGAAATGCAGGTAGGAATCTAGTATATCCTATGTACTTAGCTTCTATTTTTCGACGTTTCGAGATTGATCTTGAGACGTGTGCCATCTCCTCTACTCCTGTCGAGCTGACTAGATCCCGTCGATTTCCTGCTCCACCTCTGCCTCCTGGAGCTCATCCTGCTCCAGCTGCTGATGCTGAGGTCCCTCCTGCTAATGCTCCTCCTGCTCCGGCACCTGTCCCAGGATTTGATCTGACGTTCTATCAGCGCTTTGATGACTTTGTTGTTGTCTCTACGCAACGTAATCAGGATTCGGAGTTCCGGCGTATTTTTCAGGCCCAGGTGCTGAGAAATAGCATTGCTGACCTCCACTACAGCCTGGCTCATGATCCTGTCCATCCAGTCACCATCTTACCTCACCCTACCTTTCCGGGTCCTCGATTTACTGATGAGGCTTCCTTTCAGTATTTCGACCCGACTACAGCCTACTTTTCTCATGAGACTCCTGGTGCGGACGACCCCACGATGTGACGTGGATTCAGCTATGGACTAGTAGACATTGATTAGATGATGATCAGATGATGTAGTTTTTTTTATTTTTATTTCATGTCAAAACTGATTAGTTAGACATTTTCAGTTGTACTTTTTGATTATTAGTGGAAATTTTCATTATGAGCTGTTTCTTTCTATATTAGTTGTTTTATGCTGTGATTATGTTTTTGCTTCACTTTGTCTTGTGTTTGTCTATTGTTGGCTTCACACATTACGGGAGAGCCAAGTCATTTTACTACTTGACAAAGGGGGAGAAAAAGAGTACAATACCAAAACCAAAAAGCATCCAAAAACAAAATCAAAACATCTCATTTTTTTCAGGTACTTTGTATTTTGTTCTATTTCATATAAATATATTTTGGTATAGACTCAAGTTTGTCAATTATCAAAATGGAGGAGATTGTTGGCCCATTCCATGGTCACACCCGATTTCGATAATCAACATACACTTAAGTCAATACACAAAATATAGAAAATGTTGCTATTCATTTCAGGATACATGAAATCAATTTCAACGGACGATGTACTGCATCAAACAAAGCGTCAACATCATCAAATCTTCAGAAGACTCATTTCTCATTTTATTATGTATTTTATATTTTATTGAGTCTAGAATTTATGTTGTAAAATCAGTTTTGGTAATACTAGCTTAGGGTTAAAATTGTCCACATTCCAAAAGTCTACCTATTTACCATTCGTATTTTCACTTACAAAATATTTTTTGAAAATAGCCTTTACAAATGATTTTACAAATAACCAAAAATATATTTTGAAAACTGTTTTTACAAATGATTTTCAAATATCTCCTGACAGAACTCGTAACCGAGTTCGGCCCGAGTTCGGTCCGAACTCTGACCGAGTTCGGTCAAAAATGATTCAAACTTCTGTTGCCTCCAAATCAGCGAGCAACGTCTCTTTGCGAGATATTTGCATCCGAACTCTGCCCGAGTTCTGCCCGAGTTCGGTTCGAGAAAACACCTATAAATAGAGAAGAATTTTTTATTTCAAATCACTCATTCATTCTTCATTCTCTCTTCTCTACTACTCAAGTGTTTTCAAACGATCTAAGACTTTCAAATCATACCTATACATCTCTTAGCCAAAAGCCAGTACTATCAGAGTTGATTTAGAATCTTTTGGTGTTTCAAGAGTTGTAAAGAGGTCGTTCAAGTTCAACAACTTTTCTTGTTGTGGAGCTGGTCGTGCGCTCGTCACCAAGCACGGTATTGTGAAGCTGGTCGTACGCTTGTCACCAAGCACGGTGTTGTAAGAGACTGCAAGCTCTCAGTTAAAGCTTGTGCCATAGTGGATTAACATCGAGCAAGAGTACTCGAGACTGGATTAGTCCTCTCAGAGGGATACCAGTATACATCGCTGTGTCACTGAGTTTGAATTCTCTATTTTTATTTACTGTCTCTTATATCACTGCCATAGTTTAATTTTTAATTGGTGATTATTTTTCGCTGCACACACACTCTCTATTCACCCCCCCCTCTAGAGGTGCTCAACGGTCCTACAATTTATACTTTCACTTTAACCTTGTGTTCACATAATATATTCATTATTGATTCTCATGTTTTATTTTGATTAAACCTCTTATGAATCAATTATGTCTTTGCCTAATTAAGATTATTTATACGTGTTTTGAATTTGTGATAGTTTTTCAAACATTCATTAAGGATACATGACTATATTCATTAAATTTCCATTTACATGTAGATCATGTAATTCTTACGTTGGTATATTTTTTTTGTATAAATTTCTTTATGTTGGCATATGAGTTAAGCTAAAAGTTTTTTATTAACTTAAAGAGTATTAATTATACTTGTTACCTTCAAACTTGTGCTTATCTCATACTTTAGCTATTGATTCCTTTGACCAAATTCATTCTTCTTGAATCAATTAGCTTCTTCCTTAAAGTCTTCTTTTGATGATATCTTATTGACTTTTTGGTTGGCATTAAGAATACATGTTCTTAATTAATTTTTGATCTTTTCATGGATGCCCATTCGTGATATATATAGTTTTATATATATATAAATGATTCCTAACTTTTGATATTTATTTGTTTTATACCTTTAAGTTAGGATGTTGAGAGAAAATATTTATTAGCGTCTTGTTCATGACTATTTATGGAAGTTCTTTTAAGGATCACATAGTTTTGTGCTTTACCTTGCTTGTTAAATTTACCTCCTTAATTAGTGCACTTTTTTCTAGTTTATTTTTTATATTTTATTATGGTGCACTATAAAAGCTTTTGAAAAATGTGTCTCTTGCTATCTTTAGCTCTTAATTAGCTTTCTTGATCTTAATGATCTTTTTTTGCTCATGTCTTGGACATATGCTTCTTTTGAATTATTGTTGTCCAATGATATTTTTGTAGAACATGAGAATACATGTAATTGTTACATCATATTTCTCATGACTTTAGCTACTATGGTTTGAGCTTTTATGTTGAGATTTTCCCATTTCTAGAGAATACACTTATTTCATAATGGCTATAATATTTTGCATTCTCTAGATCGATCTATCATTTTATTATCTTGGATTAATCTCAATACTTGGCAAAGAGATTTACTTTATTACGTTTTCATGAAAATCTCTTTTGGCCTTTACTTGATAAGAGAATAATTCATTTATTTGTCATCTTATGCTCTCATCCTTGCTTAGAAAAGAGTCTATAAATCATTTTGTTCATTCAAAATGTATTGTCCTCTTTGTGAACTCTATGCTTAAGCAAGTATCTTTAGTATTAGTGACTTAAGATTAAATGAGCACATTTATCTTGTTAATGACTTACCTCATTAATCTTAATTAGTTATGTAGCTTGCTTATTTATGATATATTGTTAAGCTATATAATTTGGTCACTTTCACTCAACTAGCTATTGTTTTTCTTTTCAATCGATATATGATATGCTAGTTTACATAAACAAGATCTGTGATTCTTCTAAATGTAATTTGTACCCTATTTTAGATACGTATGTTTGTTCTCTAAAACTAGTTTTACAAATTCTTGATTAGATCTTGTTTCTCTTGGAGATTTGTGATTCCTTTCTTTAAGTCTCATTCCTTATTAGTCATTAACATGTATCTCTTAAATTTTTCTCACTTTGGAGTCATAATTTCATCGTATTATCATTTACATCTCTTCTTGATTATATTTGCAATCATTTAAATGAGAATGACTCTTTTTTATATTTTTTATTGTTTTATGAGATTTTATCATAAATATGATTTGGGATTTTCTTTATGAGATTTGTTGGATCATGTCTAATTGTTTATTTTTTATTGATAAAAGATCATAATGGTTGAGTAGTCCTATATTATCTTATTATGTGATTATCAAACTAATTTATTACTCTACTTTGACTACTCATGGATTGCCACATATGGGCCTTTGCTATTTGAACTTTATGGTTTATTATTTACCATTAGCAAGGTTTGGACCCGTTGATGGGTACATATATGGTGAAACATACCTAGTCCATGTAAGGTAATAAATTGGTTGATTCTTTCTTAATTAGATAATCATGGACATGATGTTTGAGTTTTATTTTTATTTTTATTTTTGAGCTATATTCTGTCTATCATCATGATTGTTCTTAATTGACTTTATTCTTTTTCATGATGACATTTTCTCAAAGGATAACATACATTGATCTATCATATTTAAATATGAGATCCTTCTATATAGATTAATTTATGCCATCTTTTGATTATACGTGCTTAATTGGAATATTCTTCTAATTTTTCATCTTTAGCGACTATTAATTGGATATCTCCTCTTGACTAAAGATGATATTATTCGTCTTTTGACGACATTGTAGCCTTATATGCATTGAGCAAGGGGAAGAAATCCTTAGTTGATTTACCTCTAAATCTTTTAGTTATATATTTTACGCTATAAGTGCTTTGGAACTATATATGCATATTTTGAGGGGGAGCAAATCAATTGATTCAATTTATTTATACCCTTAAATATGTCGTATACCTAGTTCATCATGGACCCATATTTTCCTCTATTTCACATCCTATTGATTGAGGTCATGATATTGTTATTTGTGAAGGATTTATGAGAGTGTATGCAATTGTCTTTATCATAGTATCTCTCTTTTATATGGGTTAAATAAGTCATCTTGTTAATATTAACTTTCATATCTTATCTTGATGACTATTGTACTTTCATTGTTTTGGCTTTCCTTATATGCTTAATTGATTTGGCTTTTCTTATTGAGGACTTACCTAAAATTCTTGTTGATCTATATTGGTAATACTTTGAGGGGGAGCATTCAAGTCGACTGAATTTCTCCTTCTCAAGTATTTTTCTCCTTTACCTTCATGTTTATCAAAAAGGGTATTCATATAGCATGATAAGGTAATTGAGTTCAAATGCATGAACTTAGTTAAGCATACAGATTTTACAAATAATGAGATTATTCTATATCAATTGCTCTATTGTACATTGATCATTCATTTCTTTTGTTCTATAATTGGTTTACATATTTATTTGTGGACAATTTTGTCTTTCAAATGGCTTTTTGATCAATATTTTAATTATATATTTTAATTGGTATCTTCATTGATATCCTTTTTTTTTTGCAATTATCTAATCCTCATGGCGTTTGATTGAAATCCTTTTCATAATTCTCTTCCAAAACTAGAGTAATATTTCATATCATATTATGTTTTGGAGTTTTTCATGGATTTAAAGTTGGTAAAACTATTTTATTTGACTATTTTGCATTTTATTTGTTTTACCAACTATATTGTGTTTTGACATGCGTCTTTTAAAAATTTGATATTCTACATTGGCAATGTAGCTTTATAAACTTGTCATTACACCCTTCTCCCATTGTTTTTCATTAGTATATCTTGATCATGATTGTCTATAAGTTGCCCATGCTCTGATTTCTATGCTTGAGATTGATTTCTTTTTATCTCTTAGTACGGGGGAGCCTATTTTTGATCATGTCAAAGGGGGGGAAGTAAGTTTAAGTATGCTTTTATAAGTAATCTAAATAGTATGCTTTTAGTGATATTGCTTATGTCTTTTGTATATTAGTGATACATGCATCTATTGTGTCCATACTAAACTTAACCGATTTGCCATAATCAAAAAGGGGGAGATTGTTGGCCCAATGATTGTATCATGTTTTTGAATATGGTTAATGTGTTAAGTTTAGCATTTCATTATCACTAATCTTCATACTATCGCTATAGCATTTCTACTTATACTTATACCTTTGGTGATATATGCCTATTGGTTTACATATTAGTGATATGAGCTTATCTATCTTAAATTTAATCGGGTTGCCAAAATCAAAACTATGTTTTTGATTGTGGTCATTCAATTAAGTTTAATCATTATGATATCACTAACATTTATGCTATCACCTTAGCAATTATACTTAAACTCAGCATTGTCCTAATGTGCATTAAACTTATCTTACTTGCTACTATGTATATTGCTTTGTCCGTCTAACATGTACATACAAAAAAGCAATAAGCAAGATCAATGTGGATATATGCAATAAAGAAATCATGGCGGGCCAAAGACGATGGATCCCACAAGATTTCTCTGAACCACCCGACGATCGACAAGGAAAAAAGCCAGCACCTATCAAAGAAAGAAGCCAAGCCATGCCATCATCATTTCAAGATTCTGAAGAAGCCTGCACCTGCTACAGTATATCTGGAGTCTGTAATGAGTCTTAGGAATAATTGTAAACATAAGAAATGGATGACAAAATCGAAAGCTAGGGTAGAAACCAGCCCAGGATCATTTTCGGATGAAAACCGGCATACCGACGGTATATCGGTGCATACCGGCGGTATACCGATTTTGTTCACAGAAAGTTTCTGTCCACAAAATTGGCATACCGACGGTATACCGGATCATACCGACGGTATACCGATTCTGTAACGTTGAAAGTCCAACGGTCGGATTTCCAGCATTAAATGATCCCAACGGCTATATTTCGAGCCGTTGCAATCCCAGACCAGTATACCGACGGTATGCCGACTCATACCAGCAGTATGCCGATCGCTGACTGAAAAAGTTGCCTTTGGCTCTTTTCAATGCTTTGGTTATAAATAGCCTTGAATCCCTTCATTCAAGGTTGATGCTTTGAGCCTAAAAATTTCTAAACCACCAATGCCTATCCACAAACAACTCTACAAAGCTTTTATTTGCCATCCATAAATTGTGTTAGAGTTATTGAGTTGAAAAGTAAGATCTTCATCCTATTGTAAGGAGATCAAAACCTATTGTGAAAGGTTGAAGTTGGAGAGTCTTCGTATCCAAACTCTCGGTGTGAAGTCGGAGAGTCCTTCGGATTAAAGCTCTTGTGTGTTGAAGTTGGCGAGTTCTTCGAATCCAAACTGATGTGTAACTATTTACTCAAATAGTGGATTAAAGCCGGAGAGAGTTCCGGGACTGGAGTGCCTCTTGGGAGGATACCAGGATATATCGTGTGTCGGTATTGTTTTGCTTCTTCTCTTGCACTTATATTTTTAAATTGCCCATTAGCTTGTGCTAAGTGCTTGATTAGTTAGCTTGACCCTATTCACCCCCCTCTAGGGTTCCTACAGATGTATCATCTCTATCATTCCAGTTCTCTTATTATAGGATTTTGTTCTAACACCGCTATCAGTTTTGAAATAGAGTTACCTCCAGTCCCTTTAGTACAGTTCCTTATAGAGCCTTATTTTTGTTAGAATTTCTTGATAGTGTAGTAGTTGGTAATTAGCAACTAAGTTGTGTCTTGAGTATTAGTAGATTGTTGAGAGTGTGGCTGGTGAGCTTGTGAGTTGTTCCTGGATGTACATATATGGATGGATAGATTGATGAGTGAGTTTTGAATTTCAATACCTTAAGGGTATAGCTTATAAGAATAGATTTGCAATTACTGAACCTGAGATGTTAAGAGAAATGGCGGAGTAAGGGTTTGAAGTTCTAAATGGGTATCTGCAAATGGTTTGAATAATTACAAATGATGTTGGGGATCATTGAACCAAACGGAAGAGGATCTTGAAATTGGTGACATTGCATAAATGGTGGATGATGGCAGAAATCGATTAAAATATAAGGAGAATAGAAGTTATGTTGAGGATTATCAGTCCCCTCACATAAAATATATTTCTGGAATACGAATATCGAGAAGTAAATAGGGGACACTCTTTGAAATATATAGGGGCTAATTTATATTGAAGAATTGAGGAAGTGTTGTTGATGATGGCAATTTGAACTTTATGGATTGGGATTATCGAAATATATAGTAAGTTTTGATGTATGTAATTACCTTAGGAATGATAATATCGACAACAAGGGTTATGTATTAAGGAAGATTTTATCATAGGTTGAAGTGGTAGGTAAGGGTTGAAGGATTGCAAATATTTCGAGGTCAATGTTTAATTGAGTAACATATGTTAATGAGTACGGATATGAGAATTAGATAGAAAGGTGAATATTGAGAATTTAGTGAGCTTGAGGAATGTAAGGAGTGGTTCGAGATTTTATGGAAATATTTAGCATGATTTGATGGTACGAGTTTGACTTGAGATTATGAATTAGCCAGAGGCACAGGTTGAGAGAAGCAGATATTTTAAAATTGGTAGTAAGTTACTGAATCTGGTAAGTGATCACGAGATTGAAGGTATAGAGGCAAGCTCTGAGGAACAGTTATTCCTAAGGGAGATTGAGTAAAATATTCTAGAATAGAGTTCTCCACCATCTATCATATCTTCTTGTAACCCTATTTTCTTATTGATTTGTTCCAGTTTTATCCTAAGTTGTGCCATGCAGTTGTCTGTGATAGTGCCTATCTTAGTAAGTGTTATATTATTATTATTTATTTATTATTAGAATGTTGAGGGTAGCTATAAGAAGGGCTTTTGATAGGGATAGTAGGCCTATGGCGAGTGGAGGTCATGATGGATGTTGTATATGTATATTTTAGCGAGACAACCCTTATATCGGAGATGTTATACATAGGGATGAGGGTAATAAAAATGTACAAGGGGGGATACAAGAAACAATATGATGACCAACATGGAATTGAGATTCGAACACACTTGATGAAGGGGGATAAAATATTGAGGTAGTCAGAACTGCAGAATGAAGTAACCAAATTTCAAGGATGTGATAGAAGGTGAAATTAAAGGACAAACAACAAGGAAAGAAATGCTGGAAAAATTTGTGAATCGGAATGAGGATATCAAGTACCAGGAAATAGTAGATGGAAAACAAATGAACAAAGTATGATTTGATTGGATAAAATAAAGGTAAATAAAATTTTTATGGACGTGATGGATTGAAAACTCGAAGAGGAATAGAATTTCAGAAGATGAACTCTTATAAAGATAAGACAAAAATTAAAAAAACATCATTCGTAAGAGTGGCGATTGATGAAAATGGATCGTAAGGATTATTAGAAACAATAAAAAAATGCTGGTGGATAAGGAAGATGATTTCCACAGGGATTAGTAAAAGTCTAAATATTAAAGATGATAGAATAGAAAGATATGATTGAAGTCGGTGAGCCAAGAACCGTGTAAGGATACGTATTGGAATCTTCAAAATCAATGTGAGAAAATCAAGATTTGATGAAAACATGATGATAAGGTGGTAGCCTTAAAGGGTAGGTGTGTGAGCAATTTATCTAGGGGTCAAGAGGTTTTTCTTATTTCTGGGTTGTGCTTATGTTGCCCTAGTGCTAGTTCTTCCTTAAATTTCGAGGACAAAATTTTTCTAAGGAGGGTAGGATTGTAAACCCCTGTTTCTGACCCTAAGGGCATTTTGGTAATTTTAGGCCCAAAAATATTATTTTGGATTAAAATATTTTGGTTGGCGGAATTAAGTATTACGTGAAATTTTACGAAGTTTGGAAGTCGTTTGGACCAATTCCGAGTCCGTTTGAGCAAAAAGGACCCAAATGACTAAAATGACTTAAGTGATGTTTGGGACCCTATTTTAGGGCCCTTCCCATGCCAAAAGTGGCTGCCCCCCCTCTTGGTTTCTCTCTCCATCTTATATTTGAGAAAGAAGAAAGAAAAAGAAGAAGGAAGAAGAAGAAGAAAAAGGTAAACCCTAACCCTAATCCAAACCCTAGATTTTCTTCCTATTGCTAACCCTAACCAATTTCCCTCTTGTTGTGGTATAGATCTAGGTTAGATCTAGTGTAGACGAGGAGCTTGGAGGAGAAGAAGCGCTTTCTTGGATTTTGACCTAGAAGGCCAATTTTGGGGATTTTCTTGGGATTCCAACTCCCAAAAGGTAAAACCCAACACTTGTATTAGCTTCTAATTAGTGTCATTAGTGTTTTAGAGACTACCCAAGGCATAGGGCTACCCTTTGGAAGAAGTTTGAACTTCTTTGGACCCAAATTGAGACTTTGACCTATGATTTTGTATCAATTTTGGGGAAAATCCGAGATTGGCATATTTGGATGTTGTGATTAGGTTATGAGACCTAATTAGGTTAGTTTGGTGAGAGGAGGCTAGGTACGTGTCCACATTTGGATACGTGGGGTCATTTTGCGAGAAATCGTAAAAATAGACGTTTTCGGAGTTTTCGGGTTCCAACACGCGGGTGACTTTTTGCACCGACACTAGAATCGGTAAGTTAGCACCTAGAATAGGTTTTAATCATTATTTAGGACTCGTAGGTAAAATTTGGGTCGAATCCGGATAGGTTTGGTGTCCGTATCACGCGGTATCGCGAATCGGACACCCCGGTGTCGCCAAATGGCCATTTGGGCCTCGTTTCTCGTTTTCGCTCGTGTGCGCGAGTTGGATTACTCGTTTGGGGTACATGTCTAGGCCCTAGAGGGTAGAATTGCAAGGATTTGGGTGATCGGGTTGGTATTGTAGCACCCCACTTTCGATAGGCGACGAACTTCATAATATGCTTGCGACGAGTCAGATTGGTCGGGAACTTAGATGGCCATCTGACTCGATCGCTGGTCTTGGTAAACGATAGCGCCTTGCGGCATCGATTCAAATCAATTTGGACGGAAGTTATGAGAATCAATCCAACTAATGGAACGACTTCTGTTGGAATAAGTTCTAGATGCAGCGGGCTGAGTCTCGGCGAGTAAGCTCTATATAAGAGTCCCTTCGACGGGACCGGACCGCTGTATGGTTTTCTTGGAGCTTTTGTCGCTGGGTTTTGATGAAGTGCTTTCGCGTCATTTTCCTGGATGCAATTTACAAATTTCGAAGCAAGGGAAAAAGAAGGAATTCTAACAAAGTGTTGGTGCCATTGCAGGAGCTCGCGTAACTAAAGCTTGACGTTGCGAAGCACTTCGACGATCGGCACGAGCAAAGTAATCGATGGGTGATTCAGACCTTCCTTCTACTCTGTCTCGCAAACAAATTCCTTGCCTCGAATTCATTCAAATCGAACGATGCCAAGTTAATTGCATGCCAATTCACTAAGGTCAAGAACTCGAAAAAAACGTATCGATTTAGAGTAATCTACTCTGAAAAATACAAGTTTCTCACATAAACGGAAAAGTTTAAGGTTCTAGTAAAAAGATAGACTATTTCACGTGCTGCAAAATAATGTGAAACGTTGATCATGGGTTTTGATGCCTCGGACAATTTGGTGCCCACGGGACACTAAATCGGGAGTACAGCTTTGGGGAAAATGAATCGTTACATGAGTTACGAGAAATGATAATGTCGTTCGATACTGTCCGCGCTATACAAAACTGTTTGCATATATTAAATTGTTCACGCATAGGCATGGTCATGGACAGCTTGTGCACAAGTTCGTTTTCCTCGAAACGGTATCCGGGGCATCGAAACCGATTCGTCCTAGGGGGAATAAATTATCGTGCTTCGGCGCGAGGCATGCGGGACCTTCAGTAAGGCTTGCAACCTAGGCTGAAAGGGTAGCGTCACATGCCAATTTCGATTAAGTCCCTAGTGGTACGTAACACCAATGACCACATGTAAGATAGTAGCATGCTCATCTATTGTCTTATGCAGGTATAATTACTATCCCTGTTTTATGCAGGGACGAGCACGGCCGTGGTAAGAAATGTGATAAATCACTACACGTTACTGTATGCCTTTTTACTCAAAGATGGCTATCGATATGAACTGAATTCATTTAGTTCTAAATAGAAAGACAACTTTAAAGCATGCCTATCTTAACAATCAGAGTCGGTTTAGACGAGTTGGTTCGTCTCGTCCACTTAGCAAGTATGCTAATCCCCTCCCCTAATTTCCTCAGGTGCGGCGGGCGCTCTAAACTAAACTGAAGCTGAAGTGGGAAGAGGCGTTTTGAAGCTCTTCCTATGCTGAAGTATTTTGAAGCCAATTCAAACGACGGCTTATGTATAAAGGGACGAATGTATGGAACGACAAGTGTTAGTTCAGGCAGCTTGTCGAGTATGTTTTATTTTTGTTTTCAATCAATTTAGCCGCAACGGCATCCAATGTAATTACGACTTGCACTTCGTTGCAAGCTATGAATGAAAAGCAAATTTCTATCTTCCTATACTGCGTCTTATATTCTGATGTGATTTATGAAGTTTCAACTTGGCGTATTAATATGCAAATCAACGTAACGTTCTTGCCTTGTACGAGTGCAACTCCAGACTCGTACGGCATCATGCCTTAGCGAGGATGATCGAATCGGGAAAATAACATCGGAGATGAACGTTTGTTGACTCAGAGCGTGACAAATTGGTATCAGAGCACAGTTATGTTTTCTCGAATTTTTGAAAGATATTTTATTGTTGGAATGTTCGTTGCGATGGCTCGATTGAATGCTTGTCGACATGCTGCGTGAAAAGTTCCATACAGGTAAGCCCATAGATATTTTTGAAAAATACTAACGGGTTTACACTATTTTGTAGGAATGACTAAGCGAGATAAAAAAAAATTAGCACAATAACCCAAACCGTAGATAGTACGTCGAGCATAAAGAGTACTGGCCCTAGCGAGACGACAATGGAGAAAATGCTACAGTTGATGGAATTACCGCAGCAACATCTTCAAATGCAATTCAAAGCCCAATTTGATGTGCAGCAGAAGCAGATGAACACCCTGACTCAGATAGTGAGCAAGATGGCGGGTAATACCAAGGCAACGGACGTGGTACCCGAGAAGAAGCAAGGTGATCAAGAAGACGAGGAAGAATAAGTCCAACCACAAATGATAGACACTTCTTCCATGCTCAAAGTAAAGGAGTTTCGCAAGATGAACCCGCCGAAGTTCAACGGTCGAGTAGAGCCTGATGTGACAGTGGGATGGCTCACAGAAATGGAGGACTTGTTTGATCTTCTCTGTATCGAAGGGTCCCAGATGGTGGCCTGTGCGGCGCTGCAGCTGCAACTGAGAGCACACGACTGGTGGGGGACAAAGAAACAGGAGATCTGTGAAACCGATTCCAACACAAAAATTTCCTGGGAAGTGTTCAAGGCAGCCTCCTTGAGCAATACTGTAAACCCCCCTAATTTATTAATTTATTTAATGTTAGTTTTGTGTAAATTTTTGCTAAAATACATGTATGTATAATATTAAGAGTGTAATGCATAGCATGGGTGTAAGTTTATATGAGATATTTATATATATGTATATATTTATGTGTGTATGTGTTGATTTATTAAGGTATATACATTTATATATACATATATGTGGGAATATATGTGTATATAAATATATCTAATTATTGTATTATTGAAAAGAGTTTTTAATTAGAAATAATAAATAAAAATAGAATTTAGTTAATAAATATAGTAATAATAGAAAATAGGTAAAAAAAAAGAATTTCTAAAAAAATTCTAATAAATAAAAAGAAATGAAAAAAAAAGAAATGAAAAAAGAATGAAAAAGAAAAAGAAATGAGAAAGGAAAAGAATAAGAAAAGAAAAGAAAAAGAAAAAAAAGCCAACCCATCCACCTAAAGTGGGCGGGCCCACCCTTATTTGCTTGCTGCTGAAGCAGCAAGCTCACGCGAACATCCCACCACCGGTGGGGTTCATTAATACTAAACCCATTCGTATTAGGTTGGCTACAACTTGTTATATATATAACTTTTTCCACAAACCTCAAAACCCTAGACTTCCAAAACGAAAGTTGCGGCTGATCATACCCTCTTCGCCTATGAGTTTGTTTCACCAGCGACAGAGTTTTGAGTGCGACGAACGGAGCATCGGAAGTCAGCCCCTCGTCACCCATGGAGCAGTTTTTCCACTCAAGGTACCCTACTTCCCTACGAGTAACTTTTTACTTGTAGCACCAATTTTTGATCCGTAAGATTTTCTAGAAAGTATACTTGACCCTCTTCGAGGTCCTCCAGGTGGATTTCGAAACAACCCATCGATTTGCTCGAAAAATCGAGACGAAGTTGAAGAAAAATCTGTTTTCTGTAATACTAAAAACTGTTTTAAAACGACAACTTGTCGGCCAATTTTCTTGCTGTGCAATAAAGAATTGTAGAAACTAATTATAAACAGTAAAAGATAATATAACCGAGATCACAACGCATCTTCTGGATCGTCGTTTCGATTAACGTGTAAAAAGTAAATTGGTGTTGAAGTTGGAGAAAAATCTGTGTTAATTTATATAAAATTTCCGAATTTTCTCGATACGGTGTGCGCTCCGACAAACTGGGCGACGTGGTCGCGCGCTATATGCATTGAAAGGCGCGTATAGACGTTGCCGACGTGTGGGAACTGACGGAACTCAGTTTCGTCGCGTGTGCGCGACGAAATCAGTCCGTATCCGTCAAGATACCCCCGTATCGCCAATTTGCAAACTTGACCCTAACTTCGTGTACAGTCGTCGATTCGAGACGAAACTTACGCCAACAGGTCCGAATCAAAATTCTGGTCCTGTGTGCCAAGTTTGGTTCGATTCTGAGAAGGTCGAATCGGAACCCCTTTTTGGCGGCCCGCGACCCTCTCAAATGGACGATTTTGTACGCGGCTCATCTGAATCAAAAACTGGACATACCATTGAGTTCGTCTCCTCAAACTAAATTCGTAGACATATAGTTTGATGACTTTAGAGACCATAGACTTTGGCACGCATTTTGGTGCAAGACGGGTCCAACGGCGGACATCGTTTTGATCCGAAATTATGATTTTACCCCTGTTCCAGAATTAGACTTTTGGACAGGCGTTTCCTAGATATATCTTATATACCGAGTACATTTTTGATGTCTATTTCAGCGTCCAGAGTTGTTTGGAGATTGTGACGTTTCTTGGCAGACATTGTGATTTTCTGGACTTGCCACTTTGCACCATCAGGCAAGATACCTTGCCACCTTACTCTGTGATTTATATATTCTTATTTTCAGTTATTATTTTCAGTATTTCTTATTTATTATTATAAAACTGTGCGTCCAAGTCACATTTGGGTGCAAGCGATCCTATCGGTCGTTTTCTTGCTTTTATTTATCTTTCTTGCATCGACTTAGCCTAGTGACCACCCATTGTTGATGAGGTATTGGTATATCTCATACGGCCTTGACACATACTTTATCACGTATTGTGAGTCACATATAGGACACGTACTCGCGTAGTCGGCCGGCCATCTATATGTATGAGGCGTGCGACGGTTAGGAGTAACTGCCAATAGAATTGCATGCTAGTGGACTTGGCAGTTACTAGAGGTTCATATGAGTCATGGATGTGACTCCAATAGGCATTAGAAGGGAAGAACTGTTCCTTGATGTATGGGCCATATTTACATACTGCTATTGTACCTGAAGCTTCGTTGGAGACGCAGATTCACCCTATTATACTGATTCCCTCTGACGTTCATGGAACGTTATGGACATTTTTTTACTGATTCCCTCTGACTTTTGCCGAACGTTATGGACGGATTGTACTGATTCCCGATGAGAGGGACGATGCCACTGCTATACAGCCCGAGTGCCCATATGTGGAGGATTGTTCTTTATTGCATATTCACTATAGTACGGTTAGGTACCCTATTGCATGCATCCCTTATTTTCTATTATATATCACAGTTTATATGGCATGGTGTTTTCTTGTATCTTGTTACGTCCCTCTGAGGACCTGGTTATCTCTCCAGGATTAGACGATTTTCCATAGGAGTACGGAGCGGCATTGGATCCATCTTTTGTGGGCGACGAGGCATTTTCCTTTGACATTTAGCTCTATTCTTATCTTAGAGGATTATTGAGACTATGTAGTGGACATCTTATGTTCTTTTCTTTACTTTCTATTTTACGGAGGTTGGACTCCGATCTTTGTGA
Organism: Iris pallida; assembly: GCA_029216955.1. Classification (NCBI taxonomy): domain Eukaryota; kingdom Viridiplantae; phylum Streptophyta; class Magnoliopsida; order Asparagales; family Iridaceae; genus Iris; species Iris pallida. The sequence goes on from JANAVB010045020.1 coordinate 14,389,814, forward strand.
CTATTTTTCATAGCTGTTTGGAGTGGGTATGTCCATCCGGCTATCTTTTAATGTATTATTTATTGGACTCTCGTTTCTTCTGTGTGGAGCTGTGATGAGATTAGATACTTATATTCTGGCCTGTGATTTTATTATATATATATACAGCTTATGTACGTATACGAGGATTTCATATATTGGAGTATTCTTCGTATATGTGCAGCTGGCATGTTGCGTACTTGGTCCTAAGTATTTTGGGACTGGGGCGTTACATGTTTTTGTGGTGGCCCATGCAGGTCTACGATAATATTGTTGGGTTACATGACTGTGCCCAACAAGCCTGCATATAGGAATAGAAATAGTATCTCATCCAGAACTACTACTTCCCTTGACTTCCAATCTTTTCAAATTCCTTTGATTACTTGAATTATCTCATATCTAACTTCTTCTAATATCGTCCTATTCTTCCTCGTGCCAACGGTATGAATCTAAGAAGCGAACACACTTCCACCTTGGCCATCACCTCTGGTGATACGGCCACCCAAGAGGAACAGAGTCCTCCGATGACCCCGGTGACGTCGTACCAGCCAGGATAGTCATAGCCTACTACGACTTCGACGACGGTACACCATGAGACACAAGCATCCCCAGTCAGCAAGGCTGGGCAGACCACTACCATGCCACCGGAAGGGAATGTACCACTGCCTCCACCACCACCATTTCCTCATCAGTTTCCACCACAGTCGGGACCTCAGATGCCTCCACCACCGACTGATGGGAGCCCTACTTCCCAGTTCATGTACGGCATGATGCATGCTCGGTAGCAGCAGACTGAGCTGATGAGACAGACGATGATGGCAGCATTGGCTAGACCTCTACCACTATCTCCGACACAGGCACCAACACCGGCTCTGCATCCTTATGAAGGCTCTATCAAGAACTTTATAGATATGAACCCCAAGTCCTTCAGAGGTAATGAGAAGCCACTAGAGGTGTCAGCATGGCTTATTAGCACGAAGAAGCTACTGAAGGCATCCCAGTTGCCAGCACGTGATTGGATGACAGCAGTGGACCTACTTTTAGAAGATAATGCTCACCACTGGTGGAAGGCGGAAGAAAGGCGATTAGGCACTGGGATCACCAGGAAGCAGTTCTACGATCTTTTCTACGAAAGATTCTTTTCCATTCATATTCGAGATGGTCTCTATGATAAGTTCCTTCATCTGAAGCAAGGAAATATGTCAGATGATGAGTACGACTCAGAGTTCAATCGCCTGAGTAGATTTGGTGCGGGACTGATCCCGACAGAGTTAGAGAAGGCGAGGAGATTCCATCAGGGGCTTGCACCAGAGCTCAAGTCTTATACGACTACCCAGTCTCGAGTCTCCCATTCAGCTGTCTTGGAAGAAGCTCGTGCCCAGGAGATTCTTCGCAAGGAGCAGCAGCAGACATCGAGACGCCATAAACTAGCAGTCGTACCGACTAGAGCTACACAGGATGGACCTATCAGGAGGCCTACCGGACAATACCAGCAGAGGCCCACACCATATCAGAAGCCCGTTTGCCATTACTGTGGAAAGAAGGACATGTCCAGAGAGACTGTCGGATCCGTCATGGATGGTGCTTGAGGTGTAGATCCAGCCAGCATATGGTCAAGGATTGTCCAGAGCAGCAGGCGATAGTATATGCTCGATAGACCCCGAGGCCAACAACTCCTACACTCCAAGCACCCCGACCAGGACAACAGGTGTCTGCGCTTATAGCACCAACAGTAGGAGCTCCTCGCCCACCATTACCACCCCAGCCAGTGCAGCACGACAGGACTAGAGTTCAGGACCCCGGCCAGAATTACGGATATGCCTTCTCGTTAGCAGTGGAGAATGTGGAAACAGCAGGTATGATTTAATTTTCATATTCCCTGTTATCATATCCATGTATCATACGTTAGCCAAGGCCATAGAAAATCAGACAGTAGGACGATTGTATAAGCACGAACACTGGACACGGCTTAGATTCTTAAACCTCAAACTACTCATGTTTTCATTCAATCATAAATCCTGCGTACTAATATTTGGACTAGTCTGACTAAACACCGCTATTATAGCCTAAATTTTGCAAGCTTATCCTTATCGAGCTTATTCACGACATGTGTATATTGGGGACGCCCACTAACATATTGTCTAATCAGAATCAGTGTATGATGGTCTGATCAACCTTCATACAGTTGGTTCACTTTTATTTGCTTATCCTATGTGGATTGAGATATAGATGGCTCTAGGATCTCATCCGCAACTGTCTTGACAACTCTATTTGAAATGCCTCTGGAATCCCATATTCGTATTCGATCCTTTCTCCCTTGAACACTTATTATTTTTCCCTTTACGGATTTCGGAAAGTCAGATGCTCGTATTGAGGGAAGATAGACCCGTAATATCCTCCTCAGTTTATCATACCATCTATAGATAGAAAAGATATATTCATACAATCATTGACATCTATTGGACTCAAAGTACGGTCTTCAAAACTTGACTCATATCTATCACATCTCGTATCCTAGTACATCGTGTAATATACTTCCATAAATTGAGGTATGACCTTCCGACTCGAACCTTTCTAACTCCACTAAACCATAGAGCGGTGTCTTTGTTAACTTCTAGAAATAAATTATTGTAGGATATAGATCGTAGAGCCCCAGTAGAATTTAGAATGTACTAGGATTGCCTATTGATTAGAATAAGTGGTTTCCGTTAGAATGATAATTAGTGCCTCATGAACTCCCACTTTCTATTTAGAACATTTTTGGGTCCTCGACCTTGGCATTTAGATTCGGAGCACAAGACCAGCTGCTACCTTCCAACAAATTCCATCTGCAAGACCTATACGAGTCCACCTTCATGTAGACATATCATGTCCCACTAAAATACGTCCCCTTGTACTTTATTTTCATGATACGATTTTTGAGTAAAAAAAGGCTAATTATAAACCGTATCGTAATACCGACGAACCTTTCGGCTTCAATTTGAGAACCAAACTCAACTCAAAACTTTTGACCCGATATATGGTTGTGATCTACTCGAAGCCCAATATGCACCTGCCCTAGTGTGATACTCAATTGAGACCCTATGTGCCACTTGTACACAGAAGCCATGGGAGGCATATTTTTGACTTACGACACCTTTCTAACCAATCCGATTCGGAACTAGCCCAACCTCTCGAGTTCGGACTTGTTCTAGACTACCATAGCCTAGCAGAGATTGTATAAGTTGATCTTACGAGATATTGCCCCACCAATATAGTTTAAATTCAAGATGGATTCATTCAATATGAAACCTCTGCACCTTTTAGCCCCTCTCAGAAGGCTCGTAACGACGTTTATCACGGATAGCCAACTTCTATAAGTGGGGTAGAGCCTTGAACCAAGAAAACTTACCCTATAGAAATTAAGCCAATAAGGTTCCTTGTACAACTACCCTCATTTGTTCGAAACCCAAGGGACGACTTTCATGCGTTAGTCCCTTAAAATTTTTGCATTTGCATTAGACCCCTTACCGTAGTTTTAATTTCGAGGACGAAATTTCTTTAAGTTGGGTAGGATGTAAATGCCCCTAATTTATTAATTTATTTAATGTTAGTTTTGTGTAAATTTTTTCTAAAATACATGTATGCATAATATTAAGAGTGTAATGCATAGTATGGGTGTAAGTTTATATGAGATATTTATATATATGTATATATTTATGTGTGTATGTGTTGATTTATTAAGGTGTATATATTTATATATACATATTTGTGGGAATATATGTGTATATAAATATATCTAATTATTGTATTATTGAAAAAAGTTTTTAATTAGAAATAATAAATAAAATAGAATTTAGTTAATAAATATAGTAATAATAGAAAATAGAAAATAGGTAAAAAAGAATTTCTAAAAAAAATTCTAATAAATAAAAAGAAATGAAAAAAGAAAAAGAAATGAAAAAAGAATGAAAAAGAAAAAGAAATGAGAAAGAAAAAGAATAAGAAAAAAAAAAAAAGCCAACCCACCCACCTAAAGTGGACGGGCCCACCCTTATTTGCTTGCTGCTGAAGCAGCAAGCTCACGCGAACAACCCACCACCCGTGGGGTTCATTAATACTAAACCCATTCGTATTAGGTTGGCTACAACTTGTTATATATATAACTTTTTCCACAAACCTCAAAATCCTAGACTTCCAAAACGAAAGTTACGGCTGATCATACCCTCTTCGCCTACGAGTTCGTTTCACCAGCGACGGAGTTTTGTGCGCGACGAACGAAGCATCGGAAGTCAGCCCCTCGTCACCTACGGAGCATTTTTCACACTCAAGGTACCCTACTTCCCTACGACGTAACTTTTTACTCGTAGCACCGATTTTCGAACCGTAAAATTTTTTGAAAAGTAGACTTGACCCTCTTCGAGATCCTCTAGGTGGATTTCGAAACAACCCATCGACTTACTCGAAAAATCGAGACGAAGTTGAAGAAAAACCTATTTTCTGTAATACTAAAAACTGTTTTAAAACGACAACTTGTCGGCCAATTTTTTTGCTGTGTAGTAAAGAATTGTAGAAACTAATTGTAAACAGTAAAAGACAATATAATCGAGATCGCAACGCATCTTCTGGATCGTTATTTCGATTAACGTGTAAAAAGTAAATTGATGTTGAAGTTGGAGAAAAACCTGTGTTAATTTATATAAAATTTCTGAATTTTCTCGATACGGCGTGCTCCCCGACAAACCGGGCAACGTGGTCGTGCGCTATATACATCGAAAGGCGCGTATGGACGTTGCCGACGTGTGGGAACTGACGGAACTCAGTTTCGTCGCGTGTGCACGACGAAATCAGTCCGTATCCGTCAAGATACCCCCGTATCGCCAATTTGTAAACTTGACCCTAACATCGTGTACAGTCGTCGATTCGAGACGAGACTTGTGCCAACCGGTCCGAATCGAAATTCTGGTCCTGTGTGCCAAGTTTGGTTCGATTCTGGGAAGGTCGAATTTGAACCCCTTTTTGGCGGGCCCGACCCACTCAAACGGACGATTTTGTACGCGGCTGATCGGAATTCAAAACTGGACATACCGTTGACTTCATCTCCTCAAACTAAATTCGTAGACATGTAGTTTGACGACTTTAGAGACCACAGACTTTGGCACGTATTTCGGTGCAAGGCGGGTCCAACGACGGATATCGTTTTGACCCAAAATTATGATTTTGCCCCTGTTCCAGAATTAGACTTTTGGACAGGCATTTCCTAGGTATATCTTATATACCGAGTACATTTTTGATGTCTGTTTCAGCGTCCAGAGTTGTTTAGAGATTGTGACGTTTCTTGGCTGACATTGTGATTTTCTGGACTTGCCACTTTGCACCATCAGGCAAGATACCTTGCCACCTTACTCTGTGATTTACATATTCTTATTTTCAGTTGTTATTTTTAGTATTTCTTATTTGTTATTATAAAACTGTGCGTCTAAGTCACACTTGGGTACAAGCGATCCCATCGGTCGTTTTCTTGCTTTTATTTATCTCTCTTGTATCGACTTAGCCTAGTGACCACCCATTGTTGATGAGGTATTGGTATATCTCATACGGCCTTGACACATACTTTACCACGTATTGTGAGTCACATATAGGACACGTACTCGCGTAGTCGTCCGGCCACCGATACGTATGAGGCGTGTGACGGTTAGGAGTAACTGCCAATAGAATTACATGCTAGTGGACTTGGTAGTTACTAGTGGTTCATATGAGTCATGGATGTGACTCCAATAGGCATTGGGAGGAAAGAACTGTTCCTTGATGTATGAGCCACATTTACATACTGCTATTGTACCTGAAGCTCCGTTGGCGACGCAGGTTCACCCTATTGAACTGATTCCCTCTGACGTTCATGGAACGTTATGGACATTTTCTTACTGATTCCCTCTGACGTTCGCCGAACGTTATGGACGGATTGTTCTGATTCCCGATGAGAAGGACGATGCCACTGCTATACAGCCCGAGTGCCCATATGTGGAGGATTATTCTTTATTACATATTCACTATAGTACGGTTAGGTACCCTATTGCATGCATCTCTTATTTTCTATTATATATCACAGTTTATATGGCATGGTATTTTCTTGTATCTTGTTACGTCCCTCTGAGGACCTGGTTATCTCTCCAGGATTAGACGATTTCCACAGGAGTACGTAGCGACATTGGATCCATCTTTTGTGGGCGACGAGGCATTTCCCTTTGACATTTAGCACTATTCTTATCTTAGAGGATTATTGAGACTATGTAGTGGACATCTTATGTTCTTTCCTTTACTTTCTATTTTACGGAGGTTGGACTCCGATCTTTGTGACTATGTTTCATAGTTGTTTGGAGTGGGTATGTCCACCCGGCTATCTTTTGATGCATTATTTATTGGACTCTCGTATCTTCTGTGTTGAGCTATGATGAGATTAGATACTTATATTCTGGCCTATGATTTTATTATATATATACAGCTTATGTACGTATACGAGGATTTCATATATTGGAGAATTCTTCGTATATGTGCAGCTGGCATGTTGCGTACTTGGTCCTAAGTATTTTGGGACTGGGGCGTTACAAATACGTTCCTCGAGCCATCCGTCGACAGAAGGGGGATGAGTTCATGATGTTGAGGCAAGGGAACATGACTGTTGAAGATTATAATGCAACCTTCTCAAAACTTGCAAAATTTATCGGCGTCTTCCTGCCCAACAAAGAAGAATGGTACGAGCATTTTCAACAGGGCCTCAACGAAGAATTGCGTAGGGACGTCATGAACCAGCGATGCCAAACTTATCGTGAATCCTACGAAGTTGCACTTGATAGCGAGCGGATCTTTGGCCGTATGTCACAAAGGTCCGTGCCTGTCGTCCGCAACAATTTCAACAAGCGTCCAAATGACGCTGGAGGATCGGGAGTACAAAAGCGTCCGAACACGTCTGAGAATCGAGGCCCCTTATCCGCAGTAATTGCCATAGATGTGGCAAGCATGGGCACCGAGCACCTGACTTTAAATTGAGAACATGCTTCAAGTGTGGCGAGCTAGGCCACTTCAGTCAATTCTGTCAGGCGGGAAAGCCAAATCAACAACCTCCGAGAAATGTTCCAAATTCGTATAAAGCGCCTACACTGCAAGGTACAAATACGGTACCAGTAAACCCACCGAATCAACGCCATGGAGCGCAAGCCCGAGTCTATGCATTGACTAAAGATGAGGCGTTTGGGTCCGATACTGTTGTAACTGGTATATTACTTTACAAAAATATATATGCTCGAGTACTATTCGATTCGGGTGCGACGTATAGTTTCATATCTGCTGATTATGCGAAAGAAAATAAAATAACCATGCAATCACTAGATATAGACATTTGCGTTAGCACTCCGTCGGGAGTCGATATGCCTGCGAACTTTATTTGTAGGGATGGCCACATTTGCATCGGAGGAAGAAATCTATCATTGGATGTCGTCGTACTAGACATCAAAGAGTACGACATAATCCTGGGCATGGATTCGTTGGGCGCTTGTCATGCAATGATCGAGTGTGTGGAGAAGAGAGTGGTGTTTCATTTTCCTAGCGAGACAGAGTTCTCATATTCGTGCGGTACGGTCTCGAAGATGGCAACAATGGTATCGGCAATCTCGACGAGGCGTATGCTGCGTTCCGGCTGTGCGGGATACTTGGCATCAGTTCGAGACACGCGGAAGGATAATACAAACACAATGCAGACTGATGTTGTGGCAGATTTTCTTAATGTTTTTCCTGATGAGATGCCCGGGATGCCACCGGATCGGGAAATAGAATTCAGCATCGACACCTTTCCGGATACACGGCCGATATCAAAGGCGTCTTACCGAATGGCTCCAGCAGAACTGAAGGAGCTGAAGGTATAATCACAAGAGTTGCTAGACCGCAGATTTATTTGCCCTAGCGTCTCTCCGTGGGGAGCTCCCATATTTTTCATGAAGAAGATGGATGGGTCGATACGGCTATGCATCGACTATCGGGAACTCAACAAGGCGACCGTGCGGAACAAGTATCCTTTGCCACGAATAGATGACTTGTTTGACCAACTGCAAGGTGCGTAAGTATTTTCAAAAATTGATCTTCGTTCAGGCTATCATCAGTTGAAGATCAAGTCCGACGATGTATCGAAGTCTGCCTTTCGCACTCGATACGGTCATTACGAATTCCTAGTCATGTCGTTCGATTTGACGAATGCTCCAGCCGCTTTGATGGATCTGATGAACCGAGTCTTCCGACCCCAAATCGATAAATTTGTAGTCGTGTTCATTGACGATATCCTTATCTATTTAAAGAATCGAGAAGAGCATGCAGAGGACTTAAAGACGGTATTGCAGATTCTGCGTAAAAACAAATTATATGCCAAGCAGAGTAAATGCGAGTTCTGGATGAGTAGCGTGACATTCCTCGGACATGTAATCTCTGCCGAAGGTGTCGCGGTAGACCCAAAGAAGATTGAAGCGGTGGTAGATTGGAAACGACCTGCCTCGGCTAGCGATATTCAGAGTTTCCTGGGTTTAGCGGGCTACTACCGAAGATTTGTGAGAAGCTTTTCAAAACTAGCGTCGCCTCTGACTCGCCTCACCCAGAAGGGAGTAGTATTTGAATGGAGTGACGACTGTGAATCCAACTTTCAAGAGTTGAAGCAACGGCTTGTCTCAGCTCCAATCCTTGCACATTCAGACGGTCCAGAAGGCTTTCAGATATTCAGTAACACGTCGGAAACTGGGCTCGGGTGCGTACTCATGCAGAGAGACAAAGTCATCTCCTACGCTTCACGGCAGTTGAAGCAGCACGAGAAAAACTACCCGATATACGACCTAGAATTGGCGGCGATCGTATTTGCGTTGAAACTCTGGCGGCACTATCTCTATGGTGTGGCTTGCAGAATCTACATAGATCATAAAAGCCTGAAATACTTGTTTACGTAACGAGAACTCAACCTAGGACAGCGATGTTGGCTCGAACTCATAAAAGATTACGAGCTAACGATCGAGTATACGTCGGGCAAGGGAAACGTAGTAGCCGATGCGCTTAGCAGAATGTTTATGGGAACACTAGCCATAAATAAGGAGATACGGCAAGACCTTGAAGCGATGGGTATCGAACTCGAAATTGAGTACCGACACCTGCACCTAGCTCAGTTGAAGTTAGGATCGAGCCTGCTTAGCAAGATAAAGACCGCACAGAAGGACGACTCATTCCTGAAGAAGATGCACGAGCTGATTTCAACAGGAAGGGCGATTGACTTTACGGAAGACGGAGACGGGACGATGCGACTAAAGGGAAGGCTCTGTATTCCTGAAACTGCCGAACTCCGAAAAAAAATATGACGGAGGCAAACTATGCGAAGTACTCGTTACATCCTGGTAGCACCAAGATGTACAAGGACTTGCGTACAAACTTTTGGTGGCACGACATGAAGAAAGATGTGGCTACATTTGTATCGCAGTACATGGCGTGTCAGCAAGTGAAGGCGGAAACCAAAGGCCAGGCGGAGAGCTACAGAACCTCGACATTCCCGAGTAGAAGTGGGACAACATCTCGATGGATTTCATTGTAGGATTTCCGAAGACGCCGCGGGAGAATAATGCAATTTGGGTCATTGTTGATAGATTAACCAAGTCGACTCACTTCATCGCAATTAAAGTAGGATGGAACGTCGATCGGTTAGCGCAAATCTACATCGACGAGATTGTTCGACTGCATGGGTTACCGGTCTCAATAATTTTGGACAGAGATGGGCGATTCCTATCAGATTTTTGGACAAGCCTACAAGCGGCGATGGGGACCAAACTAAACTTTAGTTCGACGTACCATCCTCAAACTGACGGTCAAACGGAGAGGGTAAATCAAATCTTAGAAGATTTGTTGCGTCTGTGTACGATCGACCAAAAGACTAGTTGGGATACGCATTTGCCGCTTGCGGAGTTTGTGTGTAACAACAGTTATCAGTTGAGCATTCAGATGGTTCCATATGAAGCGCTCTACGGGAGAAAGTGTCGTTCGCCAATATGTTGGGACGAAGTCGGAGAGCGACAAGTGCTTGGACCCGAACTGGTGGAGCAGACCGTTGAAATGGTCCGCTTGATTCGAGATAGACTACGTACCGCGCAAAGTTGACAAAAGAGCTACGCAGATCTTCGTCGACGACCGCTAGAATTCTTAGTCGGGGACCATGTGTTTCTGAAAGTAACGCCCATGCGCGGTGTGATGCGGTTCGACGTTAAAGGCAAGTTGAGCCCAAGATTTGTAGGCCCCTTCGAGATCATCGAGCGAGTTGCAACGGTTGCTTATCGGATCGCACTACCTCCTGTCTTAGCTGATGTGCACGACATTTTTCACGTTTCATAACTTCAAAAATACGTGCACGATCCAAGTCATGTGGTTAGCTTCAATCAGTTAGAGCTAAGTACTGACTTGTCTTACTCGGAGGAGCCTATTCAAATTTTGGATCATAAGGAGAAGGTGCTACGAAATCGGTCGATGTTCTTGGTCCGCGTGCTTTGGCGGAACCATTCAGTTGAAGAATCGACGTGGGAGAGGGAGGCGGAGATGAAAGAGAAATACCCTGCGTTGTTTGTCTAAATTAAGGTCAGACCCTTGTTCTTAAGTTTCGAGACGAAACTTTTTCTTAGTGGTATATTATGTAGCGCCCCACTTTCGATAGGCGACGGACTTCATAATATGCTTGCGACGAGTCAGATCGGTTGGGAACTTAGATGGCCATCTGACTCGATCGTTGGGCTTGGTAAACGATAACGCCTTGCGGCATCGATTCAAATCGATTTGGACGGAAGTTACGAGAATCAATCTAACTAATGGAACGACTTATGTTGGAATAAGTCTAGATGCAGCGGGCTGCGTCTCGGCGAGTGAGCTCTATATAAGAGTCCCATCGACGGGACCGGACCGCTGTATGGTTTTCTTGGAGCTTTTGCTGCTGGATTTTGATGAAGTACTTTCGCGTCGTTTTCCTGGATGCAATTTACAAATTTCGAAGCAAAGAAAAAAGAAGGAATTCTAACAAAGTGTTGGTGCCATTGCAGGAGCTCGCGTAACTAAAGCTTGACGTTGTGAAGCACTTCGACGATCGACACGAGCAAAGTAATCGGTGGGTGATTCGAACCTTCCTTCTACTCTGTCCCATAAACAAATTCCTTGCCTCGAATTCATACAAATCGAACGATGCCAAGTTAATTGCATGCCAATCCACTAAGGTCAAGAACTTGGGAAAAACGTATCGATTTAGAGTAATCTACTCTGAAAAATACAAGTTTCTCACATAAACGAAAAAATTTAAGGTTCTAGTAAAAAGATAGACTATTTCACGTGCTGCAAAATAATGTGAAACATTGATATGGGTTATGATGCCTCGAACAATTTGGTGCCCACGGGACGCTAAATCGGGAGTACGACTTTGGGAAAAATGAATCGTTGCATGAGTTACGAGAAATGATAATATCGTTCGATACTGTCCGTACTATACAAAACTGTTTGCATATATTAAATTATTCACGTATAGGCATGGTCATGGATAGCTTGTGCACAAGTTCGTTTTCCTCGAAACGGTATCCGGGGCATCGGAACCGATTCGTCCTAAGGGGAATAAATTATCGTACTTCGGCGAGAGGCATGCGGGACCTTCAGTAAGGCTTGCAACTTAGGCTGAAAAGGTAGCGTCGCATGCCAATTTTGATTAAGTCCCTAGTGGTGCGTAACACCAATGACCACATGTAAGATAGTAGCATGCTCATCTATTGTCTTATGCAGGTATAATTACTATCTCTGTTTTATGCAGGAAAGAGCACGGTCGTGGTAAGAAATGTGATAAATCACTACGCTTTACTGTATGCTTTATTACTCAAAGATGGCTATCAATATGAACTGAATTCATTTAGTTCTAAATAGAAAGACAACTCTAAAGCATGCCTATCTTAACAATCAGAGTCGGTTTAGACGAGTTGGTTCGTCTCGTCCACTTAGCAAGTGTGCTAATCCTCTCCCTCAATTTTCCCAGGTGCGACGGGCGCTCTAAACTAAACTGAAGCTGAAGTACGGAGATGCATTTTGAAGCTCTTCCGTTGCTGAAGTATTTTGAAGCCAATTCAAACGACAGCTTATGTATAAAGGGGCGAATGTATAGAACGGCAAGTGTTAGTTCAGGCAGCTTATCGAGTATGTTTTATTTTCGTTTTTAATCAATGTAGCCGCAACGGCATCCAATGTAATTACGACTTGCACTTCGTTGCAAGCTATGAATGAAAAGAAAATTTCTATCTTCCTATACTGCGTCTTATATTCTGATGTGATTTATAAAGTTTCAACTTGGCGTATTAATATACAAATCAACGTAACGTTCTTGCCTTGTACGAGTGCAACTCCAGACTCGTATGGCATCACGCCTTAGCGAGGACGATCGAATCGGCAAAATAACATCGGGGACGAACGTTTGTCGACTCGGGGCATGACAGGTATCAGGTAAATGGTGAATGTATATGTGTATATGTGTGTATAGGTATGTATATATATATATAGTGTGTGTGTGTGTGTGTGTGTGTGTGTGTGTGTGTGTGTGTGTGTGTATATATATATATGCGTGTATGGGTATGTGTGTGTATATATATATATATATATATATATATATATATATATATATATATATATATATATATATATATATATATATACACACTTACACACACTCACTACTCATAACACACACACACCTCTCTCTCTCTCTCTCTATATATATATATATATATATATATATATATATATATATATATATATATATTTTTTTTTTTTTTTTTTTTTTTTTTTTGTAACCTGCACTCTTTATTAATCAAGGCTCAAAAAGCCGAAGCCTGAAAGGAGTACAAGACAACACGCAAAAAGCCACAAAAAGGCAGGGGTCAACCGCGCCTGCCCGGACTAATTGAGAAAAGTTTGCCAGAACGCTGGAGGGCTGTGGGAGCACAGTGAGCTCCTTTTGCGACATTGCCGGTGGACTTCCCAAATAAGCTGCTCGGCGGAATATTGGTGACCCTCATATCTCGCTTTGTTGCGATTCTTCCAAATTACCCAGGTTGCGGCCGCTGCGACGATCTGGTGGCCGTGGGATGCGACTCCCCAGAGGGCCAGGAGATCGTTAAAGCGCCCGTCTCCAGTGGTGATGTTGTAGCTGCGGTTGAGGAGGCTCCATATTTTGCCAGGGAGGCGTCCCTCCCGGAAAATGTGGTCGATGGTCTCCGTCTGTCTGTCATCGCAACAATTACAAGCAGACGCCAGGCTGAACCCGATAGTGGAAAGGATCTCATCGGTAGGCAATTTCATTCTCGTGGCTCGCCAAAGGAGGAAAGACCATTTCTTGGGGATGTACGATTGCCAGTATCGTGCAGTGAAGTGCTCTTGGCCGTTCTCGTGGATGACAGCCCTAGCCGATCGCACAGAGAAAACCCCGGAAGCTTCCAGCGACCATCTCCACGCGTCCGCGTCGGGGCCTATGGCAAGGCCCATCTGTTGAATGTTATCGATCGTTTCGTCGCCGGACCAGGCGCGAATCTGGTCCCAGTTCCAGTCGTTATTGGTGGGGTTCCACAAGTCTTTAATCCTGCTGTTGCTGGGAGCTCCAGTAATATTCGGGATGAGGTTGTCTCCGGTCCAACGTTCCAGGAAGAGGTTGGCTCTGCCGTCTCCCAGATGGAGCCTGATCGCCGGCTCGGCCAAGTCGCGCCCCCGTAAAATACGGCACCAAGCCGCGGAGGATCTGCTATTAGCTCTGGCCGTCGCTGGGTGTCTGTGTTTGAAGTATCTGGCCTTCATGAACCTGGTCCATAGGTTTTCGGTCGTGCGTAATTTCCACCACAGTTTCATAGAGAAGGCTTTGACGATGTGATTGAGTTTGGAGAATCCCAGCCCGCCAGTCGCGATCGGGGTGGCCATGGAGTCCCAGCTGGCCCAGTGGTGTCTGTCATGGCCCTCATTGTGACCCCAGAAAAACTTGCAAAAGATCTGCTCGATCGTTGCGAGGACCTTCTTGGTTGGGGAGCAAGCAGCTAAGGTGTGAATAGGGATGGAGTTGAGCACATGTTTGATGAGGATTATTTTGCCGCCTGGGGATAGGGTTGCGTTATGCCAACCCGCGATTTTGTTCCTGATTTTGGTGATTAGGTTCTCGAAGATGCTGGCGTTAGATCTCCCGTACACCAGGGGGCAGCCAAGGTAGGTGAAGGGAGGGCGAGCCACTGAGAAGGATGTGAGGTTGGTGAGATTGGTGGCATTCTCGATGTTGAAGCTGTGGTGGGCGTAGATTATGCTCTTGGAATGATTGATTTTCTGACCAGAGCACCTGGAGTACCGGTTCAGGGTGTTGTGAACCACTTCCATCGATCCGATATCCCCGGACGAGAAGATAAGTAAGTCGTCAGCAAAGGCCAGGTGGGTGATGATGGGACAGCCGCTGGCGGTGTGGTATTGCTGGAAATTCGGGGTGTTGACCATGTTGTTGAGGTTTCTGCTCAAGGCGTCAGCAGCGATGATGAAGATCGTGGATGATAGAGGATCGCCTTGTCTGACACCGCGGCTAGATTTGAAAAAGCCCTCTGATTGGCCGTTGATGACAGTGGAGAACCAAGAGTTGCTGACGGATCTCCACACGGTGTTGATCCAATTCTCCGAGAATCCGAAAGCCCTGAAGACCCAGATCATGAACTGCCAATCGAGTCTGTCGTAGGCTTTCTCCATGTCGATTTTGATGGCGATGTTACCCCCACGAACAGGAAACTTCATGCAGGTGATGAGTTCCTGAGCCATCATGATGTTGTCCTGGATGTTCCTGCCTCGAACGAAACCGCTTTGCTCCTCCGAGATGATTTTGGGAAGAATGTCTGTCATTCTGGTAGCAATGATTTTGGATATGATTTTGTTGGTAAAGGTGCAAAGACTGATCGGACGGAAGTCGCGGAAGGAATTGGGGTTGTCTTTTTTCGGGATGAGGATGAGGTTGGCTCTGGCGATGGCTTTGGGGTAGTGAGCTATATATATATATATATATATATATATATATATATATATATATATATATACATACACAAAAATATATATATATATATATATATATTTTATATATATATATATATATATATATATATATATATATATATATATATATATATATATATATATTTGTAAGTGTGTGTAAGTGTATATATATATATATATATATATATATATATATATATATAGAGAGAGAGAGAGAGAGAGAGTGAGAGGGAGAGTGAGAAGCTGCTGCTGCAGCAGTAGCAGAAAGAAAGGAAAGGAAAGAAAGAAAGAAAGGAAAGGAAAGGAAGGAAAAGAAGAAATGGAAAAGATAAGGAAAGACAAGGTAGGGAGAGTGAGTTGAGAGATTGTGAGGGAATTGTAGGTTAAGGTAAATGCAAGGTAACGTCGATGTATCAAATTTTCACCAAGATACGGGCCTCCAGCGTATCGAAATGGAGATGGATGATAACAAGGAGTGTCGGGGTACTTGATATTGATTTGTGAAAAGATATTGGACACGTTACCAAGGTATTGGTTGAGATTGGGTAAACGGGCAAGGTATCGGATAATATGCTAAGGTATGTTAAGGTAATGGATATATATATATATATATATATATATATATATATATATATATATATATATATATATATATATATATAGGGTATTAGTTCTAGAAAATCCATATTACCTAGTTTTGACCTATATTAGCTGGTTTTAGCTAATACTAGCCTATTACCCTATTTTTGACCTAGATTTGACCGGTTAACTTAGATTTGACTAGTTTGACCTAATTTGACATAGAGTTGACCTATTGACTAGGGTTGACCTAGTTTGACCCTTTTAACCTAGTTCGACCGTATTTTGACCAATTTAACCCTGATTTGACCTAGAAGACCTTGTTTAGACTCAATTTCTTATGTTTATGTTTTCAAACCATATTTTGACATAGATGCTCATATCCAGGTCACCAGTATGCCAGCTCGGGGCTTGATTTATATCATTTTTCTACGGTTTCAGGCAAGTACGTTCTCTGATAGTTTTTATTGTCTTGATATCTGCTATATCCGATTCAGTTGTAGTATTTTACTTGATTCTCGACACGGTGGTACACGGACTAGTATACGTCGGATCCTGTCATGAGACGCCATTCCTAGGTTACTATGGTATATTGGTACAATGTTCGATCTTGTTTTCTTGTACTTGTATAGAGTCCGATTCATAAGGGGATTTGCTACCCTTTTAGATAATCCTGCATCATGACATGACATGTCCGGATCTATTATACTACTCGGGGATGGGAAGTTATTAGAGGTTATGTGATCATACCCCACCATGCGTGTTTCATGTGAGTGTTAATCATACAACCCATGTATGATTAGCCAAGTGTTAGTCATACATCTCACGTATGACTAGCCAGGCCATATTCCTGTGCAAGTTCCTAAGCCGATCACATAATGTTCTAATATCTCAATGCACTGTTTATATTTATATTATACATCAGATACTACTGTCCTGTTCTATATTCCAGTATCTCATATCCTGACATGATATCCAGTTTTACATATCCTGTTTATTATTCCAGTCTTGATATTTTATCTTATATTTTATTATAATTATCTCTTATAGAATTTGTCAATTCACATGGAACTGCTGTTAGTTTACGTACTCGTTTCCATCCTGACAGGATACGTTGACAATATTTTTAGGAGTTGTTATGCCCTCATTATTGGACTACAAGATGATGCTAGTTGAGGCAGATCTCGATATTCTTTCACCGTGAGTTGTCTCCCAGGAGTTCTAGGTCTGGTAGTTATTTTAGTTTTGTTATTGTTTTTCCTCCATTTTATTTCTTATCTTGTATGATCCTTTGTAGATTCTAGTTGTTCTAGTGATATTGTTATCTTTCTTGTCTTATCTTCCTTAGCATTTGTGATGTGATATGAGTACCATTGTAGTTATGGATCTTTTAGATGTTGTAGTTAGTATCGGATACTTGACAGCGCTCTACCGCCGATACTGCGGTGTAGGCTGGGCATGGCCCACGTATTCGTACCCGTATGTCCGGATGCGGGTCATGAGCATGTATATATTCTTTTGATACACTTTGGAGCATATGTCTGTACTATGTCAGTTGTTAGATTTTTGGACTGCTCTTTCTTTTGGTCTTATATATCATATTCTCTCTTTATCATGCTTCAGATTGGTGATTGAGTATTTGACATATATTATTGCCAGTTCTTATAGTTGAGATTGTACAGGTACCTATATTCTTGTGTATATTAGATAGCGTTCTACTGCCGATTCTGCGGTGTAGGCTGGACGTACCCACGGCTCATGTCCAATTTTTGGGTGTGGATCGTGGCACATCTTCTTCATTTACTCCTCCCACCTACCAAAGAAGCCCTAGGCAAGTGCAACTTGCTTCATGATGGATCTCAAATTTTATTGTTCTATTGTTTTCCTTGCTTGATTCTAAGCCCCTTTAGAGCTTGACATTTTTGGTTTTGATGGATAAATTTTTGTAGATCTAAATTTATAGCTTTCTCGATTTTTCTTGGTTTTGATCTCTTAAACTTTGATATTTCTAAAATCTAGTGGTCCCATATTGTTGAAAATCTTGTTCTACCCAATTTTGACTCTTAGAAGTCTCGATTCCGACTTGATTTGAAAGAATTATGCCTTTTGGAGTTCATGGATTCCCATGAACATTTTGGGGGCTAGTTGGAGAAGTAGAGCAGCCATCCTGGCCCTGTCGCCCTTTGGTCCAGGCGCTTATCCTGGCCCTGGCGCCCTTTGGCCCAGGCGCCCATCCAGGCCATGGCGCCCTTGGCCCAAGCGCATCCTGGCCATGGCACCCTTTGGCCCAGGCGCCCATGCTGGCCCTGGCGCATGCTGGCCCTGGCGTATGCTGGCTCAGGCGCATCCTGGCCCTGGCACGCCTTGGCCCAGGCGCCCATCATGGCCCTGGCACGCCTTGGCCCAGGCGCCCATCATGGCCCTGGCGAATGCTAGCCCTGGCCCATAGTGGCCCTGACCCTTGCTAGCCATGGCACCCCTTTTGACCCTTGCGCCATTTTTTGCCATGATAATCCTTGTTGCATACATCCATGCTTGTTCTCATGGTTCTTAGTATAATTGTATGCTCCTGAATTTAGTTTATATTTAAATTAGGGTTTTTAAAACTACAAATGATTATTTTAGTCTTAAAATAATTTATTATAATTATTATAAATTTTCTAGAATTTCTAGATAATTTTTAAATGGTTTTTAAAACTTAAAATATTATTTTGCAACTATTTAAATTATTTTTATAGCAGTTTGTAATAAAATCAAATGTTTTAAAACAAATTGCAATATTTGGTTTGTCTGTGCAAATTTATTTTTGTACAGAACATTGCGGGATGAGTTTTGCAAATTGGGAATTTGCAAACTGTAAGGCGGTGGGCTGTTTTGCCATTTGCCTTTATGCGAGGATTTTTTTTGCAAAATCTACCCTCGTCGTCGGCTGGCCATTGACCGAGCGACGACCGGCCACCAACCTAACTGAAACCCTAATTCCTATTTCCTATACGAAAACCCCAAATTGGCCCCAATTTCTGGCCTATAAACCTCCCCCAGTCGAAACCCTAACCCTATTTGCTACCCCCGACCACCCTAGCCACCGCCCTAGGCTCATTTTCCCCGACGAGCTCGCCTGAAACCTAGATCTAGGTTTCCCGTCGATTTAACCATCGTCGTCACCTCCGACCACCACCAATCGATTCGCCATGACGAGACGAACCCCGATCCCTTTTTTTCCGACGACCACGACGCCTCCTCCGCCGTACAGCAGCCCCAACTGCCCACATTCACCGGACACGTACATATCACTCCTTCTATGGGTCGAGTCGTGTCTCATGTACACGTGTATGAAGTCGCCAAGTGTCGAGGAGTCCAGTGATGTGCGTGGACACAACGTGAGATTCGTGTCGTGCGTGTCGTTCTGGCTTCGAATACGAGACACGGTGTCAGATTCGACCGCTCGTGTCCCTAACTGTCCGGACACGAGTGTTACAACTTGGGTTAACAGGTTTAATTTGGTTTATTGGGTTTCAACCCATTTGCTAATGGGTTTGGATGGCTGGGTATATATATATATATATATATATATATATATATATATATATATATATATATATATATATATATATATATATATATATATATATATAATAATAATAATATATATATATATATATATATATATATATAAGGAAATAAATATATATTATTATTATTATTATTATTATTATTATTATTATTATATATATATATATATATATATATATATATATATATATATATATATATATATATATATATATATATATATATTATATATTTCCTTATATATATATATATATATATATATATATATATATATATATATATATATATAAGGAAATATAATATATATATATATATATATATATATATATATATATATATATATAAGGAAATATATAATATATATATATATTATTATTATGTATATATATATATATATATATATATATATATATATATATATATATATATATATATATATATATATATATAATATATATATATATATATATATAAGGAATATATATATATATATATATATATATATATATATATATATATATATATATATATATATATATTATTTTTTATTTTTTTATGTATATATATATATATATATATATATATATATATATATATATATATATATATATATATATATATATATATATATATATATATATATATATATAGCATAAATAGCATATATATAAATTAAGGCCATTTAAGTCCAGATCTAGCATGGGTTCTGTGGACTTAAATGAGTCTAAATACATTCAAGGCTTGTACGAGTCATATCGGACTTGATTCATGGCCTTGGATCCCGTATTTGGACTTCGGTTCAATTTCGTATACGTGGATAAATATATTAAATAATTAATTAATTATTTTCAGAAACTGTAACTTGCTGTTTTTAAATTTTTAGGCAGTATATAATTACTGTAAAAATCTAGAAATTTTTTATTTAAATACTATGTCAATTTAGATAATTTAATATAATTTTTTCAGGATTTAATTTGTATATTTGCCATTTGTAAAAATAGGAAAACATAATTCATTTTCAAAGTGCTTATGTTTACTGATTTTTAATAAATATCTATAATAGTTTATAAATTCCAAAAAAAGTAGTATAAATTGCTATAATTAACAAGGATCATTTTGGTACTTTACTTTATGTATATTTGAGCTTTTTGCCTATCTTAATAATTGTTGGAACATAGTGTACAGTCTAATTTATTAATTAAATAATTATGACTTGTGATGTTATGTGTGATTTTGAGATATTTTAGTGTTGAGACCTTACCCTACCTTAGTATAGAAATCCTAGAAAGTTGGTTTAGGTATTGTGTCATCCCACATTGGTCTCCTATACTAAAGTCATCACTTGGCTAGGTGTCCTGTCAGAAAGTCGTGTCACATCACTAGTATCCTAGTATTTAGCTTAGTATAAAAACTAAGTTTGTATATCCTTTTTACAGTGACGGGACATCGGACATCTATAGATTCATATACATACCCTTGCTTTGTACAAGGCAAGTACCCCTACAACTTTATTTACTGCATGTGATAATAGATTGTGAATAAATCATATTAAAATACTGTTTCTTGAGCTGCAAGTCATATCTTCACATGCTTTATACGGTTCTCAGTACCTACCATGCTTTATACTGCTCTTAGTATCACTCACATGTTATAACTTGGGTTATGGAAAAACTGATAGCTAAGTACGTGATCATGCCCCCTTCTTCCGTACGTATGTACCGAGCAGGGTTGACATTTTATATGTATACCTTGTCATAGGCGTACCGATGTATTTGTGCGTATGTACATCTATCGCTTGCTTACTTGTACGGAAGTACATTTTATATACTTGTGCCACAGTACATTTTACACCTATTGACGATCACGTACCTGCTCCAGTTTTAAACATTATATGTACATCTGTCGCCATGATATATGTATCCTTGACATGATGGACTGTGTTATACCATGATTCCTGTTTATTGTACATCTGTTCATTCTTCGTATATTTAGTTTGTAGAATCGGTACTTTCTTCCTTCCTGACAGGATAACATTGTAGGTATACTTACCGATGAGGAGTTGCTATGTGATTCCTATTATGGGGTCACCATCGAGGATCAGGCTTTACCCCACGAGGATGTACCTGCAGGAAAACTCGTCTAATTTGTCATTTTAGTCGCTCTACACTTTGAAAGAAGGACTGTCTAGACTATGTATTTTGTTACTGGACCTGTATCCAGTTTTATATTTTGACTATGTATTTTAAACATATTCGTATGTTAGATGATTTTGTGTTTGTGATGCTTTACCTCAATATGACAAATGGAACTGTTAGCACATTTTGATCTTGTATTGTTTATTTTTAGAACAACTTACTACGCTTTATCTCAAAGCATAGGCTGGACATGACTCGGCCCAGCCCAACAATTTGGGTAGCGGATCGTGACAGTAATGTTGTGATTTTGTTTGTACCCTATACTTGACTTGCCTTGTGACGACCCGTCTTATTAACTTGTTGAGCATGATAAAGCTTGAGCTTGATAAGATTTGACTAGACTTGACTTGACACGAACTCGGTATGGTATACAATATGTCTTGGTAATTCTTGATAGTGGCCCGTCGAGGCGCACTCCTGACAAGTGACAAGTACTCCTAACAAGTGACAAGTATACCTAACATGACATGTATAATCTTAATTGCTGTTGCGACGGCTATTCCTGTCTTGCAAGTATAACTCTTGCCTTGATTCCATGGTTGATTGTGCCTGTACAAGCTACATGTCTCATCTTGCATCATGTCTAGGACATGGATTTTTGGTTAGCACGGTCAAGGATTCATAATGAATCTGACTAGGTTAATGACTAGATTGATCAAGTAGTTCATATAGAGAGATCTTTCAGTTATAAGTGACCCCGTTATCCCGGCCACACCTGTGGAATTGTAGCCTGCCGACGAGTAGGGCACATTTCCAGCACACTGTCATGTGTTGCACTTCTTGAATCATAAGCACTAAAGTACACCAGTAATATTGATAACTCTTGTAACCCTCGCCTGGATAACCTGGATAGTCTGCAGGGCTTATGACTGCGAAAACATCTCATTGCATCTTGTTAGTAATTAAGCTTGTGATAATCCTCGTTAGCTAACAATAGCGAACCGTAGGACTTGATTGGCCGTGCTTGAATGAATTATCTCATGATTAATAGGGGAATTATATTCCACCTCTTGTTCCTCCTATTGTAAGCTTATATTTTATATTAACTCAGTCTCTCATGTTATTTAACTATGCTTTTTTATCAGTTCTTCTTTTATTATATGCTGGATTTAGTTCCTAAGTGGAGCCTTCCTTATAGCACTTGCTCTTTCTGTGGTCTGACCCAGCTGATTTTGTATGGCCAGATTTCGGAAAAGCACCCGAGGATCTACCTGTTTTCCAGCCAGATGGTGAACACCAGACGTAATCCTGGCAACGAGTGGATTTCTTATTTTGCTCTCCCACTCTATTGTAAATTATTCTTTTGAGGCGTTTAGCCGCCGAGAAAGTGTTAACTCATGTTGAAACTTAATTTTTGTTTGCCTAAGGGCTGTAACATGATTGACAAATCCTAGGGTTGATCATGTTTGACTTAACTCTTGCTAGTCTTCACATTTTGTATGACTAGCTTCATGATCATCTGAATATGTAATGTTTGGGACGCCTTACTTTGTATGTCTGATAATCTAACATCTTGTAACATTTAATTGCTTGCTGGAGATTGAGACACTAGATTTATTATTGACCATATGAGACTGATGGCTTGTAGATAAACCCTCATGCATCTAAATAGCCGTGACCATATTGCGAGATAGGTTTCACTTTAATGTACGTAGTTGGTTGTGTCTGTCCCCCTCTCTCCAGTATTCTGGTTCTAGGGTGTGACATCGCCTCCCATGTTTGGATCTATAATGTGCTCCTTAATTTCCTCAATAAGAAATCGGGCTTCCCTGTGCAAATCCGGCCGCCATGCCCCGTCTCGAATTATACAACTAACCCTCTCCTCCCTCTGTATACGTCCAACAGTACTTATCCCCCTCTCAGCCATACTCTGGTGTCGGATCCAGGGATCGCTCCAAAGCCATGTCTTCTTTTCGTCTTTAAAAACTCTAGATAGAAGCCCCTTTAGTTTATTTCTGTATGACATTATTCGTTTGAATACTACAGAATCGTTGTTTTTAGCCTGTCTGTCCCAAAAGTTCTTCGAAGATAAATACCTGTTCCTCATCCACATAGCCCATATCGAATTTGTTGTAAGAAGTTTCCATGCCAGTTTCAACCCGGCCACTTCCCGGAGACCACGCAATGGTCGTAGTCCGACGTCGCCTTCTTTCTGCGGTCTGCATAGGTCTTCCCAACCAATCGCATGAACCCCTCCTCTCCAGATAAAATTAGCACATATCCTTTCTATTCTTGTAATAGTATCTACTGGAAGAAGAATAGCCTGTAACCAATAGTTGGCCACTGCGGTAATGACTGTATTCACCAGTTCTATCCGCCCACCGAATGACAGGCATTGAGCTTGCCATCCCTCCACTCGCCGTTGCATATAATCCACTAGGCTCCGACAATCTAACTCCCGTGCGTAATTGACCGCTAGTGGTATGCCCAGATATTTAACGGGTAGGTCCCCGCGCTCTACTCTCAAAATCAATGCTTTTTTCCTCCTTCTCCGGGCAGTGAGTGCTGAAGAATACCTTTGATTTATCACAGTTCATTTGAAGCCCTGTGTACCGGCCAAACACATCAAAATATTGACTAATTTCTATAGTCCGGACTTTCAAGGAACTATGAACAATAGCAGGTCATCCGCGTATATAAGGTGAGAGATATGCGATTTAGTTTGTTTATATAGTGGTGTGACTTGTCTCATAATGACTGCAGAATCCAATAGACAAGTAAAAAACTCCACTATCGTAAATAGGTACGGGGAGAGTGGGTCACCCTGTCGGAGACCACGGTTGCTCCCGAAGAACCCGTACAGCTGTCCGCCGATCATCACTGAAAAAGTAGGAGTAGATATGCATTCTCGCACTCTTTCCACCCATATACTATCAAACCCCATATCTTGCATTATCTTGCATACGAAGGCCCGATTAACTGTGTCATACGCCTTTCGTAGGTCGATTTTTATGCATGCCTTCTGTCCTCCCACCTTGTTGAATTGTTGAACCATCTCATGAGCTGACAGGGTATTGTCAGTTATGTCCCGACCTTTAATAAAGGTTGCCTGACATGGGGATATAAGCTCTATTGTCACGACCCGCACCCTAGAATAAGGGCACGGGAAGTGGGTACGTCCAGCCTACGCCGCAGTGTCGGCGGTAGAACGCTGTCCTAGGTCTCAATGCATCTAACAGTATAAGACTAAACAGTTTATACTCTCCGAATGGGGGTGACATAGCAGAATGTAAACTCAATCACATCTATGGTAGAGCATAAAGGAAGATAGATAAAACATGAAATCGAAAAGAGATACAACAGATAGAAGTCTAAGTGTCTAAGATACAAACTCAGAATACATCTCAAAACCCAAATACAGTAATCCATAAATACAACTCAAGATGACTGAAAATAAACTATAAGCAAAAACTCTAGCTATCTATGCAACCTCTACTGTCTCCTCTAGGCTAGCAGGCAACCTCCAGGCTATCTGTAAAATTTTATCAACATGTCCAGTCAAGACGGAAACGAGCACATATCTCTAAAACAGTTCATAGCAGATTAGGAGTATAAATCATGCAATAGAGTAAAATACAGGAAGTGCTGAATAGGAAGTACGAGTAAACAGGAGATATTTTGTAACTGAAAGTAAATAAATGATAGTAGAGACTGTAAGTGGCTACGTGATTTAGAGCACAATGGTTATGTAAACGGCTTGGGGGCACATGAATACAAATAAGGAGGCACATGAATACAGCTACTGGAGATAGTGATCACATAACCAATTCTACTCACCCTGCCCCAATCAATACACAAGGATCCGTTCAAGTTATGTTATAAGCACATGAATACATCTAAGATACGTGAACTCATGTAATGAATAGTACATGAGGCACATGATAAGCACATGAAGCACATGAAAGCACATGAAAGCACATGAGAACATGTAAATACATGAACTAGTACGAGTACAAGGAGTACCTGATGCACATGATAAAGTACATGAACATGAAATACCCGATGCACCCGTAGAGGGATAACATCTCAGGAAAGGATCCATATAGTACTAATTCGTGAAGATACGTGTCAGCATCAAGTAGAGTAATCTAGAGCAAGAAAATAATCCAGGTAAGTATGAAAAGATCAGAGAATGTACTCGCCTGATATCTAAATGTCCAAGGTAAAGATACTGTCCGAGGAGAGGTGTCTGGCTCCTAATTAGAATAGCACAAGTCACAACATGTCCAGAAGGGTAATATAAAGCACTACAATGCATTCTACATGAATCTGGATCAAACTAGGCCAAAGTCAACCCTTGGTCAACTCTGGTCAACTGTACTAGTCAAACTAGGTCATGTCCTAACCCAGCAAGTCTTACTAGGCCTAACCAAGACTATCCTAGCAAGCACACATCAATACAAGGCTATACAAGCCAACATACACCCAACTCTATATAGCATGCAATTATTCAATACTCAAATAGGCAAGAATTCACATTGGATATACACTAGGTAATTTGTTACTTTAAGCTATATATGTCTACACATATATACACATGCATATATTGGTATTCAACATTAGGTCTATAATCATGGCATTTCGAATGGTTATATAAACTTATATATTACAACACAATATGCTAACATATATATAATATACATACATAACTAAGTTAACTATATTCATAAATACTTATTTAAGAGGCTATATATGTGTATGTGAACATGGCAAAGGGGTAAGTGAGGGTTAAATGGGCATACATAGTGTATACATATCAAAGAGTGTCAAAGTGTAAGTGAACAAAGTGTCAAGTGTGATAGTGTCAACATAGTGTAAGGGGGTACATGAGGTAATATAGGATTTGTGTTAACATAGAACATTACATCTTATTAACTTGTATATTACATACATTATATCTATTATTACATTACATTCATGCTTGCATTCATTCATCATTCATTTATTCTCTTGCACTACTATATGCACCATACATTACATACTATGGAACCTACATATTCATTACAAGCCATACTTATACATGCTTACATTAGATAGGATACTTACACCTCATACATCATTTATTTAACCATTTACTTATGCTTGCATTCTCTATTTAATTACATAATGTATATACATTTTAACATGGGTTAAAATCAAATAGAACATTATATTACACACAAGGGTGCACAAAATGCATATGCCGAATAGTAACTCCTACTAATAATCAATACTGTACCATCTCAGCATGTATTAAAATCTAGGATTAAAGTATGTTATAGATCTATGTGTTAGCTTTCCGAAACTTCAAACGGATCGCGTTTTCGTTTTCGGAAACTCCCGAAATCGCAAAAACACCGAGAACGCATTTGTCTTTCGTACAGCTGACACTCAAATAATTCTCCAGAAAGTTACAGAAAGAATTAGGCCTATTAATACATGTTTTTGGAAATCTAACTTCAATACGCTTCTTTTAAAAAAAATGGGAGATTAAACCGAGCTTTGAGCTAGAAGTTATGACATTTCTAAGTTAGGGCTGAAATTAAAAACGTGGATAAAAATCATGACGGATTTGGGTAGTTTGAGACAAAAGAACACAAGTATATAACATAATATATCAAGAACTCACTCTCTACACTAATATATATATATATGAGACACTATAGAACACATCTCCAATACAAAAATATGAGATTAAACATGTAATAATTTATTCATACATAACAACAACACATAGTGTGTCCAAATTTGGGATTTTCCCACATGGACACAACCACAACACAAAGGACACTCCTATGACCTCCAAATGGACACAAATGGAGATACAACCATGGGGGTCATTCCTATGGGTTCAAAATAGACCTATATGCATGAGGAAATGAAAAGGAGAAGGGATTTATACCTCCCGGTAGATCGAATCGAAGAAAAATCTTTTCGGAGCGACACCGACACGTAGAGATTCCAAAAGGACACAAACGAGCTCCGAATCCTTCCAAACTTGGGTAGCTTTCTCCTTGGCTAGAATGGAGAAGGAAAGAAGAAGATTTGGTGGTGAAATGGAAGGATTTGGTGGAGAAATTGCTAGGGATTGCTCTCTAGGAATTTGGGAAAGAACAAGAGAGAGAGTGTGGATGAGAATAATGAAATGAACTTGAGCCTATCCTCTCCCAAAGTGGCTGGCCATATGGGACTATTTGTCCTATTATGGTAAGGTCCAAAATGCCCCCACTAACCTATTCTATGAGTATTAGGAAAGGACTAATTGGTTGGGGCTAAATTAGTCATTCTAAAGTCTCTAATCACACTAACCTTATCCATAATAATTAGTCTAACCTCTAACTAAAATATTTCTATCATGTGGACTAAAATTAATATCATGTAGGCCATGCCTAACTAGTGTGTGGGTCCCACTAGAGTCAAACTACCCCCGGGTCCCCGTTTCAAGTCGGATTGAGTTGAAATTCGAACCCGACTCAAATAACCCCAAAACAATATCATAAATAATAAAATAATATCAAAATAATTCAAAAAGGTCAAATACAAAAATATCCTTAGGCCAAAAATGACATTAAAATATCATAATCACATGGTTAGGCTCTAGGTCAAACAGTCTCTAGGGTTTCACTAGCAAAACGTCAAAACCACAAGTCATTGATTTAAATAATTTTAAAATGATTTAAAATCACCAAAAATTATATCATGAATTAAATATTATTATTAAAATAATTATAAACACAAAATTTTAAAATTATCCTCATTTGGGAAACTGGGTGCTACATCTATCATTATACTCTCCATGCGCGTACACATCACTGTCGTTATTATTTTGTAAATAAAATTACAATAAGATATTGGTCAAAAGTCCTCCAAAGCTGGTGGCACCTTCCTTCTTAGGGATCAACGTGAGAAACGTGTGATTTAACTCACGAAGCAGTTTGCCATGAACAAAGAAGTCCGCGACCACCTCGAATACCATATCTTTAAGCTCTCCCCAATGAGTCTTGTAGAACCCGCTGCCAAAACCGTCTGGCCCCGACGACTTATGCGGATCAGATTGCATAACTATTTCTTCCACTTCTTTCATCATCACGGGTGATAGTAGAATTTGATTACCAAGAGGGGTAACCACTTTTTTACAAATCAACTTTGGGAACAAAGACGTATAGTTAGATTGATTAAACAGATCGAAATAGTACCTTACTGCTTCAGTTTGGATTTCTTCTTGAGACAACGTTTCTTTTCCATCGGTCCCAATTAGCCTGGCTATGTGGTTCCGATTCTCCCTTGCTTAGACAACATTATAGGAGGATTTCGTACTCCTGTCTCCATCATGTAGCCAGTCACATTTTGCTCGTTACGCCCACTCAATTTGCTCCAACTGTCTCAATTTGCTTACTTTCTGGCAAAGAGCTTTGACTGTATCAGCAATGTCCGGATTCAGTATGTCATTTTGCATGAACTCCTGCATGTCCCGTTGTCGCCTCTCAGAATCCTCGCTGCTTCGCTTAGTGTTTGCCATTGATCGTCGTAGAATATAACAATTTTATAGGAGGACTGAACTTGACTCACAATTACAAACTCGCTTGTAGAAAAGAGAGCATAGGAACAAAACCTAGAAAAAGCAATCTAAGTACAATTGTTTAGTTTTGATTCTGGAGGGTGACGGTAGAGGCTCGAGAAAGTGCTATCAACTCTGCCTTACTCCTTGGACGATCGAACGCAACCTCGGCTCTGGTGAAGAAATACTCTCTGAAGACACGAAGGGAAGAGTCTGCTTCTGAGCTTTGTGTGCTTTTCTATGTGCCTCTGTGTGTGTGTGTGTGTGTGTGTGTCTGCAAGGGAATAACACCTTGCTATTTATAGGAATTCATGAGGGATGGGATGAACAGCCACGTGGCAAATTTTGGGCCACATGGTTGTAACTGTGTCTCGAGACTCGGTTTATAGTGGACAGCTGGGGGTTGGTTGAGATTGATCGTGTCACGATCCGCACCCACTGTGAGGGTACGAGCACGAAACAACGCCCAGCCTACGCCGCAGTATCGGCGGTAGAACGCTGTTCTAGGTCGCTATCTAACCAACAACTCACGCAATTATATAATGTACTTGTCAAAATCTCAACTCCGAACGGAGGACAAGTATGGATATAATGTAATCTCAATCACAGTCTAAGCACGATATGGTAACACAGAACATAAAAACTAAGACTAAATACAACAATAAAACTAACTACTAAAATAACATAATCTCCAACAATCTCAAAACATCATAACTCAACTTATTTACAACTCAAGTTCTAAAACATGAAATCTAAACCAAGACAACTAGCTAATCTCCCGATCACTCCTGAGTGTCGGGGCCAAAGGTAGCTAAGCCATCTCCTGGTCCATAATATGTAGGGCATGTGTCCTCAGGGCAATCAACTGTAAAATTTTCAACAGGTCCAGTCAGGACAGGAACGAGCACAATCTCATCTAGAAAACCCAAGTAAATGACGGAGAACTATAAAGCAGTTATAGACAGTTGTATTGATGAACATGGTAGTTTATATTCAGGTGATGGTATAGAAAGACAGGTAAAGTACAAAGAAAGTAAGGTAACTAAACAAGAGAAAAATTATGGTAATAAAGACTGTAAAGTAAAAGCTAGCTGAACCAGGGTAACATGATATAAGTCCAGACAGTAAATGTAGACAAGTGTAACTCCAATGTAAGTCCAGTACAAGACGAATCTAATACAAGATGAATCCAGTACGGGACGATTCCAGTCATAGTGATCAATGGTTCCAGGGTGAGTCCAGCCTATACTCTAACAGTGTGTTTTAAAATACCGAGATCGACATGTAAACGACTGTAGGTAATACGACACATCACACACCTGGCCGGGTGTGAGATGGCTATCATTCCAGTAGATTCCAGTTGGGAGATTCCAGATTGGGGTATGTCTACATGTCTTACTCAAGTATTTCCCCTTCCAGCAAGTACAAGTGATTCCAGAATACGACACAAGAATCGAGATGAGTCTAGCCAAATATGATGTTACCAGCAAGTGATTACAGGATGATTCCAGTAGGTGATTCCAGTAATAGAAGCCAGACATGATGATACCAGTAATAGAGGCCAGACAATATGGTATGTGTGTCGCATACATGAATCCAGAAATATCCATACGTGTGGTAACAGAGAATCACATACAACTAACTAGAACTGAAGTACAGTAATTGACAAATAAATGAGAGAACTATCAGAGAATGTACTCGCTTGCTACTCTGAAAAGAGTAGTAAAATATCAGATGCCTGCACTGGAGTCACAATGTCCTAAATAGAGCAGTACAGGTTATAATATGTTTAAAATAAGGTAGATAAAGTTTATGATGCAATCTACATAATTTCTAGGCCAATCTAGGTCAAAGTCAACTCTAAGTCAACCTTGGTCAACTATCTAGGTCAAACTAGGTCCAAGTCAAACTTGGTCAACTCTGGGTCAACCCAAGTCAATTCTATGTCAAGTTAACCTATATCAAGTCATAACTACCTAAAATACCCTAACCTAGATATTCATATGCCTAATATTACCCTATACTAGTTTACACATAAGTATATAGGGTATACCAATCTATCCTAGGCTTTTAGGTAAACCCTACATTACCGTAGACTATAGGCTAAACTCTATACCTTAGATAATAGGGAAAAATACACCATCTAGTTATTAGGTAACCCATACTCTAATATAATATATATATAAATATATTTACACAATATATATAGATATATCTTATATGGACAATATCCTATACTAACAAATTCTAACATGCTAACAGTAATACTCTAACACTCTTCTAAACTCACTAACAATCTGACATTGCTCTATCCTCACATTCACTCTTACACTCACATATCCCTTACTAACTTTAACTCAATTACTCTCATACAAACTCCACACACACACACACACACACACACACATACTAGCTTTCATTCACTCACACACACACTCATGAATGAAAATGTAGAGTGAGATGGTGGATGGGTATGGTATGCAAGTGGGTTGAAAATAGATGTAATATGAGACACATGGTATGCTGAAATCTGGACAACAGTGATGGCAAAATATGATTGAAATTTGGGAGTATACATGGACTGTTTAGAGGGAGTAAAATCTGGACTGATTTGACAAGTCCACACTGATACACGAACACTGACACCTAGTCTAGGACTCTCACTTGATACACTAGACATTCACTAGGACACTCAAAAAGAAACTGACACAATATAACCCACTCACAAACACTCAAACCAAATCATAGATACCTTAGGACACTACCCCTGCCCCTCACTAGGATTCTAGGATACAAGGCCAATGGCCAACCAGGACCCCAAGGTCATGCCTTGCTACTGCAGCATGCTGCTGCTGGTATTGCATATATTGCTAATGCCATGGCTGCTGCTAAGGCAATGCCAAGGGCTGCATTACTCGCAATGCAAAGCCAATGGCCTAGCCAAGCCAACCCGGGCCAAACCATACACCTAGTCTCAGATATAACCCAATATCAATGGTGTACCAACCCATGTCCAATTTTCCTTCCATTCACTCAACCCACATTCATATATACTAACTGATACCCAACAAAACTCTGATACAACATCCCCATATAAAATTTCTGATACTAAATCTAACCCTGAACAAACCTCCTAACTCTCAAAACCAATAACTGCTACTCTATGAGGCTTGGGACTGAACAAATAGGAAATAGGGACTGGATTACATATCAAGGGAGATGGACTGTCCTAAGGGGACTGATACTCTAGTACCTACTGAACCTTTCTTACTGTCCTTCTCTCTTCCCATAGGGCTTGCTGTCCAAGTCCATTTCTTCCTGCTGCCATGTTACAAAAACCAACATTGGCCAAGACAGCCAATGTTCTGGCCAACATGGCCCAATCAAGGGGGCAGGATTCCCTGCTACCTGGTTCTCC
Organism: Iris pallida; assembly: GCA_029216955.1. NCBI lineage: Eukaryota > Viridiplantae > Streptophyta > Magnoliopsida > Asparagales > Iridaceae > Iris > Iris pallida. The sequence goes on from JANAVB010045020.1 coordinate 14,422,206, forward strand.
TATGTGTGACACTTACCAAAATCCTAATCTCATGATGCCTATCTCCTTCCACCTTACCTGCTTGATGGCCAAGTGGCCTAACTCGTTACTCGATTTCCTAAACCCAAGCACTGAACCATCACTGACATAGGTTCAACTCCCTATCGCTGGCTGTCCTATAGCCAAACTCCCTGTCAACTGATACCAGTCAATGTAGGACTGATACACTAAGAAGTATAGGCTGATACCAAATAGTGACTCCCCCTCTAATTCATATACTCTCACTCTAAATTGCAGTACACACTCTATACTAATACCTGAATCTATGTATACATACACACACAGCCAAACAATGATATATTTGGACACCCTCAATCACATCTGCACTCTTCCTCAACCTCTCGAGCAGTGGCTAAGAGCACTGCTATTTAAACTCATTGTCAAGCCTAGTACTGCCTAACCCCTCACCTTAACTAAGCCTCTTCTCTGATACACTGTCAAAGTGGAAGGAAATCCCATTTCCTTTTCCTGCTTCCTATCAATATCGGATACCATGTTACCAATATGGACACACCCTCTGATACTATCAAGAGCACACTCCATAGACACTTTCAAACCCTACTCCACCTCTCATACATATAGATATAACTAGGATACTTGACACTATACAATATACATATAATTACACTTTTATGTCCTTCATCTATAACAAATACCTCAGCTACACAGGCCAATGGCCTACTGCTCGAACAGAGGGATGAACCCCTGTCCTAGGCACCACTATATTCTTTCTCTTACTCTGCTTCAGTTTACACAAAAACCCTTCAATGCTCGAGCCCCCTTAACTGTCCTCTTTGCTGACTTACATAACCTACATCAGTTAACTGCTATACCAAAACCCATCTCTCTTGTACTGCTTTGGTTCACATTTTCCCTTCTTTAAATCCAACTAATCAATGCAAAATGAGGCGGATACAATATATATGGAGGCCTCCCCTACTGCATATATAAATAGGCAAATCAAAAGGGGATTGATAACCTAAAAGAAACTGATTTACATCTGGAAAATATCACTTTCAAATGTTATATCCAACCATAGGCCACATTCCCTAGATGAATACACATGAGAGAGGGAGCTTACTGATACTATGATGGGGTTTAAGATTGTAACCAAAATGGATGACTGAACTACTAGAATAGAGTAAAACTTAAGATTCAATAGATTGAACCCTTAAGCTAAATGGGACAAATACTAATGAAAGAAGTTAGGGAACTGATGCACTAAGGAGGATATGGGACTGAACAATCAACTGATATAAAGAGCCACACAAGGTCTGAACATAGAAGCAGTGAGGGGACCAAAAATATACATGTATCTTAAAATGCATACGATATATATACCCCTAATGTCTGAACTGAAGGGACTGCTCTTGTAACATGTTATATGAAGTATCAACCATTCACCAAATCCCATAGAACAGTCCACACACCATATATAGTATATGTATACTTATAGGAAATACTAGGAAATTAATTAGAATGCCTAATTAATGAACTACCTAGCCAAACATAAGCTTAAAACTGATTACAAGGTCAAAAATAACCTATTAGGCATTCTAGCAAACACTTGGGGGTCACATTTCGTAGTCTCCTACCAATGGGCACTAAACTTCTTGTAACCTTCACAAATTGGCTCACTAGGACCTCAAACTACTTCCTATGAGTCATGGGGTGGCTCCCCTATATGAATGCAAGGATTTGGACCATGGAAATGCAAGTTTAGGGAGTTTTACCTATGTAGGAAGGAGCCTCTACCAAGTTGTACAAAAATAGAGAAAATAGATGGAGATGGAGCCTTCAAGTCCTTGCTAGAGCCTTTTTCTAGCCTCCTTGAGCTCCCCTAAGCTTTTGCCCAAACAATGGAGGAAAGAAGAAGAAATTTGGGAAAGTTTGGAATGGAGAAAATGATGGAAACCCTAATTTATGGTGGCTGCTATTTTAGATAAAATGGGGGTTAAATAGGCTCTAGACTAGCCCTAATCCTTTCATTACACTTAGTATTAAGTGGGTCCTTAAGTAGGCTAAGTGGTTTGGCTCTAATTAAGACTTGTGTTCAACCTAACCATGAATAGAGTCTAATTTATCAACTAGTTGGTCAAGTCAAATTAAATAAGGTCTATCATGACTAATGATTAATTAGACTACTAATAATTACAACCATCATACAAAAAAAAATAGACCCAATTTATGAAATGACAGAAATACCTTTGTCCTAGAAAAGTGGTAGTAACAGATCGTGATCTGTTTGTTACAGTAAATCTGAACTGTCAAGACTGGTCAATCTCTGTCACGTATATCAACTACTATTCTGTGACGAGCCGCAGGAAGGATGTATCCTGGCTGAGCCGTATAGGACTGTCTCATAACCGAGCCGCATGAAGAATGTCTCATGACCGAGCCGCATGAAGGACGTCTCATAACCGAGCCGCATGAAGGACGTCTCATGGCCGAGCCGCATGAAGGACATCTCATGACCGAGCCGCATGAAAGATATTTCATGATTGAGCCGTATGAGAGGTGTCTCATGACTGGGCCGCATGAGGGAATGTCTCATGACCGAGTTGCATGAAGGAATGTCTCATGACTAAGCTGCATGAAGGACGTCTCATGACCGAGCCGTATGAGGAACGTCTCATGACCGAACCGTATGAGGACGTCTCATAACCGAGCCGCATGAAGGACGTCTCATGGCCGAGCCGCATGAGAAATATTTTATGACTAAGCCGCATGAAGGATATCTTCTGGCTGGATGGGTATGGGGGCCCTAGAAGAAGGTGTTGTACCGAATGTCATGATTTGAGAGAGTTTCGTTTATTTTCCTCTTGACTTCTCGAAAAAAAATGAATTTGACCGACCTTCCTCCTTGGCGAGTGCTGGAACTACGGATTATGGATCTCCTTGGTCGAAGAAGATTTGACGGTGGACTCCTTCAGAAGATTATGATACGCTTGACTGAGACGATGCGCTTCACTGAGACATCTGAGTAATGTATCTAGTTGAGAGCATGTCGTTACAACGTCTTCAATTGGCAACATATTTCCGTGATGATGTCGGAAAGGCGCAGTAGGTTGTAGTCGCTGGAACACAGACTACCTTGGTAGTGGGGCCACTGTCTTATGGAAGCAGCAGTTGATGATGGCTTGGGTGCAGTGATGTCTTAGAAAGGGCTCATCGTACGCCAAGGTTGTTTCTTTCTTCTTGCGTTTGTAAGTAATTACCTCTCGCAAGTTGCTAGCAGATTGATCTACCTTTGTATCTGTTTTGTGGGCCCGGGTATCCCGAGCGTCCAGGTGCGTAGGTATCATATTTGTTCCCTGATCTGAGGCTAGTAAAAGCACTTGCTTCCGATCATTATAGGAAGACTTTTGGGACCATCATATTTGCTCCCTGATCTGAGGCTAGTAAAGCACTGTGCTCGATCATTGTAGAAAGACTTTTGGGACCATCATATTTGTTCCCTGATCTGAGGCTAGTAAAGCACTGCGTTCGATCGTTGTAGGAAGACTTTTGGGACCTGTCCTGTCCGTTTGTCGCAGAGGACTGGACACGGGAGGTTCTGTACAACTTTCCATCAGAGGCCCGCATAACAGTTAGCGGGACTCTCTAATGGTCAGTAGTTGGGACAGTTGACTGGGCTTGTTGAGCCCGCACTGCCCTAGACTTCTTCGACTTAGCACCCGAAGGTGCGTAGTAGGAAGAGTCCAAGTTGGATGAAGGGAAGGGAAGTTGGTGCCCTTTTTAAAGGAGACAAGGGGGCTCTATTTATAGAATAGAGTGAGCCCTTTCTTCTTCTCCTTTCCGATGTGGGACTAAAAGCAATATTTTCTATGCTTCTACAAGACCCCCTTCAAAGTTTTCAAATTGTAAATTTGGAATACTTTGAATAAGAAGCAAGGAAAGTAGAGTTGTTTAGGTGTGGCAATCCTATCAGAGGTAGCATGGACGTGATAGGTTGGGTACTTTTGCTGGAGATTTTATGTGGACTTATCATCCTTGGCGTACCTTGGTTTTAGGTACGAATAATAAGTTGAGAGAGGGAACCATCATATTTACTCAGAGGTGATGAGGACGTGGTAAATATGGGTCTAAAGTAGAGCCTTCCTACTCAGAGGTAATGAGGACGTGGTAGGAGTGAACATAGAATAACTCAAAGGTAATATGGACGTGGAAGTTCAATGTAACGGGTAATGAATACCACGGAACAACTGGGTTCCAGAAGCATATTATTGTGAATAAGGGGTGCATGTACTAGAGGACCTAATACAGCATTTGTGGTCAACAGAGGACATTTGTGGACCTATTATCCTTTTTGTGTACTGGCGGTACGAGTACGGATAATAAGTGGAGAGAAAACCAACATTACTTAGAGGTAATGAGGACGTAGTAAATATAGGTCTAAAGTAGAGCCTTCCTACTCAGAGGTAATGAGGACGTGGTAGGAGTGGGCCTAATAAGGATACACAGAACAACTCAGAGGTGCTATCAACGTGGAAGTTCTATGTATTGGGTGGTATGTATGTGATGGACGAAAAAACAACTCAGAGGTAATATGGACGTGGTTGTTTTCCCGTTGGGGAATTTTGTGGACCTATTGCCCTTTTGTGCATCTAGAAATACGAACAAATAGATTTGAATAATATTTTATGGACCTACTACTCTTTGGTACACTGATGGTGTGAGTAATAGATTAGGATAACTTTTATGGACCTATTACCCTTCTTCGCACTGGTGGTACGGGTAATAGATTAGGATAACTTTTGTGGACCTATTACCCTTCTGCGCACTGGTGGTACGGGTAATAGATTTGAAATAAAATCCAACAGAGGTGATAGGTTTTGTGGTCTTAACACCGTATTTTTTTATCCCGGGTTGGAGTACAAGTGTTAATTCGGAAGATTATCAGTATCAGAGGTAACATGGACGTGACACACGATAATCAGGACCAGAAAGTTTGCTCAGGGATATTGATGAACTGGGCAGACTCCTGTGAGGTAAAGCATTAGAGTGGGAGTTCAGAGGTATCATCATACATGACTCGCCACTCAGAAAGATGCAATAGTTTTGAGGGAGTACCAGCATGTCCTTTAGACATAGTATTTCTTCAGGAATTTGCCATAATAATGTCAGAGTTGACAGCTGCAGAAACGATCGCCGACCGCTGCCGTAATTCATACATGGGATAGCCTCCATGTCGTACCCCTGTTTTTGCATAAAGTACTTGGCCTGAGGACTGTACAGGCGGTAGTCTCCCGGTATCGGGTTCAAGATCAAACTCTTGAGGCATGAAGGGTTGAGATCCTTCTTTTTGGCCAAAGATGCCTGAGACTAGGAAGTAGACATCTTTAATAGGAGCAAGTCGGCTTGCGGTATGGACGGTTGTCACATCATCAGGAGAGGGACTATCCACCTGAGTAACCAAGTATTTGGCGAGTTCTTCGTCCTCTTTGGCTACCCCCTGCGAGCTTAGAGGTCGAGATACTGTCTTGGGCAACTTGACCACCAAGGGTTCAGTTTGAGGTATTGACTTGCCTGGGAGTATTGGATTGATGCTTGGCTGCTGGCTCGTCTTGGGAAGACGGATGACAATTGGCTCAGCATGGGCCTTTGCATCTTCCGGTCGCCTTTGAGTGAATTTTGGTAGTCGGATTACCATCGGTGTTACAGAGGGCCCTGCATCTTCCTGTTGCCTTTGATTGGATTTTGGTAGTCGGATCACCATTAGCCCTATGATAGGTTTTGGTTCCTGGGTGGATCTCGGGAGACGGATGACCATTGGTTCCAACTGCGTAGGTAAGGCAGGAGAACCGAGCACCTCTTTATGCAAGGTTGCGACGAGGGATGCGGCCTTCTCCGGTTTGTGGGATTGGAGACGAATTCTCAAGGGTTCTTCTGGCCCTGTGATGGCTTCCAGTTCGTCAGTTATATGTTTCCTGGATTCGTCATATAGGCAAGCCTCTGAAGAGTAATAAGATTCAACCCCCTTGAAGGGATCGATGTCGACGAATTCAGTTTTCACGGAACCGTGCTTACTGACATACTTGAAACACTGGTGAAGAGTGGATGGCACGATCATATAATCGTGTATCCAAGGACGTCCCAGGAGAATATTGTAGGACATATCTGCGTCTATGATGTAGCAAGTCACTTCCGACTGGAGGTCGCCAATTTGGCATTTTAGGCAAATCTTTCCAATATGATAGCTTCTTCCTGAATTGAAACCGCTGATGGCGGTGTTGGTAGGTGTCAGCCGATGCATAGGGATGCGCAGGAGGTGAAGCAAGCTCTTCGAAATGATGCTTATTGAAGAACCGGGATCAATGTGCATCCGTTCTACTTTGATGTCGTCGATGTATCTAGTGTGATACACAGGGCGATCGTACAGGTTGGTCTTGATGAGCATATCCTGCGGAGTGAACACGATGTTGGGCATTGCATGCGTACAATTACTGTCCTGGAAACCCTCTGGTGAGCTCTCCCCTGTAAGCTTGACTTGAGCCAAATAAGCGTCAGCATTCTGGAGTGCTTCACTCAGTGCGACGCGAATATCCTTGGAGAGCCTCAAGAGCTCATATAATGACAATTTTGCTGGTGTGTTGGCCAATTGTGCCAGGATGTCAAAATTGTAAGGCAACTCCAGCCCCTGAGGTGCGTCTTTACGGAGCGGCTTGTCGAAGCGGGTCTCCTTTGGCTTAGGCTTGTCGGCTGACGGAGGCTGAGAAGGTCCTGGTGCATCAGTAGTGGCCGGCTGATGATCTTCAACCGAGTTACCCGGTATAGGTTGAGATTGTGCACCGGACCGGATGACGACAGCTGTTGCTTCTTCAGTTCCGACTGAGATTGTGTGGCAAGACCTAGCCTTTCTGCCCTTCTTCTTGCCGGTGGAGGATGATGCTGACTGGGTTACTTCAGCCACCAAGTCCGGGTGGACCCACATGACCTCCCCTCGTGACGTGGTGAGGGGCACCAGCCCAGTCGTCTGGTCTCGGAGAGGTGGAAGATTAGTGACCTCCATTGTTGCCCGGGGGATGGGTACGACGCCATCTTAAGTCCTCGTTGGAGGGAAGCTGCCGAATTAGACCGACACCATGTTGGCAGCCACGGTTACCTCCTCGAAATCAATGGATAGAGCCTTGGAATCGATGAGGTTCTGGATGTACCGCTTCAATTGGAAGCAGTTATAAGTAACGTGGTTGACGTAGTGGTGGAAGTGACAGTACTTCGGGCTCTCCATCTCTGCAGGTCGAGGTTCACGTCTCAGTGGAGGGAGCTCAATTCTATCCCCTTGTAAGAGCATATCAAAGTTGGGCTTGACATGGCTATCCTCGAAGGAGTAGGTCACCTGAGGCCATTGTTTCTCTACCTGCTTTGGTTCAGGCTTCTGGGCTGTATCGGCAACCATAGCCTGTTTGCCTTTGGTGTCCCGGTTATTAGAGGAACTACCACCGCTGTTTTTGTTGGTAATAGGGCGTTTGCCCTTATTCTCTCCATCCGAGATATGCAACCCCAGTTGGCAAGCCTTCTTCAATTTTGCTTCTGCGTTAGTGGCGTTGATGATAAAGGCCTTCCAGTCTTTAAATTGATCTTTGCCCATCCAGAGACTGATTGTGGGGAGCAGCCTCTTTTGGCAAATCTCAATTAAAGAGGAGTCTGGGTTACCAGAGGGCAATTTTATCGCGGTTTGGCAAAACCGCTCGATGTAATTCATTGTCAGTTCTTTTTCTCCTTGAATAACGTCGATGAGGTTTGACATCGTCACATCTTGTCCTACCTTGTAAAACCTTTCCAAGAACATATGTTTGAAGCCGGCAAAGGAATGGATACAGTTATCCGGCAGGTTTTGGTACCAATTGAAAGCGACCCCCTCCAATGCCCCGATGAACAATCGCATGAGGATGGCGTCGTCATACGACAGATAGTCTATTGTGACCTCGAAGTAGGTCATATACCGGCTCGCAGAAGCCTTTCCGTCATATGGATTGATATTGAATGGTTTGTATCGTGGAGGGAAGGGGACATCTCTCCATGCAACGGGATACGGCTATCGTATCATGTGGTCCTGAGAGGATTCTCGGGCGTAAAATATTACACGGAGCTCCCGGACTTCTTTTCTCGCCTCCCTAGCTTCTTCTTCAGCAGTGGAAGCCGATATTTCGGGTGGGTTGCTGTCCGGGGTTGGCGCGGTCGTGTTTGAGTCCGTATTGACGGCGGGACCCAAGCTTGTTTGACCAGGTATCCTTGCTTGTAGAGCCGGTAGGGCAGCCTTGATCTCGTCCACTGACTTAATCAAAGTTTGGAGTATAGCCTCAAGAGTGTCGAGGCACTGCCGATCACTAGGACCGTCTTGGTTGTTATCAGTCATGAATACCGTCCTCATATAAGAAGTGGAAGGAACTGTAGAAGACGTGCCATCCGAATCATACCCTCGCATAGAGAAGTCGTCGGGGTATGTGGGGATATTCTCCTCTGGTTCAGACTCGAAGGAGGTGCTACCCCCTGCATAGGAGGTTGCCTCATCTTGGACGTTTTCAGGGACGTCTGAGTCTGTTGTATCTGTTAGGGAGATTGTTTCCCCTGGTTCATCTTCTTGAAATGCCGAATTGTTGTGGATATTCCGAGGAGTGCTACCCCTAGCTCCAACTACCCCCAGAGATGTAGATGACGAATCTCTAAGTGATGAAGATTTCATCTTTGAGTGGGTACCTTGATAAACCCCTTATATGACAGCTGTGGACAACCCCCTATATGAGAGTTTCTTGGTCGTGCTGGTTGAGATTGTCGGGCTGGACATGTTTATTTTCTTCCTTTCCTTGCCGGTAGGGACCTTCCGGGTAGAATTACAGGAGGCGAAAGGAAACGCTTCGTCTCCCGAGCTTTGTTGTAGGACCGGTCTTGGCTGCTGCAGTCGTTGGAAGACGGACTGCCGGTCCTCTTATACTGCTGTCTTGTTGCAACAGCAATTGACAATGACTTGAGTGCAGTAACGTCCATGGAAGGACTCTTTTCACACCAAGGTTTCTTCTATTTCCTTGTACTTGTGAAGGATCACATCTCGCAAGTCAAGGACATCTCGATCCACCTTTGCACTCGTTTTGTGGGCCCGGGAATCCCGAGCACACGAGTGCGTAGGTATCATGTTTGCTCCCTGATGCGGGACTAGTAAAAGCACTTGCCATCGATCATTGTTGGGAGACTCTTGAGAACCACCCTGTCCGTTTGCTGCCGGGGGCTGGATACGGGTGGTTCTGTACAACTTTCTATCAGAGGCCCGCATAACAGTTAGCGAAACTCTCTGATGGTCAGTAATTGGGACAGCTGACTGAGCTCGATGAGCCCGCGCTATCCTAGACTTCTTCACTCTAGCACCCGAGGGTATATAGTAGGAAGAGTCCAAGCTGTGCCGCATAGAGTCTGGCACATCCTCATTGGGGTTTCTGAGGTCAGGCCCGCATGAGAGGCGATCGAAGACTGAACCCGAGCCGCATAGGGCGGATGACCGATGGCTAGGATTGGATGCCACATAGGTTATTTTCCTGCGGCTGGGATTGTTGGCCACATATGCATTCTCCCTGCGGCTGGGATTGGTGGCCGTATATGCATTCTTTCTGTGGCCCACACCCTTATGCGGCTTCTTCTTGGACCGTATGGAGTTTTCGTTTGTCCTCGCAAATCCAGCATCGTAGTATTTTTCTTTACCGGATTTGGGGACAGCAGGGTCCTCTGCGACCTGAAGTGGGGCCGCATGTGAGTCTTCTTCGCCGTCTTGAGCAGCAGAGAAAGTTTGTTCCAGAGCTTGGGGAGAGGCAACGGTTTTGGGCCTCCACGCCCTGCGGGCCTTCTTCGGGCTGGCTCGCTTCTGGATTGGGCTAGCGCTTCCTTCGAAGAGCATCTCTTCGAACGCTTGCTGGTCGAAACAAACAACAAGCATTTGTTGTGTGGAGCCGAGTTTGGCTGCGTCCGATTGCGTCACCAACTTATCAGCAGTGGAGAAGTTAGTTTCCAGCAGAGTCGCCATCGTGTTTGCCATTGATCGTCGTAGAACAGAACAATTTTATAGGGGGACTGAACTTGACTCACAATTACAAACTCGTTTGTACAAAAGAGAGCCTAGAAACAAAACCTAGGAAAAGCAATCTAAGTACAATTGTTTAGTTTTGATTCTGGGGGGTGACGGTAGAGGCTCGGGAAAGTGCTAACTCTGTCTTACTTCTTGGATGATCGAACGCAGCCTCGGCTCCGGTGAAGAAATGCTCTCTGAAGACACGAAGGGAAGAGTCTACTTCTGAGCTTTGTGTGCTTTTCTATGCGCCTCTCTGTGTGTGTGTTTATCTGCAAGGGAATAGCACCTTACTATTTATAGAAATTCATGAGGGATGGGATGTACAGCCACGTGGCAAATTTTGGGCCACATGGTTGTAACTGTGCCTCGAGACTCGGTTTATAGTGGACAGCTGGGGGTTGGTTGAGATTGATCGTGATCTGTTTGTTGTAGTAAATCTGAACTGTCAAGACTTGGTCAATCTCTGCCACGTGTCTCAACTACTATTCTGTGACGAGCCGCATGAAGGATGTATCCTGGCTGAGCCGCATAGGACTGTCTCATAACCGAGCCGCATGAAGAATGTCTCATGACCGAGCCGCATGAAGGACGTCTCATAACCGAACCGCATGAAGGACGTCTCATGGCCGAGCCGTATGAAGGACATCTCATGACCGAACCGCATGAAAGATGTTTCATGATCGAGCCGTATGAGAGGTGTCTCATGACTGGGCCGTATGAGGGAATGTCTCATGACCGAGCCGTATGAAGGAATGTCTCATGATCGAACCGCATGAAGGACGTCTCATGACCGAGCCGTATGAGGAATGTCTCATGACCGAGCCGCATGAGGACGTCTCATAACCGAGCCGCATGAAGGACGTCTCATGGCCGAGCCGTATGAGGAATGTTTCATGACTAAGCCGTATGAAGGATATCTTCTGGCTGGATGGGTATGGGGGCCCTAGAAGAAGGTGTTGTGCCGAATGTCATGATTTGAGAGAGTTTCGTTTGTCTTCCTCTTGACTTCTCAAAAAAGTGAATTTGACCGACCCTCCTCCTTGGCGAGTGCTGGCACTGCGAATTATGGATCTCTTTGGTCGAAGAAGATTTGACGGTAGACTCCTTCAGAAGATTGTGATGCACTTGACTAAGACGATGTACCTCACTGAGACATCTGAGTAATGCATCTAGTTGAGAGCAGGCCATTACAACGTCTTCAATTGGCATCATGTTTTCGTGATGATGTCGAAAAGGCGCAGTAGGTTGTAGTCGCTGAAACACAGACTACCTTGGTAGTGGGGCCACTGTCTTGTGGCAGCGGCAGTTGATGATGGCTTGGGTGCATTGATGTCCTGGAAAGGGCTCATCGCATGCCAAGGTTGCTTCTCTCTTCTTGCGTTTGTAAGTAATCACCTCTCGCAAGTTGCTAGCAGATTGATCTACCTTCGTATATGTTTTGTGGGCCCGGGTATCCCAAGCTCCCAGGTGCGTAGGTATCATATTTGCTCCCTGATCTGAGGCTAGTAAAATTACTTGCTCCCGATCGTTGTAGAAAGACTTTTGGGACCATCATATTTGCTCCCTGCTCTGAGGCTAGTAAAGTACTGTGTTCGATCGTTGTAGGAAGACTTTTGGGACCATCATATTTGTTCCCTGATCTGAGGCTAGTAAAGTACTACGTTCGATCGTTGTAGGGAGACTTTTGGGACCTGTCATGTTCGTTTGTCGCAGAGGACTGGACACGGAAGATTCTGTACAACTTTCCATCAGAGGCCCTCATAACAGTTAGCGGGACTCTCTGATGGTCAGTAGTTGGGATAGTTGACTGGGCTTGTTGAGCCCACACTGCCCTAGACTTCTTCGACTTAGCACCCGAAGGTGCGTAGTAGGAAGAGTCCAAGTTGGAAGGAGGGAAGAAAAGTTGGTGCCCTTTTCAAAGGAGGCAAGGGGGCTCTATTTATAGAATGGAGTGAGCCCTCTCTTCTTCTCCTTTCCGATGTGGGACTAAAAGCAATATTTTCCATGCTTCTACACTTAGGCATCTTCTTGTGCCATGTCTTGAGACCGACTTTTGTTTGTTTCAACTTAGACATCAACCTGTATTGTGGGTTCCCATTCACCTGGGCGTTCAAACCCTCTTTCACCACCTCTTCATAGCCGGACATGTGGCTATTTATTATTGAATCTAAACGGTCGATTCTTCTGTTCCATCTTTAACAACAATCGGATGCACACGGACGAATGGTCACTTGTTCCTGCCGACAGTCCTTCCGCGCATACGGTAGGAAAAGTCTCAAACCACTTGCTATTGCCAAGAGTGTGATCCAGCTGGCATATGACTCTATTTTGAGTCGCCTTGTTATGCCAGGTCCAGAGATGACCAGTTCTATGAATCATTTAAAGTCCAGATTGAAGAAGACATGTTTGGAATTCCTGAAGGATCAACTCCGGCACCTCCCTTCCCCCTATTTTTTCTGATTTCGAGAGTATAGCGTTGAAGTCACCCATGAGCACCAAAGGTATTCCGTTTATTTGGTTAGTCGACATACTCACTCGAACTATCTCCTCCCATAATCCACATCTTCTCCGTTTGTCGTTTTGGCCATATACAGCTTCCATTAATATTTTTAGTCCGCCTTTATTGGAGAAGTGCATGACAATTAATTGCTTCGACATATGGACCAATTCTCCATCCCAGTTTCTGGAGTCCCACCGAATCCAAATCCTCGCGGAATCACATAAGTGAAGAATGTTAACCTGCTTCTAGGGAGCAGAAGATCTCCTCTCAAGCAGTTTTGGTGCTTTAATTTTCGTCTCCAGTAGCTCGATTATACTACACTTCTCTCTTCGAACCACTTCCCCGATCTCCTTCCATCTACCCAACGAACACGCCCCCCTCACATTCCATGAGATAATCGTCATTAAACAAGTAGAATTTCCCCTTGCACCCTCTCCGAGTTGCTAATTGGGGGGTTAGCCAACTCGTTCCGATCTCCTGCTCGACTACTTTCCATAAGTTGTATTTCTTCCATCCTGTGTTAGTGAATGTCCGCCCACCGTGAATTTTCTATACATAGCAGCACTTGTCCACCTTGTATCATGTGTTGTGGCCGAGTTGCATCATCGCTCATGGCGTATGCATGTCTCTTACGGCTGTTTGACTCACTAACTTGTGTCCTCGACTCTTATATTTACATCGATTTATAGTTCTGGTTACTACCCCCGCGAGCTGAGCTCCCCTTGGTCCGGCCTATCCCTCTGTTAGAATTGTCTGTGCTATTATCTCTCGCCTGGAACACCACAAGGCTACCATCCATCTCCTCCATTCACCTCCATATGCGTCTGCTCACCTGCATCTGTATTCCCACCTATAATGCTGGTAGTTAATGCCTTCGTAAGCCCCTGATCCATAATGAATTCCATGCCTTGGCTTCTTTGGACATCAGCCATATCACGCGGCATATTACTCTCGCCTTCCCTCCCGGTCTCCTGTATACCCTTTGATCTATCCACTCCCTCCTCCTCCTCCTTGTTACCCGCCTTCACTTTCCAAATGGCATTCCCTAGGTGGGTGCCCAAAACAATTACAGTGTCGGCAAGTCAGAGGAACCCATTCATATTCGACCCGTTGTCTAAATACTTCCCCTGACGGTAGCTCATACTCCAGTTCGCTAGGCAGGCCCCGGCCTGCAGTTATCTCTACGAAGATCCGTGCATACCCCAGTCTTGTTCTCTGCATGGTATCCTCGTCCGCTTTTATCGGGTTCCCAATCATGCTTGCTAATTTTGTTATCATGGATAGACTCCAAATTCTAATTGGCAGCTCCAGGAATCAAATCCAGATCGGTACTGAATGAAGTACTTCTCTCTCACGTTGGTGATCCTGCGACCATACATTCATGATGATTAACCTTCCATCGAAGGACCAGGGCCCCCCTTGAATAACTTTCTCCATATCCTCGTCAAACTGGAATCTGACGTAATAAAATCCATTATCACGTGCGAAGAATTCCATATTGCCTTTAGGTCTCCATAGTCTGTTGGCGTAAGCAAGAATCTGCCCATAGAACGGCCTATTTTCCAGGATGTATAGAACAATCTTATTTTTTCAGCATCCCGTCGTCTCCTCAAGTTTCTCTTCTGTAAACAAGGCTAATTCGACATTACCGATCTTCTTCAGAGCAATGTACCTCATCTGCACCCCCTTCTTGCTCGAGGAGGGATGCACACAATCCGCCCATGATTTACTACGAACGTGTGCCATGTCTGTCACGCCCCGACCCAAAATCACCCGAATCATCGTCCTCGCAGGGGACGTGATGCCGCACGAGCCTAGAGTTGCGCTCGTGCAAGGCAAGATGATAAGTTCTCAAATGGTTATCTTTAGTTTGATATTAACAACGAAAGGAAAATAGAGTATACGAAACAATTCTCTTTATTGATATTCGAAACTGAGATTACAAAGGCTTTTGATAGCCCAACAATATGTGCCAGATTGGCTACAACACTCAGGTTCTCTCTTGCCCACAAAGGATTTTACCGTTCCACACATCATGTCTTCTATATCTCGGCCGCATCAATCATGTTGCAAGTCCAAGCGTCAATGCGATCGCACGCTTCAGTACGCTTCGGCATTCCAAGCCTCAACGCGTTGAAGCGAAGCTTTGCCGCGAGCCATCCATTCCCTGCACCCTGCATGAAAGCTGGTGGGGGATCAGCCTCGCATGTACTGATGCAAAGACCTTCTTTCTAAACCGACATCGTAGTATTTATGTTGAATCATACAACTTAGCTTATGATCTTGATATATTCTCCTTAGGGTCAATTTTATGGCATATTCGAAAGCAGTAAAGCATGTTATCATGGCAAGCATGTTATTCAAATTGAATAGGCAAATCGACAAGTAATCTCGTGTTTATTTCGTGGCGCGACTTCTTACCAAGTCGACGCACTCGCCCTTGCACCGATGCAAGGTGAATGCGCCCCATTCTTTCCCTGTCATGTTATAAGTACATCTCTAAGCAGGATCTATATGTGCGGGATACATACGTGCCTGCACTTTCAACCCATCGTTCCTTAACTATATGAAGGTCGTTGGCGTATCCGCGCCGGAATGGACTAAAGGAGTTTCTCTTTTAGTTTTCTTACACTCTTTCCTCTTCTTCTTTTCTTTCTCGAATTTGGGTAGCTCGGCGTTTCACGGGTTGGGTTGCTATCCCAAACAATCGAAACTTACCACTACATACCATTATTTGTGGCTTTTCACATCTCGTTAAGCGGTTGCTAATCGTCTTACGGATGTGCGCCTATTAAAGATACATTCCCTCCTAGGCCAAACGGTTCCGGGGCGCTACGGCACTTAACCGTTCGAGGGAACACCCGTACAAGGGAGATTATCACATTTATCTCAAGTCCATTCCATTCGACCATGCAACGAACTATTATTCAAACAACCAAGCATAGTCTTCAGTCCGAGACTAAGACTTATTCATCTCGTATTTCTTCCATTAGCTTTCTATGTTCTTACATTTCATACTTCATTTCAATGTTCAATGGCATTATACCTCAACTCAATGTTCATCAACCGAACGACCCGAAGGTCCCGAACACCTTTCGAGGCATCATGACACATCTGACAGTTCCATCACATTCATGCCACAACTGTATTCTTTCGCAACGAAGCCGTCTTTTATGATCTTGTGCACGTAGGCACGTTTCGACACATTTATCATCTTTCCTTCGCGTCGTGCACTTGCTGCACGCATCGAAGTCATATTTCCATATCCTATACCTTAGTGTTCAATGTTCGTGGCTTGCACGCTAGGGCGCTCGCCTATTGTCTTTCAATGTTCTAGTCTTTCTAACTCGTGCGCGAAGGCACGGAATGGTTCGTGCACTAAGGCACTCGCCGAATACAGTTATCCCATGTTCTTGCGGCGTACGTACCGAGGCGCTCGCCTTTGCGATATCCAATGTTCCAAAACGACTCGTGCATTTGATGCACGTTTCATTTTAATTGTTCTAACTAGTGTTCGACACACACTACGACTTATCTTCCGATCGGACCACGCCCGTGGCGTCGATAGGTTAACTTAGCATACGATGATATATTTGACTTAGGCATGAAGGAGTAAAAAGAAGAGTCAATCCTCCCACCTTGAGTCGATACGCCTTGTCATTTTATCGAGCCGATGCGGCTCGATTTCATAACTTTGTTACACGGCCAACTCTCATGACTTAGCCATTTGAGCACTTCGTGCTTCATTGAATTATACGTCCGATTTAGCTTACCATGCCAATGCCTCAGTCCGTCGCAAGGCGACGATTTGGTTTCGCGGACCCCTTACTAAATAAGGCAAAATACCGACGTCTAATATTTTCGCGTCAACGTATAGCCTGCACACGAAAACAACTAAAATCAATACTTGCATCGATTCGGACTTGCGCCTTGGTCGATTCGATTACTTAGAATCTTCAAGCCGTCTCAACGTACTTATCCTTCAGAGCAATGCAGCGCTTCGTATCGATTCAACTCGATGCATTCTTTGGGACAAGACAATTCTTCGCATCGACTTAGTTCGATGCGTTGCTCGGGACAACATAACTCTTATATCGATTCGCATCGATACATTTCATTCGGTCAACGTGACTCGCTGAGTCAACGTCTCAGCGTAATGCACCGTACGGAGCGGGGCATTACAGAATATACCACTCAAAACAAGGTTCGTCCTCGAACCAAAACCAACTCTCCGATTAAGTGTTTTATAGATCGTTTCACGATCTCGTCCCACCAATGTTGTTCAGTTTTACACTATCTTGCAAGCTTTTCATTAACATTCCAAGTCTTCCCTGCAGCTCGATTTGAATTTGTATACAACTCGATTTGGATCCGTACCTATATTCAAGGCGTCCCGAAGATATATGTATTTCGACCAAGTCCAGCGGTAGCAAATTAGAATAAAGCTGCAGGTAAATTTCAATCCTATGCTTGCCATCTTGTACTCTCGATCGGATTTATCTTTAGCAACAGTTCTCGAAATTTTATCGCATACGTATTCGTACATACTTGATTCTTCAATAAAGTCACTGCATGCGAGCGATTCAAAAATCGCATTCCTCATTTCATATGGACTATCAACTCTATGCGTCGCGTCGAGTCGTCACGCATCCGATCGCAACGATCCTCCGCAACGCCTTGCGTTCGAAATCGTCATCCAACTATTTTTGAAGTCTTGCTATGCAACTTATGTCGATACGATTTCCTTTGTTGACTTGCAAATGCATCAACATTCAGGGCTACGCCCGCTAGGTTACTTACCTAGACACCGTGCTTAGATTTTCCCGATGCAACAATTAAATTGACGTTACACAAAGGCCACAATCTATCCAACACAAAAGTTCACATCGAGGCGACGGTGTCCAAGGCAACGATCGCCTTGATATGAAGTCTCTATGCTGCATCTTACATCCGATTTCTTAACGAGTAGCAATTCACTAGTCAAATTTCCAACTTATCCGTCTCGCAACATCGAATATAAGTTCGATTCACGCAAGCTCAATTGCAAGGTGAATCTGAATCTAACGACATGACTCGTAATTCATTCCCTTATCGTTTTCACTCGTGCAATAGCACGATTCTCGCAATCGCCTATCCGAATCACCAAGTTCGTTGGTGAATTTCTAGTTCGATCGTCGACCAACATAACCATTCAAGTATTCATCCGACGAATACTCAAATCTAACTACATCATTCTCAATCGAAAGTTGTTCCAACAATTCTCGATCGCCTAGACTTATCGTCAACATGCATCACACTATCTTTGTTATCGATGCAATTTTGTATGCGACATCGCATGGGTCATCTTACGGTCTGCAACATTCAATTTGATTTGGCGGTCAAGTCTTCTAGGGTCAGCTGCCCCGAAGCTATGCTCGATAATTGTGGATCATCACCGAAGGACAGTTTTACTACGAACCATGCTATGTCTTATTTCGGAGCCAAATTACGTTCCGACGATTTCTATACGACTATCCAATTTGAACAAAAACCATTTCTATCGACGCAACTGATGCGCAACTATCCTCCGAGTAAAGTCATGCACTACCGTCGATGATTTCGTAATTTACGAAATATCTACTCGTATCAAGTTCGAGTCTATCTTATTTGTGGTCGACACACGAGATGCTATACGTATCGAGCAATCGTCGATGACTTATAGTCTCATCTTGATCAATCACAAAGTTCATGATCAACCAGTTCGTTCATTCTCGTATTGTTATTCACAAAAAAAAATTGATAGTGCGAGGCACACTCCATTTTGTATTCTCACATTGTGCTTACGTTTTGTTACGTATCGATCTTGATACGTCGTATCAATTTCTATAGTGTAAGGGTCAACTTTGAATCCGTTTCAATGTCAACTTAACTCGCATACATCAAAGTTCGCAATGAACTTTTCCACACGCATCAACTCATTTTTTGATTCGCCGTATCCCGCTATACTTTGATCGCATAAATGTTTTCGATTATCCAACATCGAACCCTCAAGTCATATGATCTCGTCCTCTAAGTTTCGCATGTTTTTCAGTCGTATTCAAATGAGTTTCGTCGTAACGTAACCAACTATCTCTTGGGTACTATTTATCCGCATCAACCAACTCTTCACCGTAGTCGCACATCGTGCAATCCGATTATATTTTGCCTCGCCCAACATTTCTATCGAGATCGCAAGTCGTGTGATTCGATTCGCCTCGCCTAACATTTCTATCGAGATCGCAAGTCGTACGATTCGATTTGCCTCCCCTAACGTTTCTATCGAGATCGCAAGTCGTGCGACTCATTTGTAAGTTCGAGTTTTCCTTTCCCGTCGATCCAATTATTGCTTCAAGGCATAATTGTTCCGCTAGTCTCGGTCGTCCGACCGACTTATAATTTCCGTCCGACGTATCATTTATTGATACGAGTCTCGTCTTATCGTCCCAACCGATTTTTGAAGAACGCTTGCATCAACATACCGTCATACAAATTTTCAATCGAGTTTCGGTACTCTCCCGTCCGTTGCGGACAAACCTTCCGCAATTCTCATAACGCGTCGATGCAATTCATCGCACAAGGGGTATATCATATACCACTCGGAATCGAGTCATTCATCGCATACGTGGTATGGCATATACCACTCGAAAATCAAGTCATTTTCCCTCGCATTATACTTAGTACAAACCAACGATCTCTTCCGACTCATGATTTCCATAGTGATCGTGCTTGATCACAACCGTAACTTTGATTAAATCAAATCCGACACAACTCGGCCAATGTTTTCATTTGCCAACACAAGTTCGGTGTGCAACCGAACAATTTATTTCTATTGATTTATGATTTCAGTTCTTTTACGTTGCATCTTGTGCAACGATTTATTCCAATCTCTTTTGCACTCCGTGTAACGATTAATTTGATATGTGTTGCACCACCTGCAAAAAAAATTTTACTTTCGATATTTTCGACATTCATTGCACCTCGTGCAACGATTTACTCCCGACATTTAAAGTCAATGTCCAAATCCGTTCAACACATTTGATATTGACTTATCACTTTCATTTTAACGCATATTCACAATTAACTCGTTGCACTTCGTGCATCATTTTATTTCTCATTCAACATGTTACATTGCAATAACAACATCTCAAATCATATTTCACAATTTGTTGCACTTGCAGCAACTAACATTTCACGGCTCGTGCATTCAATGCAACGAACGTTTTACGACTTTCTCCGCAACATCAAGTAAATTCGAAGTACTTACGACAACGTTACCCAGCTTTGTATGAGACTTATTGTATGGAACATCCAGTGGACATCGAGTAGAGTCAAGAGTGATTTCGATTGGTGGTGGGCAACTCTTTGGAATTGAAGCAAGCAAACGTCCAAAGGAAATTGAGCCTAGAGCTCTGATACCAATTTGTCACTCCCCGACCCGAAATCACCCGAATCATCGTCCTCGCAGGGGACGTGATGCCACAAGAGCCTGGAATTATGCTCGTTCAAGGCAAGATGACAAGTTCTTAAATGGTTCTCTTTAGTTTGATATTAACAACGAAAGGAAAACAGAGTATACGAAACAATTCTCTTTATTGATATTAGAAACTGAGATTACAAAGGCTTTTGATAGCCCAACAATATGTGCCAGATTGGCTACAATACTCAGGTTCTCTCTTGCCCACAAAGGATTTCACCGTTCCATACATCATGTCTTCTATATCTCGGCTGTATCAATCATGTTGCAAGTCCGAGCGTCAATGCGATCGTACGCTTCAGTACGCTTCGGCATTCCAAGCCTCAATGCGTTCAAGCGAAGCTTCACCGCGTGCCATCCATTCCCTGCACCCTGCATGAAAGCTGGTGGAGGAACAGTACGTTCGTCCTCGCATGTACTGATGCAAAGACCTTCTTTCTAAACCGACATTGTAGTATTTATGTTGAATCATGCAACTTAGCTTATGATCTGTTATATTCTCCTTAGGGTCAATTTTACGGCATATTCGAAAGCAGTAAAGCATGTTATCATGGCAAGCATGTTATTAAAATTGAATAGGCAAACTGACAAGCAATTTCGTGTTTGTTTTGTGGCGCGACTTCTTACCAAGTCGGCGCACTCACCCTTGCACCGACGCAAGGTGAATGCGCCCCATTCCTTTCCTATCATATTATAAGTGCATCTCTAAGCAGGATCTATATGTACGGGACACATACGTGCCTGCACTTTCAACCCATCGTTCCTTAACTATATGAAGGTCGTTGGCGTATCCGCGCAGGAATGGACTAAAGGAGTTTCTCTTTTAGTTTCCTTAATCTCTTTTCTCTCCTTCTTTTCTTTCTCGAATTTGGGTAGCCCGACGTTTTACGGGTTGGGTTGCTATCCCAAACAACCGAAACTTACCGATGCATACCATCATTTACGGCTTTTCATATCTCGCTAAGTGGTTGCTAATCGTCTTACGGATGTGCGCCTATCAAAGATACATTCCCTCATAGGCCAAACGGTTCCGGGGCGCTCCGGCACTTAACCGTTCGAGGGAACACCCGTGCACGGAAGATTATCATATTTATCTCAAGTCCATTCCATTCGACCATGCAATGAACTATTATTCAAACAATCAAGCATAGTCTTGAGTCCGAGACTCAGACTTATTCATCTCGTATTTCTTCCATTAGCTTTCTATGTTCTTACATTTCATACTTCATTTCAATGTTCAATGGCATTATGCCTCAACTCAATGTTCGTCAACCAAACGACCCGAAGGTCCCGAACACCTTTCGAGGCATCATGCCACATCTGACAGTTCCGTCACATTTATGCCACAACTGTATTCTTTCGCAACGAAGCCGTCTTTTATGATCTTGTGCACGTAGGCACGTTTCGACACATTTATCATCTTTTCTTCACGTCGTGCACTTGCTGCACGCATCGAAACCGTATTTCCATGTCTATACCTTAGTGTTCAATGTTCGTGGCTTGCACGCTAGGGCGCTCGCCTATTGTCTTTCAATGTTCTAGTCTTTCTAACTCGTGTACGAAGGCACGGAATAGTTCATGCACTAAGGCACTCGCCGAATACAGTTATCCCATGTTCTTGCGGCTTGCGCACCGAGGCGCTCTCCTTTGCGATATCCAATGTTCCATAGCGACTCGTATATTTGATGCACGTTTTATTTCAATTGTTCTAACTAGTGTTCGACACACACTACGATTTATCTTCCGATCGGACCATGCATGTGGCGTCGATAGGTTAACTTAGCATACAATAATATATTTTGACTTAGGCATGAAGGAGTAAAAAGAAGAGTCAATCCTCCCACCTTGAGTCGATACGCCTTGTCGTTTCACCGAGCCGATGCGGCTCGATTTCATAACTTTGTTGCACGGCCAACTCTTCTGACTTAGCCATTTGAGCACTTCGTGCTTCATTGAATTATACGTCCGATTTGGCTTACCGTGCCAACGCCTCAGCCCGTCGCAAGGCAACGATTTGGTTTCGCGGACCCCTTACTAAATAAGGTAAAATGTCGACCTCTAATATTTTCGCGTCAACGTATAGCCTGCACACGAAAACAACTAAAATCAATACTTGCATCGATTCAGACTTGCGCCTTGGTCGATTCGATTTCTTAGAATCTTCGAGCCGTCTCAACGCACTTATCCTTCGGGGCAATGCGGTGCTTCGCATCGATTCAACTCGATGCATTCTTTGGGACATGGCAACTCTTCGCATCGACTTAGTTCGATGCGTTGCTCGGGACAATGTAACTCTCGTATCGATTTGCATCGATACATTTCATTCGGTCAATACGACTCGCTGAGTCAACGTCTTAGCGTAATGCACCGTGCGGAGCGGGGCATTACAATATCAATCTGCTTTCCTTTCTCCTCAGCCGTGGCACGTCTTGCTTCTGTTGTCCCTCCTTCCCGATATTTGGCCGGAGAGCTGCTTCCTAGCCTTTGTTTGTCTTCCATCCTCCTTGTGAGTTCCTCTGTAGCAGGTGCTACTTTTTTGGTCTGTGTTGAGATACCTGGTTGTATCGTCTTTGCCTTCCCGTGCATATTCCTAATCTGTTATGTCTGCCCATGTTGCTCTATCTCTCCGCGACCGCGTATCTCTGCTGCAACTGTCCCCCGCTCTGTCTGCTATAACCCCCTCCCATCCAAGTATGTTGATCCGAACCCCTGCCTTTTCCAGACCCTTTCTGCTCTATGTTAATCCTGTTGTTGTTAATTGCTGGTCTCCTCCGCCTCCTCACCGTCGTCCATCCCCCTTCCTCCCCGGATCCGACGGGTACCACCTCCCCACGGACTGCTTGTTCTCATATTCCAGCAGCCAACCCCAGATCCCATACGAGATTACCAAGCAACAATCCGTCTAGGGCTCCTCCTGTGTCACGACCTGCACCCACTTTTCGGATACAAAACGTGTCCAAGCCCAGCCTACGCCACAGTGTCGGCGGTAGAACGCTGTCTATAACTCACAAGTCACTGAATCTAGAAACACTTGGAAATCTATATCTCATCCACAGAATAATCAAGATACAACCAAGATCAATAAATATCCATAAAACTAAGCAATAATAAATAATAACTGAATGTTTTCCAAGGATCAAAGTCACGTCCGGTGGACACAAATCCACTACCAATAGACGAAAATAGAGAAATACAAGAAATAACTAACTGAGTACAAACTGCTAATCAAGACGACCTCAACTGTAAGGTACCGTGGTCTGATGCTGACTCAAACTCGCTCGTCTGCTCCTTACACAAACTCGGCTAATGTAGTGCCCCGTCCCGCTCAATCAATCGGAGGAATCGGAACGCCAACGGCGTTTGAACTTAGCCTTGTAACGGCAACTCGAAGATATCGCTCATGTGGGATAATTTCGGTAAACTTGCCTCATCTTAGCCTTCACATAATAAATCGCATGTTTTCAACTCGCACAAGTAGGCTTGATAATAAAAGAGACGAATCCACATAGCTAAGAAAATAATTCCGACAGGTCGAATTGAGTTAGAATATGGAAAGATCCAACGGTCGGCTTAGAGTTAGTGCACGGCGTGCTTTGAAAATGACACTCAATCCTTCGTCCCGTGGCTTGGGAGAAGGAAAGTTAGTCTTCGCCACAAAGTTAAGAGTTAGCCTAAGTCATAGGCATCGCCCACATAAAGGCTTCATAAAGCATGTACGATCCCATCGTCCAAGGCTTGGCATAGCCTTGACCCGCCCCATGAGTTAAGTTGCGTCGCACGGCTGCTGGCGTAAGTCTAGGCGCCCAAATGACTTGGTCGTTCAAAGTTGAACACGTGCACGGCACGTTCCATCAAGGCAAAGCTTGACGCAGCCTTTGCTCGTCAAGCTGTTGCAAAGTAAAGTTAGGCAAGTTATGTTAGGCTATCGGAGTAGTAGCAAGCACGGTCCTACGAGTTCTACGGCTGGGTATAACCACATAGTCTTACGGTCTCAAGGCCCGTCATATAAAGTATGAGTTGGGCGATAGCGTCGCGTAGAACGTAAGTCGGTTTAAGGCACGATGCACGGACTTAGTGTTTAAGGCATAAGCCACGGTTAATTTAATGAGTTTTGGAGAAAGGACTATCAAATAGGCATTCATGAGTTGAATGAAATGATATGGTAACATGAAAAAAATGCTCGCGACCGTGGGTCGTCGAGGGGTCTCAAGGATAGAAGTCTTGAACTTGGTTCTGAAAGAGATGGTAACACTGGAAGAAGAATGACTGTGTGAGACGTCAGTTTGAGTCGAGTCTTGCATGGTCATTGGACAACTTGTCGACAAGGGCGAAGTTTTCCTCGAGCGGCAACCCGGGGCCGCGGGACCGACTCGGCCTAGGAGGAAACAGGGGTATAGCCGAGCTGGAAGTACGCTTCCGCTCAGGTTAGTCAGGGGCTTTCAGCGGGGATCGCTACTTGCGCTGAAAGGTATCCCGAATAACAAAGCTATAAGTCCAGGTATAGCTTGTGATGCTAGTGACCTCATATAGGTGGGTCGGCACGGGTGGCAATCCGCGTGTGTGCCTTTGGATCGAGTCTAGTGGAATATGTGTACGGTTGGAACGCGATGTTTGGGCCTAAGATTGGCTGTAACGTAGGCGACGTGCCTTGGCACGAGATGTGGCATCGAGTCTTAAGTGTTGGCATGTAAGTTGCATAAGTAGGATTTGGGT
Source organism: Iris pallida (assembly GCA_029216955.1). Classification (NCBI taxonomy): domain Eukaryota; kingdom Viridiplantae; phylum Streptophyta; class Magnoliopsida; order Asparagales; family Iridaceae; genus Iris; species Iris pallida. The sequence continues at coordinate 14,447,007 of JANAVB010045020.1, forward strand.
CATCTCGAGTCTAAGTCAGGAAACTGCCACAAGACAAAGTTGTTCGAGTGACACTATGTTCGTAAGTCTCAATTGGGTCAGTTGGTGACCAAAGTAACAAGGGCCACGAGGCGGCGATATGGGTTAGTCTCACTGAATTACGAGGCACGGCCTCAATATGGAATTGTAGCACGGTCACATGGAAGTGGAGTCTTATCGTGTTGTTGCGTCTCTGATTTTGGCTGAAAGGCAAGCACGACTTGATAGGTTAACGTTGTTGAGTTGACGTTGTTGTTGCAAGCACGGGATGGTCTAGAGACATAAAATAGGCCAAGACGTCGGTCCTAAAATAATCCTAAGGCAAGAGTAGAAAAACAATCAAAATGCTTATGTTGCATAAAGTAAATCAAACGTGTTGGTTTTGTATGGGTGGGGGAGGAGCTCATTCTACCAGTACAGTTGAGTACTGACACCCACATAGTTTTTATTTGCAGGCACAGGTAGAAGCTCGTGGCACGAAGCTCGCTTGGATGCGTCGAGGCACGGAGTTCCTTGGCGATTCGAAGCGTGCGGCCGCATGAAGACAAGACTTATACGGGATATAATGTATGGACGTCGCCTTCCGAAGCATCCGCTGGCTCAAGACATGTATTGAGAGATGAAAGAGAGCTGAGTGACTTGTAATGTGAGAAGAGTGAGCTTGAGTGATTGTAATCTTGGCCTTGCGCCCCATTGTAACCTTTGTTTCAATATTAATAAAGAGCTTCTTTTGAATAACTTGTGTTTGTTCTAAATTTTTGCTGCATATTCAATATCTCTGTTTGGGACTTCTGTGCGACGAACCCGTCGCAGCCGCTAAAATCGGTCGTTATGGAATCCGCCTTACACGAGCGCAATCTAGGCTCGTACGGCATCACGTCTTAGCGAGGAAGATCGCTTCTACGGGAGCGGGACGTGACATAATGGTATCAGAGCACGACTTTACGTCCTTGGACTATCGATTGAATTTTTTAACTCCGATGTTTCTGCGAACTCTGAATGTTGCTTCCGTAAAAGTTGATATCGTTGGTGCGCTCTCTCTCAAATGTTCCATGGGATGTCCATACAATAAGTCTAAATAATTTATAAAACGTAGGAGAACAATTTTTGACAAGAAACAAAAAGATGGTTTGCGTAAACACGGTTGGCCAAGTCGGGCTGGACATATACACCAAAGTTGCATCGACCTTAGAAGAGTCGAGTGCGGGATTTGTAATATTTCGAGTAAGAAATGAGTTAGACTCGATTAAGTAAGTGAGATGACTATCAATAGGGGTATTATCGAGCGATGATAACGTCGGTGCGATATAGATGAGCGTGCTTGAAATTAAAGGAATGGTTCGAACGGGATTCGAAGAAGTCGATTTTGATTCGAATGATAGTTTTGAGGATTTGTTGAACGACTTCATCCCTGAGTGGTGTATGCGATAGCCTCAGGGATGTCGGTCGATCGATTGAGGATGCGAAATGTTGGTGAGTCTATCAGCAAGAGTCGCACGTATACAAAGCCGTAGAGTGAGTATCATTGAATAAGTTTAGTCTTGTAATTTGATGAGTTGATTCGAACAACTTAGAAGTTAACGCAACACAGAATGTACACGGGATTGAGGATTGTGCGAAGTATGAAACGCGAAGATGATTTAGTAGATAAATTAAATCGAAAAAAAGTTAAGGTGTAGCGAACGGGTGACTTGATCGAGGAAATTGATACGGATCATACAAAAAAAGTTAGCACGATGGAAAGATAGCATGCATAAAAAGTTGAATTTTGAAGTTACGCAATGACTCTAAGGATTGAATTGAATGTTGCTCGATGATTTGAGTTAGCAAGGAATGATGTGAATTGAGAAAATACGTTGGTCGATGACTTAAGATAAACGGATAAACAATACGTGAAGTGGGTTTGAGGAAATTGATGTTGTGAATGATTCGAGGGATAATGATTGAACTTGAATTTGAATGTCGAGAAGATTATCCAGACGGATGATAACATCATTCGTACGACTCGAAATTTGTTGCAAAGGAAGATCGTCAGGTTACACATATCGTCGATGGTATTGAGGCGTATCAAAGATCGATATGCGATAACTCAGGGGTACTCTGACTCGGCGAATGACGATCGTGCAAGTGTTATTGTTCGGTTGGATGCTATACTTAGGATTTTGATTGAGATAAATGTTGGATAAAAATGATTGTGTCTTGATGGTTATGCGGATAACCACAGCGTCGACATTCTTGTCTTGCGCGAGCGCAATTCCAGCCTCGCACATGTGTCGCGTCGGATTTGGGGCGATCATTTCGCGTGAGCGCTGACATGGTGATTCATGTCGTGAGAATGAACGAACTCGAAAAATCAGGACGCGGCAACTTTGATTGTCTCAACTTGTTGGTTTGATGCGAAAGAAAATTCGAGGATGTTAGGACTTGCGATTGATGATTGAATAAACTTGAGGATTGAATAGGTCCAATCTACGTATCGAGAATGAATTAGTCTAGACTCAAATAAGAGTTACGCTCCGATGAGAATGATTATTCCGCGGGAGCGTTGCATGGTGATTTCATGCCCATTGTGGGTAATCGGACTCGCGTGAGATCGGAGCGTGGCATATTTTTAAGTCAGACGACCTTGTGATCGATTACGTAAATTGGAATAGATGACTTAGGGAATGTGAAATATGAAATTATGGTTAGCGACGAATTGTGTCATAGCGTGTTTGATTTGAGAAGGATTGATAGGCGAACTACATCAAACGTGTTTGAAGGGATGACTATGCAAGATGGTTTGTTGAACGAGCGATATTAATATGTCGTAAAATTGGTTGAACATAAGTTGTCGTATGATGGCTTTGCTGAATGACTCAGACTCCGTGCGATGAATGTTTGGATGTGTGTAGGGAATTGATGCTCGATGTTTAGAAATCGGACTGATGCAAACTTGGGTAGAAGACCCCGTACTATCAACTTGGTTTGACCTTAGGATGGGGTCAGTGTTGATATTGTTGTTTAGGAACTATGATTCCAATACTGACAATTGACTTTAGCCTGGAGAGATGGCCTAGCGGCTAAGCGAGATGTCCATATTGCGAGGGTTAGCATCGATACGATTGATTTTCGGGATTGAGTGGATGAATCGATAAGTGGGATTGGATTCACTATCACAAGGCTTGGTTGAAATACATGTATTTCGAGGACGCCTGGAATGTGTGCACGATCCAAACTAAGTGATACGTTGAATTCAAGTGAGACTTGAGGAACGAGAAGTGTCGAGGATTTTGAGATCGTGAGTTTTGAAGAAAATATTGGGGGTAGCACGAGCGTGGCTCGGATTTGAGGAATGCATAGGAGAAATGTGTGCGACAAACGTAAGATGTTGAAACAAGTGATAAGTCGATAAGTAAGTACTCAGTTAGTTTCGAGGACAAAACTTTTTCTAAGTGGTGTATGATGTAGTGCCCCATCCGCTCAGTCAATCGGAGGAATCGGAATGCCAACGGCGTTCGAACTTAGCCTTGTAACGGCAACTCGAAGACATCGCTCAGGTGGGGTAGTTTCGGTGAACTTGCCTCATCTTAGCCTTCACATAATAAATCGCATGTTTTCAACTCGCACAAGTAGGCTTGATAATAAAAGAGACGAATCCACATAGCTAAGAAAATAATCCCGACAGGTCGAATTGAGTTAGAATATGGAAAGGTCCAATGGTCGGCTTAGAGTTGGTGCACGACGTGCTTTGAAAATGATACTCAATCCTTCGTCCGTGGCTTAGGAGAAGGAAAGTTAGTCTTCGCCACAAAGTTAAGAGTTAGCCTAAGTCATAGGCGTCGCCCACATAAAGGCTTTATAAAGCATGCACGGTCCTATCGTCCAAGGCTTGGCATAGCCTTGACCCGCCCCATGAGTTAAGTTCCGTCGCACGGCTGCTGGCGTAAGTCTAGGCGCCCAAATAACTTGGTCGTTCAAAGTTGAACACGTGCACGGCACGTTCCATCAAGGCAAAGCTTGACGCAGCCTTTGCTCGTCAAGCTGTTGCAAAGTTAAGTTAGGCAAGTTATGTTAGGCTATCGGAGTAGTAGCAAGCACGGTCCTACGAATTCTACGGCTGGGTATAACCACATAGTCTTACGGTCTCAAGGCCCGTCATATAAAGTATGACTTGGGCGATAGCGTCGCATAGAACGTAAGTCGGTTTAAGGCACGATGCACGGACTTAGTGTTTAAAGCATGAGCCACAGTTAATTTAATGAGTTTTGGAGAAAGGACTATCAAATAGGCATTCATGAGTTGAATGAAATGATATGGTAACATGGAAAAAAATGCTCGCGACCGTGGGTCGTCGAGGGGTCTCAAGGATAGAAGTCTTGAACTTGGTTCTGAAAGAGATGGTAACACTGGAAGAAGAATGACTGTGTGAGACGTCAGTTTGAGTCGAGTCTTGCATGGTTATTGGACAACTTGTCGACAAGGGCAAAGTTTTCCTCGAGCGGCAACCCGGGGCCACGGGACCGACTCGACCTAGGAGGAAACAGGGGTATAGCCGAGCTGGGAGTACGCTCCCACTCAGGTTAGTCGGGGGCTTTCTGCGGGGATTGCTACTTGCGCTGAAAGGTATCCCGAATAACAAAGCTATAAGTCCAGGTATAGCTTGTGATGCTAGTGACCTCATATAGGTGGGTCGGTACGGGCGGCAATCTGCGTGTGTGCCTTTGGATTGAGTCTAGTGGAATGTGTGTACGGTTGGAACACGATGTTTAGGCCTTAGATTGGCTGCAACGTAGGCGACGTGCCTTGGCACGAGATATGGCATCGAGTCTTAAGTGTTGGCATGTAAGTTGTATAAGTAGGATTTGGGTCATCTCGAGTCTAAGTTAGGAAACTGCCGCAAGGCAAAGTTGTTCGAGTGACACTATGTTCGCAAGTCTCAATTGGGTCAGTTGGTGACCAAAGTAACAAGGGCCGCGAGGCGACGATATGGGTTAGTCTCACTGAATTACGAGGCACGGCCTCAATATAGAATTGTAGCACGGTCACATGGAAATAGAGTCTTATCATGTTGTTGCGTCTCTGATTTTGGCCGAAAGGCAAGCACGACTTGATAGGTTAACGTTGTTGAGTTGACATTGTTGTTGGAAGCACAGAATGGTCTAGAGACATAAAATAGGCCAAGGCGTCGGTCCTAAAATAATCCTAAGATAAGAGTAGAAAGACAATCAAAACGCTTATTTTGCACAAAGTAAATCAAACGTGTTAGTTTTGTATGGGTAGGCGAGGAGCTCATTATACCAGTACAGTTGAGTACTGACTCCCACATAATTTTTATGTGCAGGCACAGGTAGAAGCTCGTGGCGCGGAGCTCGCTTGGATGCGTCGAGACACGGAGTTCCTTGGTGATTCGAAACGTGCGGCCGCATGAAGACAAGACTTATACGGGACATAATGTATGGATGTCGTCTTTCGAAGCATCCGCTGGCTCAAGACATGTATTGAGAGATGAGAGAGAGCTGAGTGACTTGTAATGTGAGAAGAGTGAGCTTGAGTGATTGTAATCTTGGCCTTGCGCCCCATTGTAACCTTTGTTTCAATATCAATAAAGAGCTTCTTTTGAATAACTTGTGTTTGTTCTAAATTTCCATTGCATGTTCAATGTCTCTGCTTGGGACTTCTGTGCGACGAACCCATCGCAGTCGCTGAAATTGGCCGTTATGGAACCCGCCTTGCACGAGCGCAATCTAGGCTCGTGCGGCATCACGCCTTAGCGAGGACGATCGCTCCTACGGGAGCGGGGCGTGACAGCTGACCTGAAGAGATCATCAGGTCCTCAGAGGACTAGCAAGATACATATAAACATGCCTATCTAACAGTTTTATCATGCGTTATAAATAAGCAAGAAAATAGAACAAGACAAGTGACTATGATCACGGACACTAGAACCACTATGCATAAATGAACTACCGAATGAACAATGAACACGAGGTCAATGGAAAACTAAACCCTCATCCCGAGTGTGGACTCACGGGTTTGAACTAAGCACTAACCCTCGTTCCGAGTATGGACTCTCTGGTTAGCTCAAGGCAAACACCCTCGTCCCGAGTGTGGACTCTCTGGTGCCAATGAACACGACAAACACCCTCGTCCCGAGTGTGGACTCTCTGGTGCACTGCTCAACCCTCGTCCCGAGTGTGGACTCTCTGGTTGTGTAAAACGATAATCAAGGATTTAGCAGTTCAACTACACGTACTCGTTCTATGACACGACTCAAGCAAGGTACTGGTGAGAACAACTCCAAATGTGAACTATAGGGCCAACATGAACACGGCTATATGTATCAATGAAACAACTCGACAGTATAAAATATGTAGAGCACATGGCCATAAGCAATCAAAAGACTGGATAATGAAATGTAATGCATGTAAATAAAACTGTAGAGGGAGGCAAGGTATACTTGCCTGTGGTCCCGACTGCTGGTATGGATTACAATCCGTATCGAGGTCCAAGTAGCCTATTTTGTACATTTATAATGTCAATATAAATAATCTATAAAAGCAAGAGCAACTTATTCATCTACTTGTTAGGTCTCATGGTCATTTCTACTTCTATTGTCCACCCTATGTGTATACCCTTGCTAACAGCATATTGGTGCTGCTCAAAGAGCTTAATTGACATCTAATGACATCTGTAAACAGCCTCTTGTACTACCATGCATAGTCACCTGGCTTATGAGTCACCTGCACCAATCCAAGACATACTACCTGTTATAGTCCTATATACTATTCCCTTGGATTACTTGTAGCTGTCATCAAAACCTAGTCTAGAGGCTATTTTCCTTTACATACTCTGTTCCCAGGAAATCCCTACACTTCAATCCTACACATGACTCATATACACTCCTCCTTGGCTACAGGTTCTAAAATTATACTAGGACTTATAGGTACTACCCACAGATGGATTCTATGTGATACCTCCACACTAACATTGACACCCCATTATATGTTGCTACTAGGTAGGGATACCATCATGTCCTATAGGGCCTATCCTAGTTAGTCGTACAATACACTCCCTTAGTCTTGGTACAGCTAATACTCTAAGTCCACGAATTGACTATCTGAGAAACCTATACATGTACTTAATCTTACTGACTCATGAGTACAGGGAAATCCCCCTAAGAACGACTTGTTATCCTATCACTTGGTTTTTCTTGGAATTCGATACCCAAATATCATGGGATATCCTTAAATACTGTTTAGGCACTCTCTATAACTAGGAAATCCCCATACTCTCAGGTGCCACATTCTTGTACAGATCATTACCTAGCTGACATGAATACAGGGAACTGCCAAAGGTTCAACTGCACAACCCTTCATCATACTGGGTACCTATATAGGTCAGACATCTATCGGGTGCCTATTAGCAATTGGATATCAATAAAACCCAGGATAGTGTCAAGTATCGATCTGTTGCATAAACACACATCTTGATACCGAGTCTACAGTGGGGTCCATGTTAACTTGTAACATGAGGGTCCCTGATACCAGATTATCCCGAACGAGTAAAACTTGCTATTGCATTTGGTAGTCGCTGATACTTGTCGAGTACCAATTGATACTCCTCGTATATCATCTGCTAATTTGGCAGAGTAGGATATCAAATACGATACCCAGATGGCTACAACTGCCCACTCTATATTGGCATACACTAACTCTCCCACTGTATCAGTATTGATGATATCAACACCAATTTGTTACCAAGAATCGGCTAGATACCAAATAATCAAATATGATCCCCAAAGTCAATCGGATGCAAGGGAAGTCCATATTTCATTACCAATAGAGCACACAGGAAGGTTTAACATAAAAGTATCTCTTGGATATAAGAAGTCTAGTTGTGTTTGATGCAAGGGAAGCTAACAGATTCCTTAAGTCCTCTCAGATACAAGAGTACCTATACCATATATCAATCCTAGTGGGACAGCCCCTTCCCGATATTCAAGACCTTAACGTGCTGCTTCCAACTATACTGAACCTATATTTTCCTACCACTCCTCATGTAACCCAGTGTCGACTTATCTAGCCTGACTTTGTGTCCATAAAATACATCATATATATATATATATATATATATATATATATATATATATATATATATATATATATATATATATATATATATGTATATATATTCTTACCGATATAGTCAACCTGGACACAGATGTGGTATCTCCGATACTTACATAATTTTAATGCCTCACACACCCAAACCTCTGCCTTGTTCAGCAAGCACAGCCTGCAAACGTGGATGACTGCCTCAACCAAAAAGAACTTGATCAATTCATCATTGGTGCTCTCTAGATGCTGATAGATACCCTTCCTAGATGATACTCCTTAATCTCTTACCCATGCATTTATTCGAACGCCTGAATCATATAACAAGATTTGAAATTTAAGGGAAAATGGCCGTACCTATTGAGTTGATTTCCACACTCGCTTCCTTCCTCAAACCTTCAATTATCTTCCTGGCGATGAGAAGGAAAACAGGGGCGATTGTAGATGATCAGAGGATCGGTGGCCTTTCTTGTAATGTGTGTATATATATATATATATATATATATATATATATATATATATATATATATATATATATATATTAAAAATATATATATATATATATATATATATATATATATATATATATATATATATATATATATATATATATATATATATATATTAGACCTAGCGGAAGAGATTTGAAGAATTCGATTTAAATTCAAATCGAGGTGATCTTGGAGTTACCTGCGGATTTGGAGAAATCAGGATTTGAATTGTGGGGAGGGAAATTCTTCTTATCTAGGTCGGCCTACAGAGTTTAAAGGGGACATTTGCACTAAGGTCCATGTCCATTCCTATATCACCCTTTGGTCCTCCATTGGTATTTTAAGTAAACAAATAAAGTATAAAACATAACAATAAATGAGACAATAAAGGATGTGTTTTTATTTAATAAATAAGAGAAAAAAAAAATTGGTCAAGGATTGACATCCTGGCTCCTCTCCTACCGTCGACCCTCGTCCTGCCGTCATCCCTAGGTCGCCTAGGGTTTCCACCGCCATATCTTATTATTAGACCTTTTTTTTTAGACCTATATATATATATATATATATATATATATATATATATAATATATATATATATATATATATATATATATATATATATATATCAAATGACTTCTAGCCTAGTGATTAAGAGAGATGCATGCGGCCCGAGTGGTCAGGAGATCAATTTCTGGTGGGAGCGTTCCCCACAATTACCTTATATATATATATATATATATATATATATATATATATATATATATATATATATATGGGTCCGGATCGGAAGTCCTACGGGAGCCCCGTCGTCCTCGACCGTTTGATCGATACGGCGCCCCCAAGACCCCCCCCCCCCCCCCCCCCCCCCCCCCCGATCCGATGGTGCATGAGGGGGTAGGGCTTTGGCGGGGCTCTCCCGCGGGACTTTTGATCCGCGTCCTATATATACTATTAGGCCTCGTTTGATTCACGGAAGGGAGCCCCGTCGGTCCGGATCGGAAGTCCTACGGGAGCCCCGTCGTCCTCGACCGTTTGATCGATACGGCGCCCCCAAGACACCCCCCCCCCCCCCCCCGATCCGATGGTGCATGAGGGGGTAGGGCTTTGGCGGGGCTCTCCCGCGGGACTTTTGATCCGCGTCCTATATATACTATTAGGCCTCGTTTGATTCACGGAAGGGAAATTGATTCCCTTGTACTTTCCATGGGAATGGGAGAATAGAATTCCTGTCACATTTCCTTTCCGTTGTTTGGTAAAATAAGGAAACCACGTAGGAAAGACTATTTGATTTCCTTTCTAATGTTTGGTTGGTGCAGAAAAGGAAAGCAAAAATATATCAATGTTCCAATAATATCCTTACCTTTTAAAATAAAAATAACATTATGAAAATCCAAAAGAACCCAGAATACGAGGAGTTAATGATAAAATAAGCAATAACACATGGTTAGTTTTGTCATAATTTTTTGTAATAAATGTTGGTAAAGGAGGAGGGAAAATCCATCACAGTCATGAGTGGAACCATTTTCCCTCTTAACAGAAAATTGATTCCCAAGTTTGTGGCTACCAAACAAAGGAAAGGAATAACTTTCCTTTCCTGGTTCCTTAAATCCGTGAACCAAACGAGGCCTTAATGTGCACGTACTATTAGTGTGCACGTGCCTTGCACGTGCAAAAAAGTTATAAAAATTAAATATAAAAAATTGTCATTCTTAGGAATTCAACTCAAACAACCAAGAAAAATGTCTCCCACCTTAACCACTTGAGTTAGAATTATTTAGTTATCAATAAATCATATTAGATAGTTAAACACTTAGTCAATACTTTTAATAATTAGTGGAGTATTTAGGTAGTTATTTAGTTATCTTTTAATTATTTTTTAATATATTTAAATGGTTGATGATATATATACGGCTTGACGGCTCATTTCTGAGCCGTTTCCAAGCCGCATTATATAGTGGAAGATGTGTGTGTGTGTGTGTGTGTGTTTTTGTTTTGAAGTACAACTTTGATAATTTAACAACTAGTCCAACTTTGAACGCAATTTTAAAATACATCGAATATGTGTATAGAAAATTATAATTTCTTAATATAATTTAACCATGATTCCAACATTGGACCCTACCCATTAAACAATAAAAATATTCCAACCGAATAAACCAAATTGATTATCCGATTCGGTTCAGTTCCGGTTTTGGCTAATTTCGGTTCGGTTTTGAATTTTTAAAATTTTGGTTTATTCGATTTTAACTATTTTGATTCGGTTGAAACCTAATAAACCGAACGCTCACCCCTAACCTAACTTAGGTTGGAGTTTGTTTTGGAAAATAATATACAATAAAACTTGAGATATGTTAACTGAGGTATGGCAATTAGGAGTGAGTTTATTCAGTTTTTGACCCATAACGGAATGGAACTGAACTAAATAGGATATTGGGTTCAGTTTGAAGAAAAAAATTATTTCCGATTCGGATTCGGATTCGATTTTAAAAATACTAAGAAAAATTATTCGACTTCTATTTTGATTTTGGGTCTCAGTTTTTATCTAAAACCAAAAATCAATTATGGTAATAATAATAATAATAATAAAATAAATATAGATAATAATCATAATTGGAAATACTTTGATCATGAAAAATACTTGTATCCATGAGAAAGAGTGCACAACTTACCCCCTAACCATTGCCAAACTCAACCTCACTCTATACATTACCCAAAACAAGTACCACATACATAGTGATACTTACCCCCCAAGTCCCAAAGGTATCCCAAGAATAAAGTTATTCCCAAATGCCAACCAAAACCTATATAAGCCACCACCACCAGCACTCCCAAGACTATCAACAATTCCTCACCTCCCTCCTCCAAAAATGGCCCAACATGAGAACCCTCCGCCAAATCCACGCCCACCTCCTCAGAACCCCCTCCACTCCCCCCCACTTTGCCCTCTCCAAGCTCCTCGCCTTCGCCGCCCTGCCCCCCTCCGGCGACATCGTCTACGCCCGCCGTCTGTTCGACACAATGCCCCAACCAAAAACCGTCTTCTCCTACAACTCCCTCATCCGCGGCCTCTCCCTCGCCCCCAACCCCTCCAAAGAACCCATCTTTCTCTACAACGAGCTAGTCCGGTACGGCTGTCCCACCCCGAACACCTTCACCCTCGCCTTCGTCCTCAAGGCCTGCTCCCTCCTCCCCTCCCTCCCCGAAGGCCGGCAGATCCACTCCCACGCGTTTAAACTGGGTCTCGAATCGACCCCGTTCGTAGAGACCGCCCTGGTCACGCTCTACGCCAGGTGCGAGGAGCTCCCGATGGCCAGGCTGGCCTTCGACGGCATCAAGGACAAGAACTTGGTCGCGTGGAGCGCGATGATCAGCGGGTACGCGAGGGTCGGGATGGTCAACGAGGCTTTGGACTTGTTTAGGGGAATGCAGGAGATGGGGATCGATCCCGACGAGGTCACGATGGTTAGCGTTATCTCGGCCTGCGCGAAGGCTGGGGCACTGGACTTGGGGAGGTGGGTTCATGCGTTTATCGGCCGAAAGGGGATCAGGGTCGATCTTGCGCTGAGTACAGCGTTGATAGATATGTATGCAAAGTGCGGGTCAATAGAGAGGGCGAGGAGGGTGTTTGATGAGATGGGGGAGAGGGATACCAAGGCTTGGAGCTCGATGATTGTCGGGTTGGCGATCCACGGGATCGTCAAGGATGCTTTGGAGTTGTTTTCGAGGATGTTGGAAATGAAGGTATTATTGGGGTACATCATTTTTCATAGTTTTTTCCGTTCAATGTAGCACTGGCTTAGAAATATTGAAGAGTGGATGGTAATCTTTTGTATGTAAAAAAGAAACTGAGGATACTTCCATATCATCATTATTGCTCAATAGGCAAAACTGAGGATACTTCCATATCATCATTATTGCTCAATAGGCAATACTTCAGAAAAAGTAGTTTCAGGTTTCCTTATGAACCATTCAAGTCTAGTTTATGTCACATTGCAGTTATAAAACATTAGAAATTTTAACAAAATACTGAGTATTCTTGATATCAAGAGCATTTAATTTATGATGTATATGAATACTCTATTTGAATACTTGTATCAGAAATAATTGTGGAGTGCACTTTTTCACATCCCTTCTTGTTTAGTTACGTGTCTAAAATTCTTACAGAGCTCTTTGTATGATTTTCAGGTGAAGCCTAACCATGTGACCTTCATTGGCGTTTTATCAGCTTGTGCTCATAGTGGATTAGTAAGTAATGGCCGAAGATTTTGGTCAACCATGCAAGAGTTTGGCATTCAACCATTGATGGAGCATTATGGGTGTATGGTTGATCTACTGTGCCGGGCTGGCCTTTTCCAAGAAGCTTACTCGTTTGTCAATAGCATGCCTATTTCCCCAAATTCAGTAATCTGGAGGACACTTCTGGTGGGTTGCAAGAATACTAGGGATTTTGATAAAGGAGAGGTTGTGGCAAAGCGGCTTCTTGAGTTGGAGCCACTCAACGCAGAAAACTATGTCCTTCTATCTAATTTCTATGCATCGAGCTCCTTGTGGGAGAAAGTGAGCTACATGAGGAAAAAGATGAAGGACAGTGGTGTTAAGGTTGTTCCAGGACTTAGTACTATTGAAATTGACGGGTTTGTGCATGAGTTTGTTGTAGGTGATGAGTCACACCCAGAGATCAAGGAAATAAGGGCACAGTTGAGGGATATTTCTGAGAGGGTTCAGCATGCTGGTCATGACCCACTGACTTCTGCAGTCCTTCATGACGTAGGTGAAGAGGAAAAGGTAAATGCTCTTTGTGAGCACAGTGAAAGGTTAGCCATTGCGTATGGGTTGTTAAAGACTAAGTCACCTGTGGCGATTCGGGTGGTGAAGAACTTGAGGGTTTGTGGGGATTGCCATGAGGTTACAAAGATTATAAGTAGAGTATATGATAGAGAGATTATTGTAAGAGACCGTGTTCGGTTTCATAGATTTCTCAGGGGAACATGTTCTTGCAATGACTTCTGGTGATTGATTGACCAATAAAGGCTAGTCAGTGAAGTGCAGATATAAGCATGCTTAATGCAAATCTTCTAAAATGAGCAAAGTGCTTGGAAAGAGTTTCCTCCTTTGGTGAAGTTGGAATACCCAAGTTTTGGTGTTGGTCCCTTCAATATTTAGAAACTGAATATATGTTGTAGAAAAAGGCACTTGCCTTGGCTGTCTCAAATTATAGCTTTCAATGGAGACAAATGGGGATTTTCATGGAAAATTGCCTCGACTGTCATGTGGATTTAGTAACTCGCAGATTTTCTGGGGAATTAGTTCTTGTGTGACAATTAAAGGTAAGACTGGCTCTTTCTCTTTAAGATGTATGCTTCTTTTCTTACAAGAATCTTATCAAAGTGGCTGGTGCTATTTGTTCCTCCCTTCGAACTAGCAGACGATTCATGCGCCATCATATATTTACCTAGTATTTGTGCCTTTACCGTATAATATTGATCTCAAAATAATTTAACGCTACTTTCATATACCAAAGTGACCATTTGAACCTCTACGAACATCTATAATCTATTAGGATGTACAACTGGTTACTTCTTAACTTAAACCACGTCAAATTGATGCAATTGCAAACTATCAATTTTTTTACCACTCAAATGCAGAATAAAACCAAAACATCTTGGTTTTATTAACGCATAGACATTGCAGTTTCTGTATGTCATGATGAATACTGTAAAAATCTTAATTTCGGTGCCCAAACAACAACATAGTTGGGGATAATAATATTGTCACTTCCTTCCATCATACCTTCATGCACACATACACAATCAGTGAACATTTTTCTTTTGAAGAAAATGGTGAGCGAAAGAGTAACTACCTGTGTCTAATTATTGATATACACTGCCCGCTCTCAATGTTCAATCCTGGTTAGAGGATCACTTACTCTTTGCATCTGTGCACATTACGTGCTTATTAAGGTAAATCTACGAGAGAAGGAAGGCTGGACTTCCAAAAGGCACATCTTTGTTTCAGTTTTAATTTTGGGTACTTTGTTGGTACTTTTCTAGTTTTGCTCATTGTATATACCTCGTCTTGTAAGTACATCTTTGGTAATTTTGTTTTAGAATTAAACTTTCGTTTTGAACTTAAACTACACATAGTTTTGGACTAAAATTTACTTGACTGTGGTGAAGAAAATTACTCTTAGTTTCATTTTCATCTGATTAGCATACAACAATCCTCCACAGGTGCTTTTGGAACAAGTTACCTCTGTGAACTATACTCTTACACATACTTTTTAACTTCCTCTAGTGATTAAGATCGTCTCAAACATTAAACTGAACAGGATAATTCAGTCACTGCCAAGTAGACATGTTTTGGTGTTCTGATCACTTTTGAATTTAATTAGTTAGCAGAAAGTGTGCTTCCTACTGGACGGAGCTATAATTTTAAAAACAAGCATGACTAGAAACATCGTAATAACTAAGTATGTGATTATTCCAGAATAAAGGAAAGAAATATCTCTTACAATTTAGTTTCTTCCTTCCTCTCTTTATTTGAAGTGGTCAAGGAAATTTGTCATGTCAAATGTCAAGAAATCCTATGCTGAATAGAACATAAGGATTCAAATAGTCGACCCCAAAAATTTGGGATAAAGGTTTTGTTGTTGCCATTGCTGCTACTATTGTTGTTGTAGTGTAGCGTCGTACATAGCTAGAACAGGGTCTTGATATTGCTATAACAAGATCTTAGTAAGATCTTGGTCTATACTAGATTGTTCTTAGGATCATTATAGATGCATATTACTTTAATACTTGTTTATTTGAGAGCTTGTAGAACCATCAAACTCGATCAAAGAGAGAATCAGATCAGAAACATTTGAAAAAGAGAGAATATCACGAGTCCTGCTGACACAGATAATTCTTTAATGGTGAAGGGAGAGTGGAGATGGGTTTACATGTAATATTGGGAGGTCTAGTTTGCATAGATCTTATATCTTAAGACATAATATAACGAAGGTGATAGATCATAAGAGAAGGAAACAGGCATTCTAAGGGCATTTGGGCCCCCCTTCCTTTGTCTTCCAGTTATTGTAGCATGGGCAGACCTCCTTGTGGGCATATGTCCCTGGAGGAACACATTTGCACTTGAAGCAGCACTTCTGGCAAAAGAACAGGCAGGGTTTCTTGTATTGTGTCTTGGAGCACCTGTACTGACATGCATCCGGGCATTCTGCAAAATTCGCCAAATCACCATTAATCATTATAACAATTGAACTGAGATTAAGACAGTGAAAGCATGCTTTAAGGGCTATATCTCCTTTTATTTCTCCTCCTTCGTTCCCAACCCCCCATCATCGTCACCTCAGACACACACATACCCCCCAACCACGCCATGTATGGATTCTATGTTTCCTTTGTTTGAGTTGCATGTGTTCTGTATACAAGTATTTAAAATAGTTAGCATCCTATAGACCATGTCCCATAGTGTTTTTGGTTAAAGAAATTGGGTCCAGGTGAGTCATGTTGGGTCTGGGTTAAGCTTGGACCAGTACAGACTTTTTAGAGCTAGATCCAACCCAAATGCTTGATTGGTTAGGTAAGGTTGGGCTCTTTTGGGCAAATAGGTTACTGTCCATGCAGAATAATCGTGTACGCGCAAAAGCCACATGGAAACAACAACAACCTTAACGATGCCGACTAAATAACAAGTTACCTATAACCGAACCAATAACAGACAAGAATGCATAATATTTAACATGGTTCACTTCAGTCAAACTCGACGTACTCCACGGGACAAGGAAAGAGATTACTTTATTGAATCAACAAAAGAAACATTATAAGGATTACTAACACAATATCGTAATGTGAAATCCTCTCCTAATGAGATCTCCGACGAGCTCTTCCCTTCTTTCTTTTGTAGACTCCCTTAATTGTCTCTTATGCTATGTTTGGGAAGGGAGGAAAATGGGGGGATGGAAAAAATTGAGGGAAAAGTGAGTAAAAAATCAAAAGTTATGATGTTTGGAAAGGGGGAAGGAAAGTGGAGAGGAATTTGGGAGAAAATTTTATGTAGGTCCCACCAAAAAAAATTCCTCCCGAGAATGAGATGAAAATGAATACACAAAAGAAAATTTTGGTAAATTTACCCAATTACCCATCAGTTAATTTGTTGTCTTTTTCTATTTTGAGAAAGTCAAATGTTAAGTAGTAATTTTATCTATGTCCCACAAACAAACAAAAAGTTAGTTTTTACTTTTCTTTCCTTACTTTTTTGTCATCCAAACAAGGGAACGTAAAATTAATTTTCCTTTTCCTTTATTTTCCTTCCTCGAAATTTTTTCTTTCCCTCTCCCACAAGGTTCCCAAACATAGTGTTAGTAAACCCTAAGAAATCTTTTTTTTCCTCAAGAACTCTTATAATCTCTCAAAGACCTCAAACAACAAGCCCACCAGACCTAGGGCTGGAGGAGATCCTTTTATAGGACCCCAGCCTATCCAAAGACAGCGGTCTGAAATGTCGAAAACAAGCCTTTAAATATGAACCACACACCAATTGCAGCCAGTCCCGATCCAACAACATACCGATACTACGCCACTGCATGCCATTAGTGTGCCAAATGAGCACAAAATTGTGTCAAATTTCCAGTGGTCCGATTCTGCAATTTTTGGTATACCAGTGGTATGTCGCCCAGATATAGATGACTATTTAACGGCCTTGATACGTTTGTTTTGACTCCTCCCGAGCTTCTTTGACCATTGGACTACGTCCATCGCATTTCGTAGTTGAACGAGCCATATCCAACAATTTTCACCTTGTCGTTCAACTAGCCACCTAATAAGAACAATAGTCCATGCTCACCTTGGTTTGTCGTTCAACTAGCCACCTGATAAGACAGTAGTCCATCCTCTTTTAACTTTAGCTCTCACTTTGATTTCCTTCCCACTGACGCGCTCTTTGGCTAGAACCATGAAACTAAGTAGTGTTATAATCTTGTCCAAAATTAAATACAGCCATTGACACATTCTTTATCTAGAACCGAGAAACTGGACATCTAACATGGTCTATGTCCTGAACCATGAAACAATACAACCCTCCTAATGAGGCCAAGAACCTTCCCCCAACCAGAGTACTTGAATGGAAGTCAAGAGCTTGAACTTCTCTATAAGAATCACCTTTGTTAGCATGTCCGTCGGGTTCACTTTAGTATCAATTTTCAAAAGATCAAATCTTCTTATTGTACTATTCTCGTATCTTATTATATCGTACGTCGATGTCCAACTGTGTTGTATTGATTCTTAGCGAGGATTCGCACTTTGACTAACACAAAACACCAAAATATGCACCTTCTCGAACCCAAACTCACTAACAAGGCCTCTTAACCACATGGCCAACTTAGATGTCTCGACTGCCACCATCTATTCTGACTTTGTAGTGAAAATCGTCATGATATCTTGATATGTCGACTTCCAACTAACAAGATAATCTGCAAGTATATATACATAGTCCGAAGTTGATTGCTTCCATATACCCCTGTAACTAGCTTGATCCATGTTTTGACTTGTAAAATAACAAACAAAGATCTTTAGAGCTCTAAGATACCTACTTTACGGCCACCTAATGAAGCTTCCTTGTATTTGACATGAATCGGCTCGCTGAACTGACTTTATACAATAAATTGGGACGAGTGCACACCATGACATACATTAGAGATGTCATAATACTCGCATAGGGAACCCAAGACATCTTTACCTTCTCCTCTGATTTCGGATACTCCTTGAGAATAACTTGAAATGATTGACTATTGGAGTACTCACCTATGTAGAGTCCTTCATGTTGAATCTCTCTAGCACCTTCTCTATATATTTTCTTTGAGATATCCATAGCTTTCTAGCCTTATTATCTCGGTGAATTTCTATCATGAGGATCTTTTTTGCTCTACCTAAATTCTTTATGTCAAATTTTGCACTCAATGAAGCTTTAAGTGCTCTTATCTCCACCTTACTCTTGGAAGCAATCATCATGTAATCAACATATGAGGAGATATATTGACACCCATCCTTGAGGCTCCTTGAGTAGATGCAATTGTCATACTCACATCGGAAGAAATCGATCTTGGACAAAAGAATCGAAGTGCTTGTACCACTACCAGGAGATTGCTTCAATCCATATAGAGACCGCTTAAGCTCACTGTGTGATCCTCCTTGTCGGGCTCCATAAATCCTTCGAGTTGCCTCACGAAGTTCTTCTCTTCCAACTCTCCATGCAGAAAATATTGTTTTGACATATTTTTATCTAACTTCATATCTTGAGTCACTACCAATGCCAATAAAGTCATAATAGAAGTATGCTTGACCACATACAATAATATCTCGTTGTAGTCAAATCCCTCCTTCTAAGCACACCCTTTCGCAAATAAATACATCGTGTATTGCTCCTTGTCATTTTTCATGAATACTTATTTGCAATTAAGAACCATTTTCCCTTCGGTAGCTCGACCAAATTCTATATATCATTCTTCCGAAGCGACTACATCTTCTATGCCATGCCAACTGTCCAACGATTTATCTCATGTTACCCAATAACCTCCTTATAATCGCTCAAATCTCACGTTTACGTGACAAAGGCAAATGCAACCATGTCCTTGAAATCATACCGCACGGATACCTTATGTGTACGTCATGATCTCCCTAATGCTATTGTCTGCAAGTCCTCGTAGGATTGGTCTTCATTATCCATCTCTCTAAACCGTCTGTCCTCATCGGCATGATAAGCTGTAAAGATATTTCGGAGTTCGTATCTTTATGAGTGTCCGGAACCTCCATTTCTACCTAGTCATCTTCACCTAATATGTCACTCATCTCTTTAGACTTTTCTTTCACATCTTTCGATATAGAAGCCTTATCGAAGATTACACCACGGCTCCATGAACAACCTTATATTTTTTGGATCCCACAGCTTGTAGCCTTTGACTCCATGTTTGAATTCCAAGGAAGGATAATGCTTTGACTTTGACTCCAACTTTGTTTTATCCTTTTGTTTCATGAGGGAATAGGTAGGGCAGGCAAAAATATGTAAGGAATCATAACTTACTGGTTGTCGTGTTCATACCTCCTAAGGAATTTGAAGATCAATGGTTGTAAATAGTGATCTATTGACCAAATAGCACGCACGACTCATTATCTCTGCTAGGAAGTCCTCCGAAAGACCAGATTGCAACTGCATAGTCATGGATCGTTCTAGTGGTGTCATGTTTATACGCTTCGCTACCCCACACTACTCTGGACATCCTGGAACTATTTATCGCCTCTGTATGCTATGCTCTCTGCAATTGTCTTAAAACTCTGTGGAGGTGTACTCGCCTCCATTATCTGCCGCAAATACTTTACCATTCGTTTCTTTTGCTTCTCCGCGTCCGTCTTCCATACTTGGAATTTAGCAAATAATTTTGATTTGTGTTTGAGGAAAATCTATATTTTTCGTAAAAAGTCATCTATAAAGGTGACGTAGTACTCGACACCTCCCTTTGATCGAATCGGTGATGGCCCTCGTATGTCCGAGTGAATGTAGTCGATGACTCTTTTGGTCTTGTGCAATGCCTACTTGAAGCCAATTGGTGATGGCCGTTAAACGTCCAAGTGAGTGTAGTCGATGACTCCTTCGGTCTTGTGTATTACCTGTTTGAAGCCAACTTTATGTTGCTGTTCCATTATACAATACTTTTATAAATCTAGCTTGCACTCCATCATGCCCTTTAGCTACTCCCTCTTTTGTAGGTTAGGAAGACCCTTGTCACTCATGTGGCCTAGACATATATGTCATAGCTTTGTCATATCCTCCACCCATTTTTCGATAACAACGACCGCACCACCAGTGACATGACTTCCGTCTAGTTGATACAAGTTTGATGGTAATCTATACCTTTTTATGAATATCATGTTGCCCTTCACTATGTTTAGAAAATCGGTTTGGCCAACAAACTTGCATCCTTCCATGTCCAACGCATTCAAAGGAATGAGATTCTTCTTTAGATCTGGACACGTTCACAAGTATTCGCACCATACCATTAAACATATGAAGCTTGATGTTCCTTGCGCCAATGGTCTTGCATGGCGCACTGTTCCCTATGAGAACACCACCACCATTGAACTCCTTATAGGTGCTAAACCACTCCATGTTTGGGCACATATGGTATGAGCACCTAGAGTCGAGATTCCAAGCTTCAGGAAAATTGTCCTTTCCGCTATGCACTGTAAGTACATCACACGGTGCTCATCGGTTTCCTGAGTAACACAAGCTTGCCCTGACCGCTTAAATTGGCGCATTTACCCTTTTTCTCAAAACACTGCTTATATTTCAGACATTATTTATTTATGTGCCCAAATTGTTTGTAAAAGAAACAAATATTGCTTTATTGTTCGGATGATTTGGACTTCTTCCACCTCGTCTTGCCTCCATCCTTATTCTCCGACCTTTCCCTTTCATTAGTGATCAACCATATTGACTCGCCAATCGGATTTGGCCTCTTCATAATTTTATTATTAAGAAGAGTCGTCGTCGTATCTTCTATCTCGAGTCTCCTTCCCATAAAGGATCATTGTTGCCAAATGGTCATAAGACCCTGGAAGCGAAGAAAGATTTGTTCTTCTCTTCTAACTTTATTTCGAAACATAAAAGGTCATAAGAATCTCCTTGAAATTGTTCAGATAGTTAAGAATTTGGGTCCCTTAATATGTAAACTATAAAGTTGCTTCATCAGATACTTGTTAGATAATGATTTTGTCATATACAAGTTCTCGAGGTTCAACCATAAATCAACGGCACAAGTCTCTGGCACTTTGTACATCATCTCATCCGCCAGACAAAGCTCTATTGTTACATGTATCGTATAATACATGTCATCCCATGAATCACCTATCATATCGACATGCCTTTTGTCCTTACAGTCGACGACCTTAAATGTTCCCTATTTCACGAGGATACCCTTGACCCTTCTCTGCACAAAAGAAGGTTCATTTACCATTGAATTACTTCATCTCGAACTTGGTGCTATTAACCTTATTACTCGTCGTTCCAAAATTCGAATTAGAGAAGGGAAAAAAAAACTCGAACCTTAATGAACCAACAATTCAAAAATTCCGATCTAGAAATATATGGAGGGGAGCAACGTGGTCACCTTTCGTTGACCTAGATCCAAGCATTTGAAATATCGACGGTTCCATAAACTCTGATACCAATTGTTGTGAATAATTGTGCGCATGCAGAAGCAACACCAAAACAACAATAACCTTAAGGATAACGACTAAATAACAAGGCACAAGTAACCGAACTAATAACAACCAAGAACACACAATATTTAATGTGGTTCGGTTAAACTCGACTTACTCCATGGGACAACAGGAGAAATAACTTTATTGAATCAACAAAACAAAAAAATCTTACAAGGATTACACATAATTTTACAATGCGAAAGCATCTCCTTGCGAGATCTCTGATGGGCTCTCTCCTTACTCTTGAAGACTCCTTTAATGGTCTTTTAGTAAACCCTTTTTTTTCTCAACAACTCTTTCAAGCCCTCAAAGACCTCGACAAACAAGCCAATCAACCCTAGGACGAAAGGAGATCCTTTTATAGGACCCCCAGCATATCCAAAGCCATGTGTGGTCTGGACTGTCGAAAACAAGCCTTTAAATCAGAATCACACATCAATTGCAACCAACCCCGATCCAGTGGCATATTGGCGGTATGCCGCCGATATGCCATATGAGCACAAAATTGTGCCCAATTTCTACTTGCCCGATTATGCAATTTTTGGTATACGGGCGGTATGCCGCCCGGATATGAATGGCCCTTGATACGCTCTTTTCGATTCCTCCCGGTTTCTATGAACTTTTGACGGCATTCTTAGCACTCCGTAGTTGAACATGAGCCTTATCCAACACGTCGTCACCTCAATCGCACACATACCCCCAACCACCCAATGGATTGTGTGCCTCCTTTCTTTGAGTTGCGTGTGTTCTGTATACAAGTATTTAAAATAGTTAG
The DNA here is from genome assembly GCA_029216955.1 of Iris pallida. Classification (NCBI taxonomy): domain Eukaryota; kingdom Viridiplantae; phylum Streptophyta; class Magnoliopsida; order Asparagales; family Iridaceae; genus Iris; species Iris pallida. The sequence continues at coordinate 14,469,640 of JANAVB010045020.1, forward strand.
GCGTCCTATAGACCATGCCCCATAGCGACTTTGTGAAATTGGGTCCAAGTGAGTCATGCTGGGTTGGGGTTAAGCTTGACCAGTACAGACATTTTTTGAGCTAGATCCAACCCAAGTGCTTGACTGGTTAGGTAAGGTTGGGGTCTTTTGGGCAAATAGGTTGCTGTCCAGTTCGAGAGGTATGACATTTTCTTAGGTTATGAAAGTAAACTAGAGTTGGATACGATTGCATCTAACATTATTTCTGCCAGAATTGTAGTGAACTCGGGATCATAGCAGACATCGAAGTGTCATGAGCTGCCAGGTAACATCTGTTAGAGATGACCGGGATATGGAATCTATGGAGTATGTCAGCGCCTGCACAGCTGGTCATTTTGATCCTACTTGGACTGTTAAGGTACTTGGGAATGATTTTATGACCTAACCTGACATCCGTTGACGCTATGTGGTTCTGCCTAGGACAAATGTTGGATCTGCGACCGCAGGACTCTGCAACCTATTTGGAACTAAAACCTTATGATGTAATACTTAGTCTATTTGTCTTTAATGTTATTTTTTCTGTAAAACACTGAATATCTTCAAGTTTTAATTGCTCTTAAAAATATTCCTATAGCACACATCATGATTTCTTCCCTCATTTCAGGTTGCAACCATCAGTGTCCACTAATAAGTGTGTCCAGAGATGGATAAGCAAGGAGACAAGGCGAGCGAGGCCAAACAAAGCATACCTGCTTCTGAGAATCCAGAATGCCTATGATGCTCATGCTTAAGCTGCCAAGTAACAAAAGAGTAAGCTACTACTTATGTTTATGTTTCTAAGACTTAAGCATTTCATCTAGAAACAATGAGGCTTAACGAAGTTTCCAAACCTTCTTTGCAACAGCCAAACTCTGGCCAAGCTCCTCGTCGGACATGTACTGCGGAGAGTGGAACAATCATTAGAAGGATCATCTCATCATAGTAACAATGTCGTCGGATGGAACATAAAAGAGAGAATGAGGAGAAAAGAACCTTGGAAGAGGCCGTCATTGTCACAGAGCATACGAACAGAAGGAGAAGGAAGACGAGAGCATGAACAGATCTCCCCATTTTCAATACAGCTCTACTAACTGCTACACCTCCCTGCAACTTATAAGATGGATACAATTAATGAGGTCCCTACTGTAATGTCGCAGTCCACCGACACCTCATTACCGTTACCTCCATCTTTTCGTGTAGTTGGTGGCGGCGGGCGGATATCCTGAACTAATGTTTTGATTCTAATTGGTAGGATATTTGTGAGTGTACTGTATTTAACTTGTTCCCTTGGAATGGAGAGTATGTTGTGATGGCATTGTTAAATAACAGAAAGGATATAGAGAACAGAGTCTTTCTTGTGTTCAGGTTTTGAGTAGTTGGCATATCTTTCCGATCTATAGAGAGCTTGTTGAGTAGTAAATGCAGTGCTTATAATGTTAGTATTTAATGAGACTTTTTCGTTTGATGGCTGTATGTAGCACTTACAACTTCAATCCCAAACTTTTGGTAGTTGGAATGCTTGCATTTTGGATCTAAGTAATAATTGGTATCTCTAGATTCAGGTTTGGGATTTGACTCACGTCTCCCCAGTTCAAACTAAAAATGAGGAAAACCCCAATTCACACAGACCAAAAAAAAATATTTGTTGATATAAATTCGATGCTCAGGACAAAACTGCCAACTCAATGTTAGATCAATCTGTTTCTACATCTGCAAATGAAAGCAAAACCTGGGGATGAACCTATATCCACACCATCTTTCTCTCTTCATACTAGGTCTCTTTTGGTTCGCAGAAAGGAAAGAATAATAAAAAAAAAAAAATTAGAACTACATCACTATGATTATCTAAATAAAATTACATCATTATCAAATTTAAAATAAAACTACACCATTGTCAAATTTAAAATAAAACTACATCACAATGATTATCTAAAATAAAATTAGGTCATTATCAAATTTAAAATAAAACAAAATAACATAGATAAAGATAGTTTCATTTAGCTGACATGCAACCAATAACATTTTTCTGAAATGTAGTTGGTTTAGGAGAAGAGAAATATATAGAACACTAGAGAAAAATATGAATATGAACAGACATCATAGGGAAATAAAAGGAACTAATCGAGGGATAATCGGGTAAATTTTAACCAATCCCCTCACGTACTTGCATTTTCCTTCCGGTTTCGGAAGGAAAAATTGTGTGGGACCTACGAAAATTTTCTTCCCCAAATATCGTACCTTCTGATTTTTCACTTTCCTCTCAAATTTTTCACTTTTCTTTCCTTTGAAATTATGGAAATGTTCGACTTTCATTTCTCAAGGTCCTAATTTGGCGAACGAAACATGGCCAAAATGTAATCATCCTACAAGGTTATTAGGAAGGGATTGCTTGCAGATGGCTTAGACATGTTACAAGGATAAGTATACCATTAATGAAAGAGCAGGCTCTCTGCCATTGGCAGCACAGCCCAATGTGGGTGTTCCCTCCATTAGAAGCATAGCTTCACTCCTGTAATAATTTCAATGGATTTGAGGGGTCCAAAAGAATCCCAACAAACAACCAATGCAATTAATTCAGAGTCAAGATCTCCGTAAATGGGCTACCACTATCCATCAACTCTAAGGCTTCAGACCATTCAAAATCAGTGTCACTTTCAGAGTTCACTCCACGGAATCGAAGGCAAAGGAAATCAATTCCTTGACATTTTCTTTCATTTAAAAAATTATAATTTTTATTTATTTATTTTTCCAATGTTTAGAAATGCCAAGTAATTTAGAAAGAAAAATGAATACTTCAAGGGGTGCAACTCGGACGGGTTGGGTCGGGCTTGAGGTTAACCCGAGCCCAACCCGATAAATCATACGCCCAACCCGAGCCCAAGTCCGACCCGTCCTCGGGTTCAACATATGAAGCCCAAGACCAAGTCCGGAGGATCGGGTTGGGTCGGGTCTATCGGACTCTAATATATTATTTGAAATAATTTTAAACAAAAGTAATATTAAATACATAATCAAATAGCAATCAAGTCTTAATTACTACAAAACACAAACTGAAATAAGATTTAGGACAAGGAGTTGAAAGAGTTTAGGTGGAAAAGTTTAGGATTTGAACTTTTTATTTAAGAAGTATAAAACAATATATATATATAGGTCGGGTTTTGGGTTCTTCGGGTAACCCGACACATGAACCCGAGCCCAACCCAATTTTGATCGGGTTCAAATATTTTAACCCAAACCCGAGCCCGATTATCTTCAACCCTAATCCAACCCATCAACGGGTTTAGCCCGCCCGACTTGCACCCCTAACTTCAATGTAGGAAAATCACTTTTTCTCCTATTTTCCCTCCATTGAAATTAATTTCCTTTCCTCAATTCTTTTAGCACCAAACATAGCAAAGTAATCACTTCTTTCCTTTCCCAACCCAATGATTCCGCAAACCAAACGAGGCCCAAAAGTTTAAAAAAAAAAAAAAAAGAAGGGAAAAGAGAAATGAGTCAAGGGAAGGGGCCAACAGCAACAGCTGGAAAATTTCTGACAATCATGTAAGCCTTATGAATGGGATCACGCACACAGAACATACAAATTAGTCAAAGTAAACAATCATAAGCTAGCGACAATCATGCATATGCTTCTTCAAGCTTCACCTGAAGATTACTGCTGCAGCTTACAAGAATAGGAAATCTGGAGAATGTAAAAAATAACATTGTGCTGAAAGCAGATCATTGTGAAAGAGAAGTTCCTGGTACCTAAATTCTTAATACAAGAAAAAAGAAAAAAAAAGGATAATGATAGAACTTTCATGCTCGATAAACCACAAAACTTGTGCATCCGGTGATGTACTTACAAAATATTAACTTGTAGAAAGAAAGGATAAACCGAGAATATCAAATAATCTCATACATTCAGCATAATATAAGTTTGATAAAAAAAAAAAAAATTGGCATAACTATAGAAGACACTAAATCAGTCCAGTAATAAACTTTCAGACGGTTCAAAAGCTTGGGATCAGTTTTCTGTTCACACTGCAGACGAAGAGAACAATGTGATCAAGTTTTGGACTTCCCACTTGAGTGTTAGGAGGCATTCGCAACAGGGAGTGGAATAGGAGTAAGAGACTCCAAGTAACAGCTGCTTGCACGTATAATTTTATCCGGGCTCCTAATAACTCCACGCTCTGGGGGCTCCATCTTTGACTGGCCAGAGCTATTCAGTACTTGTCTACTACTAATTCCAAGTGTTTGCGACCTGAAAGTAACACAATTATTTATATTATCAGTATAACAGAGCGCGCCATGTTTCCATTTAAACATAAATGCAGTAGTCTTGAGAAAATTAGAGTAGAGAAACTATATGAAGGAGAACCTCAAGACCCGAGGATCCATTAAGCTTTTGCTGCTACTTCTATGGTGCGTATGTTTCCGCTCACTGACACTCCCGCGTGAAGACTTGCCCTTCATGTACTTGTAAGTATTATAATCTTTCTTGGTCTTGTGGCGGTGACTGCGGTGGTGGCCCTTCACTGTGTGGGATGATGAGGTGATGGGCGGGTCATAAACCTCAGGTGCCCATTTCACACTCAATTTTGTGGTCAGATGTTTCCCTTGCTTCTTGCGGCTTCCTTTTAACGCAGAGATAGGCTTCTTAGCCTATTACAATATAAACAGCAGAAAAATGAGGTCGATTAGTGATGTATTAAGTAACTGATACACCAATTGCACAATTTACTCTCCCTATAAATCTCTCTATCAAATCTAACACTAGACAAATTAGGTGCAACAGTAGAGCGCTTTATTATTGGAACATCCTGCTCTATCAAATGCTTGCATTCTATTATAATTGACTACTGCTAAATTGCATAAATAAAAAAGGCTGATCAAGACAGAAACACAAAATGCAAAAACATAATCTTGGAACATAACAACGTAATAAAGTGCAAATAAAAAAATTGAGGACAAATTTGGAACAACAACCACCGTCTTTTAACACAATTTTTTTTGCGGATAAAGGACAAAAAAATTAAGGAGAAATCTTAGAACAAAAATATTGATATTTTGGTAAGTATTAAAATGTAAAATGCTCCTCTTTTCACTTGAGGACCATCATAACTTTATAGCAATCTTATCATCACACCCTTTGTAACTTCTCTGTTTAAAATATTAAGCAGAGTTGATCAGATCAGGATCCGGGTACATGTCTTACATCTGAATAAACATTTGGTAATAGATGTTCTTTTGAGACCCATTTGATAAAGGTCAAAATATTAACAAGAGTTTTCGGAACAGGATTCAGTCCATGTCTTATAACCATTTGATAATATTTGCTCTTCGGAGACTCATCTGTAATGTGTTGGTGATTACAAACTAGTTGTCCAATGAAGACTTGAAATGAAAGTACAAGCATAATGATTATAATATCAAATTTAAAAACAAAAAAATGCTATATCCTACCAAGAAAATGCAGTGGCATGCAACATGCTGTAAAGAATATGTTATTTAGTTGCGATATAAAAATCCCTCTTAGTGTTTGAATAGATATAGATTTTAATATTTCAGAGACTTGTACACAGATTGGAGAAGTGTGAAACATATTAGATATATCTAAAATTTATTATTTGATATCATGACTCATATGCAAACAGATGCTAAACATATTAGATATATCTAAAATGCAGTGACACCCTTTGATTCAAAATGATCCATCAACAATTAGGATTTTACAACCTAATAAATTAAAAATCCAGGATATGTAATCAACATGAAAAGACCACATGCTAAACTTCAAGTATAACCATCTTAAACAAAGCTCAAAGATAAACAGTAAACAGATGCTGAACTTACAAGAGGGCCTGCAGATGCAGGAGTCTCAACCAGGGAGATGTTATCATTGTGCACTGTACCACATGAAAATTCCTCAAGTGCGTCTAAGGTTGAAGGTTGCACCACACTGGAACAAAGAATAGTCGTATGTTTGCTTGAGCCATCCAATATACTGGTGGCCAAAAAAAGAGGCTTTGTCTTATGATGATTGCAGTTTTCATCCTGATCTGATCCTAGATTTCTGACACATACAGGTTCAAGATTGTCATGAGCATGCAGGACATCAGAAAATGAGATTCCGAGTTCTTGAACTAAAGAATCATCAGAATCTTCCTCCTCACTACTAGAAGAAATTTCAAGATCTTCAAGAGGATTTCTCTTCATAGCCTTCTCGTCAATGTCAGAAAAGGTGAGAAAATCATCAGAATCTTCCTCCTCACTACTAGAAGAAATTTCAAGATCTTCAAGAGGGTTTCGCTTCGTAGCCTTCTCGTCAGTGTCAGAAAAGGTGTGTTTCTCACGTTCTACACATGATTCCTCACAACTAGGACTGCATAAACATGACTTGCAGCTAACGTCTGCAGAGACTGAAACATCAAGAAATGTGGAACTACCCATCCAAGAGCTGTAAGAAAAGAAACAAGGAGATCTATATTAGAAAAAGGAAGTAAATATTAGATGTTTCTGACATGATAATGGCCCAAACTATTATGCCCTTGCTATGAAAACAATTGGGGCAGAGGTGGACTAGACTTTAAATAATATCAGACGGTCACTAGTTTACGTGAAGTAAATTTGGGATTACATATGATCTGATGTGGAGATACTTAATGTAGATCAACTTTCATGTAGGAATAGTACAGTTTATGTAGTTGAAAGGAGATAATTAGAACTTCAGAAACATCAGTAGACATTGTAATAGGAAACTCGCCTAATGTAAAATGCAAAAATATGGAGTCCTACAATGACAAAATAGAGAACCACGGCTTGGATGCCAGGCCAATGCTGCAGATGATCTGTATATCCAACAAACATATACCAGCACTAGAATCATCAGGTTAGTGTTAAATTCTCGACTAGCATCAAAATCTGATTTTTCTGATCTGAGTACTTTGGATAATCAATGCATTGTACAGCTAAAACATGCACTCCACTTATCTATAGAGCATGCGCTTCGCTTATCTAACAGACACGAACTCCACTCATCTAATAAATCAACACCTCATGCTTAGCCATCAAATTATTGATGGGTAGTGTATTTATAACTCACTGTAGATCTTGTCATTGTTGAGAAAGGCCAACTTAAAATGGCCATAATGCCAGGTAGTAACCTTAGAGCTAGAAATACTAGTACAATCAAGAAACACTAATGAAATACTCAAAGAAAAACCTTAGGAAATCGGCTGCACACAATTGTACACAAAATCACAGACTGAAAAAAAAAACTAGTGGAAAACAAGAAAATGCATTTCAATCACCAAACAAACAGGAAAAACAAAGTAGGGATTGATGGGGAAAAAACGCTAAATTGCTTTCAGACTGGTTCAGCTAAGACAATGTGATAGATAATTAATTCACTTTGAAAAATAGAAACATTATTAAAACACTGACCAGAAAAGTACCTCTACAATGACATTAACCATCTATGTGGAAGAAGAAGAATACAATGCTATATCAAATGCCAGGGTCGATGAGAAGTATGATTTCAGATCCTTGAACGGCAAAACTGAAATCCAAAGTGACATAACAGAAACCCTCCTTATGTCAGCTTACTGACTTTACCCTATACAGACAACAGAAGCGAGTCAAGCGACAGCTAGGTCGCTTGGAGGGGACAAAGGACCTATGCAGCCTTAGGTGCTGCAAGGAGGCATTAAGCTTTCTCCAATATTAAAGTTTTGAACAAAAATTTAAAATGTACAAAAATAGTGAAAATGTATTGGAATTATGTGAAAACCATCATAAAAAATAAAATATTTTGGAGTACATTAAGTATAATTCGAACAATAAATAGTCAGCTCAGCAGTTATCAACTATTATCAAACTAAAAACTGGAAAAACATAGTTAACAAATAAAGCAATTATTATTCACCAATTTCATGTCTACATTTACAAAGCGTAAGAAAGTAACAAAAGGACTAATCATTATGCCGGGAGGCCCAACACAAAGACTTGGTGGGGCCTAGGTAGGCTTAGACATATCTAGATGTTCTTAGACAGGCTTTAGTGCCTAGTATCTCAAAACAGGGTTGAGGCGCAAAGGCAGAACCTCAGGGCATAGGCCACATGGATTTGTGTCCATACTCCATAGGGCCTAAGTGCTTGCAGCCCTTTTCAACACTTAAAGATCCAGATTGTAGAATAAAGATCATGAATAAATCATTTACATAATTGCCCACATGTTACTGGTGTAAATATGTATACACACAGATTATAATCATTCTCCAAACTTGGTTAAGGTAGACGATAATACTAAGAAGAACAAAAGATTGGTGTTAGAAATAATAATTAATCGAGTCCTCAAAGAAGGTAATACTTATTCAATTTGCACGAAGCTTTTTTAAAGCGGCCCGAGGCAGCAAGGTGGCAAAGCCCTGGCCTAGGTGGGGGTTGAGAACGGCGAGGCGACGACGTCACTAAAATGTTGGGGTGTGCAGTAGGTAGTTAAGATGAACATATAGTTACTAAAACTTATGATGCCTCAAGTCGGCAGCATAAAAAGAACTATCTCTGAGTAAGAAAAAATGTGAGCCTCAAATTAGTGAAGACAAAACCATGATTTATCTAAATTCACCATTTAGCTAGCATTCTGCGATGCCAGAACGTGCGTTAGGCAGTCCGGGAACACATGCTCTGGAACATATAATCTGACAAATTGGAACATAGAAATTCACGTTACAACAAGAGATTAAATTATATACTTTCGTTTCCAACCAAGCTAAAGGGAAGAAGATGTACCTTTTTTTATTTTTCCTTCAAAAAAATTTAGTCTAACACTTGCTACTTCTTTTTTCAAAAAAAAAAAAAAGATTATTTCTAGGATTGTTTGGAATGTGTGAATCTTTTTTAGTTTTGACATTATATATTATGGTAAGTTGATTAACTTTGAATCTAAAAATATACATTATACATTATATTACATACATGTTTCTTAAAAAGGTTCCACATCTGGATAAATGTATTGTGTTCAGAAGAATCCTACTCTCAACATATTGTGTATCAGGATCCCCATGTAAAGTGTTCCCGTTTTCATTCTGCATTCCGTATGCCGAAGCGTTTATTGTTCTAGGAAACCATGGGCAAAACTAAGAAGAGGATCTTTCTCTTATCTCAAGAGTATGAGATTAGAGGACACTTGGATATTTCCCTCTTATTATATTCTATTCGAGTTTCATTTCACTTGGGCCTGAATCTTGGGCCAAATAAATAGGTTGTTTAAAGCACAGTTGCAGTATCGGCCGATAACGATACGATTTGGCATGTCCCGATCCAATACTTACCAATACCTACATATGGGCCTCTTTTTTCAGTCAATTCGACAAAGAAAATTGAAAGTAAAACACGAATCAACAAGAATATAAAAAGCACAGTAAGATTGTAAAATCATGTAAAAGAAGAAATCTATCGTAGGTAAACCAATCGGCAGGGGTGCCTATTATTTTATTTAATTCCAAAATTACCAAGAAACAACACAAATAATACTTAAAATTATGTCTAAATATATAAAATATTATTTTCAAAATTTGAATAATTTATTAATAATTACTTCTTTTCCAATACAAAAAAATCCGATACTCCGATCCAAAACCAATACTGCTGAAATCACCGATCCCAATACTCATTAGGAATTAGGAAGGTTCCGATACCAATTCGGATACATGGAACCTTGGTTTAAAGTCGAGAGATGTCACGAGGCAGCCAAGAGGGGATGAGGCGGGGCCAGGTGGCTGAGGCAGGTGCCTCAAGAATTTAGGTAGGCACCTAATGACCCGCTTGTTAAGTCCTTGGTGCCAAAGCACCTAGGCAGCCACCTAAGGCGGTAAAGCTGCCAGTTTTTAAAAGCTTGATTGGCACCTAAACTTGCTGCACTAGAATTATATAAAGGCAAATTTGCTTCTACATTAGGACAAAAGCAGATTAGACGTTTATTCATTATTTTCCCTCAAAAGTAATTACTACTCAATTTGTACCTAAAACAAGCTATATTAGAATAACATAAATGCTTCAAAATAAGAAAAACATTCATGTTTTGTTCATTTTTCTCTCTCCAAAGAAGTATCTTTATTTATGGACACATAAGTAAGAACAATTTCCAGCTGAATTGTGAAACATGCGGGGTATTAGTCCATTATTGTTTGTACCCTATAGCATCTTTGATAAGTTCGTAGAAAACTTAAACCAAACCAAAGAAAGGAGCTGGAAGAAGAGATGAGTGGAAGCGATGGATCTCTCTCACAATTACAAAAACCGGTGCCCAGTCCACGTCGCATTGTGTCGGACACATAAGAGATACAACATGGGCAATTCATCACACTAGGACACACCAAAATTGGCACTTCGTCCGTGTCACCGTGTCCCATCGTGTTGTGTAGTATTTGTGTCCATGCAACATGGTCTTCAGAAATAGTAAATAGGTAGCAGACCTGTACAAAGAACGAGAACTCTCCAGCAATTAGGAACAATAGTATTAACTGAAGAATTAAAACCCCTCTTGCTCCGTGTCACGATCTCATTATCTTAACAATTAGAAAAGCTACCAACTTTACAATATTCCCAAGTAGTCCAACACATGCTAAATCTATACTACTATATGATCTATACTACTATATAATAATAATCTATACACATGTTAAATCTATACTACTATATAATAAGGAAAATGTGTTCTACCGTGAATTTTTGCTTCCAAATTTGCCCTTACCTAACTTTACTAATTAAAATTGTTCATCTATAATCTATAATCTACTCTACTATATAATGCCAAAAGTAGGCTTCACCGTAAAAAAAATCCAAAAATACCCTTTATTCTATTTACTAATTAAAATTAATAGGGAGTATCAATTCTACTATATAATGCCAAAAGTAGGCTTCACCGTGAAAATTTTCTTTCCAAAAATACCCTTTATTATATTTAATTATTAAAATTAGTAGGGAGTATCTAGGTAAATACAACAAGAGTTGTCCTTTGGTATTCCTAATTACAAGCATGAATTTTGACTACAAGTGTTTTTTAATATTTCTAATAATAAATACGTGCAATGCACGTACATATATGCTAGTCTATTCTATCTATTCTACTATATAATGTCAAAAGTCAGACTTCACCATGGAACTTTTTATTCCAAAAATACCCTTGCGTATCTATTCCAATCAAAGGGGTAGTTAGGTAATTATAATATCTAGCTTTTAGTATTCCAATACATTAGTTTATTCTTTTGAGTGTCGTTTGGTCTTTTTAAGCACATATAAAATTAATTAGAAAATAATTAAAATACCTGCGTTCACGTGCATATATAATAGTACTATATAATAAGGAAAGTCGGCTTCACCGTAATTTAATGAGGGCAGCTAGGTATTTAAGTATAATTTTTTAAATATATATATAGTTTGCTATGATGATGACTTTTGAACTTCCCAAATAAAGAAAATAATTAGAAGGAGGCTAAAATACGTACAAGGCACATGCATATATGCAAGTAAATATAATACAAATAAAGCAATTCAGCATATCATAAATTAACACAAATTGTAAAAAGGAGGTACCTTTAATTGAGATCGAGAAGATCCCTATCCAACCAAGCAACGCAAATCAAGAGCGCAACAGACTCACTCAATAAAAAATCCCAGAAATCGATCGAAACTAACAGAATCTACAATCGAGAAACGACAACACGAAGAAAAGGAAGAGAGCGAGAAGAAGCTGGGACGAGAGAGCGAGAAGAAGCTGGGACGCGGGAACCCTAAGGGAGAGCTAATGTTAGCTCAAGTTACCGCGACGATTCCACTTCTCGAGCTTTTTATGACGATTACTACTACTGCTGCTGACAAGGAACAAGGATTTCTCGTAGGTGGTCGCCGTCACCGCCGCCATGGCTCGAGCGCAGAGGAATTCTCCGAGCACCGAAGGCATGGTCGATGCTCTCTGGATCCGAAGAAAACCCTAATTTTCTCCAATTTGGGGGGATCGGGGAAGAGAAAGGGGAGGAATCGGAGGAAGATTCTTCGATCGATCGATCGAATTTGGGGATTAGCCCATGGAATTGGGGGTGATCGGGAGATTTGGGGATAAAGTTGGCAACTTTTTCTTTCTCCTGCGATTTGGGAAGCGGAATTGTTTCTTGCGGAAGGGTGTATTTATAGTCGGGGTGGGGGGAAGAGGTAAATTCGTGCTGAAAAGTAGGGATAAAGTTGTCAAAGTAGGCGGAAAAGTAGCTGGATCCACCAGTCGTAAACGACACGTCGCGTTGACCAACATGCACAGATCTGGAAGAAGGCTTTTTTTTTTTTTTTTTTATAAGCAATGTTTTAAAAATCGGATCGGACCGACCGGTTCAACCGGTTCATCCGTGAACCGATCAATTTTTCAGTCCGGTTCAGTATTGACCCGATTTTGATTGAAAGTTAGTATTTTTGTAAAAAAAAATTAATGGCCCTAAAGGATTAATTTGAACCATTTAAATTAATCCAGTGGTTAAACTACTGGTTGAACCAATTTGATTCGACCTAGTGCCTTGGTCCGGTCAAGTACCGGTCCGATTTTTAAAACATTGCGTATAAGTATCTTGAATCTTCTTAAATTAAAGATAGGTCCCAAAGCTGGTTAAGGAAAAGACTTGGACATTTCCAAGGCAGTCCTGGAACCGAGAACATAAAGCCACGTGTAACTTTTCTTATTCGTCGGATTAAATCCAATGACATTGGCCAATTAGAGTCGGACCAGTGGCTCGCAATTTTGGTTTCAGTTTCTGGTTAACTGTTAAATTGTCTCCTAAATTAATTAGAGTTGTTGGAACTTTAAAATAAAAGCTAAATGCGCTATAAATTTTATTAAGAGATCACAAACTTTTGTACAGTCCAACTACATAAACTCAGATAGGAACTCAAATTAGAACTCGCAATACGGTTACCATACATGGCATTATTCTTGCATTTAGGTCCTTGATTTTTTTTATTTAGGTCTTTAAAAAAATCAAGGACTAAAATGCACGTAATCTAACGGCTACTAATATCCGAGTCCTTAAATTTAAGGATATTTTAGCAAATTATCCCCATTCGAAAGATAGAAACTAGCACATACCTTCATTTTTTAAAAAAATTAGTAAATATTTCCATTCATTTGTACTGTACAAATAAAATTTAAGATATATCCCCATTATTTAACTAAAATTTTGGCTTGTTTATAAAGGAATGGAGACATTTGCTAGTTTTTTTAAAATAGTGGAGGCATATACTAGTTTCTATATTTTGAATGAAGACACTTACTAAAATATACCTTAAATTTAAGAACTTACGAGTTCCTCTAGGATTTTTTTTCTTTTCTTTCTAGAGTACAAAATTATGAAAATTTTGACAGTCCTATAGACAAAGAAGCGTGTCTTCAAGACAAAAATGTTGATAGTCCTGAACACGGTAAGCTACCAAATCTTTGCAGTCCTAAATATGCATAATACTAAAAAAAATATGATGTCTCTTAAAATTTTGTAGTATCATTAGCATTAACCTAAAAAAAAATTATACCATAAGTTTCATGGCCAAGTTTTTGTTCACTCTAGCTTTAAAAAAGTTGGGTTTGGCACCCAATTTACTCAAAGACTTCCCTTTCTCGACATTATGATGTTAGTTTAAGGATGTGAAGACCCATATATTTTTTTTATTTTTATGGAGTTGTTTGATTACTTAAAAGTGGTCATTTGTCAAAAATGGATTCTAAAAATCCAGTTAGCGTTCAGTAAACATTGAAAGTAATAAAAAATATCAAACTGGTCACAAACAAATTTTTCCTCTCCTGACTCACTCAAATTTTATAAGATGATGCAGATTTTTAATTGTTTTAATGTGGCACATCCATTAACCATTTTCAACCTCTTTGATCGACACTTTTCAAAAAGTGCAGCTTATTCCAAATATATTTATATCTTTTTACTTTTATCATCCATTCTAAAGCAACTAAAATATACCTTACAAGAAAGTTCTTATTCTATTCTTAAAACATGGTCAAAGAGCTCAAAACTTTAGGATATTTAGACTTTAGGTCTCAAATAAATTTTAAAATTATTGTTTGGGTCTCCATATTATACATAATTAATGTTTAGATCTCAAAAGTGTCACTAATGTTTCAAAAGTATCATCAAGTGTACCAAAAGTGTCACTAATTATTATTCTTTGACACTTTTGAGATCCAAACACTAATTATGTATAATATAAAGACTCAAACACTAATTTAAAATTTTATTTGAGACTCAAAGTCTAAATTGTTTGCCATTAAAATCTTTTGATTGCAAATTTCAATTACAAACAGAACAGTATTACAATGTAGGACTTAGACGTAGTCCTAGGAGAACACTTTTGTTTATTTGAGTCCCTGTGTCGATGGAGCGAGTGGTAATGTGTTGACTCCGTTGACGATCTGACGACGGTTCTCGGTTCTCTGAAGGTCCGAGTTGCTCTGGGTGCTGGAGCTTGCGGAGAGGAAGGAGACGTTGAGTGTCTGTATCTGCCTCTCTCACTATGTATGTAGGTCTCTGTCCATAGGTGTCTCTGTGTGTGTGGAAGAAGGAAATGATCCCCCTATTTATAGCTTGCAGGCTGGCTGCTCATGCGCGCATATGTAGGATGCGCCTGTTCGTGGGGACGTCACGTGGTTGAAGCTGCAGAAGGCGCATGGATGACGCGCCATCATTTATGGGTTGAATCTTTTATGCTGCTTTTGTGGGATGGCACGTAGCAGGGGAGAGGATCTTTCTGTTGCTGAGATCTTGGGTGATTAACACCCCTTCATTGGCTGAATTGAGTCAAAGGACACGTGGCGCACGTCTGTAGCTCAAAGATCTCGGATTTGGTGGAGAGTGATCTGATAGGATGCGCCTGGGATCGGGCGCATGAGAAGACTTTGGCTCATAACCTTCAGGAGTCACGAACCAGTCTGGGCGCACAGCTTTTGAGGCGCATGCGAGTCTTCAGGCGCATGGCCGCTGAGGCGCATACAAGTGGTTGGTCGGCCGCGTGGGTCGTAGCCGTCGGAGGAAAGTAATGATGATGCTGATGTCAGCGACGCTTCGTCTTCTAAAAAAGCTGCTAACTGTCCAGTCCTCGGGAGACGTGCTGCCAACTCTGTCACTTGAGCATTAATTGCTTGATGGGTGACGAGCCGAAATGGGCGCATGGGTTCATGTTGATTAGGACGCATGGGTTTGTGCTCTGTTGGGCGCATCCATACGGGGCGCTTTGGAACCGAGGGGCGCGTATGTATGATGCACGGTGTCTGACCGGCGCATCCGTATTGGTCTGTCTATTGAGTTCTTCGGGTCATTTAATGACTCTCTGACTTAGTTGAATTCGAATAGGCAAATTCATCATCATAAATACAAGTTCATTGCACTAACTTCGGGAAGGTTGCCACTTGGCGCATGGGTTTGATTTGCCCGGACTGAGACGACGCGGCTAGCTGAGACATCTGAGTGATGGGCCTAGTTGAGAGTAGGCTGTTACAAAGTCTTCAATTGGCATCATATTTCTGAGACGATGTCGGACAGGCACAGCATGTTGCAACTGCTGGAACACAGACTGCCTTCGTGGTGGAGCCACTATCTTACGGCAGCAGCGGTTGATGGCGACCGTAGCACAAGTATGTCCCGTGAGGGGCGAGTTGTGCATGATGGTCGTCTCTCCCGATCTACGTCTGTGAGTGATCACATTACGTAAATCATGTGAGAAGATGTTGACACTCATACCCTCTTCAGGCGCATGGCAAAGCCAAGCGTCAGGGTGAGTGTATGAGTGACACTCGTACCCTAATCAGGCGCATGGCAAAGCCAAGCGTCAGGGTGAGTGTATGAATGACACTCGTACCCTAATCAGGCACATGGCAAAGCCAAGCGTCAGGGTGAGTGTATAAGTGATGCGCCACCTTTACACCCCCATCAGGCGCATGGCAAGGCCAAGCGCCGGGGTGATCAAGTGAATGTTGCGCCACTTTGTACAGCTTACCATAAGCAGTGCGCATGATTGTGAGCGCATGCTTCTGGTTTGCCGTTGGCATAGCACGTTTGAGGCGCATGGCCCGTGCTGCCTTGGAGTTCTTCGTGCTAGCCCGCGAAGGTGCATAGTACTCAGAATCCAACTTTTTCTCGCCTTGACAGCGAGTGAAGAACCTGCAACCAACCTAGAAGAAGAGAAGAACTACTGCAACTTTTGTGGCTCGAACGGGCTCCCTGGATAACGGGATCCCTTTTCTTTATCTATTTTGGTGCCCTTTTCAAAGGAAGCAAGAGGGCTCTATATATAGAGTAGAATGAGACCTATCTTCTTCTCCTTTCCGATGTGGGACTAAAAGTAATATCCCTCTTTTTTCATGCTTCTACAAGACCCCCTTCAAAGTTTTTAAATCTTTTGGACAAGTTTTGTAATACTTTGAACAAGAAGCATGAATAGTATAGCTGTTTAGGTGTGACAATCCTATCAGAGGTAGTATGGACGTGATAGGTTTGGGTACTTCCACCGGGGCCATGATCATATGGCTGAGGTTCTGGAGGCGTCGGTAGCCGAGCTCGACCAGCTTCTTTCCGAGCTTCAGAGTATCCGGCGAAATAACTTTTCTGCTCTGATAGAAGCAGAAAATGAGAAATTGATAGCTGAATTCGAGTCGTCGTATCAGGCCAGGTGGCTGTCTGGGACCGCGAGGTGGCCGAAGCTGAGGCTGCGGTGGAGAGGCTATCTCAATCCATGCAGGAGAAGGTAGAGTTGCGGGCCTCGTTGGAAGCTAGCATAGCGGAGGTCGCTGCCAAGATTCGGCATCTTGAAGACCAGCGAGCCCAACTCTTGTTAGATGCTGAGTGAGTCCAAGTTGAACATGTAGCATCTAAGGAGGAGGAAGCAGCTTTTACCCGCCAGGTTCTTGCCCTGACCCACCAGCAGCAACAACTAGACGAGAAGTATGAGACTGATACTACCCCCGTAGCTGTAGAGGTGATGCGTCAAGAAGCCGAACGCCGGGTCTTGGCGACCGCAGAGACTCGGGCGAAAGATTTGAAGCATCGGATTGAAGAGCTTTCTGCCAATCCCAGTGATGCTTAGGGATTGTAGTCTCTCTTTTTTGTTGTTTTTGTAGTTTGCAACTTCTATTGGGGATGTAATCCTTTACTTTTAAATAAAAGATAAATAATTTTGCAGTGTGTTCATTTTTGCTGTCATGAACTGATGATTTGTGTGGACCTATTATCTTTTGCGTACCTTGGTTTTTAGGTACAGATAATAAGTTTGAGAGAACCAACATGTTTGCTCAGAGATAATGTAGACGTGGCAAATACGGGGTTCAAATGATGAAGTCTTCCTACTCAGAGGTGTTATGGACGTGGTAGGAGTGACTCTGGGGGGATACGCAGAAATACTCAGAGGTAATATGGACGTGAAAGTTCTGCGATCGATGTACGGCAACGCAGGGGTTGTTCATACGGGATGTTTACTCAGAGGTAATGTGGACGTGGTAAACATGATAAGCAGCACAATCCTACGTGGTGTAAGATTACGTTTTGCAGGGCGTAGAGGAGCAACTCAGAGATAATGTGGACGTGGTTGTTCTTCTACTGGAGATAAAATGCCATAGAATAACTGGGTTCCGAAAGCATAGGATTTTTGTGAAGGGAATATGTAACGCCCCAGTCCCAAAATACATAGGACTAGGAACGAAGCATGCCAGCTGCATATATACGAGATATACTCCAATATATGGAAATCTCGAATACACACATAAGCTGTTTTGTGAATAGTAATAACAGACAGTCACAGGTAAAAGCTAAATCTCATCCACAGAATGTAAAGAAAATGGTATCTCATGAATCAAAGTAAATGTCAAAATATAGCTGTTGGCCGGGCGGAGACAAATTTACTACCGACACTAGAATAAACTGAAAGAAAATAGAGTCCAACCTCGAAGATAAATAAAATAAGAAATAATGACTAAATAGGCTCCTCGACCCAATAGGGACAGCTGTGATCAGAAGGTACAATTCGCTCGAACGTGAAGGATGAGTCTATAGCGGTACCATACTCTTACGGAAAGTCCTGCATACCTATACCTGGAGAGATCACCAGGTCCTCAGAGGGACGTAACAAGATACAAAAAGAACATGCCACATAACTGAATAAATATTGCTCAAATAAATAAGTCAATTGAATTATAACATGGTCCAATACACACCTACTGAACTAGCTTACCATCCCCCCAACCAAACAAGGACAGGAGACGGTAAACTAATTCACGGTGACGTATCTTTCCATGCTATGAATCCAATATGGTATCCGGACCCCAACAATGTTCAATACCTTCTCATCGGAGTAGTAAGCCACACCTACAACCAAACAAGGACAAGATGTGGCAAACTAATCCGCGACAAGTTATTGTTCCAAGCCACGGTCAGATATAAGTACCCAAACCAAGAGTACTCGTACCTAACGGATAAGGGTAGCCTACCATTCTATGTGAATGCAGTTTAAGTACATCCTTCCAACGCATGGGCCCTGACTAAAAAAAATAGGATCGACATAGTTCCCCCTTGGGACACCAGGGGCCTCAGGTATAATCGTTCCACGAACGTCAGTGGCCAGCAGTAATAAGGGGTCGTCAACCCGCATCTCCAGTGGAGCGTACGGTTACAAGGAAAATGTATAAAGTAGCCCATACGCTAAGGATATGTACTCCCCGCCAAATGCCTACTATGTTGTATCCGCAACACATAACCCCTATTAACCGCTAAGTCAAACTAAGCATGCAATGTCTATTAGCGGTTAATCCTATCGTACGACTTATACGTACTGGTGGCCAGCCAGTCACGCATGTCCATGTTCTATATGTGACACACAACTTCGTGTTACAATGTGTCAAGGCCAATGAATGCAACACACAAAGGTGGTCCCTTAAATCTAGGTTTAATATGTAAGAAAAATAATACACAGCAGGAAATATGAATGAACAGTAAGTTCTAACAGGTTATGCCATGTATCACAGTTTATTTTGCATAAAAAATAAAGAACAATGCACGAATATGAGCTAAATAAATAAACAGCTGGTGGCAAGGTATCTTGCCTGGAGGTAATGTACAAAATGGCGACGCCGGATGACTCAAATCGTCAAAATAGGGAAGCAAAGAAAGCCAACTTCTACGAACAACCTCGGATGCTGAAATAAATATCACAAACAGATTTGGCATAAAAGAAATACCTAGGAAATGCCTGTCCAAAAGTCCAATTCTGGAACAGGGGCAAAATCGTAATTTTGGGTCAAAACGATGTCCGTCGTTGGACCCGTTTTGCACCGAAACGTGTGCCAGAACCTACGGTCTCTAAAGTCGTCAAACTACATGTTTACGGATCCGGTTTGAGGAGACGAACCCAACCGTATGTCCAAAGTTGGATTCCGGTGGGCTGTGCACAAATTCGTCCGTTAGAGCGGGTCGCGGGCCCGCCAATTTTAGCGTTCCGATCAACCTTCTCAGAATCGGACCAAACTTGGCATACAGGACCAAAAAATCGATACGGTCCTGATGGTATAAGTTTCGTGTCGATCCGACGAACGTGCACGAAGTTATGGTCAAGTTTGCAAAACATCGATACAGGGGTATCTCGACGGATACGCACTGATTTCGTCGCGCACACACAACAAAATCGAGTCCCGTCAGTTCCCACACGTCGGCAATATCCATATGCGCCTTTCGATGCGTATAGTGCACGACCACGTCGCCCGATTTTTCGGAGCGTACGCCGTATCGAATTTTTTTTCTAAAATTTCTAGTTTCAAAAACAGATTTTCTCGAATCTTTAACGTTAATTATCTTCCTGTATAATTACTGAAAAATAAAACTAACCAGTGAGTTTTAATCCTGTATATGTTGTGTTTCCTTGTTCTCAGTTGGTTTGATGAAACCCTCAGTATACGGGTTGAAAATTGGCTTCCAAGTCATGGGTTGGGACTGCTCTAAAATGTTCTATTCCGACAGTTTTTCGGGAACTTTGGCTCGAGTTCCCGAGAGATACATAGGTTTTAGCTCTATTCTAACAAAGGGGGTTTCGAGAGGGTTAGATAGGCTCTATGTAGGATTTGACGAAATCGAAATTAGTCGAGTATGAAGGAAGAACGACGAGGCAAAAGTCTCATACCTGCGGTCGAGTAAAAAACAGAGTTACTCTGTTTTGGACCGGCCCGGCGGCGTTCAGGCGACGACGGCCATCCGTCGGCGGCGGGCTGGCGGCGCGGGGTGTGCAGTGCACGCTGGAGGAGATCCTCGACGTCGGCGATGCAGTTTTTGCTAGGGTTTCGGGGTTTCGAGGGTGGAGTCATACGCGGAGTTTATATAGCAGTAGCTATATGCTACAGTCGGCCTGGGAATTTTGCTCAGCGGGCTGAGCTAGCCCCTTGCGGGCTGGGATGGTTTGGTTTGGCCTGGCCCAAATGGCTGGGCCGGGCTTTTTTTCTTTTCTAAATACTATTTATATATATATATATATATATATATATATATATATATATATATAACTAAATTCTTAAATAAAAAAAATCTTAATGTTAGTTTCCCAAAAATCTAAATTTAAATAATTAATAATAGTTTATAAAAATCTTTTAATAAAATTACATATCAATAATTATAATACTAACTTAACATAATCCCAAAATTTTTTTTTATAAATAAAACTTCTATATAGAACCATTTTTAAAAATCAATTAAAATTTATAAAATCTCATAAAATATACACGATGTCCTTATGAATTAATAAAAATATATTTTAAATATTAAAGGTCAAGATAGCCATATACGATTTCATAATTTAAACAACCAAATATTTATGTAATAAAATATAAAAATAATCCTCCAAAATTTTAGGGGATTACATCCTACCCAACTTATAAAAATTTCGTCCTCGAAATTAATATAACACTTAATATAAAAATATAACAATAAATCTTAATGGAAGAATATAGTGAGGCTGAAACTAAGGGAGAGCAGGTAGTCATATCGTAACTTGGTCTCTGTAAAAAGGGTGGAGGTAGTCATAATAAAATTCGGACTAACACTATTTTCTACACGATAGGGTATCCTTATTCTTACAATGGATCATGGGTATCTAGTTGTTTGAGGGATTGGTTTGGCCTTGTATGGAAAAAATCAAGTAGGATAAGAATTTCATCCGGGGTTGTTCTAAGGGTTAATAAGTCGCGCACGAGGTGTAATTGAAACGGAGCACAAGGTTGTGTGTTTGTGTAGAACCTGTGAGTCATGTGTGTAGGGTGGGTTGTCTAGTTCATGAGGATAAAATTTGTTGGAAGGACAAGGCTGGTATTGTGCTCCAAATATCGAAGTCACGGTAGAGGCATCAAAATGGTACTTGGTAGAATTTGACGTCATAAACCACTTGATTTATCAACTCAAGTGGAGAACTTTTGTCAATTTCAATGGGGCGTACAGAGAGATTGAATGATTATCTAGCATACTAAGGTTATTGACGGGGTCACAGATCATGCATACAGTTTTCTAATAGTGTCGATGATTGTGTTCATGCATTTGGGTTGAGAGTTAGTAATCACAACAAAGAGAAGCATTATGTTATGCCCAATGACTATCTATTAAGGTGTGTGTTTTAGTGATAAGTCATGCCTAATAAAACAATTGGTAGAACTAGGGTAATACCTGCTAGATCCTCAATCTCAGGATGGGTGTCTATCGCCTCCATGGTAAATGCTTGCCTATGCCTTTGTCTATTCATCTCCTGCCTAATATGAGCTGCCTGGTCAGGTCAAGAGGGTCCCTGCTGATATCTTTGTGGTGCTCCCATTCCCGGTGCTAGGGGTCTTGGCATCTGCTGCTGAGCTAGTGCTAAAGCAAGTAGTGTTGGTCCTTGGGTCTGCTGATGCGGTGCTAAGTCATGTCGTCCAGGATAATCTTTGACCTTGTGTTGCTCCGATCCACATCCTAAACACTGGCCCAACCGAATGCGACAATCTCTCTGAATGTGCCCTTGTCTTCCACAGAAATGGCAAATAGGCTTCTCTCAAGCCTGATAGGGCCCTGCTCTCTCCTGCTGGTATGCCATGGGATGTCTGATAGGTCCACTCGGGTCAACTCTAATGGGTCTGTGCATTGGGGTAGGACGCCTCTGGTCATGCTGTGCCTCCTTACGTAGGAGCTCTTGGCTATGTGCTTCCTCCAAAACAGCTGCATGAGAGACTCAGGACTGTGTGGTAGTGTAAGGCTTGAGCTCTGGTGAAAGCCCTTGATGGAATCTCCTTGCTCTCTCCTGCTCCGTCGGTATCAACGACGCACCAAATTTACTCAGGCGGCTGAACTCCGCATCGTACTCATCTACTGACATGCTCCCTTGCTTTAGATGAAGGAACTGGTCGTAGAGGGCGTCTCGAACATGGATGGGAAAAAATCTCTCATAGAAAAGGTCGCAGAACTGCTTCCATGTGATTCCAGTGCCCAGTCGCCTCTCTTCAGCCTTCCACCAGTGATGAGCATTATCTTCTAAGAGTAAGTCCACTGCTGTCATCCAATCATGTGCTGGCAACTGGGATGCCCTCAAGTATTTCTCGGTGCTGATAAGCTAGGCAGAAACTTCTAAAGGACTCTCAGTACCCTTAAAATTCTTAGGCCCCATGTCGATGAAATCCTTAATGGAGCCCAGATAAGGTTGCGGAGCTGGTGCTGGATTTGGTATCGGGGCTGGTGGTGGAGGTCTAGCTAGGTAGTCCATCATGCTCTGCCTCAACATTTCCATCTGTTGCCACTGAGATTATAGCATAGCATACATGAACTGGGTGGTTGGGTTTGCACCAGTCGGAAGTGAGGACAGCTGGGGTCCAGGCTGTGGTGAAAACTGCTGAGGCAATAGAGATAGTGCAGTCTCTCCTGGTGGTACTGTAGTGGTTTGCTCAACCTGGCTGACTGGGGGCACTTGGGCTTCCTGCTGCACCATCGATGGGTTCGTGGTATTCTGATGTGGCTCTAGCTGATACGGAGTCACCGGGGTCATTGGGGAAACCTGTTCTCCCTGAAAAGTTGCATCACCAGATGTGATGGCTAGGGTAGGGGCGTGTCCGCTGTGTAGAGTCATAATGCTGGCACGAAGATAAGGGCAACGTTAGAATAGATTCAGATAAGTTTTAAGTCAAGCAATTGAAAGAGAGTTTAATAAAGAATTCAAAATGTCAACAACCAGTGGATGAGATCCTAGAGGGTAATTATGTTAAGCTAACCATATCTCAATCCACGTAAAATCGTACGAAAGACGAACCAATTGCACTATGGTTGATCAGACCACAATACACAGGTTCTGATAAGACAACGTATCAGTGGGCGCCCACCATAAAACATATGTCCTGAACAAGCTCGATGAGAGAGTAAGCTCGCAAAACTAGGCTATAAATAGCAACATTAGTCAAGGTAGTCCAATTACAAATACGCAAGATAATGATGAAAGAAAATTACAAGTAGTTTACGCTACTTAAGAATCTAAGTCGTGTTCGGTGTCCGTGCCTCTGCAGTCGTCCTACTGCCTTCTTGTCTAGGCCTTGGTTAAAGTCAAAGGAATTCAGGTTGTGAGGCTTCCTACCCAACTTATAAGAGTTGAACTAGTAGTGTGATGGAATGGTGGAACATGACGACCTAGTACGCACGATAGTGGGATAAGGGTTTACGGAAGAATAATTCAAGCAAGAAGCAGTCAAGATAGACAGTTTGGAGTTCGAATTGAAAGCGAGATAGAATTTCATATATGTGGATGAGATCCTAAATTTCTAATCCTATACGCAGGCTTGCTTGGTACGGTAAGGTAACCAAACAATTTATCTAGACCTGCATGGGCCACCACAAAAACATGTAACGCCCTAGTCCCAAAATACATAGGACTAGGAACGAAGCATGCCAGCTGCATATATACGAGATATACTCCAATATATGGAAATCTCCAATACACACATAAGCTGTTTTGTGAATAATAATAACAGACAGTCACAGGTAAAAGCTAAATCGCATCCACAGAATGTAAAGAAAATGGTATCTCATGAATCAAAGTAAATGTCAAAATATAGCTGTTGGCCGGGCGGAGACAAATCCACTACCGACACTAGAATAAACTGAAAGGAAATGGAGTCCAACCTCGAAGATAAATAAAATAAGAAATGATGACTAAATAGGCTCATCGACCCAATAGGGACAGCTGTGATCAGAAGGTACAACTCGTTCGAACGTGAAGGATGAGTCTATAGCGGTACCATACTCCTGCGGAAAGTCCTGCACACCTATACCTGGAGAGATCACCAGGTCCTCAGAGGGACGTAACAAGATACAAAAAGAACATGCTACATAACTGAATAAATATTGCTCAAATAAATAAGTCAATTAAATTATAACATGGTCCAATACACACCTACTGAACTAGCTTACCATACCCCCAACCAAACAAGGACAGGAGATGGTAAACTAATTCACGGTGATGTATCTTTCCATGCTATAAATCCAATATGGTATCCAGACCCCAACAAGGTTCAATACCTTCTCATCGGAGTAGTAAGCCATACCTACAACCAAACAAGGACAAGATGTGGCGAACTAATCCGCGACAAGTTATTGTTCCAAGCCACGGTCAGATACAAGTACCCAAACCAAGAGTACTCGTACCTAACGGATAAGGGTAGCCTACCATTCTATGTGAATGCAGTTTAAGTACATCCTTCCAACGCATGGGCCCTGGCTAAAAAAATAGGATCGGCATAGTCCCCCCTTGGGGCACCAGGGGCCTCAGGCATAATCGTTCCACGAACGTCAGTGGCCAGAAGTAATAAGGGGTCGTCAACCCGCATCTCCAGTGGAGCGTATGGTCACAAGGGAAATGTGTAAAGTAGCCCATACGCTAAGGATATGTACTCCCCGCCCAATGCCTACTATGTTGTATCCGTAACACATAACCCCTATTAACCGCTAAGTCAAACTAAGCATGCAATGTCTATTAGCGGTTAATCCTATTGTACGACTTATACGTACTGGTGGCCAGCCAGTCATGCATGTCCATGTTCTACATGTGACACACAACTTTGTGTTACAACGTGTCAAGGCCAATAAATGCAACACACAAAGGTGGTCCCTTAAATCTAGGTTTAATATGTAAGAAAAATAATACACAGCAGGAAATATGAATGAACAGTAAGTTCTAACAGGTTATGCCATGTATCACAGTTTATTTTGCATAAAAAAATAAAGAACAATGCATGAATATGAGCTAAATAAATAAACAGCTGGTGGCAAGGTATCTTGCCTGGAAGTAATGTGCAAAATGGCGACGCCAGATGACTCAAATCGTCAAAATGGGGAAGCAATGAAAGCCAACTTCTACGAACAACCTCGGATGCTGAAATAAACATCACGAACAAATTTGGCATAAAAGAAATACCTAGAAAATGCCTGTCCAAAAGTCTAATTCTGGAACAGGGGCAAAATCATAATTTCGGGTCAAAACGATGTCCGTCGTTGGGCCCTTTTTCACCAAAACATGTGCCAGAACCTACGGTCTCTAAAGTCGTCAAACTATATGTCTACGGATCTGGTTTGAGGAGACGAACCCAACCGTATGTCCAAAGTTGGATTCCGGTGGGCTGTGCACAAATTCGCCCGTTAGAGCGGGTCGCGGGCCCGCCAATTTTGGCGTTCCGATCAATCTTCTCAGAATCGGACCAAACTTGGCATACAGGACCAAAAAATCGATACGGTCCTGATGGCACAAGTTTCGCATCGATCCGACGAACGTGCACGAAGTTATGGTCAAGTTTGCAAAACGTCGATACGGGGGTATCTCGACGGATACGCACTGATTTCGTCGCGCACACACAACAAAATCGAGTCCCGTCAGTTCCCACACGTCGGCAACATCCATACGCGCCTTTTGATGCATATAGTGTGCGACCACGTCGTCCGGTTTGTCGGGGCGTACACCATATCGGAAATTTTTTTCTAAAATTTCTAGTTTCAAAAACTGATTTTCTCGAATCTTTAACGTTAATTATCTTCCTGTATAATTACTAAAAAATAAAACTAACCAGTGCGTTTTAATCCCATATATGTTGTGTTTCCCTATTCTCAGTTGGTTTGATGAAACCCTCAGTATACGGGTCGAAAATCGGCTTCCAAGTCATGGGTTGGGACTCCTCTAAACTGTTCTATTCCGACAGTTTTTTGGGAACTTTGGCTCGAGTTCCCGAGAGATACATAGGTTTTAGCTCTATTCTAACAAAGGGGGTTTCGAGAGGGTTAGATAGGCTCTATGTAGGATTTGACGAAATCGAAATTAGTCAAGTACGAAGGAAGAACGACGAGGCAAAAGTCTCATACCTGCGGTCGAGTAAAAAATAGAGTTACTCTGTTTTGGACCGGCCCGACGTCGTTCAGGCGACGGCGGCCGTCCGTCGACGGCGGGCTGGCGGCACGGGGTGTGCAGTGCACGCTGGAGGAGATCCTCGACGTCGGCGATGCAGTTTTTGCTAGGGTTTCGGGGTTTCGAGGGTGGAGTCATACGCGGAGTTTATATAGTAGTAGCTATATGCTACAGTCGGCCTGGGAAATTTGCTCAGCGGGCTGAGCTAGCCCCTTGCGGGCTGGGATGGTTTGGCCTGGCCCAAATGGCTGGGCCGGGCTTTCTTTTTTTTTCTTTTCTAAATACTATATATATATATATATATATATATATAAAACTAAATTCTTAAATAAAAAAAATCTTAATGGTAGTTTCCCAAAAATCTAAATTTAAATAATTAATAATAGTTTCTAAAAATCTTTTAATAAAATTACATATCAATAATTATAATACTAACTTAACATAATCCCAAAATTTTCTTTTATAAATAAAACTTCTGTTTAGAACCATTTTTAAAAATTAATTAAAATTTATAAAATCTCATAAAATATACACGATGTCCTTATGAATTAATAAAAATATATTTTAAATATTAAAGGTCAAGATAGCCATATACGATTTCTTAATTTAAACAACCAAATATTTATGTAATAAAATATAAAAAAATCCTACAAAATTTTGGGGGATTACAGAATATGTATGTGAGCTCTGATGATCAGGTCCACTGACTCCCTTGTTTCGTAGAGATGGAAGTACATGTCTGAAAGATGTCATGAGTAATACTTCTTTAGGAACTTGTCGTTGATGGGCATCATGAACAAGTCTCCATTTGGTCGGGCGAGGCGGTAAGCACCGTTTGAGTATACCGTCTCTATGATGAAAGGTCCCTCCCACTTGGGCTCGAACTTTCCTGGCATTTTGTTAGTTAGCACCATCGTCCTCCTAACTGCCAGGACTAGGTCGCCAACTTGGAAAGTCCTCTGCTTGACCTTCTTATTGAAAGCCTGTGATATACGGGCTTGATAGAGTTCGATGCGCTGTTGAGCTAGGAGACGTTTTTCGTCAAGTGCCTCCAATTCTTGCAGACGACGACGTTGATTGTCTTCTTCTGTTAGTTGATTTGTGATCACTATACGGAATGAGGGTATCTGGATCTCGAGAGGCAGTACCGCTTCGCTCCCGTAGACCAAGGAGAATGGTGTGTTGCCCGTCGGAGTCCGTACCATTGTGCGGTAGGTCCAAAGGCATTAGCCGAGCTTCTCGTTCCAGTCGTGTTTGTTGGATGACGTGACCTTTTTGAGTACCCTGACGATAGTCTTGTTAAACGCCTCAGCCAATCCATTTGCAGCCGGATTGTAGGCGGTCGATGTCACGTTCTGAATGCGATTCTTGTCACAGAATCTGCTGAAAACATGGCTGATGAACTGTGGACCGTTGTCATGGATAATCCTACGGGGTACCCCAAAACGGTAGATGACATGATACTTGATGAAGCTGATCACCCTAGAGCTTTTCACTTCCGCCAGTAGAACTGCTTCTGCCCATTTGGAGAAGTAGTCAGTGATAGCTAGGATGAAGCGGTATCCCCTCGATGAAGGAGGGGTGATCGATCCTACAATGTCCATGCCCCAAGCTTCGAACG
Organism: Iris pallida; assembly: GCA_029216955.1. Taxonomy (NCBI): domain Eukaryota; kingdom Viridiplantae; phylum Streptophyta; class Magnoliopsida; order Asparagales; family Iridaceae; genus Iris; species Iris pallida. The sequence continues at coordinate 14,497,730 of JANAVB010045020.1, forward strand.
GCCAAGAGGCGATCGTAGGATGTAGTGGTTCCGACGGTGTATGGATGAAGTCGGCATGAAGCTGACAAGCATGGCACTTCTTTGCATAGTCGACAGCGTCGGCTGCCATGGTTGGCCAGTAGTAGCCCATGCGTCGCAGTCGATCCTGCAACTTAGGCCCAGGTTGATGAGCCCCGCAAGTTCCATCATGAGCTTCTCGAAGGGCTTCGGCTGCTTCTTCGTTGGACAGGCATCGAAGGAGAAGTCCATCATAGGAGCGTCTGTAAAACCCCTAAATTCCTACTAATTCTTTTTTAATTAAAATTGGTACTGATTTAAAATTTTGTATTGTACGTCGCATAGTCGTATTGTACGTCGTGCACGAAAGTTCGTTTTTCGAAATTGCTCGACGAGTGCGAATATGTGCGAGCGTACATATATTTCATAAATCTTTTATTAGTTTATTATTAAATAAAGATGTAATTTTCAAAATTTATTAATATTAATATTTTATTATTCAAAAAGATATTTAAAAATATTTATTATTTTTGAAATTATTATTATTAGTATTTTTGAAAAATATATTTTAAAATTATTGTGGCAATTTAAATCTTGATTTGAATTTATGGATTTATTTAAATAGTTAAATATTTGAAATTTGATTTATCCCATTTGATTTTAAACTAAAAATTTAATTAGATTTAAATTGGATTTGTATTTGGATTTGGATTTGATTGTTTTTAAATTAAATTATGAATTATCTATTTTTGGGGTTTAAACTACTCATAATTCTTATCCAATTGGGAATTTCCGCATCCTATAAATAGGCAGGTACTCTTCCACATAATTATTTCACCAAATTTCACCACCACCACAACTAGAGTTCGTGCATCGTGTCCATGTCCGTGTCCTCCGCCCCTTCCACTAAAATTTTTCTAATACATATACAATAATTCTCGCGTCCGACAATTCCGAACGTCCATCCATGTCGTGCCGGACACACCCGACACGACGTAACCCCAAACAGTACACCAAGGCCTAAACCCTAACCCAGCACCGCCTCCTCTTGTCATCTTCGGTCTGCGCCCACCGCCTCCGACGTTCCCCGTTGGACTCGTCCCCCTCCTCTGCTACCAAACTCACAACCACCACCGCCACAGCCTTCACCCACGCCACCCGGCCACTCACAGTTTCGGCGACCGACCTCCCCTGCTTTCCCCACCGACCCCGACGAACCAACCAACCGCCCATCTCTGTCGCCACTCGACTGCATACAACACCCCAAGACCGTCACCCGATCACCTCGCCCCGGCCACATCCCTTCGGTCAGGCCAGGACAGCAACACCACCATCCAACCTCATCACCCAGCACCTCCACCAAGTGCCAACACCCAGGTCGGCCAAACCTCCATCTTCACCATCGTCTCCAAAACCCTGCCATCGACTCACCTGCGACCTTCCACCCCAAGCGCCTCCCTCTGCTCCGTCGAAACCCTCTATGACCGACCATCTAGAGCCGACAACTCCGACTTCTTGGAGCACCGCCATTGCGACAACACTCAGATCTGAGCTAAGATCGTCGCCGCTACCTTCTCTTGCCGCGACCACCGAGCCGACAACTCCTTCGATCTCTGCTGATGATGTTCTTGCTCGGATTGAGCCGCTGCCGGCGCTAACAGTGTTGAACTAGCCGAGCTCCTCCGCCAGCGCTCGGTTCTCTAAAGACGGCACCGCACATGTGTTTCGATGGAACCCCTCCCTCTTCCTCCATCTCTCTCTCCTTGACTCTCCCCTTTTCCCTCTCTCTCGAATCCCTAAAGTCCCATTCTCTCTCTCCTCTAAAAAGGAATTTGATGTTTTTTTTTAGTAGCTTTGAGAACTTGAACGGGAAAAAGCTTTAATTATTTATGTTATAAAATATTAATATTTTTTTAAGTTATGATTACTGTATATATTATTATTATTATTATTATTATTATTATTATTATTATTATTATTATTATTATTATTATTATTATCATCATTATTATTAATATTCTGTTTAATTATTATTATTATCGTTATTATTATCATACTTTATTATTATTATTATTATTATTATTATTATTATTATTATTATTATTATTTTATTCTCCTTGTACAACAGTAATATTGTATGATTATTTTATTGTATGATAAAAAGAGTATATATGTTGGATTGTAAATTAACACGTAAAAACATGTATATATGTTAAATATAAATTTTATTTATTTAATGTTATTAATAAGGATATTAATTATCATTATTATTTTATTGGAATCTACCAAGACCTATATTGTTATTTTATTCTCATGATATGGAGATAAATCTAAATATATTTTTTATAATATTTTATAGTATCTTATTTACGTATTTTAGCCTAAATCGATTTTTCCATATTTTTATGAATTTATCAAATATTAGTTTTACCAATAAAAATATAGCTTCCATCTAAGGAGGATATCTAAAAAAATCGAGGGTTTTACCTAAAGCAATCTTTATATTTTTATATATTTATCTCAAAGCTAGTTTTACCATAAAATATTTTATCAAGTATTATAAATAGTTTTTCTAAATTTCCTCCGACTATCCTTCCGTCCATGACTAATCCCATTTTTCCTAATCTCCCGTCAATTCTAGACAACCTTATGTCCACCCTAACTAAATTGACCCTTCTGGACCCAATGGAATTGTCCGTACTACCATCAAAGGTCACCTTGTATAGTTGTTGTACCGACATCGCAATTCGTGTCACATTGATCATTACAGCACACCAGGCGTCCTACCAGGCAAGACATCTTGTCATTTGCTGTTTATTTATTCTAGCTCATATTTCATGCATTATTTTTTTATGCAAAATAAACTGTGATACACGGCATAACCTGTTAGAACTTACTGTTCATTTATATTTCATGCTATGTATTATTTTTCTTACACATTAAACCTATATTTAAGGGACCACCTTGTGTGTTGCATTCATGGCCTTGACACGTTGTACCACGAAGTTGTGTGTCGCATGTAGAACACGGACGTACGTGATTGGCTGGCCACCAATACGTACAAGTCGTGCGATAGGAATAACCGCTAATAGAGGTTGCATGCTAGTTTGACTTAGCGGTTATAGAGGTTTACTGTTGTGGATACAACATAATAGGCATTGGGTGGGAAGAACGGTTCCTTAATGTATGGGTAATATATGCACTGTCCTGATTGCCGGTTATCTCCAATGGGAGGTACGGTCCTGATAGCCGGTTATCTCCAGTGGGAGGTACAGTCCTGATTGTCGGTTATCTTCAGTGGGAGATATGGTCTTGATTTCTGATATTCCTGATCCGGTCCATACGTCAATGGTTTGTTTTTATTGCATATTCACTATAGTACGGTTAGGTACCCTATTGCATGCGTCCCTTATTTATTTGAGCAATACTTATTCAGTTTATAGGGCATGATATTATGTGTCTTGTTACGTCCCTCTCAGGACCTGATTATCTCTCCAGGTGTGTGCTCTTGTCTTTCGCAGGTGTTCTAGCTCTAGCCGTGATCATCACTATTTCTTCGAGGATGATTGCATTTGGATCGTCTTCGCTTCGCTCGCCAAAATCATTCTTTTGTATATCATATATTTCTCCATATTTGTTGGTAGTGGATTTGTCTCCGCCCAACATATTGTACAAATACATTTCCATAGATGATTATATGAATTCTTTATTTTCCTTTATTTTGTGGATAAAATTAGTTGTTATAGTTTCTACTGCATATTACAGCTTATATATACATAGAAGGCCCTGTACTTCGTATGTATACAGCTGGCATGTCTATGTTCCTAGTCCTACGTATTTTGGGACTGGGGCGTTACAGCGTTGGTACAGCGTTTTAGTAGCTGTATCGTAATAGAATCGAAGGGAACGCCTCCTGACTGAGACAGCTTCTTTCAGGTCTTCTGGGAGAATTCCGTAGACAGCGAAGTCGATGAACGGGAACCTCCAGTCTCGGACATTGATACCAGTACTTGTTGACATGGCATGGGCCATTTGTGAGCATAGGTTGTTTTTAGGACAGACCAAGTCTCGACCAACTACCGTGACGTAGTGTTGAGTCCCGAGGTATAAAACCCCAAAAATTTTGGATTATTTTATTTATTTATTTATTTGGCTTAAATAGGATTTTATGAAATTTGTGAATATCTTTAAATTAAATAGTTATTATTATAGATGACCTTAGCCATGGTTGAGTTTGAATATACAAGACGATTAAAAAGTATGGCATGCCTAGCATTGTTGGGTGCTTTAACTAGCATGCTAGCCATGTTAGGAGTGTCATGGTCATATAGTAGTCCCTTGTATGTTAACCATTCAAATCATGGAACAAGTCGTAATTTTTATTTAAATAATTAGTAAGAAAGCCGTTATGACTTTTTAGGAGACTCGGTTGCGATAAACCTTTCCAAACCTCTTCCAAGTCGAAACCAACCCTATGTAGACATGTTGGACATTAATATATATTAATAATTATATTTATTTGTATTTAATAGAGATTTTGTAGTATAATTATATAGATAGAATTAAATAGTTCTATATTAGGAAACCCCTTCTTAAATCCTCAATCCAATCAACTAGCCAACTCACCAAACAACCAAATCATGCCAAGTGGACCCCCACCATATTAATTTGGCCAAGCAAACCCCCTATGGCTTAATGCATCAAATTAAATAGAATTTAAATCCTAGATTGCTTAAAATTCATTTAAGGATATGTTAAATATACCAACTTATCCCAATCCTTAACCAAATCCTAATATTTTTTGTCACGACCCGAACCCACCGTGAGGGTACGAGAACGTAACAACGCCCAGCCTATGCCGCAGTGTCGGCGGTAGAACGCTGTTCTAGGTCATGAACTATAACTACATAACGTGAAATATACTCTCCAGAAGGAGGCCAACACCGAGGTACAACTCAATCACAATCTAAGGTAGAATGTAGCACGATAGAAATAGATAAGAAATCCTCAACTGAGGTACAGCAGAAATGGAATACAAGTCTCAACATCTCTAAAATATACAACTCTGAAAATAACACAACAGCTAAACATGAAAAGAAAGAACAGTTTAAGCTATCTACACTATACAAGGTATCATCCTGAGCAGCTGCCTGAACCTCCCAGGGGTCCAGGTCGCGAGTGTCAACTAGGCAAACTCCAAGTAAGGGTGCAGGGTTCCTCATCATCCTCTGTAAAAATTTTAACAGGTCCAGTCAGGACGGGAGCGAGCACAAAATATCTCACGCAGTTCATATCATATTAGGAAATATAAAGCATGCAATAGAGTAAGGTACATGAAACGCTGAAAGAAAGAAGTGTATGAAAAACAGTAGAGATTTGATAACAAAAAATATCTAAATATAATAAGTAAGAACTGTAAGCCTAGTGTGATTTAGAGTACAATATGGTTATGTAAACGGTCTAGAAAATACAATGGTAACTCCATTGTACGTGGGTGTACAATAGACATATACAATAGTTATACAATCTTGTACAATAGGATTTGAGTACATAACCAATTCTACTCCCCGTCCCCAATCAATACACAAGGATCCACTCCAGTTACGTTATCTTGCACAATAGTGTACAATGTTATACAATGGATGTACAATATTATACAATAGATGTACAATGTTATACAATAGTTGTACAATGTTATACAATAGTGTACAATGGTCTATTCCTGGGACTCATGTGATACTGAGAGTACAATATGCACAAGGAGTATACAAGGATATAGGTATTCAATAAATACAATATGGAAGTGAAACGCACATCACAATATGTATCTAGTGAATACAAGGGGATAACATCCCAAAAAGAAGATCCGTATAGTACCAATCCGTGATAACAACGTGTCAGCATCAAGTACAGTAATCTAGAGCAAGAATGTAAATCCAGACAAGTATGAAACTGTCAGAGAATGTACTCACCTCGTATCTGAATGTCTGAAGTAAATGTACTGTCCGAGATGAGGTATCTGACTCCTAGTTAGAGCAACACAAGTCAAGATGTATACAGGGGATGATAATAGTAATCTACAATGCGTCTGCATGCTGTCTAGGTCAAACTAGACTAAAGTCAACACTTGGTCAACTCCAGTCAACTATACTAGTCAAACTAGGTCAAGCCTAAGCCAAACAAGTCTAACAAGTCTCACTAGGCCTAACCAAGCCTAGGCTAGCATCACACACCAATCACAAGCCACACAATTTATCCTTCATACATATATAATACATATATACTCATTATATATAAGGCATACCTATATATATAGGGAATTCATCCATGGCTATATGCCCACATATATATGTATATTCACATATTTATTCATACACACACATTACATATATATATTTCATATATTATATATATATAGGCATACAACATATAGGGGTTTACATTGACTGATTTTAGGGGGAAAAGGACTGATATATAGGCTAGACTTGGGACAAAATATCAATGAAGTGTTAAAGAAAAACAGTGGGCATATTAGAAAAACAGGAAAAACAAGAAACAGTTAGTGTACATGTGTCATAGGAGTGTGTGTGATCTTATAAGAGTGGGAAGCTGTCCCTGAGTGACAGGGAGCTAGGGTGTGTGTGTGTGTGAACATGGAGGTGTACATGAAAAGAGAAATCAACACTAGTTATGAGTTTACACTACACATGGCACAAAGCTAACCCATCTACATTACACATGTATTATACTTAACATGCATGGCTACAAGTATACATCTATACATTAGAGTAGAGACTATTTAAGTTATAACTAACATGCATCTATACTTTACATAAATCTATAAATATTATAGCAATCATTTAGAGAAGGGTTACATGGCATGGTGGTTGATATAGAGTGGGGTGTCCTTGTGCAGAGGGTGAAGTTCATTCTCAGTTTAGTTCCACATTTACATATAAACTAAAGTGAGCTATCCCATAAACTGGTGTAACTAACCACATAAAATGAACTATGTTATCTGAAATCTGCCATTAGACCAACATCCCATATGCATATAGCTCATGTATTGTCTAATACTAAAATTAACTAACATTTCGAATTAAGGGGTTGAAGGTTAACATTACATTCATAGACATTCTACTATATTAAAAACTAAAATTGGCTTGGCAATAGGAAAAGGAAGGTATATATGCTTACATGGACAGTTCAGTGTTCGAACAACCTAAAATGAACTAACATTCAATCTAAATATCAGCTATGCATTGGTTCTATGTCTACATATGAAATCTGATATTGTATTTACAATATTTATACATTATGCATTCATATCTATCATTACATATATACCTTGTATTTATATCTAGCATTCATTATATACTTTCATGCATGCATTGTATATCATTCTTTCATTCATGTATTTACGTATTGCTTACATATATTACATTAATTGCATTCCTACATGCTTGCATTCAACCATATATATACATTAATGTAAATATAATATATATCATATATATATTATTTCATTCATCTAACATATCATGCATTACATACTCTATATTCATTTAATATCCATACTACATAGGCTCATAGGTTACACAAAATGCATATATCGTATAGTCACTCTTTTACTTAAAACTAATAATGTACCAATTGGGCATTCACTAAATTCTAGGATTAAAGTATGTTTGTAGTACTTCGTGTTAGCTTTCCGAAACTTCAAACGGATCGCATTTTCGTGTCCGGAAGCTCCCGGAATCGCGAAAATACCGAAACGCGTTCGTCTTTCGTACAGCTGACACTCAAATAATTCTACAGAAAGTTACAGAAAGAATTTGGCTTATTAAAATATATATTTGGAAAGCTAACTTCGATATGGTTCTTTTAAAAAAATAGAAGATAAATCGGAGTTTTAAGCTAAAAGTTATGATATTTCTAAGTTGCTATTGCTACTAAAAACGTGGATAAAAATTATGACGAATTTGGGTAGTTTGAGACAAAAGAACACAAGTATATAACATAATATATCAAGAACTCACTCTCTACACTAATATATATATATATGAGACACTATAGAACACATCTTCAATACAAAAATATGAGATTAAACATGTAATAATTCATTCATACATAACAACAACACTTAGTGTGTCCAAATTTGGGGTTTTCCCACATGGACACAACCACAACACAAAGGACACTCCTATTGTAGTGCCCCGTCCCTACATCGTGCCCCGTACTTGTCCACGGGGTGCGCGAGAAAGGAACACTGTCGCTATCAATTCGATCGGGACCGATAGGTCGGGACCGGCCGAGTCGATCGAACGGGAATGGTTGAATTAAGATCCATTCCTCGTTATGGAATGTCTTCTTCGGAACCAAGTCCCATATTCAGCGGGTTGCGCCTCGAGGATTGGCTCTGCGGCTGAGTCGGGAGAGACCTCCCGTTGCTCTGCTTTTCACGCCGCTTGCGTTGGTTTTGGCTTTGTTTTCTGAATGCGTTTTCGTGAATGTTTTCGATGGTTTTCATGGCTTGCATTTCAAACTCGCATTTCCTATCGAACTCCTTGAATAATGCAGTGTTCTAATCGGTTGCTTGTGCGATTTCAGGTAATCGCGTAGGCGACGTCTAGCGCGACCAACAAGTTCCCTCGCCAAGGTAAACTCAAGGTGAGTGGCTGACCCTTCTCTTCTCGACCCTCTTCTTAGGCAAAATCAATAGTGTTGTTGCGAAGGAAAGGATAAATGCAAGGGCACGAACACGGGAAAAAGGATTGAGTTTTCAAAAAGAATGTAGGCTAATGTCTTAATAACTAAAAAGGAAATGTGTCTTCACACGGTTATGGACAACTTGTCGACAAGGCGATAGTTTCCTCGAGCGACAACCCGAGGCCACGGGACCGTTTCGGCCTAGGAGGAAACAGGGTATAGTCGTGCATAAGGTTTCAGCACAGGTTAAGCGGGGACTTGCAACGGAGCTAGCTACTTGCGTTGAAAGGATCCCGATTAACAAAGCTATACGTCCAGGATGGCTTGTGATGCCAGTGACCAAACACATGTAATGTTGCACTTGGAATATAAATGATAACAATGGACAAGGAAGAATATGGTAAGTTTCTAAAGGCGCGGCGCGGTCCGCCGGGGTAAGTTTCAACGTAAAAGTTCACTATGCTTGTCATTACTTGTTTGTAATCCATTAGGATGGTTAGAAACATTCATACTCTAATGTCATATAAACTCTTCAACCAAATGAGAGCTTGGAATTTAAATAGCCACGCACCAGTACAAAGTGTAATGTACTGATCCTCGCTCTCCACGCAGGTACCCCGAACTACGAAGGGCGTGCCAACTAAAAGCTCAAGGCGGCGTGCATTCTTTTGAAGCCTCGTCCGTGTGAAGGCTTGTTTTTCTGGATTTCCTTTTGAAGAAGACCCGCACATCAGTCCAAAGAAAAATGACGACTCGACTTCCCGCCATAGCAGGTGGAAATATGTATTGGTTTTTGCTTGTATAAAAGGGTGTAATGTATGGAACGACTATCTCATCGGCGTTCATTTTTTGTAAGTCGAAGTCATGTTGTAGCCCGCGCGGCAATGATTGTAAAAAGAAGTCTATGTAAAGTTCATATTATCAATGAAAAGTCTATTTCCATTTCAAATGTGTTATTCAATTTCTCTGCGTACTCTAAATTGATGTTGTGTTTCGGATAACCTTATGTATACGCCTTGTGCGATCGCAACTTAGGTTCGCACGGCATCACGCCCGGGGGACGACTATCGATTCTACGGAATCGGGGCGTGACATAATGGTATCAGAGCACGGCTTTACATCCTTTGGCCTCGCGTCTAGAGTTTCAAACCTTTGACCACGCAACGATGAGATAAGTTGTTCCATACAATGAGTCCGTAATAATTTGAGACTGATGCGTTGCCTTCGTATCGCAGAAGTGGCGGAACCCACGGCCGAGCAAGAACAGAGCGCTTCCAGCGGCTCTACTAGCTCGCATCGTCCGCAGGCCGGACCTTCTAACGATACTATCGAAAGGATGCTGCGCATGATGGAGGCACAGCGGAACCAGTCCGAGAACCGACATCAACGAGTAGAGGAACGACAGGCCCAGTTCGAAGCTCGCTTCGACGCGCACATCAAACTTCAACAAAAGCAGATGGATACCCTGCAGCAGATCGTCCAGACGTTTGCGGCCAATGGAAATTCTGCGACGGCACCTACCGTCACCGTGCCTACTACCACCGTGCCGGTGAATCCACCCATTGAAGTCGGCACGGCGGAGCTCGAGCTTCAACCAGCGGCACCAAAAAGGTACAACTTTGAAGTGTCAGAATTCAAGAAGGCGTGCCGCACTTCCTTCAGCGGCACCGAGGGCCCTTCCATTACGATCGACTGGCTGGAAGAACTAGAAGACCACTTCGAGCTTCTCGGCATCGAAGAATCAAAGCAAGTCGCCTGCGCACAACTTCAACTACGGTTGAACGCGCACGACTGGTGGGCCGTGCGCAAGCGAGCGATTCGACCGGACAACACTACCGCGCCGATCTCTTGGGCCACGTTCCGCAAGGCTTTCGAACTCGAGTACCTTCCGTCCGCCGTTCGCCAAGCAAAAGAAAATGAATTCATGTCATTGAAGCAGGGGAGCAGGACGGTAGAACAGTACGCCGCAGAGTTCAATAAATTGTCCAAGTTCGCTGGTGCGTTTCTGCCTACTGAAGAGTGCCGCGTGCGACGGTTCGAAGTGGGACTGCGACACTCTATTGGTGCGCATGTCGACGTCCCGGAGTACAAGACCACGGGCGAGGCTCTAAACCACGCTCTCCGTCTTGAGAGTCTACATCCTTCCGGCGCTGCCGACGTTGTGCGTCACTCTAATCACAAACGTCCTAGCCATACGGGAGGCAACATTCACGCATCAAAGCGTCCGAACCATGGCGGTTACCATGGACATAACTCATCATCACGATGTGCCAAGTGCGGTTCCATTGGACATGAGGCGAGCAACTGCTTGGTCGCCGAGGGGGGATGCTTCTTTTGCGGACAAAAGGGTCACTACAAACAAGATTGCCCTCGGAAAGGAAATCGTAACGCCCCGCCCCAACCACCTCGTCAAGAAAATCGGGGACAGGCGCCCCGACCTCCTCAGCACACTCAACCAGACAACCAAGCCCGACGCCCTAATGCCCAGGGGCGTGTCTTTGCTCTGACTCGAGACGAGGCGTTCGCTTCCGACACGGTCGTGACAGGTATATTGAACTTCAATAATGTACCTGCTCGTGTGTTATTTGATTCAGGCGCATCGCATACTTTTATATCGGCGGACTTCGCCGTCGAGCACAAATTTTCTGTAAAGTTGTTAGATCTTGATCTTAGCGTAAGTATGCCTTCGGGCGTGCCACTACTCACAAATTTAGCTTGCGGGAGAGGAACCATATGTATTGGGGGTCAAAAGATCGGTCTTGATGCGATAGTTCTAGATATGAAGGACTTCGACATCATAATGGGCATGGATTGGCTCGGTCCTTGCAACGCCAACATCGACTGCGCAGGAAAGAGGGTCACCTTCCGCATACCTGGAGTGCCCGAATTCTGCTATTCGTATGGTGAAGCATCGCCGACGTGCATGGTGATCTCGGCAATCTCGGCTCGGAGGCTACTTCATTCTGGATGCGAAGGCTACTTGGCGTCCGTTCGTGACACGAGGCAGGATGGTGCGAACGCGGGTGATACCGACGTTGTGGCAGAATTCCCAGACGTGTTTCCGGATGAGCTACCTGGCATGCCGCCCGATCGAGAGATAGAGTTCACCATCGATACATTCCCCGACGCCCGGCCGATCTCGAAGGCTCCGTATAGGATGGCTCCTGCAGAATTGAAAGAATTAAAGGCACAACTTCAGGAATTGCTCGACAGAGGGTTTATCCGTCCGAGTGTCTCGCCGTGGGGTGCGCCCGTGCTGTTCATAAAGAAGAAGAATGGATCGATGCGACTCTGCATCGACTATCGGGAATTGAATAAAGCCACCGTCCGAAACAAATACCCCCTGCCCCGCATCGACGACTTGTTCGACCAGCTCCAAGGTGCAACCGTGTTTTCGAAGATTGATCTGCGATCGGGTTATCACCAACTCAAGGTCAAGCCAGATGACGTGCCGAAGTCTGCCTTCCGCACTCGTTATGGCCACTACGAGTTCTTGGTAATGCCGTTCGGTCTGACAAACGCCCCTGCCGTCTTCATGGATCTAATGAATCGGGTGTTCCGTCCGTTCGTTGACAAGTTCGTAGTAGTCTTCATCGACGACATCCTCGTCTACTCGAAGGATCGAGCGCAACATGCAGAGCATCTGCGGACGGTACTCCAAACCCTTCGAGAGAATCAGTTGTATGCGAAGATGAGCAAGTGCGAGTTCTGGCTAGACAGCGTCTCATTCCTTGGGCACATCATCTCCGCCGCGGGCATCGCAGTCGATCCGAAGAAAGTCGAGGCAGTTGCTGATTGGAAACGGCCCGCATCAGTTGGCGAAATTCGAAGCTTTCTAGGCTTGGCGGGATACTACCGACGCTTCGTGAAGGACTTCGCGAAGATTGCATCGCCGTTGACTCGCCTCACCCAGAAAGGAGTCGCATTCAAGTGGTCAGACGACTGTGAAGCTTCCTTCCAGGAGCTCAAACAACGGCTCGTTTCGGCCCCGATACTTGCTCTTCCTGAAGGGACGGAGGGATTTCAAATCTTCAGCGATGCTTCTGGCCAGGGCTTGGGGTGTGTGCTCATGCAGCGAGATAAGGTGATATCTTTTGCTTCCCGGCAGTTGAAGCCGCACGAGAAGAACTACCCCACGCACGACCTAGAACTAGCGGCAATTGTGTTCGCATTGAAGCTGTGGCGTCACTATCTCTATGGCGTGGCGTGCAGGATTTATACGGACCACAAAAGCCTCAAGTATCTCTTCACCCAGAAAGAACTGAATTTGCGGCAGAGGCGATGGCTCGAACTAATCAAAGACTATGACTTATCAATCGACTACACGCCGGGCAAGGAAAATGTGGTAGCGGATGCGCTGAGCCGAAAGTACTTAGCTTCATTATGCATCAACGATCGACTGCTGCGTGACTTAGAAGGAATGGGCATTGAACTTCGAGTTCGTTTCAGAGACGTGAAACTGGCGCAACTGCGGGTGGAACCGAGCCTACTGGAGAGGATCAAGTCTGCACAGAAGGACGACCCCTACCTGGAGAAGATGCGGAAGCTGATATCGACAGGGAAAGCGTCTGACTTTGCAGAGGACGAGTCGGGAGTGTTACGCGTGAAGGGACGGCTATGCGTACCGGACGACGTAGAACTCAGAAAGGAGATAATGACGGAGGCACACTATGCAAAATATTCTTTGCATCCTGGCAGCACCAAGATGTATAAGGACCTCCGCGTTGTCTTTTGGTGGCACGGCATGAAGAGGGACATAGCGCTCTTTGTGTCAAAATGTATGGCCTGTCAGCAAGTCAAAGCCGAGCACCAGCGACCGGGCGGGGAGATGCAGAACCTTGCCATTCCAGAGTGGAAGTGGGATCACATCACTATGGACTTCGTTGTTGGCTTGCCGAGGACGCCGCGGGGAAATGACGCCGTCTGGGTCATCGTCGATCGACTAACCAAGTCAGCGCACTTTATCGCCATCAAAGTTACTTGGAACGTCGACCGCCTTACTCAGATATATATTGATGAAATAGTTCGGCTGCACGGGGTCCCAGTTTCTATCGTCTCGGATCGGGATGGACGGTTCGTAGCACGTTTCTGGAGTAGTCTACATTCAGCACTGGGGACCAAGTTGAAGTTCAGCTCAGCTTATCATCCTCAGACTGACGGCCAAACAGAGCGGGTGAACCAAATTCTCGAAGACATGTTGCGACTCTGTGCTATCGACTTGAAGTCAAGTTGGGACGTCCATCTACCGCTGGCCGAGTTTGCATACAACAACAGCTATCAGTCCAGTATCCAAATGGCGCCGTATGAAGCTTTGTACGGCCGGAAGTGTAGATCGCCCATTTGCTGGGATAAAGTCGGGGAACGGCAGATACTTGGTCCGGAGCTGGTGGAGCAGACTGTGCAGAAGGTCAAATTGATACGAGAAAGATTGAAGATAGCACAAAGCCGGCAGAAAAGCTATGCCGACACGCACCGACGCCCCCTCGAGTTCTCGGAAGGCGACCATGTATTCCTGAAGGTGATACCTATGCGTGGAGTATCCCGGTTCGGTGCGAAAGGAAAGTTGAGCCCAAGATTTGTTGGCCCGTTCGAAATATTGAAGCGAGTCGCCCCGGTAGCTTACCAAATCACCTTGCCGCCTGCATTGTCAGAGGTACATGACGTCTTCCACGTCTCGCAATTGCGGAAGTACGTGCACGATCCGGGGCATGTGGTAGATTTGGGTAAGCTGGACCTGAAGGCGGACTTATCATATGTCGAAGAGCCGGTGCAAATCTTGGAGCGCAAGGATAAACTTCTCCGCAACCGTGCTATTCCACTAGTCCGCGTCCTCTGGAGAAACCATTCCGTCGAGGAGTCGACTTGGGAGCTTGAGTCAGAAATAAAGGAGAAGTTCCCTTCATTGTTCTCGTAGAGGTAGGTTCTATTTTAAGTTTCGAGGACGAAACTTTTTCTTAGTTGGTTATGGTGTAGTGCCCCGTCCCTACATCGTGCTCCGTACTTGTCCACGGGGTGCGCGAGAAAGGAACACTGTCGCTATCAATTCGATCGGGACCGATAGGTCGGGACCGGCCGAGTCGATCGAACGGGAACGGTTGAATTAAGATCCATTCCTCGTTATGGAATGTCTTCTTCGGAACCAAGTCCCATATTCAGCGGGTTGCGCCTCGAGGATTGGCTCTGCGGCTGAGTCGGGAGAGACCTCCCGTTGCTCTGCTTTTCAGGCCGCTTGCGTTGGTTTTGGCTTTGTTTTCTGAATGCGTTTTCGTGAATGTTTTCGATGGTTTTCATGGCTTGTATTTCGAACTCGCATTTCCTATCGAACTCCTTGAATAATGCAGTGTTCTAATCGGTTGCTTGTGCGATTTCAGGTAATCGCGTAGGCGACGTCTAGCGCGACCAACAAGTTCCCTCGCCAAGGTAAACTCAAGGTGAGTGGCTGACCCTTCTCTTCTCGACCCTCTTCTTAGGCAAAATCAATAGTGTTGTTGCGAAGGAAAGGATAAATGCAAGGGCACGAACACGGAAAAAAGGATTGAGTTTTCAAAGAGAATGTAGGCTAATGTCTTAATAACTAAAAAGGAAATGTGTCTTCACACGGTTATGGACAACTTGTCGACAAGGCGATAGTTTCCTCGAGCGGCAACCCGAGGCCACGGGACCGTTTCGGCCTAGGAGGAAACAGGGTATAGTCGTGCATAAGGTTTCAGCACAGGTTAAGCGGGGACTTGCAACGGAGCTAGCTACTTGCGTTGAAAGGATCCCGATTAACAAAGCTATACGTCCAGGATGGCTTGTGATGCCAGTGACCAAACACATGTAATGTTGCACTTGGAATATAAATGATAACAATGGACAAGGAAGAATATGGTAAGTTTCTAAAGGCGCGGCGCGGTCCGCCGGGGTAAGTTTCAACGTAAAAGTTCACTATGCTTGTCATTACTTGTTTGTAATCCATTAGGATGGTTAGAAACATTCATACTCTAATGTCATATAAACTCTTCAACCAAATGAGAGCTTGGAATTTAAATAGCCACGCACCAGTACAAAGTGTAATGTACTGATCCTCGCTCTCCACGCAGGTACCCCGAACTACGAAGGGCGTGCCAACTAAAAGCTCAAGGCGGCGTGCATTCTTTTGAAGCCTCGTCCGTGTGAAGGCTTGTTTTTCTGGATTTCCTTTTGAAGAAGACCCGCACATCAGTCCAAAGAAAAATGACGACTCGACTTTCCGCCATAGCAGGTGGAAATATGTATTGGTTTTTGCTTGTATAAAAGGGTGTAATGTATGGAACGACTATCTCATCGGCGTTCATTTTTTGTAAGTCGAAGTCATGTTGTAGCCCGCGCGGCAATGATTGTAAAAAGAAGTCTATGTAAAGTTCATATTATCAATGAAAAGTCTATTTCCATTTCAAATGTGTTATTCAATTTCTCTGCGTACTCTAAATTGATGTTGTGTTTCGGATAACCTTATGTATACGCCTTGTGCGATCGCAACTTAGGTTCGCACGGCATCACGCCCGGGGGACGACTATCGATTCTACGGAATCGGAGCGTGACACCTATGACCTCCAAATGGACACGAAATGGACACAAATGGAGATACAACCATGGGAGTCATTCCTATAGGTTCAAAATAGACCTATATGCATGAGAAAATGAAAAGGAGAAGGGATTTATACCTCCCGGTAGATCGAATCGAAGAAAAGCCTTCCCGGAGCGACACCGACACGTAAAGATTCCAAAAGGACACGAACGAGCTCCGAATCCTCCCAAACTTGGGTAGCTTCCTCCTTGGCTAGAATGGAGAAGGAAAGAAGAAGATTTGGTGGCGAAATAGAAGGATTTTGTGGAGAAATTGCTAGGGATTGCTCTCTAGGAATTTGGGGAAGAACAAGAGAGAGAGTGTGGATGAGAATAATGAAATGAACTTGAGCCTATCCTCTCCCAAAGTGGCTGGCCATATGGGGCTATTTGTCCTATTATGGTAAGGTCCAAAATGCCCTCCACTAACCTATTCTATTAGTATTAGGAAAAGGGCTAATTGGTTGGGGCTAAATTAGTCATTCTAAAGTCTCTAATCACACTAACCTTATCCATAATAATTATTCTAACCTCTAACTAAAATATTTCTATCATGTGGGCCATGGCTAACTAATGTGTGGGTCCACTAAAGTCAACACTACCCCCGGGTCCCCGTTTCAAGTCGGATTGAGCTGAAATTCGAACCCGACTCAAATAACCCCAAAATAATATCATAAATAATAAAATAAATTTCAAAAATATTTTAAAAATACAAAATGACAAAAATACTCCTGTTCCTAAAAATTAGGGGTGACAAATTTCTCGAAATTAAAACCAAACAATAGTAAAATATCAAAATCACAAGTCATAATTTTAAATAGTTTAAAAATGATTAAAAATCACCAAAAATTATAATATGAAATAATTATCAATAAATAATAATTATAATTACAAAATTTTAAAACTACCCTCATCTGGAAAACTGGGTGTTACATTTCTTTCCCCACCTTGTGGCCGACCACTTCTCCCTATCTCCCTCTCTATTTTCGGCAGCAATCCCCCTTCTTATAGCCTCCACACATCATCCCTTCATTATACATCTTTTTCTCCTTCACAAAAACTCATCTCCTCCACCATACATCTATCCAACCCCTCAAAACAAACCCTAAAAAACTCCATCCCCGCATCCAACCCTCTATAGCCATTATCAACTCTCCCATACTCATCAAGAGAGGTTTAGCAAGCGAGGATAGCGGAAAAGATTGGAGCTATGGTGAAGAGAAGTCATCACCACCCTTTCTAGCAAGGATCTTTGGTAAGAACCCTAATCTTTTCTTCTAAAAACTTTTGCTAAAATTCTATAGAATATATGTTATTAAATCTGTAGAAATTATATTTTGATGAATTTTGTTATATTTAATCATCCATAAAAGTTTCATGTATTATAGGCATAATATCCATGTTCCGGTAGGGTCAAAATTAACACCATTTGTGAAGGAACTACTAGTTATTGATGCCTATTCTTGAAACTGAATTTTATGTGTATTCATATACATAAATTAGGATTTTTAAGTATTTTTTTATGAATTTAGCAACTCAATTCTGGTCGAGAAAATTATGGGTCAAAACTAGCTAATTTCGGGCGACCTGCTGACCTAGAATGACCCAAACTTGTAGTATAATCTTACCCTTGTATCTCTGATGTTATTCTGGAAAATAAAGTATTTAACTTCTGTTTAAATTTTATTTTTGGGTTATTTTATCAATTATGAGTAATTAACAATGTTCCAGACAAGTTTCGGGTTAACTAGCTAACTTAGTAATCAACTAGTCATAAATGTCTTTAGAAATATTAGTTCTATAATTTTAGAGTTAATTCTATATAAAATTAGTTTAAATAATATTTTAATTATTTTTATATGATTTCTAAGTATAGTATTGAAGTAGGGTCATAACTGACTAATTGGGAGTTGGAAACCCAAAAAAAACTGTGTTCGGTGTCTCGTGGAGCATGTATGTGGTTGTATAGGTCTAAAGGGTCCCATGAGAAATTGAATATAATCTTAAAAAATTATCTTGACTAATTAAGTCATATTGTAAGTTCATGAGAAGTGGCTTAATTTAGTTAATTAATTATCTAGGAGCGCCGGGTTCCAGAGGCGTGGACACGGGAGCGAAACTTCATCCTCACATTGCGGAACCAGACAAGTAAACCTTGCCAGCTTGTACAGTATAATTTATATGCATGTTCATTATCTCGCTGCTGTTCTTTTCCTTACATTCGTGATTGCTTTATTCCATGTCTAGTACACTCATCCTGTTATAGTTTTACTTGACATGTTTCTAGTCGCCTGCACATTCTTGTTCCTTCCTCTTATGATAGTTCCATCTGTTGCACTGTGTTAGTTCATATGTATTCCTTGATAGAGTCGTCTAGTCCTACACCATGATTTCCTCGACTTGATTATAACTTGACTTGACTTGACATGACTTGAGTAGGACTTGACTTTGATATTCTATAGATTGTGAGTACTTGCATTGACTACGGTCTATAGGATTTTTATACTAGGATTGGCTACCGTCTTGGTCGTGAGTACTTGCCTTGACTGCGGTTGAGACACTATAGATTGTGAGTACTTACCTTGACTGCAGTCTATAGTTTTGACCTATTAGCCATTTCTAGTATGGTATGCCAGCGTCTTAGGATTCTTGTGTTTAGATCTTGAGTCTTGGTTCATTTAGTCTCGTTGGATATCCTTGATTGTTCCTTATTTCTTTGTATATTTGTACTGTTACATGTTGGCTTGTATATTATGTATCTTGCTAGTCCTCTGAGGACCTGATGATCTCTTCAGGTAGCGGATTGCACGGAGTTAGTTAGTTGAGCATGTAGTAGTTGACTTAGTCTGCATGATTCAGGTATTTTGTTAGTATTATCGATTTATTATCTTCTCGTGCTTTATATTCTATACCATGATATACTCTGCTTATTGTATAGACTTATATCATTCTTGGAGTCTAATCGGACAATATGATAATGGGCTGCAGGCCATGACCCATACTTGTTCATTCTTGCTTTATATGATTCTTGTGGATTGAGATATAGTTTAGATTAGACATGATACCATAACCTTGACAGCTTATACGTACTCTAGTCGGGCTGGAGTCTGCTCGATATGTAGCTGGCTTGCTCACGAGCTCGCGTCCGAAAACTGGATACGAGTTGTGACAATTTTTTGTGGTGGCCCATGCAGGTTAGAGCATATCGTATCGGTTACGTAACTCTACTGATACGAGCCTGCGAATATGACTAAACCTTTAGAAATCTCAATCCACTTTGTCTTGAAAAATTCTCTTAGAAATTTTCCTACCACCCTTGAACTTCATATTTACTCTCGATTACTCTTCCTTTGCTTTCTCGTATCCTTGATTCTTGTCCCTTCCTATTTCGGAGCGATGAATAATCGTGCTATATAGGATTTATCAAAAAAATTCTTAAGTTATAGTGTAAGTTTGCTTATTATATTGTGATTGCTTGATAGATAAGGAGAATTATAGATGCCTTAGGGCATCATGTGTTTGATGAGGTAGTTTGACCAAAGGTGGGTAGACGTTCTATAAATGGCTAAATGATCATACTAGGTTACGCCCTTTATGGTAGTCGTTTGATCAAGAATAGAGTAGTAGTTTTAGAGTAGAGACTGACCCTGTACTAGAAGAACCTAAATATAGGCTAACCCAGCCCATTTAGCATTATGTCCTACCAGTTGTAAAGTTAGGATTAGACAGATTGGTAGGTATCACTTAGATTGATTAGGTGAAATGAGACTTATATAGTTGTGACAATAATATGGTTAGGAGGGCAAAACTTCAACGTCATTATTGTAAGACCGCTGGTACCAAGAATACTGACTAGAGATAACCATCAATAGTTTTATGATAGAGATGTAGTAAACCAAATTATTTAGGATTGATTATTACTTGAGTTATTAGGAGACACCGTAGTGACCTAGCGTATTCTTTGAACTATTCGTAGTTACACTAGCGCGGTTCTTTGTTAGTGAGCCTAATTTTAATTTCGAGAACGAAATTCTTTTAAGGTGGGTAGGATGTAAAACCCCAAAAATTTTGGATTATTTTATTTATTTATTTATTTGGCTTAAATAGGATTTTATGAAATTTGTGGATATCTTTAAATTAAATAGTTATTATTATAGATGACCTTAGCCATGGTTGAGTTTGAATATGCAAGACGACTAGAAAGTATGGCATGCCTAGCATTGTTGGGTGCTTTAATTAGCATGCTAGCCATGTTAGGAGTGCCATGGTCATATAGTAGTCCCTTGCATGTTAATCATTCAAATCATGGAACAAGTCGTAATTTTTATTTAAATAATTAGTAAGAAAGCCTTTATGACTTTTTAGGAGACCCGGTTGCACTAAACCTTTCCAAACCTCTTCCAAGTCGAAACCAACCCTATGTAGACATGTTGGACATTAATATATATTAATAATTATATTTATTTGTATTTAATTCAGATTTTGTAGTATAATTATATAGATAGAATTAAATAGTTCTATATTAGGAAACCCTTTCTTAAATCCTCAATCCAATCAACTAGCCAACTCACCAAACAACCAAATCATGTCAAGTGGACCCCCACCATGTTAATTTCGGCCAAGCGAACCCCCCATGGCTTAATGCATCAAATTAAATAGGATTTAAATCCTAGATTGCTTAAAATTCATTTAAGGATATGTTAAATATACCAACTTATCCCAATCCTTAACCAAATCCTAATATTTCTTTCCCCACCTTGTGGTCGACCACTTCTCCCTATCTCCCTCTCTATTTTCAGCAGCAATCCCCCTTCTTATAGCCTCCACACATCATCCCTTCATTATACATCTTTCCCTCCTTCACAAAAACTCATCTCCTCCACCATACATCTATCCAACCCCTCAAAACAAACCCTAAAAAACTCCATTCCCGCATCCAACCCTCTATAGCCATTATCAACTCTCCCATACTCATCAAGAGAGGTTTAGCAAGCGAGAATAGCGAAAAAGATTGGAGCTGTGGTGAAGAGAAGTCATCACCACCCTTTCTAGCAAGTATCTTTGGTAAGAACCCTAATCTTTTCTTCTAAAAACTTTTGCTAAAATTCTGTAGAATATATGTTATTAAATCTGTAGAAATTATATTTTGATGAATTTTGTTATATTTAATCGTCCATAAAAGTTTCATGTATTATAGGCATAATATCCATGTTCCGGTAGGGTCAAAATTAACACCATTGTGAAGGAACTACTAGTTATTGATGCCTATTCTTGAAACTGAATTTTATGTGTATTAATATACATAAATTAGGATTTTTAAGTATTTTTACATGAATTTAGCAACTCAATTTTGGTCGAGAAAATTATGGGTCAAAACTAGCTAATTTCGGGCGACCTGCTGACCTAGAATAACCCAAACTTGTAGTATAATCTTAACCTTGTATCTCTGATATTATTCTAAAAAATAAAGTATTTAACTTCTATTTAAATTTTATTTTTGGGTTATTTTATCAATTATGAGTAATTAACTATGTTCCAGACAAGTTTCGGGTTAACTAGCTAACTTAGTAATCAACTAGTCATAAATATCTTTAGAAATATTAATTCTATAATTTTAGAGTTAATTCTATATAAAATTAGTTTAAATAATATTTTAATGATTTTTATATGATTTCTAAGTATAGTATTGAAGTAGGGGAATAACTGACTAATTGGGAGTTGGAAACCAAAAAAAACTGTGTTCGGTATCTCGTGGAGCCTGTATGTGATTGTATATGTCTAAAGGGTCCCATAAGAAATTGAATATAATCTTAAAAAATTATCTTGACTAATTAAGTCATATTGTAAGTTCATGAGTAGTGGCTTAATTTAGTTAATTAATTATCTAGGAGCGTCGGGTTCCAGAGGCGTGGACACGGAAGCGAAACTTCATCCTCACATTGCGGAACCAGGCAAGTATACCTTGCCAGCTTGTACAGTATAATTTATATGCATGTTCATTATCTCGCTGCTGTTCTTTTTCTTACATTCGTGATTGCTTTATTCCATGTCTAGTACACTCATCCTGTTATAGTTTTACTTGACATGTTTCTAGTCGCCTGTACATTCTTGTTCCTTCCTATTATAATAGTTCCATCTATTATACTGTGTTAGTTCATATGTATTCCTTGATAGAGTCGTCTAGTCCTACACCACGATTTCCTCGACTTGATTTGTCATGTCCCGCTTTCCGGATGGAAGGGTGACGTCATAAACACATCCCCAGGCTACGCGCCGAAATTCGCGATTGTCGCCCGTAATCATCAGCATAATGGAAAATACAAGAAATTTTTATGGTATTAAAATATAGTATAGCTATATTACAGGAAACTTTTTCAACAATGCTTTTACAAGTTTATTACAAAAGTAATTTACAAGGTTACTACGATAGTGCTGGTCATAACTGTAGGTAATCCAGACAATTTACTCCTCGTTGTAGCGCGGCGATACTTCGGCACGGGCGTCTTCTTCTTCACCTAGTGAACAAATACTAGGTCGTTTAGACTACGACAAGCAAGTCCTCGGCCAAGAACGGTGAAAGTTAACAAAATAATGAATATGTAGTTTTAAAAGAGGAGACATTGCACTGCTATATATATATATATATATATATATGCTTTAGTAAAATATGAATGAAATCAATATCCTACTCCATGAATGATAAGATTTCCGAGCTTCCCTTGAGCTTTTAATAGGAATTGCTTCCCTTGAGCAATTAAGGACACTGTCCACTCATAATAGGCAGCGTTGTTTCTGGAGTAAGATTTAAAATTTAATGAGATACAGTTTTGAGAACAATACTCCGAATAATCCTCTAAATATTTCCCGTGAACAATTCCGTTAACCTGGGATCAGATTGTGATTTCCGAGCCTCCCTTGGGCTAAAGAGACATCTATTGATGTTACTGTCAAATAGATGAAATTGATTCACGAGCCTCCCTTGGGCTAGTACACCCTAGTCGTAACTAGATGTACTGATTCACGAGATTCATGAAATACTGATCAGCTTTTGTTATTTATGTTACGGGATATCTAGGGATATTCAGTTGTTCTTCCCTCCCAAATGCTTTCAAAAATTTCTGAATGTCAGAAATTAGTCTATCTCCTAAATTTCTCAAAAATTTCGGCAGAGTCTCCTTTGTATTTAGGAGCCCCAAAAATTTACAAAAACATATATATGACAAAAGAGAAATATGGGCTCGCCGACCCCTTCGGTGGAACAACTCTCAACACCGGAATTACGCAAGTAATAATTGGGCTCGCCGACCCCTTCGGTGGAGCAACTCTCAACACCGGAACCACGCAAAATAAAAGAACAAAAGGGATTGGAGATTTTTACCTGAGCAAGCAATAGTTACCTTTCTTTTGGCAATTAGTCAGTTCGTGGCTTGCTAGTAGTTTTGCAGTTTGTCAAAATAGAGCAAATATTTATCCAACTATATTAGTTAATATGTAAGACTTTATAACATATAACTATATATATGTATATGTATATATATATATCGTATAGATAGTATAAAGAAAATCAAATCAATCAAAACTCTTCAATATCAACATTTTAAATTTTAGTGCATGATGTAGGAAAATGTAGAAAAGAGACTTATTTCTTAAATATGAACACACAAAATTGAGTACTAAAATAGAGAGAAATACATGGTCCCTTTTTACCTTCCCGGCGTGCGGCCCAGCTGTTCAGTTCTTATGTTATGTCAGATTTACCATTGGAGAGTCTCATATGTTCATATGTGTTCGTTTGTTCATGAAGAATTCAGGTTCAATAGTTCGTGTCCACAACTGGGAGTTCAATAATTTATGTCTGCAATTGATTCCTCCATGTGTGTCCAATCGCATATGCATTTATCCGTGATACGTCCCAATTAATGATTCTAGTGTCTAAGTTTAAATTAAATTCCTTTACCTACGTCTATCAAAATTGAACATTTACTAAAATTAAAATTTGCCAAATTTTAAATATCTTGAAGTGGGTTAAATGCCACCAAATTTCAGAATTTGTAATTAACCATAATTATAGATAATTCCATGACTTATGTTTCAAGAGATGAAAAGATTAATATCTAATTATGAGACTTTAAATATATAATTAACCCATACAAGTTCCAATTCCTAGTATTATCAAAATTATAACATAAAAAGGAAAAATTTGTATATCCTTAACTAAAAATTTCAGAATTAATTATGATTCCTAATTATTCAGAATTAACTAGGATGATAAAAAAATTTATTAGAGAGGAAGGAGGAGAAGAGGACTTGCCTTGGGTTTGAGATGATCTAGGCTTCTCCTCACAAATTCCTATATTAATTCCCATCATAGTTTCAAAATATCCTTCATTAGTAAAGCTTAACCCAAAATTTGTACTTTAGAAGAAATTGGAAAGGAAATTGGGGAGAAAAGTTAGGTTTTACCTAGGTTTTCTCCTTGGAGAGTTGGAGTGGAAGAGGAGGAGATGAAGAAGAGGGGGTGATGGAGATAGCCGGGGGGGCGGACGGCGGGGGGCGGCTGGCGTCTGGCGACGGCGGCGGGCGGCGCTCCGGCCGGCAGCAGCAGCGGCAGCAGCAGCAGTAGTGGTGGTGAGTGGTGGGGTGGGTTGTGGTGTGTGTTTATTTTTGTTTTGTTTTGTTTTTTTTCTTTCCTTCTTTCCTTTGTGTGTGTTTATATAGAAGGGGAAAGGAGGGGTGAGGTGCTGGTGGTATAGGGGTTTAGGTGTGAGTGTGTTTTTGTGTTGGGGGTGTTGGGGGGTTTATATAGAAAAAAAAATTTAGGGTGAAGTGTGTTTGTGTGTGTGTGTGGGAAGTTTAAATGGGGGAGAGTGGTGAGGTGTCCCCCTCCTAAATAAATACAAGGGACACCTTACCCCCTTCTCCATTCTTCATGAAAAATCTATTTGTTTATCTATTTATTTATTTAGTTGAACAAATAATAATAATAATACTATATAAAAGGATAAGAATATGACAAGTCTACTCCCCTTAGAAAAATTTCGTCCTCGGAATTTGAAATAACCAGTACAATAATTGATTGCTAACCTGGTTTATGGAATATATACGGATATTGCCTCCGCATATCTTCTTCCTTCTTCCAAGTTGAATCCCAGGCGAATCCTTGCTCCATGCGACTCGTACTAATGGAATGATCCGATTGTGGAGTACTTTCTCTCTTTGATCCAAGATCCCAATGGGTTTCTGTTCGATCCGTAGTGTAGGCCCAACGGTGATTTCTGAATGGTCGAGTATATGGCTCGGATCCGACACATATCTTCGTAATTGGGAAACATGGAATACATTGTGAACTCCTTCTAGTATTGGGGGTAAAGCAAGTCGATATGATATATTTCCTACTTTTTCCAATATGTCGAAGGGTCCAATGTATCTCGGACTCAGTTTTTCTCTGGTCCCAAATCTGAGGGTTCCCTTGGTTGGTAAAATCTTCAGAAAAACGTGATCTCCAGGTTAAAATTCCAGTATTCTTCGATGCTTATCAGCCCACATCTTTTGTCTATCCTGGGCTGCTTGCAGGTGACTCCTTATTGTCTTGACTATATCCACAGTTTGTGTCACCAGTTCTGGCCCTAACAATTGTCTTTCTCCTACGTCGGTCCAACATACCGGCGATCTGCATTTTCTACCATATAATGCTTCAAAAGGGGCCATTTTGATACTATCGTGATAACTGTTGTTATATGAGAATTCCACCAGATGTAGATGGTCATCCCATGCTCCTCCAAAATCTAAAGTACAAGCTCTCAGCATGTCTTCTAGTGTCTGAATGGTTCTTTCAGACTGGCCGTCTGTTTGGGGTTGGTAGGCGGAGCTAAATTTTAATTGAGTGCCAAGATTTTCTTGCAAGCTTTTCCAGAAGTGTGAAGTAAATCGGGTATCTCTATCCGATACTATACTTACTGGTACTCCATGTTGTCTGACAATCTGTTTCATGTACATTTCTGCCAGTACCTCTGTTGACTGTCCAACTCGAAAAGGAAGAAAACGAGCGGACTTCGTAAGTCTATCCACAATGACCCAAATAGCATTATTACCCCTTTGGGTCCTAGGCAGTCCTGTCACAAAATCCATTGTGAGATGCTCCCACTTCCATTCTGGTATGGGCAATGGCTGAAGAAGTCCGGCTGTCCTTTGATGCTTTGCTTTCACTTGTTGACAGACGAGACATCTGGATACGAATCTGGCGACTTCTCTCTTCATCCCATGCCACCAAAACGTCTGTTTCAAATCTTTATACATTTTAGTGCTGCCCGGATGAATAGAATATGGTGAGTTATGGGCTTCTGTCATGACCTCCATTCTTAAATCTCCACTGGGCACACATAACCGATCTTCGAATCTTAGCGATCCGTCCGGATGCTTTCTTATCCCGGTCTGGAGCCCTGTTTCTGTTTGTTTCCAAATTTTCTGAAGTTTTGAATCATTTTGTTGGGCTTCCTTAATTCTATCTATTAAGGAAGATTGTACTTGTAAGTTTTGCCATATCCCTTCAGTTATCGGGCATATTACTTCAATTCCCATTTTCCTCAAATCCTCAAGGATTTCCTTGGGTGTATTTAAAAAGAAAGCTTCGGGTCTTCTACTTAAGGCATCGGCCACCTTATTAGCCTTGTCCGGGTGATACGTTAATTCTATATCAAAGTCTTTCAATAGCTCCAACCATCTCTTTTGTCTCATATTGATCTCCTTTTGTGTGAAGACATACTTTAAGCTCTTGTGATCGGTGTAGATTTTGATTCTTTCTCCGTATAAATAGTGTCTCCATAACTTGAGTGCAAACACCACTGCTGCAAGTTCGAGATCATGAGTTGGATAATTTCTTTCATGTGTCTTTAATTGTCTGGACCCATATGCTATGACTCTTCCGTGCTGCATCAGTACACATCCTAGACCCTTTTCTGATGCATCACTATATATCTCATATCCACCCGAACCAGATGGTAATGCCAGTATTGGGGCTGAAATTAATCTTTTCTTTAATTCGTCAAATACTGCCTGACATTTCTCTGTCCAGTTAAACTTTTCTTCCTTCCGAGTGAGGTGGGTTAAAGGTTCTGCAATTCTGGAAAAATTCTCTACGAATCTTCGGTAATAACCAGCCAATCCTAAGAAACTTCTGATTTCTGCTACGGACTTAGGTGTCGGCCAAGACTTAACTGCTTTCACCTTCTTCGGATCTACCGAGATGCCTTCTCCACTGACAATATGCCCTAGAAATGGTATTTGATCCAGCCAAAATTCATATTTACTAAGTTTGGCATATAATTGTTCTTCCCGCAGAGTTTACAGCACTATCCTCAAGTGTTTTTCATGCTCCTCTTCACTTTTGGAGTATATAAGAATGTCATCAATGAATACAATCACAAATTTATCCAGATATTGATAAAATACCCGATTCATCAGATCCATAAATATAGCTGGTGCATTTGTCAACCCGAATGGTATAACTAAGAATTCGTAATGCCCATACCGAGTTCTAAATGCAGTCTTTGGAATATCTTCCCTTTTTACCTTCACTTGATGATATCCGGACCTCAAATCAATTTTTGAAAATACCCTTGCCTCTCCTAACTGATCAAACAATTGATCGATCCTAGGTAAGGGATATTTATTTTTGATGGTAACCTCATTCAAGGCCCTATAATCAATCACTAGGCGTAGGGTACCATCCTTCTTTTTCACAAATAATACTGGTGCACCCCATGGCGAAGCGCTAGGCTGAATAAATCCTTTGGATAATAATTCCTTTATTTGTTTGTTTAACTCAGCCAACTCCTCCTTGTTCATTGGGTATATCTTTTTGGCTATGGGTGCAGCTCCAGGTATTAGATCTATAGAGAATTCTACAGCTCTATCAGCGGATAGCCCTGGCAATTCTTCTGGGAATACGTCCTTAAATTCTTCTACTACCCTTGAAAAGGTTTGCTCTGCCACTCCTTGCAGCAGTACTGGTAATTCAAATTTCTCTAATTCCTCTACATTGAATTCATTCTGGTCTCTTACAAATTCATAAGATTCTCCGTCAGGGAGTTGAAAGGAAACTTTCCCCTGACTGCAATCTATGTTGGCTAATGTTGCAGTTAGCCAATCCATACCCAATATTATATCATAGTTGCTTGTTGGGAAAACGAGCAACCGGGTACGAAAAGCTCCTCCACCCAATTTTATGGGACATCTACTACATACCCGACTGACTTCTACTACCCCATTACCGGTGAGGACTTTCAGTGATTTAGGCAGAGGTTGTGACTCTATTTCTTGTTGTGATATAAAAGAAGATGATATAAATGAATGGGTAGCCCCGGAATCAAATAATACTGATGCTGGATATGCAGAAATTAAAATAGTACCTGAAATTACTTCTCCAGGGATATCTGTATCTTCAGTTCCCATCACAAATGCTTGTCCTTGCTTATTCCTCTTTTTGTTATTGTTTTGGGCTTGAGCCGCCCGTTGTGCCTGTTGAAATTGATATGCTTGAGGTGCATAGGGCGGCCTGTGCTAATTTCCATAAGCAATACCTGTTTGTGATGTTGGTGCCTGTATCATGGGTCGAGGTTGGTTTCCTTGAACTGGAAGTCGGTATCCTTGATTGAAGCTTTGTGTGATTGCCCCAGTTGCAGGTTTTTGAGGGCATTGATTGGTTAGGTGATTTCCTGCTCCACACTTCAAACAAAGCCCCAATCTCTTCCTATATACATTTATTTTATGGCCTGGTTTGTGGCAGTAATTACAGACAACGGATCCGTCTGGGTTGCCATTCTGAGGACGCTTAGGTGGTCCCTGCCAATGATTCTTGTTAAAGGATGTCCCCTCCTCAAAAGCCCTCTTAGGTTGTGGAGACCGGAAAGGTTGTTCTTCTTTAAGTATCATTTCTTGG
The DNA here is from genome assembly GCA_029216955.1 of Iris pallida. NCBI lineage: Eukaryota > Viridiplantae > Streptophyta > Magnoliopsida > Asparagales > Iridaceae > Iris > Iris pallida. Next base: position 14,526,960 of record JANAVB010045020.1, read on the forward strand.
TCTCGAGCAGCTTCTGTTGCCTCTGAAAATGTTCGGCACCTATAAGAGGCGACCCTACTTTTCAGTTGGGTCCCAAGTCCTTCTATGAACCTGGATATCTTTGTTTCTTCATCTGCTATCATGTTGGGGGCAAATCGACTAAGCCGGGAAAATTTTGCAACGTACTCATCAACTGTACGTCTCCCTTGTTTCAGATAGTTGAATTGTCGTTCTAATTCTATCCGCGCTGACTTGGGATAGAATCTGTCTTCAAATTTCTTCTTAAATTCTGCCCATGACATGTCCTCGTCTGAATCTTCTGGGTACTCGGCACTCCACCAGTATCCAGCTATGTCTTCCAGCTGGATGCGGATTGCTGGTACCATATCTTCGGGTTTAACTTTGGCAGCCTTCATTAAGCCTTCAATGGTTCTCAGCCATTGACTCGCTTCCATCGCATTTTCAGTTCCTTTAAACTTGGGCGGCCTAAGATCCCTGAACTCTTTTAGGGCCTTATCCTTGGTGTTGTTTGAATTCTGCATTTGTTCTAGTATCGTGGTATTTGTTGCATGGACAGCATTGGCCTGTTGATTATTGGATTCTAATAATTGCTGGAACAAACGGAACATGTCAGCCATGGTTGGCTCAGTTGATGTTTGAGGTGGTGGATTGTTTGATTGAGTATGATTGTCCATATCCTGAAATAAAAGACACAATTCCTCAGGGAATATTCGACTCACAATTGTTCATTCATAACAAGGCGTACAGCAGAGCCATATATATTTTATTAAAATGAGAGTATTACAAAATGTGGTTCCTACTCTCAACTTCACATTTGTTTACATTCTTTTCACTAGTCTACTTATGTCACTCCACCTCCCCAAAATGTGACATAGTATCTATCTCTAACAGTCCCTACTTGTGTACATATCTGCCGATTTCAAAATACCATACAGCAGACACAAAAAGATTCCTTCTTCACTGTACATATATTGGTTAGGTTTTTCTTATTCTATGGCTTCGATGAGGATTCTTTCCTCAGTGAGGATGTCAACTTCTGGATGGAGTCTTTCAAAGTCATCTAATGTACCCTCATATCCATGTAGTCTGATGTAAATACGATTTGGGTCTCGGACATGCAGGCAGTAAGTTGTATTTTCATAGTATACTTCGGCTCCGTCTTCAATGTCCCTGATAATGGGATGCATGACTGCATAGAATATTTGGTAGACATGGATGTCGTACCAGTCAGGTGCGTTCCACATTAGTCTGGCATAGCGCTGGTATAAGTATAAAGTGTAATCACTCCCATCCCATTCCAAACTTGGCATAAATAGGTCCATACCTACATTCATAATATTCTTAAGAAAATATTTACCAGGAATAAAATATAGGAAAAGCATATTTATTTATACAACATGTTCCTACTACATACATTCTTATATTACATTTTGACTAAATACATTCATGTTCCTCCTACATATTGGAGGGTTCTAATACTTATTTTACATATCTCACTACATACATTCACACACATCCCTTACATAATTAAGGATCTAATATTTACATATCTATATTTATACATCATCATCATTCTAGGGGGGTCTAAATCCACATACGTCTTATGTTAAGGATCCTCGCCTCTGGGTATGTCACGCCCCAGAACCAGAATACTGGAGAGCGGGGGCAGACATAGCCAGCTACGTATAACGGAATGGAATCCACACCGCTATACGGACACGGCTGTCTAGATATGTGAGGGTTTCACTACAATCCATCAGTCTCTTAAGGTCATCAAATAGTCTATTGTCTCAATCTCAACCAACTAATAATAATTACAAGATGTCAGACCACCAAATACACAATAGTAAGGCATCCCATACATTATATATCCGGAATGATCATGAAGCTAGTCGTTACAAAATGTGAGGACTAGCAAGAGTTCAGTCATACATGATCAACCCCCGGGGCTTGTCAACATGTTACAGCCCGTAGGCAGACAGTAAGTAAGTACAATCGAGCTAACACTTGCTCGTCGACTAAACGCCTCAAAAGAATAATGTACAATATTACAGTGGGAGAACAAAAGAAACCCACTCGATGTCCTGGTTACGCCTGGTGACCACCATCGGGCTGAAAAGTAGGGAGATCCTTTGGTGCTGCTCCGGTATCTGGCCATACAAAACCAGCTGGGTCAGACCCCAAAAAGAGCAAGTGCCACAAAGGAGGCTTCACTTAAGAACTAAAACCAACAAATCATTAGCATTCAACATGTAAGAAAACAACAGTAAGTAATACAGATTGAGGTTGTGCACTACCAATGCACTTATCCCAATCAGAGAAAATAATTAAGTGAGGCATCATTGACATAAAAGAACTGGAATAATGCTAAATAAAACGTAGCTGGAAAATATATGAAGAGAAAATGAAGTTACTATTCCGGAAGCCAGGTTACAATCCTTAAACCAAACAAGGACCGAGATTGTAACCCTTCGCCTGAACAGAACTTAGTCTCTGATCATTTATTGCTAAAGGTGCCAATCATTAAGGTGAAAAGGAGAGAGATCAATAATAAAAGTGACAATGAAGAGTGCCATCGCTAGAGTGACAATAGAGTACAATCGTTATAGTAACAATCTGGAGTGACAATCATTCAATCATTCTGCTACAATCTTTCAATCAATTACTTCTAGACAATCCTATACTGGACTAGACTCCATCCAAGCAATCACGGCCAATCATTGCCTACGGCTTTCTACATTAACTAACTAGGGTTATCACAATCCTAGTTACTAGCAAGATGCAATGAGATGCTCCAAGTAGTCACAGGCCCTGCAGCTATCCAGGTTATCCAGGCAATCATTATAGTGACAATTTAGAGAGTTCAATGCATTAGAGTAACAATAGAGTTCAATCATTTAAGTGACAATGTTGGGTGCCCCACATAACAGTGGGCTGGAAATGTGCCCTACTCGTCGGCAGGCTACAAATCCAAACATTCGCGGCCGGGATAACGGGATCGCCTGTAACTGGGAACATCTCTTCATGTCTAATGAATTATACTAGTCATTAACCTTAGTCCATTTCAGTAGGTACTCCTGACCGTGGTACTCAGGAGTCCCTGTCCTAGACATGATGCAAGACAGGACTGGATTATTTATACAAGCACAATCGCCCACGGTGTCAGGATTAATTATACAGGTCGTGTCATGTCAGGTAGCCGTCGCAACAGCTATTCAAGATATATCAGGTCAGGTTATCATGCCAAGTGTACTTGTCAGGAGTGTGCCACGACGGGCCACTATCAGGTCATGTCAGGTTATCATGTCAGGAGTGCACCACTACGGGTCACTATCACGTCATGCTCAATTATCAATTCCAAACATATCAAGTAAATTCGTGATTATCAAGTTCAGGACAAAAGGCGTAAGGATATAAAATGGACTTTGAATATCTAATAAAATATCAATATACAAGGCTATAGAAGATCCAGGGTAATCAGGCTACGCTCAAGTCAGGCTACGCTCAAGTCAAGCTACGCTCAGGTCAAGCTACGCTCAGGTCAGGCTACGCTCAGGTCAGGCTACGCTCAGGTCAAGCTACGCTCAGGCCAAGCTACGCTCAGGTCAAGCTACGCTCAGGTCAAGCTACGCTCAGGCCAAGCTACGCTCAGGCCAAGCTACGCTCAGGTCAAGATACGCTCAGGTCAAGCTACGCTCAAGTCAGCGTATGCAAGACATACGCCTCCAAAAGGCAGCGTATGGACTCCATACGACTCCTCTTTAAGGCAGCGTATGAGGTCTATACGACGCCTCATCACGGCAGCATATGTACTCCATACGACTCCTCATCAAGGCAGCGTATGAGGTCCATACGACTCCTCATCAAGGCAGCGTATGCAAGACATACGTCTCCAAAATGGAGCGTATGAGTCGGACTGCGCTGCGCTAAAGAGCGCGCGCAACTCTGTAGCGCAAGCTAAAAAGCTCGCGCACTGCTCACTGTCTTCTCCAAATCAGCAAGAACTCCATGGTTTGAACCCAAAGCTTCAAAAGTCCATAACTTGGTCAAAACAAGTCCAAATCTAACTTTTCAAAGGTCAAAATTGGGTGGAATAAAATTTTCTACAATATGGAACCATCAAAACTTGAAAACAAAGAAGTTTGATAGATCAAAACCACCAAAATCTAAAAATAACTAATTTCTAGATCTACTAAAATTAAAGCCTCAAAATAGAAAATAACAAGTTCTAATGTATCTTAGAAACATGAGGAGAAGCTAATGGAACAATAAAAATGGTTCTCTTGTGGAAGCAAGTTGCACTTGCCTAAGGGATGTTCTTGGTTGGTGGTGGGTTTAATGGAGAAGAAGAAGAGTTAATGAGAAAGTGGAGGAGAGAGAAAAGTTAGGTGGGTTATAAAGGGGGATGGTGGTGGTAGGTAGGGGGTTCACCCCTATGGTTCATAATGAACCAAGCAAACCAAACCAAGCCGAACCAACCCAGGAATAAACCAAGCCCAAATAAACTAATGAACCATTAAAACCAATTAAACTATCAATGCCAATAAAACTAAGCCAATGCAAAATAAACCAAGATAACTAACCATGAATAAATAAAATATGGGTCCAAAACACATATACGTATACTAAATACGTATCACGAATTTGGGACATTACAGGGTATGCTTGCTTCCATTCTTCTAGTGTACCGTTACGTTCATTCTCCGGACCTTCGGAGGTTTCTGCCTTGATTAGTACATAATAATGTACCGTATTATAATATATCTTTCTTTCATCTACGATATCTGTCACCACTGGGTATTTTATCTCGTAGTGTACTCCATAGGCTTCTATCATTCCCTTTGGTGCTACTTTCCACATCTTCTTCACAAATGCATAATACTCGTCCATGCTATGGCTGTCATTATTCAGTCTCGCTAAGGGTGCGAATCGGGGCATGATCTACATCAAGAATTTCTTGAGTCACTATCCATTTACTAGGATTAAACAGTTGGTTAGAAAAGAGGTAATCATCTACTGACTATTGATACTTTCTTCTCAGGGATTCCTAGAGTGTGATTGGGACTCGTAGTGCTCCCTACGATTCTAGAACCTACGTTTTATCAGAACCTATGTCCTATCTAAATTTTCCATTCTTGCTGACCTGCATGGGCCACCACTTAAAAGACGTGTCACGTCCCGCTTTCCGGATGGAAGGGTGACGTCATAAACACATCCCCAGGCTACGCGCCGAAATTCGCAATTGTCGCCCGTAATTATCAGCATAATGGAAAATACAAGGAATTTTCATGGTATTAAAATATAGTGTAGCTATATTACAGAGAACTTTTCCAACAATGCTTTTACAAGTTTATTACAAAAGTAATTTACAAGGTTACGACGATAGTGCTGGTCATAACTGTAGGTAATCCAGACAATTTACTCCTCGTTGTAGCGCGGCGATACTTCGGCGCGGGCGTCTTCTTCTTCACCTAGTGAACAAATACTAGGTCGTTTAGAATACGACAAGCAAGTCCTCGGCCAAGAACGGTGAAAGTTAACAAAATAATGAATATGTAGTTTTAAAAGAGGAGACATTGCACTGATATATATATATATATATATATATATATATATATATATCTGCTTTAGTAAAATATGAATGAAATCAATATCCTACTCCATGAATGATAAGATTTTCGAGCTTCCCTTGAGCTTTTAATAGGAATTGCTTCCCTTGAGCAATTAAGGACACTGCCCACTCATAATAGGCAGCGTTGTTTCTGGAGTAAGATTTGAAATTTAATGAGATGCAGTTTTGAGAACAATACTCCGAATAATCCTCTAAATATTTCCCGTGAACAATCCCGTTAACCTGGGATCAGGTTGTGATTTCCGAGCCTCCCTTGGGCTAAAGAGACATCTATTGATGTTACTGTCAAATAGATGAAATTGATTCACGAGCCTCCCTTGGGCTAGTACACCCTAGTCGCAACTAGATGTACTGATTCACGAGATTCATGAAATACTGATCAGCTTTTGTTATTTATGTTACAGGATATCTAGGGATATTCAGTTGTTCTCCCCTCCCAAATGCTTTCAAAAATTTCTGAATGTCAGAAATTAGTCTATCTCCTAAATTTCTCAAAAATTTCGGCAGAGTCTCCTTTGTATTTAGGAGCCCCGAAAATTTACAAAAACATATATATGACAAAAAAGAAATATGGGCTCGCCGACCCCTTCGGTGGAGCAACTCTCAACACCAAAATCACGCAAGTAATAATTGGGCTCGCCGACCCCTTCGGTGGAGCAACTCTCAACACCGGAACCACGCAAAATAAAAGAACAAAAGGGATTAGAGATTTTTACCTGAGCAAGCAATAGTTACCTTTCTTTTGGCAATTAGTCGGTTCGCGGCTTGCTAGTAGTTTTGCAGTTTGTCAAAATAGAGCAAATATTTATCCAACTATATTAGTTAATATGTAAGACTTTATAACATATAACTATATATATATGTATATATATATATCGTATAGATAGTATAAAGAAAATCAAATCAACCAAAACTCTTCAATATCAACATTTTAAATTTTGGTGCATGAAGTAGGAAAATATAGAAAAGAGACTTATTTCTTAAAAATGAACACACAAAATTGAGTACTAAAATAGAGAGAAATACAGGGTCCCTTTTTACCTTCCCGGCGTGCGGCCCAGCAGTTCAGTTCTTATGTTATGTCAGACTTACCATTGGAGAGTCTCATATGTTCATATGTGTTCGTTTGTTCATGAAGAATTCAAGTTCAATAGTTCGTGTCCACAACTGGGAGTTCAATAATTTATGTCTGCAATTGATTCCTCCATGTGTGTCCAATCGCATATACACTTATCCGTGATACGTCCCAATTAATGATTCTAGTGTCTAAGTTTAAATTAAATTCCTTTACCTACGTCTATCAAAATTGAACATTTACTAAAATTAAAATTTGCCAAATTTTAAATATCTTGAAGTGGGTTAAATGCCACCAAATTTTAGAATATGTAATTAACCATAATTATAGATAATTCCATGACTTATGTTTCAAGAGATAAAAAGATTAATATCTAATTATGAGACTTTAAATATATAATTAACCCATACAAGTTCCAATTCCTAGTATTATCAAAATTATAACATAAAAAGGAAAAATTTGTATATCCTTAACTAAAAATTTCATAATTAATTATGATTCCTAATTATTCAGAATTAACTAGGATGATAAAAAAATTTATTAGAGAGAAAGGAGGAGAAAAGGACTTACCTTGGGTTTGAGATGATCTAGGCTTCTCCTCACAAATTTCTACATTAATTCCCATCATAGTTTCAAAATATCCTTCATTAGTAAAGCTTAACCCAAAATTTGTACTTTAGAAGAAATTGGAAAGGAAATTGGGGAGAAAAGTTAGGTTTTACCTAGGTTTTCTCCTTGGAGAGTTGGAGTGGAAGAGGAGGAGATGAAGAAGAGGGGGTGATGGAGATGGCCGGGGGGGTGGACGGCGGGCGGCGGCTGGCGTCTGGCGGCGGCGGCGGGCGGCGCTCCGGCCGGCAGCAGCAGCGGCAGCAGCAGCAGTAGTGGTGGTGAGTGGTGGGGTGTGGTGTGGTGTGTGTTTGTTTTTGTTTTTTTTTCTTTCCTTCTTTCCTTTGTGTGTGTGTTTATATAGAGGGGGAAAGGAGGGGTGAGGTGCTGGTGGTATAGGGGTTTGGGTGTGAGTGTGTTTTTGTGTTGGGGGTGTTGTAGGGTTTATATAGAAAAAAATTTTAGGGTGAGGTGTGTTTGTGTGTGTATGTGGGAAGTTTAAATGGAGGAGAGTGGTGTGGTGTCCCCCCTAAATAAATACAAGGGACACCTTACCCCCTTCTCCATTCTTCATGAAAAATCTATTTGTTTATCTATTTATTTATTTAGTTGAACAAATAATAATAATAATACTATATAAAAGGATAAGAATATGACATGATTATAACTTGACTTGACTTGACATGACTTGAGTAGGACTTGACTTTGACATTCTATAGATTGTGAGTACTTGTCTTGACTACGGTCTATAGGATTTTTATACTAGGATTGGCTACCGTCTTGGTCGTAAGTACTTGGCTTGACTGCGATTGAGACACTATAGATTGTGAGTACTTGCCTTGACTGCAGTCTATAGTTTTGACCTATTAGCCATTTCTAGTATGGTATGCCAGCGTCTTAGGATTCTTATGTTTAGATCTTGAGTCTTGGTTCATTTAGTCTCATTGGATATTCTCAATTGTTTCTTATTTCTTTGTATATTTGTACTGTTACATGTTGGCTTGTATATTATGTATCTTGCTAGTCCTCCGAGGACCTGATGATATCTTCAGGTAGCGGATTGTACGGAGTTAGTTAGCTGAGCATGTGGTAGTTGACTTCGTCTGCATGATTCAGGTATTTTGTTAGTATTATCGATTTATTATCTTCTCGTGCTTTATATTCCATACTATGATATACTCTGCTTATTTTATAGACTCATATCATTCTTGGAGTCTAATCGGACAATATGATAATGGGCTGCAGACCATGACCCATACTTGTTCATTCTTGCTTTATATGATTCTTTTGGATTGAGATATAGTTTAGATTAGACATGATACCATGACCTTGACAGCTTATATGTACTCGAGTCAGGCTGGAGTCCGCTCGATATGTAGCTGGCTTGCTCACGAGCTCGCGTCCGAAAATCGGATGCGGGTCGTGACACGAGGGGTACTGCCAATGAGGCTGCGAGTCCAGCCAGAGCGTCAGCCTCTAGGTTTTGTAATCGAGGTACGTGTTCTATGAAGAACTTGGTGATGGTTGAAATAATGTTCAATGCAACTTCATGGTAAGGAACCAGATCTTTATGGCAAACTTCGTATTGCCCTCTGATATGGTTACCGACGATTTTTGAGTCGTCGTAGGCTTCCAGATGATCCACCCCCAGCTATTGCGCCAGCTGGAGTCCCATGATGAGAGCGTTGTACTCGGCAACATTGTTGGAGCACGGCTCCGAAAGGGAGTAAGCATGCTGGATGACCAGCTGATCAGGGGAGACTAAGACTACCCCCACTCCGGCGATAATTTGGCCTTTGGGGCCTGTTCTTGAAGCGCCATCGAAAAACATCTGCCAGACGGAGCTTTCTTCGGTGACGTTTGATTCTTGGACCTCATCCGGGATGTCTTCATAGAGTCTGGAGGACTCTGGGATGGGGTGTGCAGCTAAAAAGTCGGCCATAGCTTAACCCTTGATGGCTTTTTGTGGAACGAACACCATGTTGTATGGCGTCAACAGGATCGCCCATGTAGCTAGCCGGGAGTTCAATGATCCTGGCTTCGTCATGAGAACCCTGAGTGGATTGACTCGGGAGATGACATGAATTGTCTGGCCCGAGACATAATGGCGAGTCTTCTGGATGGCGAATACCAAAGCCAAACACTCCTTTTCAACGAGGTTGTACCGATGTTCGGCCCCGATCCGTGTCCTACTGAGGTAGTAGATAGCTTGCTCGTAGCCTGCATCGCTGTTCTGAGCCAGCAGAGCGTCGAGGGAATGATACATGGCACGGACGTAGAGGAGAAATGGTTTGCCTGCGACGGGTGCCACCAGAACTGGCGGGCTCGTCAATTATGCCTTGATATCATCGAAAGTTTCCAGGGATTTCTCTGTCCAGACATAGGAGACTCCCTTCTTCATGAGCTAGGTGAAGGGTTGATATTTTTTGGAAAGATTTGCTATAAACCTTCGGATGTATGCAAGGCACCCTTGCAGGCCTCGAAGTTCTCGAAGATTCTTCGGAGGGTCCATGTCAAGGATGGCCTTGATCTTTTCGGGATCGACATGAATGCCTTTCGTCGTGATAATGAAGCCCAAGAACTTTTCGCTAGAAACCACAAGAAAGGATTTAGCGGGGTTCATCTTGAGTTGATGCGCTCGCATGAGATCGAAGACTGTCTTTAGGTCTTGTAAATGATCACCTTTGAGACGGCTCTTGACAGCGATATCATCAACATAGCATTCGACTGTTTTGCGAAGATGTTGACGGAAGATGGTACTCATAGCTCGTTGGTATGTAGCACCAGCATTCTTCAAGCCGAAGGGCATCACTGTGTAGTAGAAAACCCCTTTCGGCGTCCTGAATGACGTGCGCTTTGCGTCATCGGGGGACATTTTGATCTGGTTGTAGCCCGAATACCCGTCCATGAAAGACATGCGTTCGAAGCCGCATGTATTGTCGATCATTACATCGGTGATCGGAAGCAGGAATTCATCTTTCGGACAAGCAGCATTGAGATCTCTGAAGTCGATGCAGACTCGTATCTTCCCATTCTTTTTGGTGACAGGTTGTCACGCCCCAGAACCAGAATACTGGAGAGCGGGGGAATGACTCAGCCAGCTACGTATTACGGGTAGATAAATACCGTATAATATGATCAATGCTGTCTAACCAGACGAGGGGGTACATACTACATGAAAGTCTTACTATGGTCACTTCACATCTATTGTCCCAATCATTCAAACAAGAAACATAAATAGAGAACATGTAAGATAAAGCAGTAAGGCGTCCCAAATGCTTAGTCAAAATGTTCTTGAGATCTGGCTTTACAAAACATAGCCAGATGGTATAGTAACATGTACACAATTGTTATCAGCTGCAGTCTGACTTAGTTACAATTATGCAAAAGTAAGTACAAGACAATCCGACTAACATGTCGGTGCCAAACGGCTAAGTATAAAGTAAATAACAAAAATGAGCGGTGAAGTAAGAAACCCACTCGAGTCCTCCTGCGATCATTCCCCTAGTATTGACCATCTTGGAGGTAGAAGTAAGCTGGATCCTCGGGGACCGGCTCTAAATCTGGCCATGCAAAACCAGAGAGGTTAGACCTCTAATAGCAAGTACCACAAGGGAGCACGATATGAAGGACTAAACCAGTAAGTAAGAGAATATAATAATAGATCTCTGCTTCCCACTAGGATTCACATAACATCACGACACTTCGAACCAACCTCCCAACCAAACAAGGACAGAAGTTGGCCCGTCATGTCCTGCCATTCTGATCATCTCAGTTAGGCAACAGAGTAGGTACAGTACACAAACAAATCATCTTGAACGGCCAATCAACTACTACGGCTTGCTATTGTGAGTCCCAAGTTATCCTGGAATTATGCAAATAGGGATTCCTCAGTTCTTACTATGTGCGAGCAAGGCTAGTCTATCCAGTCAATCAATTGCGCCAATCATGTATTTAGACGAGTCCCAGCGGAACGCCCGCCGTTAATATAACATGTACAATAATATAAGCAGATACTGTTCCCTGCCCGTGTGACAGATTTACAGTATCTGTGGGAACCAGCCGGCCTGTCGGTCACTTAATAGTCCCAAGAGGGCTGCCATGTAAGAACTCGGGAATCCATTCTCTCCATGCCATCATTATTTTATTTAACTTAATAGTCTCTACGTTGAGTGAAGTTCCATGCCGTGGATCATGGTCATTCAAATGAGTACTTTCGTACGGGGTACGATATGCGCAACTCTACAACGATACCCGTGCGGCTAGGTTGTAGGTTTTACATAGCGTGATGCAAAAATCAAGTTTAACCACGGAGTAATCATGCCTTGACCATAAAGTACACATGCTGTTTTTGTAAGATAAATAAATAGATATCTAAATAAATAAATAATTTAAAGCCTGCATGTGCCTGTATGCCAATATTCAGATTTGGCTAATCGAGTACAATAGTCCGTTATATGAACGTGTCTCATTCATTCAATTCAATAAGACGACTAGCCAGTCTCTTAGTTCCAACTAGGAACGCATGATCAATTTAGTCAAGATAACCATTCTTATCAATGGTGACAAGGCATGAAAGTCAATTAGTATTACATAGGATCGAGTCTATAATTCTCAAGGTTAAGTTCCAGTCATACTGGGTATCCATGGATCAATCAGGACACAAGACGCATTCCACATAACAATCTGTATTCATAATATTAACATGTCATGATTTATCAAGTTCATGCCAAAAGGCGTAAGGATATAATAGAAGAATTATCATGCCATCATTAAATGAATAAGTTATAAAGCAAATAGTAACACCCTGGTTAAAAGTCACGCCAGCAAGTCTAAGCTAAGGCCAAAAGTCACGCCAACAAGTCTAGTAGGAGTGAGCGTGAAAAGTGGTTCACGTTGGCATGCACAGTGTGAGCGTGAAGGGAAATTTATGCACTTATAAGTGAGCGTGAAGAATGATAAGAAATTCACGCACGCATAAGTGAGCATAACTCAAAATTCACGCAGATATGTACAGACGTGTGCGTGACTAAAAATCCACGCTGACATGTAAGAACGTGAGCGTGACTCAAAATCCACGCACGCACAAGTAAGAACGTGTGCGTGACTGAAAGTCCATGCAGACACGTAAGAACGTGAGCGTGACTAAAATTCACGCACGCACAAGTAAGAACGTGTGCGTGACTAATATCTACGCACGCACAAGTAAAGACGTGTGCATGACTAAAATCTACGCACGCACAAGTAAGAACGTGTGCGTGACTAAAATCCACGCACACACAAGTAAAGACGTGTGTGTGACTAAAATCCACGCACGCACAAGTAAAGACGTGTGCGTGACTAAAATCTACGCTAACATGTAAGAACATGAGCGTGACTCAAAATCCACGCAAACACGTAAAGACGTGTGCGTGACTGAACCTGTTCCAAGCCAGAAGTGAAGTTCCCAGCCAGAAAGCATGCTAAGTTGGGAGATCAGAACCCATGAAAAACCGAGAATACAACAACTTAGATCTAGGAAAAACCAGCCAAAGAAATAAAAAATGCCAAGTAGTAAGCTCTCTCAGAATCATGAGAGGAAGAGAAATGAACCAAAAAAATGATTCTCCAAGCAAGAAGCAATATTTGCACTTGCCTGCTGCTACTGCTGGTAGGTGGAGAAGTGATGAGAGGAAGAAAAAGAAGTAATGGTGAAGAATGAGAGTTATGAGGAGAGAGAATGAGAATGGAGGCTTAAATAGGAAGGGTGGTGGTAGGTGGGAGTTATTAGGTCGGGTTTGATCCACCATGAACCACCATGACCCCGAAAACCCTCCATGAACCCGAACCACAAGGCAAGACTAATAGCAGAGAATAGCAACAAGAAATAAAATACAGAAAATAAAATACAGGAATAAAATTGCAGGAAATAAAATGCAGACAATTAATTAACATAAAATTAAAAGAATTTAAATACAAGATAATACATGATAAATACTAAATAAATATACATGAGTTGTACATGAATAAAAATACGCATTCTGGGAACGGGGAGTGACACAGGTGTAATGACCCGCTCCGCCCTAGCGGAACGCCGATTCAAACGGCAAGTGCAACGACTCAAACGAGCCGTCGACCCGAAGAGTTTGCATCGACCTGATGAAGAATCGATACAAGGCTTACATTTGCCCGTCAAGATGAATCCAGACAGACTTTCAAAGGCGCGCTCGGAGTATCGCTCGGCCGATGCGAACATCGTTAAGGTGGGTGGCTCCGATGAACCCGTCTTTGCTTAGCCTAGACACATAACAATACGAACACTATCACTGAAATCGCTAGGCGATAACATCGCGCATGCTAATAAATGACCCAACGCACCTAGCTAAGGAATTAATCCCATCTTCTATGCTTGTATAGAATATGGAAAAGAACATGGAAAATACGAGAACTCTCGCACCGCGCTCCACGCTCGTGCTACGGCACAAGCTTGCGTTCAAGTCCCTTATACGTTCAACAATGAAACAATGAATGGGTTACAACAATGAAATGGAAAGACTATCAATATAGTCATTCCGAGTAGAGTATAGCAACATTGAAAGGCTATAGGACCGATGGGTCGCCAAGGCGACTCCCGCACAAGGAGTTGCGTAATGTATGAATGAAAGAGTAAACGAATAAGTGAATGAATGAATCAACGAATGAATGAACAAGTAAAAGATAAGAAGGATGGAAATAGTTAGCGACAGGTATGATGGGCACGTACAACGGGGCTCGCTACCCGCGCTGTACGGACGCCAACCTGGTCGATAACACATTAAGGCTAAGGGTTAGCCTACGGCTCAGAGACAGCCGTTAAGTTAAAAAGACAAGTTAATACGAAATGGTCGTGGACAAACGGCACGAGCGAGGGGTGGCAAATGCTGTGACCATAAAGAAAAAGGAATTCCGCGACATGATTAAAGGGGGGATATGCCGGCCTAGGCGGAATCAAAAGGGGCTTACGGGCTAACTGGGGAGGGCTTGGCCACCCAGGAGACGTAAGTGCGGGATAATTTCAAAAGACTATCAGATGTGAACCAGCCGTACGCAGTGATAGGTGAGAAATTACCAAAGGAGAATATGTCCAAATTGGCTTGTGATGCCAGCAACCGGTACATGTAGATTAAGTGGGCTTTGCTGGTGGCTATCCACGTACAAGTCCTTGTATTGAAATCAAAGTAGTCTAATTTATCTAAATAAAGTGCCTTATGAATGTGCTTGAAATGTAACACGCCGAATGATAATGAGGAATTCATACAAGTGAGTTAGAAAATACGCCTACGACGTGCTAGGACCCGAGGCAGGGACACGCCCTTGATATTGAATATTACGCGAACTACATTAAGTTGTTTCATATGAATTATTGACTAACTTGGTTTACTTGGACAGGGAAGGCCGGACGGTAAGTATGGGGAAGTCATGCATGTATTTCCATGCGACACTTGCATTCGACAACACGAGATAGGCTATGAAATATGCCATGAAACTGATCCTAAGGCAAGATTAGAAAGACAATGAATGATAGACGGTACACAAAAGTAAATAGAACGTGTTTGGTAATGATAGCATTGTGGGCGAGCTAGCCTCCCCACCAGTGCATAACAATGTACTGATAACCCCACAGTCTGCTTGCAGGAAGCAGGAGAAGTCGGCGGGTGCAGAGCTTCCATCGAACGTGCTAAGGCGCGGAGCTATCTCTGGAGCCTTGGAGCGTTGCAAGGAGCTGAAGCACCATATATGGGACATAATGTATCGGAACATCGCCATGAATCATTCCATCTTGTAAGCCACTTGGCACGCCTTTTATGTTTCAGAGAGTGAGAGCTTGAGCGATTTGTAATATCGGCCTAGTGCCGCTTGTAAACTTCTTGAAAATCAATAAAAGAGTTTGAATTCGCTTCAACTTGTGTTCATTTACTTTTTGCTGCAAATAAGGACACTCTGTGCGACTCTGTGGCCCAGCTCAAATCGGCCGTTTCTGGAGTTGGCCTTGCACGGGCGCAACCTAGGCCCGTGTGGCATTACGCCTTAGCGAGGACGATCGCTCCTACGGAAGCGGGGCGTGACAGATTGGTATCAGAGCACGGCTTCACGTCCTTGGACTTCATTTCGATTCTCTCAGTTTTGAAAGCTCGGTTGGAAACAAAAGAAGTGTACGCTCTCTCTCGTTGTGCCTTGAAATGTTCCATACAATAAGTCTAATATTTTCAAAAGCTCGTACAAGTACTTGGTTGAACGGGATCGATAGGCGAAGGCCTTTGTGCCGAACGATGTTAAACATGACTCGATAGAGAACACATGCTAAGTTAGCAAGTCGCGTGCATGCCCAAATAGTCCTACGTTGACATTAGCAAGTGAGCGTGTAAACTTGAATATAACCCGCACGAGATGGTTATGCGGCACAACTTAGTCCGCGTGTCGCACACCTCGACTTTTTGGTGCTATCGAGTTGCGAGCGATATCAAGTACCGCTTGGTCAGGAACGAAGCTACACTTAGAGTGTATATCGATAGGAACGCTATCGAGTTCATGCTTAAGCGTGCACGAAAGATTGATTTAGATTTTGAGGAACGGGCGAACGCATGATTGAACATATCGAGTGGGAATCGAATGGTCTCTTGATGAATTATAGAATGGCTTGAACCCGAGTGGTGTATGTGATAGCTTCGAAGAAGGATAAGAGTAAGTGTCGATGACTAGTCGAGTGGCTCGAACCCTGAGTGGTGTATGGACGTTATAGAAATTATTCGAGCGAGACTACAAGATATACAGATAGAACGGGTATGTCGGCGAGGCGATGCGATCGCGCAAAGCCTTAGAATGCGTCATGCTTAGTTGATCGTGACTTCGAATGTCCCGAACGAGTTATCGTTCGGACAACTTGTGAATGGACAACGCATGTTAGAAAACGATTCAGAACGATGAATGAAAGTGAATGGTCTTGATTGAGGAAACTTAGAGGATCGCGCATACGATTTGGGATTGATTCAAATAAAATATGACTTGAGTTTTGAACAACGATCTTGAAACGAGCTTAAGGAATAGCGATCGAACTTGATCTTGAATATCGAAGAAATTATGGATTATCCAACTCGGACAATAGCATCAGTCGCACAACTCGAATTAGTTACAAAGGAAGATCGTCAGGTTACGCATATCGTCGATGGTATTGAGGCGTATCAAAGATCGATATGCGATAACTCGAAGGCACTCTAACTCGGCGAATGACGGTCGTGCAAATGTCATTGTTCCGTTGGACGCTATACTTAAAATGTTAAAAGTGTCGAGGAAAAGATAGATTTGGCTCGAGGATTTTCTAGTTGAACGCATAACGGTCAGACTATCGAATTGATTTAGCTTGGATGAAAATATGAATGCTTGGATTTGCTTCGTTGACAACCACAACGTTGACGTTCTTGTCTTATGTGAGCGCAACTCTTGCCTCGCACATGCGTCGCGCCGGATTATGACGATCACTCCGCGTGAGCGCTGATATGGTGATTCATATAGCAGGAGTGATTGAACTTGGATGGCGTGGCAATTTGATTGCTTCGACTTGTGGTTTGACGCAAAGTTAGACTCGAGAATGAATTTGTGTGCTTGGAGAGTTGAACTTGAGGATTGAGTAGGTCCAATCCGCGTATCGAGAATGGGTTAGTCTAAAACTCAAACAAGAGTTACGCCCCAATGAGAATGATTATTCTGCGGGAGCGTTGCATGGTGATTCATGAACCGCCGTGGATAATTGGACTCGCGTGAGATTGGGGCACAACATATTACCAAATCTAGATGACCTCGTGATCGAATACACGAATTGGTTAGAGTTGGCGATTTGAATGGATTCGAATATGCACAACGAATGTATTGATGTGAATAGGTGATCGTGCTCGATGTTTAGAAATCTGAGTGACACGAGCTTGGGTAAAAACACTCGTACAAGCAAATAAATGGTTTGACCATAGGATTTGGGGCGAGCGTCGTGCAACGACCTTGCACGATGAGCAACGGACTTGACTTGTAAATATGACCTTGTGAGCTGACCTAGCGGATAGGCGGACGACCCTATGTCGAGTGATTGAACTTGTGCGATTGACCTTACAGTATCGTCTGGACGGACGATAGACTTGGGGCAACAAGACTTAGAGTAGGACGGGGAACTGGGAGTGTGCGTGAACGACGATGAGATTGGTCCCAAACGAAGGAAATGATAAAAATGGATGATGCGCAAGTAAAGTTGGGATAACGAATTGAATCATTGATCGGAAGTTACTCAGACTTGGTCGACCCCGCTAAGAAGAAATCATAATGATTTCGTGGACAAGAACGCTTAAGAAGCGAATCGATGATCTCGATGACCGAGATAAACGATATGTGATACACACATGAATTCGGTTTTAAATCGAAGTTAGCAAAACGATCGGCAAATCGAAACTATCACGACTAGCTTGTCCGACTTTGCTAGTTGCTAAGCTTGGTTGAAATATACGTATTCGGGGGACGCCTTGAATGCGTGCACGATCCAAACTCAGCGATATGATAAACTCGAATGCAGCTGCAAGTGGGTGTTGAGATGCGCATAAACAAATAAGTGAGTTGCCTCAGCCTATGACTTTCGTGTTTGACGAATTATAACACTCCTTGTGCGACCGTTTCAGTCCCATGATACGTCGAAAAAGCAATCAAGTCGAAGAAACACCTGAATTAAATAAGTGTCATCAACTCTAAAATGAATGAAAAGTTATCCAATAAAGATCGACCAAACGTATGCGACACGGAACTTGGAAAGGTACCGAGCATGGTTCGATGCCATCGAACGATAGAGCCGTTCGATAGAATTGTCTATAAAATACGATGACACGAGTTAAGGAACGGTAGGATGACCTGCACTCAGGAAGTCTCGAGGACGAGACTTGTTTTGAGTGGTGTATTATGTAATGATCCGCTCCGCCCTAGCGGAACGCCGATTCAAACGGCAAGTGCAACGACTCAAACGAGCCATCGACCCGAAGAGTTTGCATCGACCTGATGAAGAATCGATGCAAGGCTTACATTTGCCCGTCAAGATGAATCCAGACATAGACTTTCAAAGGCGCGCTCGGAGTATCGCTCGGCCGATGCGAACATCATTAAGGTGGGTGGCTCCGATGAACCCGTCTTTGCTTAGCCTAGACACATAACAATACGGACACTATCACTGAAATTGCTAGGCGATAACATCGCGCATGCTAATAAATGACCTAACGCACCTAGCTAAGGGATTAATCCCATCTTCTATGCTTGTATAGAATATGGAAAAGAACATGAAAAATACGAGAACTCTCGCACCGCGCTCCACGCTCGTGCTAAGGCACAAGCTTGCGTTCAAGTCCCTTATACGTTCAATAATGAAACATTGAATGGGTTACAATAATGAAATAGGAAGACTATCAATATAGTCGTTCCGAGTAGAGTATAGCAACATTGAAAGGCTATAGGATCGATGGGTCGCCAAGGCGACTCCCGCACAAGGAGTTGCGTAATGTATGAATGAAAGAGTAAACGAATAAGTGAATGAATGAATCAACGAATGAATGAACAAGTAAAAGATAAGAAGGATGGAAATGGTTAGCGACATGTATGACGGGCACGTGCAACGGAGCTCGCTACCCGCGCTGCACGGACGCCAACCTGGTCGATAACGCATTAAGGCTAAGGGTTAGCCTACAGCTCAGAGACAGCCGTTAAGTTAAAAAGATAAATTAATACGAAATGGTCGTGGACAAACGGCACGAGCGAGGGGTGGCGAATGTTGTGACCGTAAAAAAAAAGGGATTCCGCGGCATGATCAAAGGGGGGATATGCCGGCCTAGGCGAAATCAAAAGGGGCTTACGGGCTAACTGGGGCGGGGGGGCTTG
This sequence comes from Iris pallida, assembly GCA_029216955.1. Classification (NCBI taxonomy): domain Eukaryota; kingdom Viridiplantae; phylum Streptophyta; class Magnoliopsida; order Asparagales; family Iridaceae; genus Iris; species Iris pallida. The sequence continues at coordinate 14,546,186 of JANAVB010045020.1, forward strand.
GCCACCCAGGAGACGTAAGTGTGGGGTAATTTCAAAATACTATCAGATGTGAACCAGCCGCACACAGTGATAGGTGAGAAATTACCAAAGGAGAATATGTCCAAATTGGCTTGTGATGCCAGCGACCGGTGCATATAGATTAAGTGGACTTTGCTGGTGACGATCCACGTGCAAGTCCTTGCATTGAAATCAAAGTAGTCTAAGTTATCTAAATAAAGTGCCTTATGAATGTGCTTGAAATGTAACACACCGAATGATAATGAGGAATTCATGCAAGTGAGTTAGAAAATACGCCTACGACGTGCTAGGACCCGAGGCAGGGACACGCCCTTGATATTGAATATTATGCGAACTACATTAAGTTGTTTCATATAAATTATTGACTAACTTGGTTTACTTGGACAGGAAAGGCCGGACGGTAAGTATGGGTAAGTCATACATGTATTTCCATGCGACACTTGTATTCGACAACACGAGATAGGCTATGAAATATGCCATAAAACTGATCCTAAGGCAAGATTAGAAAGACAATGAATGATAGACCGTGCACAAAAGTAAATAGAACGTGTTTGGTAATAATAGCATTATGGGCGAGCTAGCCTTCCCACCAGTGCATAACAATGTACTGATAACCCCACAGTCTGCTTGCAGGAAGTAGGAGAAGTCGGCGGGTGCAGAGCTTCCATCGAACGTGCTAAGGCGCGGAGCTATCTCTAGAGCCTTGGAGCGTTGCAAGGAGCTGAAGCACCATATACGGGACATAATGTATCGGAACATCGCCATGAATCATTCTATCTTGTAAGCCACTTGGCACGCCTTTTATGTTTCAGAGAGAGAGAGCTTGAGCGATTTATAATATCGGCCTAGCGCCGCTTGTAAACTTCTTGAAAATCAATAAAAGAGTTTGAATTCGCTTCAACTTGTGTTCATTTACTTTTCACTGCAAATGGGGACACTCTGTGCGACTCTGTGGCCTAGCTCAAATCGACCGTTTCTGGACTTGGCCTTGCACGGGCGCAACCTAGGCCCTTGCGACATCATGCCTTAGCGAGGACGATCGTTTCTACGGGAGCGGGGCCTGACAACAGGGACGATATTGGCCACCCAATCCGGGTATTGTTCTTCGCGGATAAACTCGCTGGTCAGGAGTTTGTCTACCTCTTAATCGATAGCGTTCATGACGTCATAACAAAAACATCGTTGTTGCTGCTTTATAGGCTTGGCATCAGGTAGGATGTTAAGCCTAGCATTGCGATTTGGGGATCAAGTCCCGACATATCTTCGTAGCTCCAGGCGAAGATAACGATATATTCTTTAGCCAGTAGGACTAAAGATTCCCGGTCTGGTCCCTTTAGACTCTTGCTGATGAAGATGGGTTTGGAAGAAGATCCATCCCCAAGATCGATCTACTCGACTTCGTCTTCGGTAGGGGGTTCACGTAATTCAAAACGAGACTCCCACTGTGCTCCTAGGCGTTGAGCCCAAGGTTCTTTCTCGAAGAATTTCGACGTTTGGTCTTCACCTTCATCTTCTTGAGATTATGCAGATGCCATGTTGACTGATAGCACCTTCTTGAAGACTGAGCCGATACTGGTATCAGAATCCTAGGATGATGCTTTGGACGAATGAGAATGTTCTACTTCTTCTGCCTCCGAACTCTCTGGAGTTGCTGGTGGCGTGACATAGCCCACCCCCCGTCGAGTTCGATGATAGTAGTCCTGCGGCTTTCCTTTAGGAGTTGGGAGCCGGAGAGGAAGACGTCGACCCTTACCGTAGTTCAGGCCTTTGTTGCTTTTTAGATCGTAACCCATCTTTTGGATGAGGTACTTTGCCTTGTCCGTGTACCGATAGACTTGTATTCTGTCGGTATCTGGTTCTTGCTCGAGTGGCGAGAGGTCTTGATGATGCTCGACTTTGCCGAAGATGATGGATTCTTCGTCTTGATTCCGCGGTAGGACTACGAAACAGATCCCTTGGAACGGGACTACTCGATTTACATGATTGACGGTCGTTATTTGTGTTTGCAACGACCGTAGAGCGTTATCCAATATATACATGGCATTCCAATGTGAAAGTCTAGAATAATTAAAAGATACTCTATTATTAATGAAACACGAGATTTTGTCCCACGGAATTACATTGTCCAGAGAGGGTGCATCTATATCAGCAGATATATACTCCCCTAGCTCTTCATCTGTGAGTACTGGGGTTGGATCGGAAAAGTCCACCGTAGCTTTGACCTTAGAGTCTGAGAGGGCTATGTGGGCCTTCTCCGGCAGCTTGGATGAGACGGATGATTGCGGAGGCTTGCCTTTAAGATGCACCTTCAGAGGTGCCTCAATTGCGCCTTCAGTGATTGGTGCCTTTCCTTGTAGTTTTTCCACAAGGGGAGCCGATGTTTGAGGCGGCTTTCCCTTGAGCCGTATCTTCAAGGGAGCTTCAGTAGGTGTTCTACCTAGAGAAGTTGGTGCTTTTTCAGGTAGCTTGATGGTCATGGGAGGCATCATCTGAGGCGGTTTCCCTTTGAGTCAAATTTTCAAAGGAGCGTCGGGAATCATCTCTGGCTCTATGTCCGGCTCTGCTGTCGTTTCTGCTTCATCGTCAGCATCATTGGCTTCTCCTTCGTCGGATGACTTGTACAGGGTAGAATCAGTGAAGTAGGCTTCGACCCCGTTGAAAGGGTCAATGTTCGCGAACTCTGTCCGGATGATGTCGTTGGTGGACACGTACTTCATACATTGGTAGAGTGTAGATGGCACCACCATGTACTCATGCAGCCACAGACGACCCAGTAGGAGGTTGTAGTTGACGTCAGCGTCCACGACATAGCAAGTCACCTCGGTTCGGAGGTTACCGATATGACACTTCAACCGTATTTTGTCCAGCGGCTCGCTTTTGCTAGCATTGAAGCCGCTGATTGTAGTGTTAGGAGGTGCCGGACGGTACATTAGGATCCCCAGTGTTGAGAGTAGCGTCTTCGGGATGATGCTGAGGGAAGACCCTGGATCGATCTGAATCTACTTCACCTTGACAGAACCGACATACCCTGTATAATATAGTGGCCTGTTATGTCGGTTTTGCTTGAGCAGCATGTCTTGTTGGATAAAAGTTATGTTAGGGATAACTTCATCCGCATAATGGCAGTACGCACATATGGTCGGGGTATCCTCAGGCTGCTTGACCTGACTGATGAAGGATTCAGCATCCTTCAAGGCTTCACAGAGAGCTTCACGAGTGTCCTTAGAAAGACGAAGAAGCTCAAACAGAGATAGGCGGGCAGGAGTACTGGCAAGTTGTGCCAGTATGTCGAAGTTGTGGGACTTGGCTAGCCCTGAAGCATTCTCCTTTCGCAAAGGCTTGTCGAAATGGGCCTCTACATGCTTCTGTTTATTGGCTGCTGGAGGCCTGGATGGGCCCTCTTTTTGGGCAGCAGGGACGGTGCAAGGAGGCACCACCTCGACGGCAGCTTCGTCAGGTTGGGCGTTCTGATGTGAACGCATCTGTACAGGAAGTGCCTCTTTCGCAGAGGAAGAGACCATACGGTAAGACTTGATCTTCCTGCTCTTGGTTTTGGAGGTAGAGCGTACCCCCGGTTGAGTAACCTCGGAGACAAGATCGGGGTAAACCCATAAGATCTCTTCCCGAGATGTGGTGAGTGAGATGAGTCCACTCACGTTGTCACGAGTAGGTGGTAGATTGACCACCTCTATTGTCGCCTTTGGGATGGAGACGACGCCATCTTGTGTTGTGGTTGGCGGTAAGGTGCCAAATTGGAGTGACATCAGGTTGGCCAAGACCGTTTTCTCCTCGTAGTCGACGGAGATGACATCCGCATAGATCATGCGCTGGATGTAGTTCTTGAGGACGTAGTAGTCCTTAGTTGGATGTCCGACAAACCGATGGTAGTGACAGTACCTCGGATTGTCTACTTTCCCAACCTCGTCGGGACGCTTTGGGTCCGGCAACTTGATCTTGTCACCCTGCTTCAATATCTCGAAGAGTTGTAGGGTGTCTTTATCGTTGAAAGAATAAACCTCCTTTGGCCTTGGTGCAAGTGGAGGCTTCTGAGTGGTACTGATGCACCTTTGGAGGCATTGACAGTCAATGCCTGCTTTCCCTTCGTCTCTCGTCCAGGGTTGTTGGCTGCAGGCCGTTTTCCCTTGTCCTCAAAGACAGAGAAACTGACTCCCAGAAGACGAGCATTGGATGCCTTCTTTTCTGCTGCTTCGGCCTCGATGATCAAGGAACTCCAGTCGGGAGGAGGAGTGGAGTTGAGCCAGAGTTTGATCGCAGGCAGCATGTTCATGCTGCAGGAGGAGAGGAGTGCATGTTCTGACATACCCGGGGGCAGTCTGAAGCAGGCTTGTCAGAACCGTTCTATGAATGCTCGAACTATTTTCTTCTCCTTCTGACGTATCACTATGAGGGACGCCATTGTCATGTCCTTCCTTCCGTCGTAAAAACGACTGAGGAAGAGATGTGTCAAGTCGTCGAAGGAAGATATGGAGTTGTCGGGGAGACTGCAGTACCAGTCGTAAGCCACTCTTTTCAGTGCCCCGACAAATATGCTGGTGAGTAGTGCGTCTTCCTTCGGGAGATGTCCCGTTTGAGACTGGAAGTACGTCAGATAGCAGCGTGGAGAGTCCTTCCCGTCGTATGGCGTCAATATTTATGGTTTATATTTGGAAGGATAAACCACTTTGTTCCATTCGAGGGGGTATGGTTGTGGGATCCCCACCTTCTGGCGCTCCTCTTGTCTGTTCTTGGACTCAAAGCGCTCGCGTAAGTCCCTGATCATCTCAACCACGTCTTCCGTGGAGCTGGGAGTCGGAAAAGGTGGTACAGCCTGGAGTTGAGCATTTGATGGCTCCGACGTCCGTGGTGCTTCACGGCGATCTGTATCCAAGGATACCCGTTGAAGGGGTACACTTGATTCTCCATTGGCCCCTGGGTCAGGACCGGTAGAAGGTGCCCTGGCCAAAGCTGACCATATCTCAAATACTGCTTGATTCAGTGTTTGCATAGAGGCAGAGAGGGTCTTGAGTCCTCCTTCCAAGGTGTCCATGTGCTGGACAAGGTCTACTGGCAGCGCATCTGACTCGGTATCACCCCCAGTCATGTATACTGTCATGACATGGCTGAAAGTGGATGGATCGGTTGAGGCTTCACTTTCGGCCTCACTCTCCTGTAGAGGAGTTGCTTCTCCTGGAGCTTCATCTTGACTACCCCCAACTATGTTCTGGGGGATATCTTCGCCTTCGGGATCGACAAGGACTTGGCTACCCCCGGCTGTGCTCTGGAGGACGTCTTCGTCTTCAGGAGGACGATCGACAAGGGCTTGACTACCCCCAGCTATGCTCTGGAGGATGCCTTCGTTTTCAGGAGGACGATCGACAAGGGCTTGACTACCCCCAGCTATGCTCTGGAGGACGTCTTCGTCTTCAGAAGGAGGATCAACAAGGGCTTGACTACCCTCAGCTTCCTCTAAGATCTTCTTTCTCCCCCGAGTGCCTTCAAACACTCCAGAGGACGGGACCATTGTCTTGGTTTTCCTCGGCTGATTCTTGGATGAGGATGAGACCGAGGAGTTGCCAGTCACATTTCAGATTGACGAGGAGTTAGAGATTACGTTGCCAGAAGCAACCTTTAGTTCTGGCTCCTCTTCAATTGACACCTTCTTCCCGAGGCGATGTTGGAGGGGTGTTGATGATTACAGCCGCTGGAACACCGACTGCCTTGGTGGTGGGACTGCTATTTTATAACAACAGTTGATGGTGACTACAACACAGGTGTGCCCTGTGAGGGGCGTATTGTGCTTATCAGTCGACTCTCCTGATCGGCGCTTGTGACTGATCATATTACGCAAATCATTGGAGGAGAGTGCCACCTTCGCACCCCCATCAAGCGCATGGCAAGGCCAAGCGCCGGGGTGGTCAGGTGAATGCTGCGTCCCCTGAACCAACGCAGAAGATGCGCTCAGATCAGTAGTGGGGGCACAACATTTACAGTGACCTGAACCAGCCACAGACGTACATCTTATGTAGGCGTTGGGGTTCAAGACCACAGAGTTTGCCTTGTTCGACTTGGTTGCGAACGCAACAGATGCGCCCAAGTGAGGCAAGGACTTTGAAGGTCGGCTCGTTTCTGGCACAGAATCACCCGAGTCGACCTTATACAGCTTACCATCAGCAGCGCGCATGATCGTGAGCGCATACTTCTGGTTTGCCGCTGTCATAACACGTTTGAGGCGCATGGCCCGTGCCGCCTTGGACTTTTTCGTACCAGTCCGCTAGGGCGCATAGTACTCAGAGTCCAAATTCTCCTCGCCATGATAGCGAGTGATCCTGTCAAAGACAGAGACCATCTGTAGTGCATCAGAGTTACTGCACAGGGCGTCAGATGCGTTCTTGCTCCGTCGGCGCATCTTCCTTGTCTGAGAAGGAGATGGCTGGAGAATGTGGTCAGCACCACGCTTTTCTGAGAGATGCGCTACACCGGTGGGCGCATCCTGGCTGCTGAGGACGTCAGCGAGAAGGGTGGACTGCATCGGCGCATCCCCTTCAGTGGTGGTGCCAGGGGCCTCGACCTTGCGCACCCAGACTTGGTGAGCCTTCTTCGGCTTTGGCAGCCACTTCGAAGGACTTGCGCTGCCTTCAGAGATGAACTCCTCATATGCCTGTTGATTGAGGCGTACGACCAGCGTCTTGTGGGAGGAGCCCACCTTCACGTCGTCGGATTGTGACACAGCTTTCTCGGTGGAGGAAAAAGAGTTCCCCAGCAGTGTCGCCAACTTGTTTGCCATTAAAATCTTTTGATTACAAATTTCAATTACAAACAGAACAGTGTTACAATGTAGGACTTAGACGTAGTCCTAGGAGAACACTTTTGTTTATCTGGGTAATGCGTTGACTCCGTTAACGATCTGATGACGGTTCTCGGTTCTCTGAAGGTCCGAGTTGCTCTGGGTGCTGGAGCTTGCGGAGAGGAAGGAGACATTGAGTGTCTGTATCTGCCTCTCTTACTGTGTATGTAGGTCTCTGTCCGTAGGTGTCTCTATGTGTGTGGAAGAAGGAAATAATCCCCCTATTTATAGCTTGCAGGCTGGCTGCTCATGCGCGCATATGTAGGATGCGCCTGTTCGTGGGAACGCCACGTGGTTGAAGCTGCAGGAGGCGCATGGATGACGTGCCATCATTTGTTGGTTGAATCCTTCATGCTGCTTTTGTGGGCTGGCACGTAGCAGGGGAGAGGATCTTTCTGTTGCTGAGATCTTGGATGATTAACACCCCTTCATTGGCTGAATTGAGTCAAAGGACACGTGGCGTACGTCCGTGGCTCAAAGATCTCAGATTTGGTGGAAAGTGATCTGATAGGATGCGTCTGGGATCGGGCGCATGAGAAGACTTTGGCTCACAACCTTCAGGAGTCACGAACCAGTATGGGCAAACGGCTTTTGAGGCACATGTGAGTCTTCGGGCGCATGGCCGCTGAGGCGCATACGAGTGGTTGGTCGGCCGCATGGGTCGTAGCCGTTGGAGGAAAGTAATAATGATGCTGATGTCAGCGATGCTTTATCTTCTGAAAAAGCTGCTAACTGTCCAGTCCTCGGGGGACATGCTGCCAACTCTGTCACTTGAGCATTAATTGTTTGATGGATGACGAGCCGAAATGGGCGCATGGGTTCATGTTGATTAGGACGCATGGGTTTGTGCTCTGTTGGGCGCATCCATACAGGGCACTTTGGAACCGAGGGGCACGTCTGTATGATACGCGGTGTCTGACCGGCGCATCCATATTGGTCTGTCTGTTGAGTTCTTTGGGTCATTTAATGACTCTCTGACTAGCTGAATTCGAAGAGGCAAATTCATTATCATAAATACAAGTTTATTGAACTAACTTCGGGAAGGTTGCCACTTGGCGCATGGGTTTGATTTGCCCTGGCCTATAAATAGCAACAGTTTGAGAGAGTTTTGTTGTCTCTCCCTTGACTTCTCGACGAAGATGGATTCGACTGATCCTCCTCCTTGGCAAGATGTTGTACTGTAGGTTATGGTTCTCCTTGTTCAAAGAAGCTTTGATGGTGAACTCCTTCAGAAGACAAGAGCCCCAGGCTGGTAGATGCGCCTGAGCATTGACGAAGAAGTGATTCACTCTGACGGGACGGAGTGATGCGCTGGGATACGCCGGGCTGAGACGACGCAGCTAGCTGAGACATCTGAGTGATGGGCCTAGTTGAGAGTTGGCTGTTACAAAGTCTTCAATTGGCATCATGCTTCTGAGATGATGTCGGACAGGCACAACATGTTGCAACTGCTGGAACACATACTGCCTTGGTGGTGGAGCTACTGTCTTGCGGCAGCAGCAGTTGATGGCGACCGTAGCACAAGTACATCCCGTGAGGGGAGAGTTGTGCATGATGGTCGTCTCTCCCGATCTACGTCTGTGAGTGATCACATTACGTAAATCATGTGAGAAAATGTTGACACTCGTACCCTCTTCAGGCGTATGGCAAAGCCAAGCGTCAGGGTGAGTGTATGAGTGACACTCGTACCCTAATCAGGCGCATGGCAAAGCCAAGCGTTAGGGTGAGTGTATAAATGACACTCGTACCCTAATCAGGCGTATGGCAAAGCCAAGCGTCAGCGTGAGTGTATGAGTGATGCGCCACCTTTACACCCCCATCAGGCGCATGGCAAGGCCAAGCGCCATGGTGATCAAGTGAATGTTGTGCCACTTTGTATAGCTTACCATAAGCAGTGCGCATGATTATGAGCGCATGCTTCTGGTTTGCCGTTGGCATAGCTCGTTTGAGGCGCTGGCCCGTGCTGCCTTGGAGTTCTTCGTACTAGCCCGCGAAGGCGCATCGTACTCAGAATCTAACTTTTTCTCGCCTTGACAGCGAGTGAAGAACTTGTAGCCAACCCAGAAGAAGAGAAGAACTACTGCAACTTTTGTGGCTCGAACGGGCTCCCTGGATAACGGGCTCCCTTTTTTTTATTTATTTTGGTGCCCTTTTCAAAGGAGGCAAGAGGGTTCTATATATAGAGTAGAATGAGACCTCTCTTCTTCTCCTTTCAGATGTGGGATTAAAAGCAATATTCCTCTTTTTTCATGCTTCTACATAAATATCCTTAGAATTTTAAGGCATATGTGACACAAGGATAAAACCATAGGTTAGCAACTTCTTGTTTGATTTTCCTTCCCTATTTCTCTATGTACCAAAGGAAAAGAACTTAAAGATCTCTTAAGTTCTTGCCCAACTTAACTTGTTTGAAAAGAAAGTATTTTGTCAATTGTGATAGATTATTTTTCAGTGACCTCCGATCTTATCTTCCTCCTTCCTCTCCCTTCCTCACCTTGCATGTTCATGTTGAGGATTTTAAGCAGAGTATTTAATGAAGGAGCAAAGGGGAGGAGAAAAGAGAAAGTAAGTGTTGGAAATGCGGTGTGACCCAAACTGGAGTTTACCCATGAGGTACGATATTGAATTGGATCCATATGCCTTAAAAGAGAATTCTCATGTAAGGTCTGAACCAATCCCAATTATCTACACCATATGATCCCACCACCTAACCGATGTGGGACTAAATTAGCAACTCCAGTGTCACCCCCCTCCCCCATTTGAGCGCTCAACCGAAAATGAGATACAACCCAACAATCTCCACCTTAGATCGTTTTTGCTAGCCGAGTAACCTTAGCACCTTGCTACATTTGTCCGTTCCCGCAGCCGAACAACCTTAGCAATCCTGCTACCTTTTGTTCGTTCCCGCCAGCCGAACAATTTTAGCACTCCTTGCTACCTTTTTATTCGTTCCCGCCAGCCGAGCACCCAGAAGATCCAACATATTGTCATCTCGATCCATTCGACCACATAATCAACCGACACGTTCATCCACACCACCATTGTGTGCCAACCACAATGTCTTGCTCCACCTTGGGCTCGTCAAATCCACATTTGAAGCCAATTCATATAGTTGATGCTCCTACTCCACCTTGAGAAGAGCCTGTATAATTCGATTATACACATAAATGTTAAGCACTATTTGTCTCAAACCAATTAGAGCCACTCAAACTAGCCCTGTAACCATGGGCTATGATACCACTTGTTGGAAACCGGAGTTGACCCATGAGGCACGATATTGAATTGGGACCATATGCCTTAAAGGATAAGTCTCATATAAGCCTGAACTAATCACAATTATCTACACCACATGGTCCTATATGCTAATCGATGTGGGACTAAATTACTAACTCCATTGTCCTCTCCACCCATTTGAGTGCTCAACTAGAAAGGAGATACAAGCCAACAGGAAGAGGGTTGTGTAAAGAAATTGAAGGATGGTGAAGGAGGAGGAAGGAAGATTTGGAGCGTTCGATTTATTCGGTTTCAATCGAATCGAAATATTTAAAATCAATTAAACCATAATTATAAAAAATAAAAAATAAAACAAACTCGAACCGAATCGAAACGAATAATCAATTCAATTTAGTTGATTTGTTCGGTTGAAATTTTTTTGTTATTTGATGGATCGAGTCCAAAGTTGGAATCGTGGTTAAATTATAGACTAAATTTCAACTTAACTCTCAACTTTTCATGTTTGGCAACTTGATACCAAAAACTTTCAAAATAGCCAACTTAATACCATCAACTATTGAATATTTTCAATTCCATACCCTAAAATGAAAAAATCGAAAATATTCATGCCCCCTCCATTCTCTCCCCCATCCCCCCTCTTTCTCTCTCTTCGGCGGGGAGTGAGAGCGGCGCGCAGGCGAGGGCGCAACAACAGCGGGGTGGCACGCGCGGGGGTCGGTGCAACAGCAACGGGAGCGCACGGACCACGCGGGTGTGCGACGTCGTAGGGCGGGTGACACACACTGGGGGCGGCGAGGGAGGGGTGGGCTATGTCACGCCCCGCTCCCGTAGGAGCGATCGTCCTCGCTAAGACGTGATGCCGCACGAGCCTAAATTGTGCTCGTGCAAGGTGGGTTCCATAACAGCCGATTACAGCGGCTGCGACGGAGTCGTCGCATAGAAGTCCCAAGCAGAGACATTGAATAATAGCAGCATAAATTTAGAACAAAACATAAGTCATTCAAAGATACATTTTATTGATATTGGAACAAAGATTACAAAGGGGGCGCAAGGCTAAGATTACAATCACTCAAGCTCATTCTTCTCATATTTTACAAGTTCACTCAGCTCTCTCTCATCTCTTAATACATGTCTTGAATCAGCGGATGCTTCGGAAGGCGACGTCCATACATTATGTTCCGTATAAGTCTTGACTCCACGCGGCCGCACGCTACGATCGCCAAGGAACTCCGCGCCTCGATGCATCCAAGCGAGCTCCGCACCACGAGCTTCTACTTGTGCCTGCACATGAAAACTATGTGGGTGTCAGTACTCAACTGTACTGGTGGAATGAGCTCCTCGCCCACCCATACAAAATTGACACGTTTGATTTACTTTGTGCAACTTAGTCCCTTTGTATTGTCTTTCTAGTCTTGCCTTAGAATCAGCTTTAGGACAGACGCCTTGGCCTATTTTGTGTCTCTAGACCATCCCGTGCTTGCAACAACAACGTGTCACGATCCGCACCCGCTTTTCGGATACGAGACGTGTCCAAGCCAGCCTACACCGCAGAGTCGGCGGTATAACGCTGTCACGGCCAAGATGCTTAAAATCATAATAGATACATTTATTGCTCATTCATATTACTAAAATAATTACAACATTTACAATATTTAGAATTAAAGAAAATACAAAGTTTTCACATTTAATAAAAATGATACAAATGCTATCTATTTCTAGGTTTCTGTCTGCAAGTACACATGTATCTCCCAAGGCTGAGTGAAGCCACGCTAACCTGAAAAATGTTGGTTTCCAGTCAGGAATGGAACGAGTACAATCTCACAACAGAATCAATAAATGACGAAATCCATAAATCTGTAATAATACTAAGATGCATGATAAGGGATAAACAGGAAATCATGGTAGGAATCATGTGAGTAAAACAGGGAGACGTGGTACACAAGACAAATACTGACAAGAAAAATGTAATGTAAAAGGACTATATCTAACAAGTGATTTGAAATACAGTTTTGACATGTAAACGGCTAAGGGGTAAATTCGGTACCCTGCACGTGTCGTGTGCAGCTGCTATTATTCACGAATAGACATCATTGAATATTTTTGGATATTTTTACATGTCTACTAATGTACTTTTCCGCCCGACCAG
>JANAVB010045020.1:14563427-14630463 GCA_029216955.1 Iris pallida
AGGGTTTAGGTGTGCTCTGTTCCTCTCTCTCGCTGTTCTATATGTATACACGCGTTGCTCGGGGTTTACAGGGGTCGGGGCTAGCGCTCGGGCTTGGGGTTTGGACGGTTGGGCCTGGGATGGTGGGTGCTCGGGCTGGGCTGGCTTGGCCCCCCTGCTACTCTCTTGCATTCTTATTTATTCTTCAGCAATTAATATATATATATATATATATATATATATATATATATATATATATATATATATATATATATATATATATATATATATATATATATATATATACATACACATACTCACATATATAATATATATTTATATAGATATACACATACACACATATATAATATATTTTTATATATACATGCACATACATTTATATAATTATTTATTTACTATATATATATATATATATATATATATATATATATATATATATATATATATATATATATATATATATATATATATATATATATAGATATATATAGATATATATCTAGATATATATTTACTTTAAATTCCTAATTATCTTTCTATATTTACTTTAAATTCCTAATTATCTTTCTATATTTATTTGCTAGAAGATAGGGAATCAGCTAGTAATAATTATATATATATATATATATATATATATATATATATATATATATATATATATATATATATATATATATATACAATTAATAGCAATAATAATAATAACAGAAATAAAATACTTAATATGCAATATTTAATATTCTATTATAGAATTTATCACTAGGCTATAAAATGGACTGCCAATAAGTATATATACACATCTACCTACTTACATGGACGTCTTTGGTCTCACTATATGCCTGCATGGGCTTGAGCTTAGTTCGGGTCCAGTCCGGACTAAATTTGCACAACCGGGTCTCCTAAAATCATAATCTTAATTAATACATAATTAATTAATCTATAGTGGTTAAGTCACAACTTAACCTGGTTTTTCTAGTTAGGACATCACTATGGCTCGGCCTTCCCTACCAGGGCTAATACACTAGTCAAAGTACGTCATTGCACTATCCGTGTCATGATTTCTAGTCACCTTGTACTCCAAATCTCAACTATGACTAAAACCATCTACCGTAATAATTAACTAATTATTTTTTTATAAAAATCTAAAAAACTCCATTCAAATAAAATAAATAAATAATAATAAAAATATTTCAAATTTTCGGGAAGAAGAGCTACACAACGTTAACCTATCAAGTCGTGTTTGCCTTACGGCCCAAAATTAGAGACGCAACTATGCGATAGTACCCAACTTTCTTGTGACCGTGCTACAAATCCATCGTGCCGTGCCTCGCAACTCAGTATGACTTAACCATATCGTCGCCTCGCGGTCCTAACTACTTGATCACCAACTGACCCAATCAAGACTTGTGGGCTAAGTGTCACTCGACCGACTTTGCATTGCGGTATTTTCTGACTTAAATTCAATATGACTCAAATCCAACTTATGCAACTTATATGCCGACAACTTAAGACTTGACGCTATATCGCGTGCCGAAGCACGTCGCCTACGTTGAAACCAAATCTTAGGCCCAACATTATTTTCTAACTGTACACACACATTCAACTCAACTCAATCCAAAGGCACACATGCGGGTTGCCGCCATGCTGACTCATCTATATGAATTGGTCACTGACTTCCAGAGCCATCTTGGACTCTCTTTAGCTTGTTAGGCGGCCGTCCTTGCCAGTACGAGTAGCGAGCTCCGCTGTAAGACTCTGCGCTAACCTGTGCGGTCATCCAGCACGGCTAATCATGTTTCTCAAGAACCGGTCCCGTCCGCCTGGGTCACCGTTCGAGAAAACTCTACCTTGTCGACAAGTTGTCCATGACCATGCAAGACTCGACTCAAACTGACGTCTCACACAGTCATTCTACCTCTAGTGTTACCATCTCTTTCAGGGCCAAGTTCAATACTTCTCAAATCTGAGACCGCATCGACGATCCATAGTCGCAAGCATTCTTCTTTCTTGCCCTATCATTTCCTTCAACTTAGGAACAACTATTTGAAGCCCTTTTTCCAAACTCAACAATCAACCGTGGCCCGTGCCTTAAACACTAAGTCCGTGCATCGTGCATTAAGCCAACTGTGCTCTACGCGACACTCCCGTCCAAGTCGACGAGCCTTGAGATCGTGGGACTACTTAACTTGATAACCGTAGAAAGAACGGAACAGTACTTGGAATGTCTTAGGTAGACCGGCATAACTTTGCCTAACTTAAATCAAGCCTACAACTTAATCCGAGGGACGTGCAAAGGCTATGCCAAGCCTTGCATGGTGGAAGTGTGCATGCTTTATCGAGCATTTACGCCGGCGATGCCTATGACTTAGGCTAATTCCAACTTGGTGACAACTTAAACCAACTTCCTTCTCCCAAGCCACGGGACGAAGGGACGAGTGTCATTTTCAAAGCACGCCGTGCACCAACTCTAAGCCGACCGTTGGACCTTTCCAGATTCTAACTCAATTCGACTCGTCGAGATTATTCCCTTATCTATGTGGATTCGTCTCCTTTATTATCAAGCCTACTTGTGCAAGTTGAAAACATGCGGATTATTATGTGAAGACTAAGATGAGACAAGTTCACCGAAACTACCCCACTTGAGCGAGAAGTCGTCTCGACCGAGCGATGTCTTCGAGTCGCCATTGCAACGCTAAGTCCGAACGCCGTCGGCGTTTCGATTTCTCCGATTGACTGAGCGGGACGGGACACTACAGGCTGAACGGTGGGAGGAGGAGGGGATGGTGGTAGAGGCTGAAAATAGAGAGGGGGTATTTTCGAAATTTTATTTTTCGGGGTATCAAGTTGGCTACTTTGAAAGTTTAGATTATCAAGTTTGCCAAACATTGATAGTTGAGAGTATCAAGTTGAAATTTAGTCTAAATTATATTCAAAATTATAATTTTTATACACACATTTGTTTTATTTCAAAGTTGTAGTTGTTAGATTATCGAAATTGGACTTTAATACATATACACATAATTTTTGTTTTCAAAATTTACGTATTTTTAATCACAAAATATGTATAAATTTAAGGGTGTTTATATAATTGCATAAGTCATATCCGGTTTATTCGATTTTGGACTGAAACCGAAATGCAAAAGCGAAGCGAATAATTTTTTTTAAGTATTTTCAAACCTTGGTCGAACTAAAAAAATTTCAAACCAAACAGAATCAGGTTCGATTTTCGGTCCAAATAATGCTCCCCACTAGATATGGCACTGAGGGGAGGGAAGCATGAGAGATCATCATGATACTATCCGTTAGTCTTTAGTTTCTTTACCGGTCCCCACGAGAGGGGGGGGGGGGTAGGGGTGAGCATTATTCGGTTTTGGACCGAAAATCGAACCGAACCGAATAAGAAATTCGGTTCGGTTTTAAAAAAATTCGGTTCGGTTTCGATTTTGAAAATACTAAATTTTCTTATTCGGTTTCGGTTTTGGGATTCGGTTTCGGTCCAAAACTGAAAACCGAATAAGAAAATTTAGTTTATATATATATATATATATATGTGTGTGTGTGTGTGTGTGTGTGTGTGTGTGTGTGTGTGTGTGTGTGTGTGTTAATTATAGGTATATACTAAATATATATAGGTATATGTTATAGGTATATGCTGAATATATCTAGGTATATTTAGTTATTATATATATTAACAAAATAAAAATAAATAAAAAACCGAATAAACCGAAAACCGAACCGATTTAATTCGGTTCGCTTCGGTTATTGACCAATTTGGTTCGGTTTCGGTTTTGCTTATTCGGTTTCGGTCCAATTCGGTTTTTGCTTATTCGGTTCGGTTGGAACCGAATAAACCGAATGCTCACCCCTAGAGGAAAGGGGGGGGGGGGGGGGGGGGGGGGGGGACAACATCAATTTGGAAGACTTTTCTTTTTACAGAAATTTTCGTATAAAGGGACAAATTTAGTGATATTGCCGCGAGACGAAAAAAGTTTCGAAAATTTTCATATGAAGGGAGGAGTCGCCATCACTCATGGCGGTGAGGCGAGGAGAGAGTGGCGCCCGCCATCGGAGATGACGAGGTGGAGGGAGACCGCCATCTCAGATGGCAGTGGTGAGTTAGAGAGAGAAAATAAAAAAAAATAGATGAAGAGAGAGAGAGAAGAGATGAAAGAGAGAGAAAAGGAGAGAGAGCAGCGAGGGAAAGAGAGAGAGAGGGGATACCGCCATCAGAGATGGCGGTGGGGAGAGAGGCCCACTGGGTGCATGTTCTTTCTTTTTTTGTCATTTACACCCCTGTTAAAAAAGATGTTTAACACACTCACTTTTGTTAAAACTTTCATGTAAATGTACAATGATTATACAACATGCATGCATATACAATTCAATTGTAGTATGTATGCATAAGTTCAAAATTAAATTTACTTTCTTAAAAAAATTTGTGACCATGTTCGATGGACACAGTAGGTTCAAACGATGGTCTAGTTAAATATTAAAAATATGAAATGGTTTCTATTATATCACAACATTAAAAAAAGAAATAAATAATAATAGGTGTCACTTTATCATTTTAGTCCAAAATGTTCATCTGCTACTGCTACCATATGATCACGGCCGTGTCATCAGAGAACCCTCTCTCCACAGCCATCTCTGATGGCGGTGTCCCCTCTCTCTCTCTCTCTTTCCCTCGCTGCTCTCTCTCCTCTTCTTTCTCCTTCATCTCCTGTCTCTCCCTTTTTTTATTTTTTCTCTCACTCACCACCGCCATCGGATATGGCGGTCTCCCTCCAGCCACTCTCTCCTCGCCTCACCGCCATGAGTGATGGCGATTTCTCCCCTCATATGAAATTTTTTGAAATTTTTTCCGTCTCGCGACAATATCACTAAATTTGTTCCTCTATACGAAAATTTCTGTTCTTTTTAGTATGGTTAGAACCAAGATCCCGTTGTCATCCTTTACCATTTCCTATCGACTGGGCCTCCCCTTGATAGAAGACTTCTTAATAAATAAATATCAATAGTTTAGAGACTTGTGGGATGTTTGGTTCACTGGAATGTAATCAAAAAAAAAAAAAAAATTGATTACATTCCGATTACGATTAATAAATATCAAGAGTTTAGAGACTTGATCTTAATTTAATAGTTTGTTTATAGGGACTTTGCATCAGAGAAACCAAAAGGAAAATCAGTATGCCCAAAGTTTGAAGTTACAGAGGAGTGAAAGAAGGGATTGAGAAAATCAACTATGGAGCAATAGTTGAAGAGAGACAAGTCTCGTCCTATCATCACAAGCGTTTATGAATATTTCCCCAAATGGGCTACCAGGCTTACCACCAGACATATATATTGAGTTCACTGGCCTACCACCAGACAGAGAGATTGAATTCACTATTGACTTGGTTCCAGGAGCATCTCTAGTATCACAGTATCACAAATCGTTCATAACCTTATGGCAGCAACTTACAAAAACATCGTATGATTCAAACTTTTGATAAACTTCGACGGTACCAAGACCATCCAATTCACATCCACAACTAAATTATCAACCGTCCATGAGTTCAAATATTTTCGAAGACGAGCATGTAAAAATATGCAGATTAGATAGATACCAGCTTTTGAACCAGCTGAACATGGCTATACCATATTCCAAATATACAAATTGTCCTTCATTACAGTCCTTGTGAAGTAGAGGACATGACTAGTACAAGAAGTACAGTTACACACAGGGGCGGTCAGTAGAGCACAAACTCATAATCCACGCTTCACAATTGTTGTGAAGTTAGAGAACTTGCTAGTGAACAGTTTGGCAGCTTTCGCTATGGAGTGGTAAGAAGTTTTCTGCACCATAACTAGTCATCACTACCTTGAGGTGCATATACAAGCAATCGGCGACATAAAACAAAAGTTTGAGTACTTCCACTGGGAGATTAATTTATCTATCCATACTTTTTCTTCTTAATCTGCATATACCCATGCCTTGTTTGGTAGGTGATCATCAACAACTTGTTGCTTTGATCTGTACGCGAGCTGCATTTGGTTTTCCTTTTGATGAATACAATTTGACAGTTGGGATCTACACAGGCTCCATCACTTTCGAGACTGGAAAACAGATGCAAGCAGCACCAGTTGGAGTCATGGTGATAACATATGATTACCCTCTTCACTCTTTTCGGTTCCTTCGTTCCTCTGAACTGTTGGTTAATGCACAAAACAATCTTAGGGGCATCACCAAGAATGACTAACAAAACTAGCATGTCAAGATAAACTTGATATTAGCTTCTGTCAAATACACAAATGTGATATGATTTCACCAAAGAAAGTAAAATAATAATAATAATAATGATTCCCAAACTAGAAGAATAATTGGCATAGGTATAGTTCACTACCAATGTTTTATAGCATATCATATAAGCTTTTTTGTTCACTTTTTAGCAAACATAAATCCTAAGAAGTATCCTGATCTCAATAGTCATTCACTTAAACATCCACTACGAAGACAACGATCATGAACTAGAGAATATAAATCCCTAAAAGTATGACATCAATTTTCAAAAGGGAGTTGACCAAGTGGCCTGAGCCTAGAGATGAACCTTGAAGGGTAATGGGTTTGAATCCTCCTAGATGTGATGGGTAGTATCAAAATAATCTAAACTAGAACAATTTCCAAGATCCGAAAAATCCAACATCCATTAGTTGAATATCCATGAAGCAAGAGCCTTGTGATCAACTAACAAAAATATATCCTAGAGCGAAAGTCTTGTCATCAATATTGTACAGAAGCATGCATGGGCATCAGTCTCAGGAATAAACTGATAACCGATTCAACTATTAAACTCCAACTGTTTTGATAGATACGAGTGTTGAGGCAAGGACTGTCTTCTGAAATACAGGTTAGGATAATTGCTACCTTTGGACCTCACAAGTTTCCATGCTTGCTTTTTGAGTCAATTGTACAGCCTCGGTAACGGTCTTGAGAATATCTACAAACTATCCTTTCTAAAATGACCTAAAGGGTGTGTGTTAATAATTGATGATAAGTGTTATTAAAACCAGCTTAATTGCAAGTAACGACCGAGTAATTGATACCGGTCTAGGCCGAGTAGAAATCCATGTACTCGGGCCGATTACTGGCATAACAACGACTAATTATTACCTGTTTTTAATTGGCTAGCATGTCAGGTTTAAAGTTGGGTTTGGTAAAAAAAAAAAAAAAATCCAAAGACACAACTAAAACCAATAAGAAGGCAAAGTAGCCCTCTCAGCCCTCTTCCATTTCACCACTTATTTTCTTTTTTCCATTTCAAATAAAACAGTATACTGTTGTTCTCCTCTGTCGTTTACTTTTCAATATTGTTAAAACTCCCCACTGCAGTTCTTCTTTTCTTTTCTTTTTCTCTTTTGTTGGTTCTTTATTGTCAATTGTAAGCTAGTTCTATCAAATCTTAGTTAGTTTGTCATTTATTTACTTTTGACATTGGTATTTAAATTATGTTAGTCATTGTTGTATCATAATTGTAATTGTTAGATAGAACAATGGCATACATTTGATCTTCTACTTATAAGTATTTTTCCCGTGTATTAGAATTATATGGGAAAAACTAAATGTATACAGAGTAATCAAGGAGTAATCCAATTACTCGTCTAAGGGTCCAGAACGAGCGGATGATGAAACCTAGTAATTTAACCTTCATGATTAGTTTGTCGGAAGAGGACCAACACAGTTTAGTCACTTCCTGAAACCCAGTCCGACTAACCCTATCAAGAGGTTCATTCTTTCTTTAAAGTAAATTTGATAAACACACTTACAGCCACCTGTCTTCTTCATTTTTTTCTGTTTCATCTTGCGATCATTTGCACTCACATCTGATTGGTAGCTTTCTACGGGGTGATACGTTACTGATTTAAGCACTTTCTTCCCCTTTTTGAGTTTCTGCTTCTGATCATTCTGTCAAAGAGCATAACAGCACGAAAAGGTCAGTAACAGACCAATCCTTGCGATCTCCACAATGATCACAAAGAAAATGAGGCCTACATAAGCTTTGCTATAAATTGCTATCTGCTGCTTGCAGACTCGAACTTCCATACTTAGGGCACTGAGCCTAGAATCGATAGGAACTGTGCATTGCTCAACTATCTGTTTTTGTCTCCCACGAACTACTTCTGGTTGCCAAACATTTAAAGCCACAGAAGACCGCCTGCAAGATGCCAAGAGCTTGATAAGTTAGAAATATTTATGACCCAACAACAAGATGGTCCTGTTAAACTTAACCATAAACAACTAAAGGATGTATCACTCATCCTGTATGTTATATTCATATTGTCCACCTAATCAACTTGAGGTGTAAACCATTCTACTATTTCGATTTACAATGTGGTCGGGGGACATAAAGAGAAGATAAAGACCGGTGAAATGCGGTCCAAGCTTTTAGCATGTATTAATTCATGGTGTTAGTATCAAGTTATTCCCCCAATCTTACTACAACGATATGAGAGCGACTAATTATGAAAAGGTATCCCTCAAAATTCTGAATGTTTTAAGTAAAAAGACCCGAATAACACAATCCGGTAGTACAAGTCTTCTTTACGAGACCAGGAAAGATAGACCTTTCAGCAGAGTATTCTCCACAGAGATATGCCATCATGTTGTGATTGTGTAAAGATCGAACTTAGTATCCTTGAAACAATAAATCCAAATTGCCACATTGTCCAACACCTCCATCCATACCTAACCTCTTGCTCTACATTCACAATTATTCCAAGTCTCCAAGAGAGCTTTGTTGCACGGACACGAATACGAGCTGACACATCTTGATATGACCTAACACGGTCTGGACACGGGGACACGGCTGCGACACCTATTTCAATCTTTCCTGGTGCATTAGCAAGTATATGTGCTATATGTGCTGTGTCCATGCCGGACAACATATGGACATGGCGCCTACTATGGAGTGCTCTAGGTAATTTTGTTTCCCGGTCTAGGGCAATACCGAAGGAGATTGTTCGAGTGGTTCACGAGCATCTCCATTGCCATAGCACAGACACTCCGAAAATCGGCGCCGTGTCCATGTCGTGTCAAGGCATGCACGTACCAGACACTCCGTAACACACTGAACAAGCCAAAACGCTACAACTAGAAATCCTCCAGAAATCGGAAGAAGGTGTTGGGAAAGAAGCGCGGAAACCTTTTCCCAAACCGGAGAGTACCTGCGAGAGGACCGAGCAAACAACGCACGAACCCAAAAACAAGCACACAAAAACAATCACGCAGACACAGAGAATTTTTGACGTGGAAAACCCTTGCGGGAAAAAACCACGGGACGATCGGAGTCCAACCCTGAGAAGCCTCCACTAATGGAATAGAAGAATTACACCCTCTACAAACTCCTCCGATCCAAATCGGATCCCCACAACACTCAGAGAAAAGAACAACGATTACAAGGCTACGAAGAACGAGAACGACGAGTAGAGATTACCCGAACACGATCTCCTCCGAATATCAACCTTCAATCCTCCGCCTTCTTCTCCGAAGTTGCAATGGCACTCTTGCCTCCTTCTCTCTCAAACTTGGATAGCCTCCAAAAGTTACCAATGTGCGCTATGGGATTAGGGTTGAGATATCTCAACTTAATACCCTAATTCCGCAACAAACCTGGACCGTCGGATTAGATCCAATGATGAAAACTCATCCAGAATCCCGCTTCAGCCCCCGACAACACAGAGTTCGGCCAGAACTCTGTGTGGGGCAACCAGCACTGGGTGGCCAAACCCTGGAACGGCCAGACCGAGTTCGGCTAGAACTCGGCCTGGGACCGAGTTCGGCCCGAACTCGGCAGACTTGGTCCAGAACCCCCTTTGGGGCAGCAGCAGCAGTAACAACTACTCCCGAGCTTCTCCGACATCGGACGGCGCTCGTCGCACTCCGGGATCTTCTCCACATAGGTTGGGAACCCCACCCACTCCAACAAATCTCCCCCTTCACAACTATGGGGAGGACGTCGTCATCCCGACGATCTGCCTGCAGTACTCAAACTTCCCCCTTGGTAGAATCTTCGTGAACATATCAGCTCCGTTGTCATCTGTATGCACCTTCTCAAGCTCCGCGTCCTTCTTCTCAACCACATCCCGTATCCAATGATACCGAGTCTCGATGTGCTTGGACCGGCTATGAAACGTCTGATTCTTCACAAGATGGATAGCACTCTGACTGTCGCAAAGCAAAGTATACTGCTCTTGTTTCAGTCCCAATTCCTGCAACAGCTTCTTCATCCACAACAGCTCCTTGCAAGCCTCCGTCGCCGCAATGTATTCCGCCTCCGTCGTCGACAAGACAACACACTTCTGCAACCGCGACTGCCACGACACTGCTCCTCCCGCAAACATCATCACGTAGCCTGAAGTCGATCGCCTCGTGTCTATATCTCCAGCCATATCAGCGTCGGTATACCCAACCAGCTTCGGCTCGTCACCACCAAAGAAAAGTCTCCAACCAGCAGTGCCCTGAAGATATCGTAGAATCCACTTGACCGCACTCCAGTGTACCCTTCCAGGATTCGAAAGATACCTGCTAACCGTACCAACTGCATGAGCAATATCTGGCCTCGTACACACCATGGCATACATAAAGCTTCCCACAGCTGAGGCATATGGAACCCGCTCCATATCTTCCTTTTCGTCCTCGGTAGATGGACACTGCTCCTCAGTGAACTTAAAGTGAGCCGCGAGGGGGGAACTCACTTTCTTCGACCCGTCCATCCCGAAACGCTGAAGTACCCGGTGAATGTACTTCTTTTGGGACAAGTGTAGCAGCTTGGACTCTCTCTCTCGGCTGATCTCCATCCCAAGAATAGTCTTCGCTGCGCCCAAATCCTTCATAGAGAAGGCCGCGCCCAGTTGGCGCTTCAACTCCGCTATCCTAGTGGCATTCCGACCCACTAATAGCATATCATCAACATAGAGCAATAAGATGATAAAATCATCATCGACAAAGTACCTCACAAATGCACAATGGTCCGACGTCGTCCGTGCATAACCATGCTCCCCCATAAACGACTCGAACTTTCTGTACCACTGCCTCGGAGCCTGCTTCAGACCATACAAGCTCTTCCTCAACCGGCAGACCAAATGTGACTTGCCCTTCTCACAGAATCCCTCGGGCTGCTCCATGTACAACTCCTCCTCAAGATCACCGTGGAGGAACGCCGTCTTCACATCCATCTGCTCGACCTCCAAGTCGAAACTGGCTGCTAATGCTAGCACCACCCGAATAGACGAATGCTTGACGACAGGCGAAAAGATTTCATCATAATCCACGCCTTTCCGCTGACCGTAGCCCTTGACTACCAGTCTCGCTTTGTATCGAGGGCGAGTAGCATCATCCGTCTGCTTCACTCTGAACACCCATCGATTCTTCAAAGCCTTCTTGTCCTCTGGCAACCGCACCAGATCATAAGTAGAATTGGTGTGCAAGGAACTCATCTCCTCCTGCATAGCCACCATCCACTCCTGCCTGTGTTCGTCTTCCATAGCCTCTGCGAAACTTTCGGGCTCTCCCCCGTCAGTCAGTAGTACATACTCATCCGGCGAGTATCTCGTAGATGGTCGACGATCCCTGTTGCTCCTTCTCAGTGGAGCCACTGGTGCTGGCTGTATACCGACAGCCTCCTCCCCTTCAGGAACTACCTCTCCGGCATGCTCATCCTCCTGAGGGACACCCTGACCACCATAAGCAGGCTGATGATCAAGGTTGGGAGCAACTCCATGTACCGGCTCCCCCATAACTGGATCCTCTGCGATGTCCTCTGGAAACTGCTCGAAGCGAAATGACTCTAACTCAGGCAATTCCTCAGCCTCAGAAGGCGTCTCGGAATCCTGAGTGTTGGTCATGGTCTGATCCTCGACGAACACCACGTCCCTGCTTCTGTAGAGCTTTCCTTCCACTGGGTCGTAGAGTCTATAGCCAAACTCATCCCGACCGTAGCCGACAAAGACGCATCGCCTCGTCTTCGGCTCAAGTTTGGTCCTCTCGTCCTTCGGTACATGCACGAAGGCTTTACAACCAAACGCCCGCAGGTGACTGTATGACGGCTCCTTGCCATACCATACTTTGTCAGGCACATCACCCTGCAAAGGAGCACTAGGAGACAAATTAATAATATAAGCAGCTGTGAGAAGAGCCTCACCCCAATAACTGCCCGACAAGTTTGCTTCTGACAGCAAACACCGCACCCTCTCCATCAGTGTCCTGTTCATGCGCTCCGCTACACCATTGAGCTGAGGTGTCTTTGGCGGAGTCTTCTGGTGTCGTATCCCTTGCTCTCTGCAATACGCATCAAAGGGACCGATGTATTCGCCGCCATTGTCGGACCGAACACACAACAACTTCTTGCCCGTCTCCCTTTCAACGGAGGCCTGAAACTCCTTGAAAGTAGGCAGCACCTGATCCTTGGTCTTTAAGGCATAGACCCAAACCTTCCTGGAACAATCATCAATAAAAGTCACAAAGTAAGAAGCACCACCAAGAGATTTTACCTTCATAGGACCGCAGACATCCGAGTGAATCAACTCGAGCAACGCCGGCTTCCTCGAACTTGGGTGACTTTGGAAAGACACCCTACTTTGCTTCCCAGCCAAACAGTGCGTGCATTTCTCCAACTTTGTAGACTTGAGCCCCGGAATCACTTTCCTGTTCACCAAGTAGCTCATCCCCTTCTCGCTGATATGGCCGAGCCGCCTGTGCCACAACTCGGTAGACGCGTCACTGACTGCGTTCACCTCCTGTGCCCCCTCTGCGCTCCCCTCCATATAGTAGAGACCGGACTTCTTGCTTCCTCTGGCAATCACCATCGAACCTCTGGAAAGCTTCCACTGACTATTCCCGAAGAGACTGAAGAATCCCTCGTCATCCAACCTTCCAACCGACACCAGGTTAAAACGGATATCAGGGACATGACGAACATCCTTGAGAACAAGAACCGCACCCGTCTTCGTTCTCAAATGCACATCTCCAATGGCAACCGCCTTCGACACATCTCCGTTGCCCATCTTCAACACGTCACAGTCGCCTGTCGTGTAAGTGGCAAACAGTGCCCTATTGTGAGATACATGTGCTGAAGCCCCTGAGTCCACCAGCCAAGAATTGTCATCGCAGGCGAGGTTAGTAATGACCTCATCACCTACGACGATCACATCGCCTCCATGCACCGAGGCCGCCGCTGTAGTGTTCTCTTCTTGCTTCCCCTTGTCGCCCTTCTTCTCCTTCTTCCAAGCGAAACAATTCCGCTTGATATGGCCCTTCTTACCGCAATGATAACACTGAGTCCTCGTAACGACCCTTGGACTTTCCCCTGCTCTTGTCTCTGCCACCACCTGGACCCCTGCTTTTGCCCCTTCCGCGGCTCTCTGAAACAAGTGCCTCTGAGTGGTGGGATGTGGATGAAGTGCCCTGAGAACGTCTCCGCATCTCTTCATTCAACATCCCGCTCTTGGCAAACTCCAGACTGACCACGCCCTCTGGAGCAGAAGCGATCATAGATACTCGTACGGTCTCCCACGAGTCTGGCAATGTACACAGCAGCCACAGTCCCTGAACTTCGTCGTCGAACTTGACTCCCATAGAAGATAGCTGGTCAACCACGCCCTGGAAATCACTCAAGTGATCCGTAATAGACGCCCCATCCTTGTACCGCAGACCCATCATCGTTCGGATCAGGAACAACTTGTTTACCCCGGTCTTCTTCGCATACAAGGATTCCAGCTTATCCCACAACGTCTTCGCGTGCTCAATATTGGCAACGTGGTTGTACACGTTCTCATCAACAAACTGCCGTATGTACCCACACACCTGTATGTGCTCGAACTTCCAGTCCTCCTCGGATTTATCACTGGACCTCTCGGTTGCAAACACAGGTAGATGCAGCTTCTTGACAAATAGCAAATCCTTCATCTTGCTCCGCCAATAATGATAGTTTGTGCCATTAAGGTTCACCATGCGCACCGGCTTCGCGTCCATCTCTCCTCTCTGGTTCCTCTGTCAACTCCTGACACCCTTTGAACCCAAAGCTCTGATACCACTCTGTTGGTATCAGCCAGAACAAAACCTATGCTCTGATACCACTCTGTTGGGAAAGAAGCGCGGAAATCTTTCCCCAAACCGGAGAGTACCTGCGAGAGGACCGAGCAAACAACGCACGAACCCAAAAACAAGCACACAAAAACAATCACGCAGACACAGAGAATTTTTGACGTGGAAAACCCTTGCGGAAAAAAAACCACGGGACGATCGGAGTCCAACCCTGAGAAGCCTCCACTAATGGAATAGAAGAATTACACCCTCTACAAACTCCTCCGATCCAAATCGGATCCCCACAACACTCAGAGAAAAGAACAACGATTACAAGGCTACGAAGAACGAGAACGACGAGTAGAGATTACCCGAACACGATCTCCTCCGAATATCAACCTTCAATCCTCCGCCTTCTTCTCCGAAGTTGCAATGGCACTCTTGCCTCCTTCTCTCTCAAACTTGGATAGCCTCCAAAAGTTACCAATGTGCGCTATGGGATTAGGGTTGAGATATCTCAACTTAATACCCTAATCCCGCAACAAACCTGGACCGTCGGATTAGATCCAATGATGAAAACTCATCCAGAATCCCGCTTCAGCCCCCGACAACACAGAGTTCGGCCAGAACTCTGTGTGGGGCAACCAGCACTGGGTGGCCAAACCCTGGAACGGCCAGACCGAGTTCGGCCAGAACTCGGCCTGGGACCGAGTTCGGTCCGAACTCGGCAGACTTGGTCCAGAACCCCCTTTGGGGCAGCAGCAGCAGTAACAACTACTCCCGAGCTTCTCCGACATCGGACGGCGCTCGTCGCACTCCGGGATCTTCTCCACATAGGTTGGGAACCCCACCCACTCCAACAGAAGGCTACCGGAGGGAGAGGGTGAACCAATGACAAAGAATCCCCGTTGAGTCTGTTTTGGCTGTGACCATGTCGAGTCAAATTTGTGTCCCTAATTGGCATCTATAGGAAATAGGAATAAGTATTTTAACGACACTTCCTACTCAATATGATTAAAAAAAAATTGTTCTTTTTTTACTTCTACTTCTAGAATCATTTCTTAAACCCTAAATTGCATTCAAAATCTATTCAATTTCACAAAAATTCAAATTCAAAGGAAAGGGAGAGCGAAAAGCAAACCTGACGTTCTCCAGATTGGAGACCTCCGCCGCCGCGGCCTTCAGCTTCTCCCTCTCGTTCATAATCAGACCCTCCAGCTCCTTCAACCTCCTGGCGCGCTCCGCCACGTCGCTCTCCGCGCGGAGCACCGCCAGCCGCCGCTCCACCTCCCGACGCGCCCTGTCCCTCTTAAACCTAACCCGAACCCGAATCAGCACATAGTAATTTCCAACTCTAACTCTAACCCTAACCAAAGAGAGAGGAAGCGGCACCTGGTCTTGTAGAGCGATTTGGAAGGGAGATCGGAGGAAGGAGGGGACGGAGAGGGGAAGTCGCGGCTGAGGAGGGAAGACCAGAGGGAGGGGTCGCCGGAGAGGCGGCGGAAGCGGCGGCCGGCGATGGAGACGGAGCAGAGGTCCCGGTGGGTCAGGACGGAGGACCGGACCCCTTGATTCAGGATCCGGTGCCATAGCTCGTCCGGTAGAGCCGACATTGGGTCCGTCATCGATTTGCTCGCGACTGGAACCGCCTCAATCGCGAGTCTAACATAACATACGTGTGGGGCCCACAAAGCAATAAACGAAAAAAAAAAAAAATCATTTTTATTATTTTGGCACGGACTTTGTGCACGCTGTATTTGCATGCAATTTGTCACTTGGGTTCACTGTCTTTAATTTTTACACACACATCTTTTCTGCTGTTCAATTCCGAGATCATCCACCTAGACAAGGAGTTAGGGCTGAGCGTTGAATAGTCAAAACCGAATAAACCAAAATTCTAAAAATCCAAAACCGAAAGCGAATCAAAATTAGCCAAAACCGAAATCAAAACCGAACCGAATAATAATTCGATTTATTAGGTTTGTTCGGTTGGACTGTTTCTATTGTATAATTGGTAGGGTTTAAAGTTGAAATAGTGGTTAAATGATATTAAAAATAACAATTTTTATACAGATATTTGTTGTATTTGCGTCCAAAGTTAGACTAATTGTTAAATTACCAAAATTTTGTTTCAGAACACATAAATAAAATTTTTGCTTTCAAAATATACACTTTTTAATTACAACATATGCATAGAGGTATTTATATAATTGTACAAGTCTTATTCGATTTTTGGTTTTAATCGAAACAAGTCCAAAATCGAAAACCGAATAATTTTTTTTAGTATTTTTAAAATTGAAACCGAATCGAACTTTTTTAAACCAAGCCGAATCTCTTATTTGATTCGGTTCGATTATCGGTCCAAAATCAAATAATGCTCACCCCTACAAGAGGTTTATACCTCTCAAGCTTAGTTTGAATGAAAAATAATCTCGCAAAGGTACAATCTTCAAAACAAAACAAGCTGCTAACAAATATATTAGCAACCAAACATTCTAAGTCTTTTTTTAACCAAATTAATAACATGTAACTATTTAGTAATATTTACCTCTAAGAATTACTAAGCAATATTGATGTTGCGTATTTCACAAATTATTATTAAGGAATATTAAAAATTAAATGACGTAATTATTTTAATAACTTATTCTAAATTTATTATTATTATTATTATTATTATTATTATTATTATTATTATTATATATAGAAATTGCTGAAAAATCAATTTCGGGGTTGGTTTTTATGAAAAATCCATCCGCATGATGGGTTAGGGGTGGGCACAGGTCGGACTGGGCCCAAATTTGTTGGATCCGGACCGGACCCGTTACTTGGCGGGGTGTAACGACCCGCTCCGCCCTAGCGGAACGCCGATTCAAACGGCAAGTGCAACGACTCGAACGAGCCGTCGACCCGGAGAGTTGGCATCGACCTGATGAAGAATCGATGCAGGGCTTACATTGGCCGTCAAGATGAATCCAGACTTAGACTTTCAAAGGCGCGCTCGGAGTATCGTTCGGCCGATGCGAACATCGCTAAGGTGGGTGGCTCCGATGAACCCGTCTTTGCTTAGCCTAGACACATAATAATACGGACACTATCACGAGAATCGCTAGGCGATAACACCGTTCATGCTAATAAATGACTCAACGCACCTAGCTAAGGGAATAATCCCATCTTGTATGCTTGTATAGAATATGGAAAGGAACTCGGCAAATATAGAACTCTCGCACCGCGCTCCACGCTCGTGCTAAGGCACAAGCTTACGTTCAAGTCCCTTACGCGTACAACAATGAAACAATGAATGGGTTACAACAATGAAACGGAAGACTATCGACATAGTCGCTCCGAGTAGAGTATAGCAACATTGAAAGACTATGGGACCGATGGGTCGCCAAGGCGACTCCCGCACTGGGAGTTGCGTAATGCGTGAATGAATGAATCAACGAATGAATGAATGAATGAATACGTGAATGAATCGATGAACGAACGAACAAGTGAAAGAAAGAAAAGAAAGAATACATGAAAGATAAGAAAGAAAAGAATGGTTAGCGACAGGTGTGACGGGCACGTGCAACGGGGCTCGCTACCCGCGCTGCACGGACGCCAACCTGGTCGATAACGCATTATGGCTAAGGGTTAGCCTACGGCTCGGAGATAGCCGCTAAGTTTAAATGACAAGATAATACGAAATGGTCGTGGACAAACGGCACGGGCGATGGGGGGGAATACCGTGGCCGTATAGTGGAAGGATTCTGCGGCACGGGCGTTGTGTGGAGTATACCGTGGCCGGCCTAGGCGGAATCAAAACGGAGCTTACGGGCTGCCTGGGTGCGGGCTTGGGCACCGGGAGACGTAAGTGCAGGATATTTCAAGAGACTTAACGGGGTGTACCAGCCATCACCCTACGCTAAGTTGAGAAATACCAAGGGGAAATGTCCAAAATGGCTTGTCATGCCAGCGACCGGTGTATATAGATTAAGTGGGCTTTGCTGGTGGCTATCCACGTGCGAGTCTTTGCATTGAAATCAAAGTAGTCTAAGTTAAATGAACTAGTGCCTCCTGAATATGCTTGAAATGTAACACACTAAGTGAATAAAGAGTAATTCATGTAAAATGAGTTAGAGAACGTACCTACGACATGCTAGAACCCGAGACAGGGACACGCTCTTGATATTGAAAGTTTACATGAGACACGTGAAGTTATTCCTTATGAATTGTTGACTAACTTGGTTTACTTTGGACAGGGAAGGCCGGACGGTAAGTATGGGTAAGTCGTAAATGTATTTCCATGCGACACTTGTATTCGGCAACACGAGATAGGCTATGAGATATGCCAAAAAATGATCCTAAGGCAAGATTAGAAAGACAATGAATGATAGACGGGCACAAAAGTATAAAGTGTTTGGTAATGATAGCATTGTGGGCGAGATAGCCTCCCCACCAGTGCATAACAATGTACTGATAATCCCACAGTCTGCTTGCAGGAAGCAGGAAACGTCGGCGGGTACGGAGCTTCCCTCGAACGTGCTAAGGCGCGGAGCTATCTCTCGAGCCTCGGAGCGTTGCAAGGAGCTGGAGCACCATATACAGGACATAATGTATTGAAACATCGCCATGAATTATTCCAACTTGTAAGCCACTTGGCACGCCTTTTATTTCAGAGAGAGAGAGCTTGAGCGACTTGAAACTCGGCCTAGCGCCG
The DNA here is from genome assembly GCA_029216955.1 of Iris pallida. Taxonomy (NCBI): domain Eukaryota; kingdom Viridiplantae; phylum Streptophyta; class Magnoliopsida; order Asparagales; family Iridaceae; genus Iris; species Iris pallida. The sequence goes on from JANAVB010045020.1 coordinate 14,582,183, forward strand.
CTTGTGAACTTCTTGAATATCAATAAAGAGTTTGAATTCGCTTCAATTTGTGTTCATTTACTTTCCGCTGCAAATGGGGACACTCTGTGCGACTGTGGCCTAGCTCAAATCGGCCGTTTCTGGACTTGGCCTTGCACGGGCGCAACCTAGGCCCGTGCGGCATCACGCCTTAGCGAGAACAATCGCTCCTACGGGAGTGGGGCGTGACAGATTGGTATCAGAGCACGGCTTTACGTCCTTGGACTTCATTTCGATTTTTTCAGTTTTGAAAGCTCGGTTGGAAACAAAAGAAGGGTACGCTCTCTCTCGTTGTGCCTTGGGATGTTTCATACAATAAGTCTAAATATTTTCAAAAGCTCGTACGGGTACTCGGTTGGACGGGATCGATAAGCGAAGGCCTTTGTGCCACCACGACGAACTTGAGTTGGAAGGAACCGATGCTAAGAGTTAGCAAACACAGTGCGTGCTTAAATAAGCTTACGCTGACAATAGCGGACGAGTACACGAGACCAAAGGATAGTTCGAACAGGATGATTATGCATACAGCCTTTTAGCTAAGTTGTGCAGAGTATCGCGCACCTAGACCTTCGGTACAAACGAGATACGAGCGAGATCGGTTATCGCTCGAGCGAGAATAAGTGAGCGTGCAAACTCGAATATAGTCCGCACGGGATAGCTATGCACACGGCCTTCTGGCTAAGCTGTGCGCGGTGTCGCGCACCTCGACTTTTAGGTGCAATCGGGTTGCGAGCGATATCAAGTATCGCTCGATCAAAAACAAAGATACACTTTGAGTGTCTATCGATATGAACGCTATCAAGTTAACGCTTAGGCGTACCCGAAAAGATTGGCTTAGATTTGAGGATTAATGCGAATGACTTGGTACGTCGAGGCGACGTGAGCAATTACGCTAGAGATTCGTCGAACGAATCTGAAGGATGTCTTAGCGCATGACGCGAACGTGATTGAGGACTAGATCGTATGGCTTGAATCCGAGTGGTGTATGTGATAGGTTCGAAGAAGAATAAGAATGAGTGTCGACGACTAGTCGAGTGGCTCGAACCCTGAGTGGTGTATGGACGTCATAGAAATTGTTCGAGCGAGACTAAAGGATTTACGGATCGTACGAGTATGTCGGCAAGCAATGCAATCGCGCAAAGCCTTAGAACGTGTCACGCTTAGTTGGCCGTGACTTCAAAAGTCCCGAACGAGATGTCGCTGGACAACTTGTCAATGGGCAATGCGAGTTAGAAAATGGTTCGGAACGACGAATGAAAATGAATGTCTTGATCGAGAAAACTTAGAGGATCGTGTGTACGATATCAGATTGATTCAAATGAAATGTGACTTGAGTTTTGAACAACGATCTTGAAACGAGCTCGAGGAATAGCGATCGAACTTGATCTTGAATTGAATCGAATGGAATTATGGTATATCCAGTTCGGACAATAGCATCAGTCGTACGACTCGAAATTTGCAAAGGAAGATCGTCAGGTTACGTATATCGTCGATGGTATTGAGGCGTATCAAAGATCCATATGCGATAACTCGGGGGTACTCTGACTCGGCGAATGACGATCGTACAAATTATTGTTCCGATGGATGTTGTACTCAGGATATTGAAACATGTCGAGGGAAAATATAGACTGGCTCGAGGATTTTCTGTGTTGAACGAATGATGATCGGACTATCGAACTTGGATTGGATGAAATGAAATGCTTGGATTTGCTTCGACGATAACCCCAACATCGACATTCTTGTCTTATGCGAGCGCAACTCCAACCTCGCACATGCGTCGCGCCGATTAGGGTGATCACTCCGCGTGAGCGCTGGTATGGTGATTCATACAACGGGGGTGATCAAACTTGTATGGCGTGGCAACTTGTGTGCTTCGACTTGTGGTTTGACGCGAAGGTAGACTCGAGAATGAATTGTGTGTTTGATAAATCGAACTTGAGGATTGAGTAGGTCCAATCCGCGTATCGAGAATGAATTAGTCTGGACTCAAACAAGAGTTACGCCCCGATGAGAATGATTATTCCGCGGGAGCGTTGCATGGTGATTCATGAACCACCGTGGATGATCGGACTCGCGTGAGATTGGGACGCAATGTATTGTCGAGCTGGATGACCTCGTGATCAATACATGAATTGGTTAGAATGGATATGTGAAGTATGTCGATTGGATGATTTGAATGGATTCGAATATGCGCAACGAATACATTGATACGAATAGGTGATTGTGCTCGATGTTTAGAAATCTGAGTGACGCGAGCTTGGGTAGAAAACCCCCCGTACTACCGACTTTGGTTTGACCCTAGGATTGGGGTCAGTGTTGGCATTATTGTTGGGGAACTATGATTCCAATCCTGACATTGACTTAGCCTCGAAAAGAAATAGCCTAGCGGTTAGGCGAGACGCACCTGTTTCAAGTGTTAGCAATCAAAAGATTGATCTTGAGGATTGACATGGATGGATTGAATGATGCAAGAATAGGAAACCCTGCTCACGATATGTCACTTCCCATTCCCAGAATACGTATTTTTAGAATACATGTATTGTTTAAATGTAAATATTTTAATATTTATCATGTATTATTCTGTATTTAAATCCCTTTAATTTCATATTAATTTATTTCCTGCAATTATTGTTCTGCATTTTACTTTCTGCATTTTATTCTCTGCTTTAGCTTTGCTATGGGTTCGGCTCAGATTGGTTTAATTATGTTGGTTCATCATGAACCGAAATAAACCCCCACCTACCACCACTCCTTCATTTAAAAACCCCAAACCCTTTCTCTCTCTTCATTACTTCTTCTCATTACTCTTCTTCTTCCTCATAACTCTCCCACCAACCTAGGAGAGCAAGGCAAGTGCCAACTTGCTTCTTGATGGATCCCCATTTTTATTGTTCCATCATCTTCCTTATTTGATTCTAAGTTTCTTTAGTACTTAGCATTTTCAATTTCCATGGCTTATTTGTTGTACATCTAAGTTTGATATTTTTTGTTTTTCTTGGTTTTGATCTCTAAAACTTACTTATTTTCAAAAATAATGGTTCTATGTTGTAGAGAATTCAATTTCATGCAGTTTTGGCTTTTGTTTCGCTTGATTTCGACTTCGGATGAGTAAGTTATGGCCATTACAAGTTTTCGAAACTTTCATGGCTGAACTGGCTGCTTGGGGACGATGAACCCCATGCGCCGGGAACCCCATGCGCCCGGGAGGCCATGCGCCGTGAAGTCCCGGCAATGCATTCTTTGACTCCGAGCGTGTCATGCGCGTAGGTTCCTTATGCGCATGTACTGAAGACACAACGTGAGTATCCCATGCGCCGATTGTGCAGGAATCACAGCGCATGAGATTTATTTCCCACAGCCGCATTCCTCAGGCGCATGAGATTATTTATTTCCCAATCATTTCTCAGCGCATGAGATTATTTATTTCCCAATCATTTCCTCAGGCGCATGAGATTATTTATTTCCCAATCATTTCCCACAGCGCATGAGATTTATTTCCCACAGCCGCATTCCTCAGGCGCATGAGATTATTTATTTCCCAATCATTTTCTCAGTGCATGATTATTTATTTCCAATCATTTCCTTAGCGCATGAGAATATTTATTTCCCAATCATTTCCTCAGGCGTATGAGATTATTTATTTCCCAATCATTTCCCACAGCGCATGAGATTTATTTTCCACAGCCGCATTCCTCAGGCGCATGAGATTATTTATTTCCAATCATTTCCTCAGGCGCATGAGATTATTTATTTCCCAATCATTTTCCACAGCGCATGAGATTTATTTCCCACAGCCGCATTCCTCAGGCGCATGAGATTATTTATTTCCAATCATTTCCTCAGCGCATGAGATTATTTATTTCCAATCATTTCCTCAGGCGCATGAGATTATTTATTTCCCAATCATTTCCCACAGCGCATGAGATTTATTTCCCACAGCCGCATTCCTCAGGCGCATGAGATTATTTATTTCCCAATCATTTCTCAGGCGCATGAGATTATTTATTTCCCAATCATTTCCCACAGCGCATGAGATTTATTTCCCACAGCCGCATTCCTCAGGCGCATCAGATTATTTATTTTCCAATCATTTCCTCAGCGTATGAGATTATTTTTCCAATTATTTCCTCAGGCGCATGAGATTATTTATTTCCCAATCATTTCCCAGCCGCATGAATATTTATTCCTCAGGCGCATGAGATTATTTATTTCTCAATCATTATTTATCTTTCAATTTTATTTTCCGAATTTGACATTAATGAACATGGATGGTTATCTTGATTAATTATTGATCATGCGTTCCTAGATGGAACTAAGAGACTGGCTAGTCGTCTTATTGAACTAAATGGAATAAGACGTTCATATTTGCAATCGATTGGCCAATCCTAAATATTGACATATAGATACATGCAGGCTACAATTTATTTATTTATTTCTCTACAAAAGTAGCATGTGTACTTTATGGTCAAGGCATGATTTATTCCATGGTTAGTTTTGATTGTTGTATTACGCTATGTAAGACCTACAACCTAACCGCACGGGTATCGTTGTAGAGTTGGACATATCGTACTTTGTACGGAAGTACTCATTCTGAATGACCATGATCCACGACATGGAATTTCACTTAACATAGAAGCTACTAGTTAAATAAAATAATGATTGCATGGAGAGTATGGATTTTCGAGTTCTTACATGGCAGCCCTCTTGGGACTATTAGTGCCCGACAGGCCGGCTGGTTCCCACAGATACTACAAATCTGCCACACGGACAGGGAGCGGTATCTGCTTATATTATTGTATATTGTATATTGATGACGGGCGTCCCGCTGGGACTCGTCTAATTCATGATTGGCGCAATTGATTGATTGGATAGACTAGCCTTGCTTGCCCATAGTAAGAACTGAGAAATCCTTATTGCATAATTTACAGGATAACTTGGGACTCACAGTAGCAAGCCGTAGTAGTTGAATGGCCGGTTAAACTGATTTGTTTATGTACTGTACCTACTCTGTCAACTAACTAAGATGATCAGAGTGTCGAGACATGACGGGCCAACCTCTGTCCTTGTTTGGTTGGGAGGTTGGTTCGAAGTGTCGTGACATTATATGAATCCTAGTAGCAAGCAGAGATCTATATATCATATTCTCTTATTACTGGTTTTAATCCTTCATATCGTGCTTCCTTGCGATACTTGCTATTAGAGGTCTAACCTCTCTGGTTTTGCATGGCCAGATTTAGAGCCGTTTCCCGAGGACTCAGCTTACTTCTACCTCCAAGATGGTCAATACTAGAGGAATGATCGCAGGAGGACTCGAGTGGGTTCCTTACTTCCCCGTTCGTTTTGTTACTTACTTTATATTTTGCCGTTTGGCACCGACATGTTAGTCGGATTGTCTTGCACTTACTTTTACATAATTGTAATTAAGTCAGACTGCAGCTGATAACAATTGTGTATATGTTGCTATATCATCTGGCTATATTTTGTAAAGTCAGATCTCAAGAACATTTTGACTAAGCGTTTGGGATGCCTTATTGCTTATTCTTAAATGTTCTCTATTATTGCTTCTTGTTTGAATGATTGAGACAATAGATGTGAAGTGACCATAGCGAGACTTTCATGTAGTATGCACCCCCTCGTCTTTTAGACAGCATTGATCGTATTATACGGTATTCATCTACCCGTAATACGTAGCTGGCTGAGTCATTCCCCCGCTCTCCAGTATTCTGGTTCTGGGGCGTGACAAGGTTTTAGTGGTGGCCCATGCAGGTCTGATTTCAGACTTGTGGGGTGTTTTAATTTATAGGATGTCTCAATCACACATGTTCCCCCTTGATCTCATGATTCGTTACTCTCGACTCTAGCTTGACATTCCGGTATCCTTTGACTTTATTGATCTTTCTGTCCGATCGTTTGATTGTTCTTTTGTCCCTTTTCTTAGGGGCACTTCGTCCGCATCTGCCAGGACTGGACAACAACAACAAGAGCAACACGGACAACCTGACCATGTTGGTCAGCAACAAGGGCCGGTACTAACTCAAGAGGCTATCCAAGAAGAAGTAATAGTAAAGCGGCAGCTGGATCACAGTATCCGGATGTTCCACCACCACCAACAGTTCCACCTACCCCTGCGGAAATGGACACGCCGGCTCTTCTAGATCATGAGAGGAATGATGGCTACTCAGCAACACCAGATGTTAGCCCAGCAGCGCATGCACGCTCAGTTACAAGAGCAGAATGTATTACTCAACCAAGGATTGCAGACGGCTTTAGAAAGAGGGGCAAGGACAGATTCAGGAGCGTCAGCCAGGTTTTGCAAGTACAACCCCTGCCGTTTTGAAGGCACGGAGGATGCCATCTCAGCAGATGCATGGCTTAAGGATATTGAGGCTATTCTGACAGCCACTAAGGTGCCGACAGAAGAACGTGTGGATCAAGTGAAGTTGTTACTTCAGGATCTCGCACGTGATTGGTGGGAATCAGAGAGGTAGGCATCAGACGTCCTGTGGCTTGGGACGATTTTACAGCAAGATTCAAGACAAAGTACTATGGAGTTGTGGCGCAGTTTGAGCTACAACAGAAGTTTATCAACCTCAGACAGGCTGGTAAGACTGTAGATGCTTATGCAGCAGAGTTCTACAGATTGAGTAGGTTCGCCCCAGAGATGGTAGCAACAGAGAGCCAGAGGGCTATGAGGTTCCAGCAAGGGTTTCATCTTGAGCTCTTGCAATTGATAGAGGGGCACAATTACCAGACTTTCGATGAGTATTGACGGCAACTCGAAGGCATGAGATAACCGTTCAGAGGATCACGGCAAGGACTGGAGGTCAGAAGAGATCCCACAGTCAGATTGAAGAGGAGGGGGAGCAGCGCCCCGGACAATAGCACCGTCCCTTGGCATCCGCATTCATGATGTGGCGATGTGAGGGCCAGCACCACCACCCAGGCAGCAGCAACAGCAACAGAGGAAGAACCAGCAACCCCCGGCGGGCTGTACTTATTGCGGGAAGGTAGGGCACACTAGAGATGTGTGTCGGACATTGAACGGGCAGTGTTTGATATGTGGGAATCCAGATCATCGGGTTACCACATGTCCCATGAATTCGAGGTCAGGAGGACCAGGGCAACAATTTTCTGCTCTGCCAGCGCCAGGGGCAGGACAGTATCGAGGACCAGCGGTAGCAGTGAGGCCGTTGGCACAGCGCCCGTTCATGCCACAGGCTCAAATGTTTCGGCAGCAGGGACCGCCGATGCAGCAACACCAGCACAAACCACCCCAGCATCACCAGGGCAGGGGCCAGCGGCAGCACCAGGCTAGGCCACAGCATGGAAACCAGCAAGGAGGTCGAGGGCAGGCATTCACTCTGTCCTTGGAAGAGGCATTGGCATCGGGAGATGTTGTGGCAGGTAACATTCTCGTCGCCTCTTATCCCGCAGTAGCATTGTTTGATTCGGGAGCATCGCACTTATTTATATCTGCACAATTTGCAACACGGCTAGGAATGGAGTTCGAGGCATTGCCAGGGAGGTTGAATATACTCACTGGTAATGGGCTCGTAGGAGTTAGTAGAGTTATTCTAGCGTGTAGCGTTGTAGTTTGCGGGCATTCCTTACCCGCCCGGTTGATAGAATTTCCTGTTGAAAATTTCGACGTTATCTTCGGCATGGACTGGCTGAAAGACAGTCATACGAAATAGATTGTCGTAGAGGGAGTGTATCTTTTGATATTCCAGGCATGAAGAGATTCACCTTAGTCAGATCAGTAGCAACTCAACAAGAGCAGGGAGTAGTGACGGCAATGGAAGAAGTTCAAGTCCCGAAGGTAGTTGAAGAGTTTTTAGACGTATTTCCTGAAGAACTTCCAGGTCTACCACCAGTTAGAGATATTGAGTTCAGTATAGATTTGGTACCTGGAACTAAACCGATATCAGATCGGGTTTACAGAATGGCGGATTCAGAGCAGGCCAAGGTATATCAGCACATAGAGGAACTGAAGGAGAAGAAGTTCATTCAAGCTAGCGTGTCACCATGGGCAGCACCAGTGGTACTTGTGGGGAAGAAGGATGGGTCATCCAGATTGTGCATCGATTACAGGAAGCTTAACGCGGCAACAGTGAAGAACAAGTACCCACTACCCAGGATCGACGACTTATTTGATCAGTTGAGCAAAGCTAGAGTTTTCTCTAAGATAGATCTTCGTTCAGGGTATCATCAAGTGGGGGTTCGGAAGGAAGACATTTCCAAGACAGCATTCAGGTCGAAGTATGGGTATTATGAATTCTTAGTAATGCCGTTTGGTTTGACCAATGCTCCAGCTATATTTATGGATTTGATGAATCGCATCTTTATACTGTACTTGGATCAATTTGTCGTTGTATTTCTCGACGACATTCTTGTATACTCAACTAGTGAAGAGGAGCATGAAGATCACCTCTGGAAGGTGTTACAGGTTTCTGAGAGATAACCAGTTGTACGCCAAGCTCAGCAAATGTGAGTTTTGGTCGGATCACATTTCATTTTTTGGGTCATATCATATCAGGAGCTGGAGTAGCAGTGGATCCCAAGAAGGTAGAAGCAGTGGAAAGTTGGCCAGTACCCAAGACCGTAGCAGATGTGCGGAGTTTCTTGGGATTGGCAGGATATTACAGAAGGTTGTATCAGACTTTGCGAGGCTTTCAGCACCCATGACCCGATTGACACGGAAAGATGTGCCATTCGTCTGGTCAGCAGAATGTCAGACATCATTTGAGAATTTGAAGCAGAAGTTGATATCAGCGCCTATTCTTACATTGTCAGTTGGACCCGAAGGTTTTACAGTATATTGTGATGCGTCAGGTAAGGGACTTGGATGTGTCCTCATGCAACATGAGAAGGTGATAGCTTATGCATCTAGGCAACTTCGGGACCACGAAAAGAATTACCCAACTCATGATTTGGAGTTGGCGGCCGTAGTATTTGCTTTAAAGCTATGGAGGCATTACTTATATGGTGATCGAGTGGACATGTACACAGACCACAAAAGTCTGAAGTACATTTTTACTCAGAAGGAACTGAACATGAGGCAGAGAAGATGGTTGGAGTTGATTAAGGACTACGACGTGGAGCTTCAGTATCACCCAGGCAAGGCTAATATGGTAGCAGATGCTCTCAGCATGAGAGGCGGCACATTTATGTTGACAACACAGAGGCATATCTTAGAAGACCTTCAGGAGATGGGCATCGAGGTTATATTTCCTAGTGATGTAGGAGTACTGGCGAGTCTACAAGTTCAATCTGACTTGGTAGACAGGATCAAGGCAGCTCAGGCACAGGACCCGAGGATTCAGAAGCTTAGAACAGAATGTGAGTCCGGACTCAGGAAGGAGATGCAAATCTATGAGGATGGTACACTTAGGTTTGGATCGCGTCTATGTGTGCCTAGTGGAGATATCAGACAGGAGGTTATGACAGAAGCTCACAGTTCTCAGTATTCTGTACACCCTGGAGGGACCAAGATGTACCAAGATATCAAGCAGCACTTCTGGTGGAACGGGATGAAGAGGGAGATAGCTAGGTTCGTTTCCTGTTGCTTGGTATGTCAGCAAGTGAAGGCAGAACAGCAGAGGCCAGCTGGATTATTGCAACCGCTTCCTATCCCGGAATGGAAGTGGGAGCATATCACAATGGACTTTGTGACCGGTTTACCGAGATCACCAAGTGGTAAGGATGCTATTTGGGTAATCGTAGATCGGCTGACGAAGGTGGCGCATTTTCTTCCTTTTAGAGTAGGACAATCTACGGAGAAGTTGGCAGAAATGTATATGCAACAGATAGTCAGACAGCATGGAGTCCCTGTCAGTATTGTGTCAGACAGAGATACCCGTTTTACATCACATTTTTGGAAGAGCTTACATCATAGCTTGGGTACCAAGTTAAGATTTAGCACGGCTTACCATCCACAGACGGACGGGCAATCAGAAAGAACAATTCAGACTTTAGAAGACATATTGCGAGCTTGCACCCTAGATTTTAGAGGATCTTGGGAGAGCCACCTACACTTGGTCGAGTTCTCATATAACAACAGTTATCAAGCCAGTATCCAGATGGCGCCATTTGAAGCACTATATGGTAAGAAGTGCAGGTCGCCACTAGCATGGGACGATATCGGAAAGAGAAAGATGTTAGGCCCAGAGATGATTGTTCAGACAGTGGAAGTGATTAAAGGAATTAGAGAGCGACTTCGAGTTGTGCAGGATCGACATCGTCATTGGGCGGACCAGCATCGTAGGCCGCTAGAGTTTTCTGTTGGGGACCACGTGTTCTTGCGGATCTCACCTACCCGTGGGGTCATTAGGTTTGGCGTTCGCGGGAAGTTGAGTCCGCGGTACGTAGGCCCCATTTGTTATTCTTGATCGGATAGGCGATGTTGCTTATCGTTTATCCCTTCCACCTTCGTTACGAGAGGTGCATGACGTATTTCATGTATCTCAGTTGCGAAGGTATGTATCGGACCCAAGCCATGTCCTTGATCATTCTGAGCTGGTTGTTGGTACCAACCTGTCTTACGAGGAACAGCATGTGTCTATTTTGGACCGAAGAGAGAAGATACTCAAGAACCGAACAATTAACCTTGTCCGGGTTGCTTGGGGTCATCACTCTTTAGGAGAGTCAACGTGGGAACGTGAGGATGATATCCGTTCACGGTATCCGCACCTGTTTGACTCACAAGGTATATTTCTTTCTGTATACCTTGATTGTCTTAACTCCTCATGCTTGTCACCTTATGAGTAGAATTACTTAATGTTGTAGATTGTTATATGTAGATACATTACTTGTTATTATCATTGTAGAATGATTGCTTACTCAGTTGTTTATACTTAGAATAGTTTAGCTTCGATATTTCTATCATGCTTGGATCTGAAATTCCGAGGACGGAATTTTTCTAAGGAGGGTAGAGATGTCACTTCCCATTCCCAGAATACGTATTTTTAGAATGCATGTATTGTTTAAATATAAATATTTTAATATTTATTATGTATTATTCTGTATTTAAATCCCTTTAATTTTATGTTAATTTATTTCCTGCAATTATTGTTCTGTATTTTACTTTCTGTATTTTATTCTCTGCTTTAGCTTTGCTATGGGTTCGGCTCAGATTGGTTTAATTATGTTGGTTCATCATGAACCGAAATAAACCCCCACCTACCACCACTCCTTCATTTAAAAATCCCAACCCTTTCTCTCTCTTCATTACTTCTTCTCATTACTCTTCTTCTTCTTCCTCATAACTCTCCCACCAACCTAGGAGAGCAAGGCAAGTGCCAACTTGCTTCTGATGGATCCCCATTTTTATTGTTCCATCATCTTCCTATTTGATTCTAAGTTTCTTTAGTACTTAGCATTTTCAATTTCTATGGCTTATTTGTTGTAGATCTAAGTTTGATACATTTTTGGTTTTTCTTGGTTTTGATATCTAAAACTTACTTATTTTCGAAAAAATAATGGTTCTATGTTGTAGAGAATTCAATTTCATGCAGTTTTGGCTTTTGTTTCGCTTGATTTCGACTTCGGATGAGTAAGTTATGGCCATTACAAGTTTTCGGAACTTTCATGGCTGAACTGGCTGCTTGGGGATGATGAACCCCATGCGCCGGGAACCCCATGCGCCCCGGGAGGCCATGCGCCGTGAAGTCCCGACAACGTATTCTTTGACTCCGAGCGTGTCATGCGCGTAGGTTCCTTACGCTCATGTACTGAAGACGCAACGTGAGTATCCCATGCGCCGATTGTGCAGGAATCACAGCGCATGAGATTTATTTCCCACAGCCGCATTCCTCAGGCGCATGAGATTATTTATTTCCCAATCATTTTTTCAGCGCATGAGATTATTTATTTCCCAATCATTTCCTCAGGCGCATGAGATTATTTATTTTCCAATATTTCCCACAGCGCATGAGATTTATTTCCCACAGCCGCATTCCTCAGGCGCATGAGATTATTTATTTTCCAATCATTTCCTCAGCACATGAGATTATTTATTTGCTAATCATTTCCTCAGCACATGAGATTATTTATTTCCCAATCATTTCCTCAGGCGCATGAGATTATTTATTTCCCAATCATTTCCCACAGCGCATGAGATTTATTTCCCACAGCCGCATTCCTCAGGCGCATGAGATTATTTATTTCCCAATCATTTCCTCAGGCGCATGAGATTATTTATTTCCCAATCATTTCCATAGCGCATGAGATTTATTTCCCACAGCCGCATTCCTCAGGCGCATGAGATTATTTATTTCCCAATCATTTCCTCAGCGCATGAGATTATTTATTTCCAATCATTTCCTCAGGCGCATGAGATTATTTATTTTCCAATCATTTCCCACAGCGCATGAGATTTATTTTCCACAGCCGCATTCCTCAGGCACATGAGATTATTTATTTCCCAATTATTTCCTCAGGCGCATGAGATTATTTATTTCTCAATCATTTCCACAGCGCATGAGATTTATTTCCCACAGCCGCATTCCTCAGGCGCATGAGATTATTTATTTCCCAATCATTTCCTCAGGCGCATGAGATTATTTATTTCCCAATCAGTTCCTCAGGTGCATGAGATTATTTATTTCCTAATCATTTTCCACAGCCGCATGAATCTTTATTCCTCAGGCGCATGAGATTATTTATTTCCTAATCATTATTTATCTCCCAATTTTATTTTCGAATTTGACATTAATGAACATGGATGGTTATCTTGATTAATTATTGATCATGCGTTCCTAAATGGAACTAAGAGACTGGCTAGTCGTCTTATTGAACTAAATGGAATAAGATACGTTCATATTTGCAATCGATTGGCCAATCCTAAATATTGACATATAGATACATGCAGGCTACAATTTATTTATTTATTTCTCTACAAAAGTAGCATGTGTACTTTATGGTCAAGGCATGATTTATTCCATGGTTAGTTTTGATTGTTGCATTACGCTATGTAAGACCTACAACCTAACCGCACGGATATCGTTGTAGAGTTGGGCATATCGTACTTTGTACGGAAGTACTCATTCTGAATGACCATGATCCACGGCATGGAATTTCACTTAACATAGAAGCTACTAAGTTAAATAAAATAATGATTGCATGGAGAGTATGGATTTCCGAGTTCTTACATGGCAGCCCTCTTGGGACTATTAGTGCCCGACAGGCCGGCTGGTTCCCACAGATACTACAAATCTGCCACACGGGCAGGGAGCGGTATCTGCTTATATTATTGTATATTGTATATTGATGACGGGCGTCTCGCTGGGACTCGTCTAATTCATGATTGGCGCAATTGATTGATTGGATAGACTAGCCTTGCTTGCCCATAGTAAGAACTGAGAAATCCTTATTGCATAATTCCAGGATAACTTGGGACTCACAGTAGCAAGCCGTAGTAGTTGCATGGCCGGTTAAACTGATTTGTTTGTGTACTGTACCTACTCTGTTAACTAACTAAGATGATCAGAGTGTCGAGACATGACGGGCCAACCTCTGTCCTTGTTTGGTTGGGAGGTTGGTTCGAAGTGTCGTGACATTATGTGAATTCTAGTAGCAAGCAGAGATCTATATATCATATTCTCTTATTACTGGTTTTAATCCTTCATATCGTGCTTCCTTGCGGTACTTGCTATTAGAGGTCTAACCTCTCTGGTTTTACATGGCCAGATTTAGAGCCGGTTTCCGAGGACTCAGCTTACTTCTACCTCCAAGATGGTCAATACTAGAGGAATGATCGCAGGAGGACTCGAGTGGGTTCCTTACTTCCCCGCTCATTTTGTTACTTACTTTATATTTTGTCGTTTGGCACCGACATGTTAGTCGGATTGTCTTGCACTTACTTTTACATAATTGTAATTAAGTCAGACTGCAGCTGATCATAATTGTGTATATGTTGCTATATCATCTGGCTATATTTTGTAAAGCCAGATCTCAAGAACATTTTGACTAAGCGTTTGGGACGCCTTATTGCTTATTCTTAAATGTTCTTTATTATTGCTTCTTGTTTGAATGATTGAGACAATAGATGTGAAGTGACCATAGCGAGACTTTCATGTAGTATGCACCCCCTCGTCTTTTAGACAGCATTGATCGTATTATACGGTATTCATCTACCCGTAATACGTAGCTGGCTGAGTCATTCCCCCGCTCTCCAGTATTCTGGTTCTGGAGTGTGACACGATATTCGGCTGACATGCATATATTTCTGGGACGCCTGAGTATGTGCACGATGCGACTCGAGTGAGAATGACGAATTCTCTATCATGCGGCTTAGTGAATGCATGTATTTTGGGGACACTTGGAATGCGTGCACGATCCAGCCAAGTGATACATTGAGTTCAAGCAAGACTTGAGGAATGGAAGAGTGTTGAAGATCTTGAAATTACGTTAAGTAAAGGATCGATACTAGTACGAGCGTGGCTCAGAATCCAAGAAACGTGTGAGCGGAGTGTGTGTGAACGACAATGAGATTGGCCCTAAACAAGTGAATGATATGGAATCGATATCGTGCAAGTAAAAGTTGGTATAACGAATTGAGCCATTGATAGGAAGATATACTCGATAATAGTACAACACTTGGTCTCGAATCGGGCAAAAATTACTTAGACTTGGTCAACCCCGCTAAGAAGAAATAATATTGATTTCGAGGACACGAACGCTTGAGAAGCGAATCGGGTCATCTCAATGACCGAGATAAACGAAAGTGAGTTTGCCTCAACCCACGATCCGCGTACTTGATAAATTACAACGTGCCTCGTGCGATCATTTTTAGTCCCATGATACGAAGAAATAGCAACCAAGACAAAGAAACACTTGAATTGAATAAGTGCCAACAACTCTAAAATGAATGAAAAGTTATTCAATAAAATCGACCAAATGTATGCGACACGGGACTTAGAAAAGTATCGAGCATGGTTCGATGCCATCGAACGATAGAGCCGTTCGATAGAATTGTCTAAGAAACACGATGACACGAGTTAAGGAATGATAGGATGACCTGCACTCAAGAAGTCTCGAGGACGAGACTTATTTTGAGTGGTGTATTATGTAATGACCAGCTCCGCCCTAGCGGAACGCCGATTCAAATGGCAAGTGCAACGACTCGAACGAGCCATCGACCCGGAGAGTTGGCATCGACCTGATGAAGAATCGATGCAGGGCTTATATTGGCCGTCAAGATGAATCCAGACTTAGACTTTCAAAGGCGCGCTCGGAGTATCGCTCGGCCGATACGAACATCGCTAAGGTGGGTGGCTCCGATGAACCCGTCTTTGCTTAGCCTAGACACATAATAATACGGACATTATCACGAGAATCGCTAGGCGATAACACCGTGCATGCTAATAAATGACTCAACGCACCTAGCTAAGGGAATAATCCCATCTTATATGCTTGTATAGAATATGGAAAGGAACTCGGCAAATATAGAACTCTCGTACCGCGCTCCACGCTCGTGCTAAGGCACAAGCTTACGTTCAAGTCCCTTACGCGTACAACAATGAAACAATGAATGGGTTACAACAATGAAACGGAAGACTATCGACATAGTCGCTCCGAGTAGAGTATAGCAACATTGAAAGACTATGGGACCGATGGGTCGCCAAGGACGACTCCCGCACTGGGAGTTGCGTAATAGCGTGAATGAATGAATCAACGAATAATGAATGAATGAATACGTGAATGAATCGATGAACGAACGAACAAGTGAAAGAAAGAAAAGAAAGAATACATGAAAGATAAGAAAGAAAAGAATGGTTAGCGACAGGTGTGACGGGCACGTGCAACGGGGCTCGCTACCCATGCTGCACGGACGCCAACCTGGTCGATAATGCATTATGGCTAAGGGTTAGCCTACGGCTCGGAGATAGCCGCTAAGTTTAAATGACAAGATAATACGAAATGGTCGTGGACAAACGGCACGGGCGATGGAGGGAATACCGTGGCCGTATAGTGGAAGGATTCTGTGGCACGGGCGTTGTGTGGAGTATACCGTGGCCGGCCTAGGCGGAATCAAAACGGGGACTTACAGGCTGCCTGGGTGCGGGCTTGGGCACCGGGAGACGTAAGTGCAGGGTATTTCAAGAGACTTAACGTGGTGTACCAGCCATCACCCTACGCTAAGTTGAGAAATACCAAGGGAAAATGTCCAAAATGGCTTGTCATGCCAGCGACCGGTGCATATAGATTAAGTGGGCTTTGCTGGTGGCTATCCACGTGCGAGTCTTTGCATTGAAATCAAAGTAGTCTAAGTTAAATGAACCAGTGCCTCCTGAATATGCTTGAAATGTAACACACTAAGTGAATAAAGAGTAATTCATGTAGAATGAGTTAGAGAACGTGCCTACGACATGCTAGGACCCGAGGCAGGGACACGCTCTTGATATTGAAAGTTTACATAAGACACGTGAAGTTATTCCTTATGAATTGTTGACTAACTTGGTTTACTTTGGACAGGGAAGGCCGGACGGTAAGTATGGGTAAGTCGTAAATGTATTTCCATGCGACACTTGTATTCGGCAACACGAGATAGGCTATGAGATATGCCATAAAATGATCCTAAGGCAAGATTAGAAAGACAATAAATGATAGACGGGCACAAAAGTAAATATAAAGTGTTTGGTAATGATAGCATTGTGGGCGAGCTAGCCTCCCCACCAGTGCATAACAATGTACTGATAATCCCACAGTCTGCTTGCAGGAAGCAGGAAACGTCGGCGGGTGCGGAGCTTCCCTCGAACGTGCTAAGGCACGGAGCTATCTCTCGAGCCTTGGAGCGTTGCAAGGAGCTGGAGCACCATATACAGGACATAATGTATTGGAACATCGCCATGAATTATTCCATCTTGTAAGCCACTTGGCACGCCTTTTATGTTTCAGAGAGAGAGAGCTTGAGCGACTTGTAAACTCGGCCTAGCGCCGCTTGTGAACTTCTTGAATATCAATAAAGAGTTTGAATTTGCTTCAATTTGTGTTCATTTACTTTCCGCTGCAAATGGAGGACACTCTGTACGACTCTGTGGCCTAGCTCAAATAGGCCGTTTCTGGACTTGGCCTTGCACGGGTGCAACCTAGGCCCGTGCGGCATCACGCCTTAGCGAGGACGATCGCTCCTACGGGAGCGGGGCGTGACACGGGGCGGGACGGGACGGGTCCAAAAAATACTGGACCCGGACCGGACCCGACCCGTTTGAAACGGGTCCGAAACGGGTTCGACCCGCGGGTCCAAACGAGTCCCAAAAAAAGTTTAAAAAATTCTATAATAGTAAACATTTACATATGTTATATTGTCTATAAGAACAAAACAAGTCTAATGT
Organism: Iris pallida; assembly: GCA_029216955.1. Taxonomy (NCBI): domain Eukaryota; kingdom Viridiplantae; phylum Streptophyta; class Magnoliopsida; order Asparagales; family Iridaceae; genus Iris; species Iris pallida. Next base: position 14,599,534 of record JANAVB010045020.1, read on the forward strand.
CTTCCCAAACTTCTAGAATTTGTTTAGTAAACAATATGATATCCTATTATGTATAGACTATAATAACAAAAAATGCTAAAAATTGATATATAAAAAATATACTCCTAGAAACGGGTCGGGCCGGGGCCTCGTTTATTTTGAAAATAGGACCCGCCCCGACCCGTTAATGTCACACGACCCGCCCCGGCCCGCCCCGTTTAAATTTTGAAATTTAGGAACTGGCTTGTTTAAACATTTTACGGTTCGGGCCGGGTCGGAACCGCGGGTCCTAGAACCGTATGCCCACCCCTATGATGGATTTTATGAAATGCCCAGAATTATATATTTTCACGTTAAGTATTCCAAGATTACCTTTAGATGTTCTGTATTTACAAAATTAATACCATAACTACTCCTCCGCACAAATTCAGATTTGGACTGTGATTCTCGTCGTCTTCTTTTTCTTCTTCTTCACGAGAGATCTGAATTTCATTGCTCTCATCTTCAGCAGAGATCGCAAAGATCGTTCGTAGTTCACCGGACTTTTTTTCCAGTCGAACTCCGATCATCGCTCATTGTAAGCCCCTGAATTTTGGGCTTATTCTTTTCAATTTTATAAATCAATTATTTTGAACAGATATTATTATTTGATTATTATTTAATTTAATGCTCTTTACCGTGACTTGGAATTCTAGAGCATCAGGGATGTCCGTCTCTGGAAACTTCCTTCTTGGAGTTTGTAGTAGACGAGATTATCTTCACATTGATATTTCGTGTCCCACTCGAACTTGTTCCCTTGTACTCTTTTTGCTTCGCGCAAGTTCGGGTCAATTTAGACCATTTAATTATTAATTGAATTCCCACTCTTTTTCTTGATCATCATATGCACGTTACCGTGACTTTTAATTTAGGAGCACCAGACCTGTCATTTTCTCGAAACCAACTTGTCATGCCTGATCAACTCGAGACGCTCTTCACCCATGACCTTTGTGTCCCACTCAGACACTCCATTTTGTGCTTCATTTTCTTCGCACAACTTTCGGTTCAATTTAGGCCAATTAATTATCTACCGTAAAACCTGATTTAATTTCCAATTTAATTTCGGGACCCGACATCGACCCAACCTAGTCGACCCCAAATAGGGACATGGCCCACACGAAGCCTACTACCCGCCTGACACTTGTGTCCCATTTATTTGAGTCCCCGCATGTTATTTATTTGCCCATGATTATAAACACCCATTTTAATTCGAATATTGCCTCCTGTCCGATTTTGGCCCGACCCGGCTCGACCGAACCCGAACCCAAGCTCCATATTATTTTTTCGTGACGCCCAATTTCCCCACAAGATTTTCCTATTTTGAAAATATTTCTTTCTCTCTCTACTTATTAAATATCTACAAATATCTCATTATATATATATACATATATATATGATATCTCTCCCCCATTAAACACAACACACCTCACCCCAACTCACCATGCCAGCACACACACACCCCATGTGGCCGGCCTATTCTCTCTCTCTCTCTCTAAATATCTTCTAATATCTCTCTCTCTCTCTCTCCCTCTTTATATATAATATATATACACATATATATATATTATATAATCTCTCTCTCTCTCCTTTTCCAATCCCACACAAGCAAACCCCTTCCCTCCCATGCTGTACGAGCACAGCAGCTAGCCCCCCCATTCCTTCTTCATTCATTCATTTTTTCCTTCCTTCTTCCTTCTTTCTTCCTTGCTCTTTAAGAGAGCAACACCATCACCATAAATCAACACCACCACCTCCACCGCGCCCATCTCGTCCACCTTCCTCTCCTCCTCGCGTGCCCACCGTCGCCGCCCGCCGCCGCCGTGTCCGTGCAGCGCCGGGCCGGGCTCGGTCGAGCAGCGTCGCACCAGCAGCAGCAGCTAGCTGCAGCAGCGGCAGCAGCTGCGGAGGGCGCAGGAGGCAGCCGCGCGCCTGGCCGCGCCGTGCGCCGCCGTCTCCGGTCACCTCCGTCGTCGTGGGCCCCCCCATGGCCGACGACCACCGGTGCATTGCTCTGGACGGCCACCGTCCTCCGGGACGCGCCGTCGAGGCGATTTGTGCATTTTTCACGAAATTCCGTCGACGCACGCGCGCGCGAAGTCCAGAATTGGCGCCTCGTCGTAGCAACTTCGTGCACGTTTCCCGGGGAATCCGACCGTTGGATCGGCGATTTCTTCACTCCGTCTCAATCTCGGTATATACCCCTTCATCCCTCTCAAATTTGAACCGTTAATTTCGTCGTTTGATACATCAAAACTGGCCACCAAGTTGACATTTTAAATTGAACTGTTTTTGGACAGTTTTGTGACGCCAACTTTGCGGGTTCGTATCTTCGTCGTCGCAGCTCCGTTTTGCGCGCTACCAGTTCCGGTACACAGCTGGTATAACCCTCTTCCTGCCCCCTTTAGATTCCTTTTCAGTTTGAGCTTGTTAGGTCGATCGAATTCGACGCCAAAGTTGGCCGTTCGAATTCTTTAATTTGCACTAGTTAAATTTCATTTTTGAACCCGGGACTCCGGATTCAATTTCTGACACCACCAGTAGACTCGTGGCGTCGTTCTGGTATGTTTTCATATAAAGTTTGCTTGATTTGGAGAACGTGAGCCCTGGCACGCTTTTCGGTGCAAAGCGGGTCCCACTTTCTGAGTCAACGGGACCTTTTGACGCCGGCTCATCGGAATCCAATTCCGGATATACCGTTGAGTTCGTGTCGTCATTCTGGACTCGTTAACATATAATTTGCTAGGTTTTAGTGGACATTGGTTCTGGCACGCATTTCGGTGCAAGTCGGATATCAATATCCGGATCAACGGGACTTTTTGACGCCGGCTCATCGAAATCCAATTCTGGACATACCGTTGAGTTCGTATCGTCATTCTGGACTCGTTGACATATAATTTGCTGAGTTTTGAAGACATTTGCTCCGGCACGCATTTCCGTGCAAACCGGATTTCAAATGTTCGCGTCAACGTATCATTTTGAGATCGGCACATCGGAATCCTATTTTGGACATACCGTTGGGTTCGTATCATCATTCTGGATTCATGGACATATAATTTGCTAGGTTTTGTAGACTTCTATCCTGACACGCTTTTCGGTACAAAGTGTGTCCAACGGCGGACATCATTTTGATCCGAAATTACCGTTTTGCCCCTGTGTCCAAATTTGACTTTTGGACATGCTATTTTAGCTATTTTGACCATTCTGGACACGTTGGTGATGTTAGTTTCATCATCCGACAATATCTGTAGATTTCTTCCCTTTTTGTGTCACCCTATTATTATAATATTTTCTCATTTTGGTTGTTTTAGAGACCCGTCGATTTCAGTGATTTCTAAATCACTGAAATTTATAAGTTGACCTTATAGATGTTTTTAGAGACTAGCTTGACCTTATTGACCATGGTTGACTACTTTGACTAGACGTCGAAGTAGAGTCAACATTTGACCTAGGTTTGACCATATTTGACCAACGTTGACTTTTTGACCAAGTCAACTGTAGATCAACCATTGACCTATTTAACCTAGATTAGACTTAGAGTTGACCGAAGTTAACCAGTTGACCAAAGTCAACTGTACGTCAACCTTGACCCAGTTTGTCTTAGTTTGACTTAGTTTGACCTAGATGTTTAGTATGTCTTTTGACCCTGATCAGCTCTTGTATTATTTCATCTTTAGGTCTGTGGTTTTACTCTGAACCCTGATTCATATTGACAGCAGGACCCCAGGCGAGTACATTCTCTGATAATATTTCTGTTTTATGATATCGTCTATGTTTCTTATATTTAGTGTAGATATCCTTGTTCTCTTGACACATTGTTCACACGGATTGGTATTTCTCTCTGGATTCCGTCATGAGATGTTATTCCTCGCTTTCCTTGGTATATCTTGTGCAAGTCTTTCTTGTTCCTTGTGCATTGTATAGACACGATTCCTGCGAAGGCTAGCTACCCTCTCGGAGAATCGTGTGTCATGATGTGTCATGGTTGGATCCACTATACTAGTCGGGGACGGGGAGTATTAGTGTAGATGTGTGGTCATTATCCACCTTGTTTATTCTTGTAGACCTTGAATGCTACCAATCCTACACTCCACGTGGGATTGGCTGATCATTAGACCTTGTGCAGACCCAAGCTGGCCACATGTTGAAACTAGTACTCACACACTTAGACAGATGATTCTTGATTCTTGTACATGCCATGATCAGTTTTACTTGCCTTGTTCTAGCTCTAGATTTACAGCTTACCTTGCCATGATACTCACATGTACATTTCATGATTCCTTGTATATTCTCTCTATTTACTGCTACATTTTCAATATCGTCTAATTAGAACTGTTATTTGAGATTTGTGCTCGTTCCATCCTGACTGGATATGTTGACAAAATTTTAGGTATATTTGTGCCACATTTGTTGGACTGCAGGATGATTCTAGCTGAGGTGGTTCACACTGTTCCTCTATGTGAGTTGCCTGGTAGTTATTCCTTAGTTAGTCTTGTTGTTCCTTCATTATCTTCCTGTCTTATGATCATTGTAGATTCTAGTTGTTCTAGTGATATTGTTATTATTTCTTGTCTTATCTTTCTTAGTTTCGTGATGTGACATGAGTACATTTCTAGTTATGGATTCTTAGATGTTGTAGTTAGTATAGTACACTTGACAGCGTTCTACCGCCGATACCGCGGCGTAGGCTGGGCGTGGCCCACGTATTCGTACTCGTATATCCGGGTGCGGGTCGTGACACTCATCTTCTTCTTCTTCTTTTTTTCCGACAATTAGGTCAATTATGGAGAGAAGATTTTCTTCTTATTTTTTCATAAGAGTTAGCATCGTTTTGAAAGAAGAACGAAAACTCTTGAATCTTTATTCATGTCAAATTTCTTTCTACAAAACAAAAAAATAAAAAATTAGGTTTCTGTCAACTGTTCTCCGTCGATATAACACGAAGAATAGTCATTCTCCTGTATTTTAACAAGGAGAATGGCATTCTCCATGTAAATTAACACGAAAAATGTCATTCTCCGTGTTACTAACACGGATAATGACATTTTTCGTGTTTCTAACACGGAGAATGACCATTCTCCTGTGTTTTAACATTTGAATGACCATTCTCCGTGTCATTTAACACGAAAAATGACCATTCTCCGTGTAATTTAGTACGGAGAATGACAATTCTCCGTGTAGTTTAGTACGGAAATAAGGATACTACAGTCAGTGGAGAGAGATCTTAATATCAATGATACTACATCTAGTGGGCAAAAACAAACTCTACTATAATCTAGTTACAACTCTTTCGCAATTTCTTATCCAAAAATGTGAGATATCCCTATAATTCTAATAGATAATACAAAAGAACAAAAATAAAGCTAGCAACATCCACTCTTCCAATGAATACAATAAAGTACTCATTGACCTACGCTAGGGCTGGCAATTTTGTCCTGGTACCCTCTATCCTAGCCGGGTACCATGTACCCTCAGGTGCCCACGGGTACCCTCTACCCTAGGAGGGCAAGCCCTACCCTTACCCTCTTGGAATTAGGGTAGGGTAAGGATTTTATTCTGTTACCCTGGTGCAATTACCCGGGTACCTGTCCTACCCGCCCTACCCGCTGCCCTGTAACCCTATCATGAACCCTACCCTACCCTGAATCACTACCCTATCAACTATCCTGTAAATCTGTGCTTTGTAATTTTGTATAGTCCTATACTCCCACTGTAGTTACTACTACATATTTGTATAGTCCCACACTCCCTCTGCCCTGTAACCTTACCCTACCTTACCCTGAATTACTACTACATATTTATAATTTTTTGTAATTAGTTAGTACTTAGGATTAGGAGAACTACATAGTGCTTGATTCTAAGGAGTCAGGTCTAGCCCCCTCCTTGGGTATGTAGGCAGCCAAGGTTCCACTATATAACTGGGTTCAGCGTCTTTAGTAAAAAAAAATATTCCCCCTGTTATTTCTTGTTAAGTTGTTATGATTTTTGAATGTTGTAAAAATCTTAAGTATCAAGATGTTTACTAGCAAAAAAAATAATTTTCAAAGTTAAAAAAACTGAAACGGCAAGGGTAATACCCTTACCCTCCCTACCCTGACCCCCAGCTACCCTGTGAGGGTAAAGGGTAAGGACGGGTAATGAGTATTGATTTTTTGGAAGAGGGCTACCCTACCCTACCCTCATGACTCTCCTAGGATATCAAAAAAATGTTAATATCCTACCCTGCTCCGCCCTCTTCCTGCCCTTATCCTACCCTACCCTACCCTACCCATCGCCACCCCTAACCTACGCCTTTTTTTTTTTTTTTTTTCTCTCTCTATTTGTTGTAGATGGAGTTTTGACAAATTGTTGCTTACCAGGCTCCTTGGATTGGATTTCTGTCCTCCTAGTCCTAACTGGTTCTGGCCTAAACTATTCTTCTATTTCGTGCCCTAATAAAAACTCGTGTGGATCGCCCATTTGTTCCGAATCCAAACCATAGCAGTATTAGGAAAACTTACTACCAAGAGTAATTGTTAATTTCATCCTGATTTGAATGAGCTCAAAAGATTCATATGAATGCATATACTAATATATATATCAGGAAACCAACAACACTTATCTCATTTGGAAAATTATTTTTCTTTACTGTTCATTTTCTTTGACATTCAAACACATCAAATAAATATTTTTTCTTTTCCAAGTCCTCATCCCGCGAACCAAACAAGTCCTTAACTCCCACCATGTTTTCTGATTTGGGCTCATTTTCTTACGGATCTACTTGGCAATTGTAGAAGTAGCGGTTATGGGATATTTTTAAAGTACCGGTTATGAATCGTTATGAGGAGTCCGATTTTGGATTGTTTTTAAGTAGCGGCTTTTAAATCAGTCAAATCCATGCTTGGTAATTCACTAACGAGCGATTCTGAAATTTTTTACACCAATAAAATTAAATAGGAAAAGGTATTAGTAGTTATAATTATATATTTTTGGTGAGAATATAAATGGAATAAAATAATAAAGAGGTTCAATAATAAAATCCCTCAAAATCTACCGACTTAGGGTCTACCTGGCAATTGTAGGGGTAGCGGTTATGAGGTAATTTTAGAGTACCGGTTATGAACAGTTATGAGGGGTCCAGTTTTGAGTTGTTTTTAAGTAAGGGCTTTTAAATCAGTCCAATCCATGCTTGGTAGGTCATTCACTAACGAGCGGTTCTGAAAGTTTGTTACACGAATAAAATTAAAAAGGGAAGGGCATTAGATGTTATAATTATATATATTTGTTGAGGATATAAATAGAATAAAATAATAAAACCTCTCAAAATCCACCGATTTGGGGTGTTTATAAAGCCACCCAAAATTATATTACACCAATTTTGGAGGATTTTTGAACCGACCAAAATCCGTACCTAAAAAAAAATAACAAGCAGAAATTTTCATAAACGGTCAGTTCAAAAACACTCCAGAACCGGTAAAAACACCGTTACAAAACCATTACGGTGTTTATAAAGCCACACAAAAATACATTACATTGTTTTTGGAGATTTTTGAGTCGACCAAAGTCAGTACTTCAAAAAAATTAACAAGCAGATATTTCCATAAACGGCCGGTTCAAAAATATTCTAAAAACCAATGAAAATAGGGCTTGTTTGGTAACAAGAATTTGGGTTTGGATTTGGATTTGGAAATCTAAAATTCAAATCCAAATCAAAATCATGAATTTCCAAATCCAAATCCACCTCCAAACAAACATAGGATTTGGTAAACTATAATTATAATTTACAATTATGATAATAAAATAATAAAATAAATAAATAAATTATTATTATAATTATAATTATAGTTATGATTAATAAATAATTTATTATTATAATTAAGATAATAGTTATGATTAATAAATTATTAATCAAGATTATAATGATGATTAATATATTATGAATTAAAATTTTAATAATGTATTAACTATTAAATTATTAAATAATAAATTATTAATTTCAGTGTTAATTATGATTAATATATTATTAATTAAGATTATCATAAATAGTCATTTATAATTAAGACTAATAAATTATTAATTAAGATTATAATTAAATATTTATTTATAAATTGTTAATTAAAATTATAGTTATGATTAATAAATTATTATAATTATGATTAATAAAGGTATAAACTATTAATTAAGATTATTATAGAATATTAAAATAAAATTATAAATTAATAAATTATTAATCAAGATTATAATTATAATTAATTAATTAATAAATTATTAATTTGATTATGATAAATTATTAATTAATTAAATTCGTTATTAATAATTAATTATTTAAGTGATGTACATATTTATATTAATATTAAGAATTAAAATTATATATAACATAATAAATAATTATTAGTTAATTTTTAATTATTATTTATTTATTTATTTTTTAGTATTAATTAAATATTTGATAAAACAATAAAATTATTTTAAATAAATCCAACTTTCATTCTTCAAAATCCAAAATTTGGATTTGCTACCCACTTTCCAATCCAAATCCCACCTCCAACCAAACATAGAATTCAATATATTTGGCTCAAATTCTATAAAATTCAAATTCTACCTCCAAATACGATTTACCAAACGGGCCGTTACCAAGCAGACCCTACGTGTGTCCATTTGAGTTAGACCGGTCCAACAATTAATAGAACTAGGCTGTAATGCAGGGGTGGTGTTTGCACCGTGCAAAAAAAAAAGACAAATTTTGAGTTGCACCCCACATTATTTAACCATATTCAAGGTGCACCCCACTGCCTAGCAAATCACCATTATTATCAGTTCCCCCTCGTCAGCTTGGAAAATGGAAGGGGCATTTCGGTCAAAAATTAACGGTCAACGGAGTTGACCATTAGTTTTTGACCGAAGTAAAAGGTATTGTACATTATGATAAAACATGGGGTACATCTTGAATATGATTAAATAATATGAGGTACAATTCAAAATTCTCAAAAAATATATACTGTACTCCCGAGCCGCCGACGTTACAGATTGGCTTCGATTCCGAATGTAAGACATATAGTTGTTGTCGAGGATGTGGGTCCACCACATGTTTGTTAGAGCCACGCTTCCAATACAAAATGTCGGCCTTCAGATCTCGCTCTCCAGATATACTGACCCACTTATATTTATCTATACAGAAGGATTGCCAGTAGTAATATTTCTTATTGTCGGGTTACAAGGATCGTACAAACGTACATGAAAAATCGAAAATATATAACTAGATATAGCTTTTTGGGCTTATGCAAATAGATTGCAAGCATTCTTTGATCTGACTACAACTTTGAATAAAAATAAAGATTACAATTCTTGGAATAAAAAAACTAGCAACAACAAGTTGCAAAAAAGAGAAAGCAATAAAACTTGGTAAATTATAAAGGCACAGCACATTTTGATCAGGGCTGTCCAATATTAGTTATCACGACCCGTTACCCAAATTGTTCGGCCGGGCCGAGTCATGTCCAGCCTGTGCTTGAGATAAAGCACAGTAAGCTGTTCTAGAAACAACAAGATAAGACTAAATGTGCTAACAGTTCTACAAGTGAATAAAAGTCATAAATGCTCCAAACATAAAAGTCGTCTCATATAGTAAAATGTCCAAAGTACAAGTCTGAAATGTAAAACAGGATACATGTCCAGTTACAAAACACGTAGTCTAATACATGACTACACTAAGTATCCGAAGCAGCTATGCAAACTAGACGAGTCTCTCCGCAGGAACATCCTCGTAAAGCAAAGTCGGGTCCTCGACAGTATCACCATAATATGAGTCACAGAGTAACTCCTCCTCAGTAAGGACACCTACAACGTTATCCTGTCAGGACGGGAGCAAGTACTGATTCTAGCAAACTAGCATATGAAACATGGAAATGAACATAGAGGAATAACTGGAAAATACGGCATCACATAATCTATCATGGCAAGGACACATATGTCATAGAGGCAGATGTATATGTAATGTTTAAAACTGTAGCAGGTACGTGATCGTCAATAGGTGTACAATATGCAGGGGCACATGTAAATGAAATGTACATACGTACAAGTGTATAGCATAGGTGTACATCCGTACAGAAATGCGGGATAAAGGCCTACGGCACAGTAACATATAAAATGTAACTTTGCTCGGTACGATAAAGGGGGCATGATCACGTACTCTACTATCAGTTTTCCCATAACCCATATTCGAATCATGTGAGAGATACATAAAGACTGTTCTAAGCATGGTAGTAATGGAAAGTACAACATGTGACATTTTAACTTGCTACCCCAAGGATCAGCATTTAACATGGTTGGTAAATCGTAGTTCATTATGTAATAGTATGTAAAGTTTGTAGAAAGTACTTGCCTCTAGCAAAGCAAAGCAAGCTGCGATAAAAGTGTTATAGATGTCTGGTAACTCGTCACTGTAGAAATAAATATATAAACTTAGTCTTTACACTAAGCTAAAATACTAAGACACTAATTGGTGCAACACGACTTGTGACTGGACACCTAGCCAAAATGATGACTTTAGCATAGGAGACCAATGTGGGGTGACACACTACTTTAACTAACATTTTAGGGTCTTTACACTAGTGAGGGGTAAGGTTCAATACGGCTAAAACTCAAAATAGCACAAAAAATTGCAAGTCGTAATTATTCAATAAATAAATCAAATGAACATTGTGTTCCAACAATTTTTGAGATAGACAAAAAGCTTAATTTTACCTAAAATAAAGTACCAAAGTGATTCTTGTTATTTATAGAAATTTATTATAATTTTTCTGGAATTTATTAACCAGTACAAGTATTTTATAAAAATCAGTTTTCCTAAGTATACAGAAGATGAGTTTTGGTTTCATATGCCAAACTAGTGGCAAAACTGTAAATTAAATACTATAAAAATTATACTAAATTAGCTAAATTAATATAGTATCTAAATACTATTTTTCCAGAATTTTAACAGCAATTAAAGTATTTTTAGAAATTCAAAAACAGCATTGTACACAATTAAAATTAAATAATTAATTATCTGCGTATTTTGTCCATGTATATAATTAGAACCAAAGTTCAAATACAGGACCCAAGGCCATGAATCAAGTCCAATATGACTTGTACAGGTCTTGAATGTGTGAAAACACATTTGAGCCCAAAAAACCCATGCTAGGCTTGGACACCAAATGGTTGCAGTAATTTAAATATACAAAAATACAAAGACATAAAAATACATGATAAATACTAATATTTTAATAAGGCAAAATTATACATAATGGATATATACATACATATGTTAAAAATACATATATACATATATAAGAAAATACTTATTTATAAAGTATATATATATATATACAAATATTGTATACATATATATAATAGTATATATATAATAATATATATACACATGAAAATATATACATATATACATATATGTACATAAATACAAATATATATATAAAATTTACTAAATATAAAATATATATATATATATATATAAATACTGCATATATACAGTATATACATATACATATATATATATATATATATATATATATATATATATATATATATATATATATATATATATATATTTTTATATATATATATATATATATATATATATATATATATATATAATAATAATAATAATAATAATAAAACAAAAGAAAAACAAAAAGGAAAAAGAAAAATAAACAATAGAACAACAAGGGGGGGCTCGAACTCGGCCCTCTGGGTCGGGTTCTCGAGTCGGGTCGGGCTGGCCAGGGGGTCAGCCCGCTCGTTGTGTTAGGGTTAGGACTTAGGTTAGTTTTATTTAGGTTTAAGTTAGTTAATATAAAAAAAAAAAAACCATCCTGTGTCCTGACAGTTAGGGACACAGGAGTCTAAGTTTCCGGGTTGATTATGACACGCACGACACGAGTTTGCCGTGTCCACACTCACCAATAGAGTCATCGTGTGCTGGCGTGTCATATATGTGAAATCGAGACACAGTAGGACACAGGAGCCAAAGAGACACGTACGTGTCCAAGTCGAGCGTGCTTTCGAGGCGGCGACTGGGCGGAGGAGACGTCGTGGCGGTGGCGCGTAGGTGGCGCTGGGTTCGTCTCAGCGAGGCGCTTCGACTGGCGGTGGTTGGAGGCGGTGGCGACTGCTGTGGAGTTGGCGGTGGGGTGTCGTCGGAACTAGGGTTCAGGCGAGTTTAAATGGGGAAGACGGGGGCGGAGCTAGGCTGGGATAGGTCATGGTGGTGGTGATTGGTCGAGGGAGGTGAGGGGGTTCTTTTATAGGGGAGCCAAGGCGGTGGGTTGTCGGATTAGGGTTAGGGTTTCGGTTAGGGTCGCCGAAAAATTAGGGGGAAGGCGGTGATCGGGCTGGAGAGAGAGGGTAGTTTACACTTAGGTCCCTAGGGTTTTAGAAAATTAGGGTTAGGTCCCTCCCTAGGATAAATTTGCAAATAATATTTGCAAACCGACATTAAAATGATTTAAGTATTTGCAGAAACTAATTAAAACATTTGAAGTAATTACAAATCTATATTAAAACAATTCTAAAAATTACAAAATGATATTAAAACATTTAAATTAATTGTAAAATGATATTTTAATATATAAAACTCATTTAAAAATCATTTAAAAATTCTAGAAAAATTCCTAAAAATCCTAATAATTATTTTAAGGCTAAATATAACATTAAAAATTAATTAACATTAATTAAATAAATTTTGAAAAACAGGGGCTTACAAGTCTTCCATCCTTGAAAAATTTCGTCCTCGAAATTCACAAGGATTGAAGACCCTACAATATTCTAACATAGCAAACAATGCAACAAAATGACTAAGGCTGCGATCGAAACTAACCTCTAAGGTATCAAGCGGGAACGGGTGGTTCCCTCGCAGCGGTTGGATCGAACAAGTAAGGATATCTCTCCCTCATGTCCGACTCCCTCTCCCAAGTAGATTCACCCGGAGAGTGACGGCTCCAAGCTACTCGTACAAAGGGTATAACCTTGTTCCTCAGCCTCTTCTCCCTCCTGTCTAATATCTCCACTGGCTGTTCAGAAACTGTAAGGCTCGGTCCGACCTCCAACTCTGAATAATCTAGCACATGGCTGGGGTCCGGAACATATCTCCTCAGCTGAGATACGTGAAAGACATCGTGAACTCCTGCTAGGTTGGGTGGAAGTGCAATCCTGTAAGCTACCTCTCCAATCCTGCCAAGTATCTCGAACGGCCCGATGTATCTGGGGCTCAGCTTCCCTCATCGTCCGAACCGGATCGTCCCTCTAGTAGGTGATATCTTCACTAGCACCATATCACCGTCTGCGAACTCCATCGGTCTGCGACTAGCATCAGTCCAGTGTTTCTGCCTGTCCTGAGCTACTCTGAGCCTGTCTCTGATCATCCCGACTTTCTTTGCTGCATCCGTGATCATCTCTGGCCCAAGCATAACTCTGTCTCCAATATCATCCCAAAAGAGCGGTGTGCGGCATCGTCGTCCATATAGCGCCTCGAAAGGAGACATACCGATACTGGCTTGGTAGCTGTTGTTGTATGAAAACTCTACCAAGTGCAGATGGCTCTCCCATGATCCTCCGAAGTCCAACACGCAGGTCCTCAGCATATCCTCCAGTGTCTGTATCGTCCTCTCGGACTGCCCATCTGTCTGCGGGTGGTACGTCGTACTGAACTTGAGCCTACTGTCCAACTCCTCCTGCAAGCTCCTCCAGTAGTGGGATGTGAATATGCTGTCTCTGTCCGACACGATGCTCACCGGCACTCCGTGTAGGCGAACTATCTGCTGCATGTATAGCTCCGCCAACTTCTCGGTGGAAAGCCCCACCTTGAAGGGTATGAAGTGCGCACACTTCGTCAGCTTGTCCACGATGACCCAAATGGCATCCTTTCCTCCTTGGGAACGAGGAAGCCCTGAGACGAAGTCCATCGTAATATGTTCCCACTTCCACTCGGGAATGGGTAACGGCTGCAACAAACCAGCTGGCCTCTGGCGCTCCGCCTTGACCTGCTGGCAAACTAGGTATCTCGAGATGAAACGTGATACATCCCTCTTCATCCCGTGCCACCAAAGATGTTCCCGCAAGTCACGGTACATCTTTTTAGCACCAGGGTGAATAGAATATCTCGATCGGTGCACCTCCTGCAAGACTGCCTCTACTATCTCTCCCTTCGGCACACACAGTCGGCTACCATGCCTCAAGGATCCATCCTCTGCTATAGTGAAGTCATCCAGCAATCCAGCTAAAGCCTGGGCTCGAAGTCTGCGAAGGCTCTCATCTGTAGACTGTGCCTCCCGGATCTGCTCCATCAAACATGACTGAATGTCAAGCGCCATCATCTGTATCACTGATCCTGGCCGAACTAGCTCGATATCGAGCTTCTCCAGATCCTCCCGCAAATGCCGATCAATCATCAGGTACCATGCCATCGGATGCCTGCTCAGCGCATCCGCCACCATATTTGCCTTCCCGGGGTGATACTGTAAATCGATGTCGAAGTCTTTCATCAACTCCAACCATCGTCTTTGCCTCATGTTCAGTTCTTTCTACGTGAACACATACTTCAAGCTTTTGTGGTCAGTAAAGATTTCCACACGCTCTCCGTATAAGTAATGTTTCCATAACTTGAGGGCAAAGATCACCGCAACTAACTCCAGGTCATGGGTAGGATAATTCTGCTCATGAGTCCGCAATTGCCTAGATGCATAAGTAATCACTTTCCCATGCTGCTGTAGGACACATCCTAGTCCCTTTCCTGAAGCATCGCTGTATATGGTGAAACCTCCAGAACCTGAAGGTAATGTCAGAACTAGAGCGGTCGTCAGCCTCCTCTTCAGCTCCTCAAATGCTGTCTGGCAGTCCTCTGACCAAATGTACTCTGCGTCCTTCCGCGTCAGCTTCGTCATGGGTTCAGCTATCCTAGCAAAGTCCTGGACGAACTTTCTATAATAGCCTGCTAAACCCAGAAAGCTCCTGATCTCTGAAACTGACGTCGGAGCCTTCCATGTCTCAACTGCAGCAATCTTCCTGGGATCCACCGAGATTCCATCTCCAGTAACTACATGGCTGAGAAACTCCACTCGGTCTAAAAAGAACTCGCACTTCGGCAATTTGGCAAACAATCTCTCCTGCCTCAGAATCCCCAAAACTATTCGCAAGTGCTCTGCATGCTCCTCCGGCGTCTTCGAGTATATCAGGATGTCGTCGATAAACACTACGACGAACTTATCCAGATACTGGTGAAATATCTTATTCATCAAATTCATAAAGACAGCTGGCACATTTGTGAGACCAAATGGCATCACCAGAAACTCGTACTGCCCGTACTTCGTGTTGAACGCCGTCTTCTGGATTTCTGCTGCCCTGACCTTCACTTGGTGGTACCCGGATCTCAAGTCTATCTTGGAAAATCCCTTCGCCCCGCTCAACTGGTCGAACAAATCATCTATCCTGGACAGAGGATATTTGTTCTTGATGGTGATGGCATTCAACGCCCGGTAGTCAATACATAACCGGACTGTACCATCCTTCTTAGGCACAAAGAGCACTGGCGCTCCCCATGGAGAAGTACTGGATCGAATGAAATCCTTTTTCAACAGGTCATCAATCTGCTCTTTCATCTCTACGGCCTCCTTGGGATTCGCTCTATAGCAAGCCCGGGATACTGGTGATGAACCCGGTACTAAATCTATAGTGAACTCCACATCTCTGTCAGGCGGAAGCCCTGGAAGATCCTCTGGGAATACATCCATAAACTCCCTAATGATAGGGTATGGCGGTGCTACGTTCCCAACTGTCGCACAACAGTTCGCCTCTAGGCTAATCTCCGGCCATGTCCTCTTGACACTGAATGGTGCTGTGCCTGGGGGACTGAACAAAATACTACCCTCATGACAATCTATAGATGCATGGGCATAGCTAAGCCAGTCCATCCCCAATATGATATCATAACCGGGGAGTGGCATCACAAAGAATCGTCCCCTGAACTCTCTCCCGGCTATAAAAATAGAACATCTATAGATAGCTCTAATAGGCACTGGTCCTCCTCCCGTCATCACTATACTAATCTTCGCAGTAGGTGTAGCTACTAGATGGTGTTTATGCATAAACTCTAATGATAGGAAGCTATGAGATGCACCAGAATCAAACAAACATAGAGCTAGAAAAGTATGCAAATAAACATGACCTGTGATGACGTCAGCTAAGTAATCTGACTCCGAAACCTGCTCCGGCTCCGGCTCAAGGGCCAGGCTATAAACCTTCCCCTGAGGTCCCTTCTGCTGCTGCAGATGCTGCCCAAACCTCTGCTGCTGAGTCGGGAGCGGTCCTCTAGGTCCCTTGGCTGCTGGGCAGTCCCGGTACTGATGGGTGGCAGATCCACAAACTAAGTACTGCCCCAACCTCTTCCTGCAGACGGCAAAATCATGCCCTGGCCTCCTACAGAATGAACACACACCTCCCTTCTGCTGCTGTTGCTGATGTCGGGGTCCCGGGGCTCTAACTGGCGGGGTCGAGTGATGTGATGTAGGGGACGGTAAGTCTGCTGGGACGGCATCGGTGCTCTCTGCTGGAAAGCCTGACGCTTGGACGGTCCCTCATGATGTACAGAAGCCGGCCTCTTGCTAGACAGAAGACGCTCCTCGATGCTCCGGGCCAACTCTAGGCTCTAGTAGTAGTCAGTCGTACCGTTCGCCACTATAAGAATGCCAATGTCTGGAACTAGACCATGGCAAAACCTACGGGTCATCTCCTCTGGATCTGCAACCAGACTAGGAGCGAAACGGCTCAGGCGACTAAACTCTGCCGCATACTCATCAACAGAACGGTTCCCCTGCTGGATGTTCTGGAATCGTAGCCCCATGGCTACTCTAGCAGTGGTCGAGAAGAATTTCTTTTTGAACTGGGTCTTGAACTGATCCCAAGTGGTCCTTCCTCTCGCAAACAACGGCTCATTTCGGAACCAGACTCCTGCCAAGTCTATCAGCAAAAATCCCGCTGCCTCGACCTGGAGGTCACCTGGCATCCTAACTCCAAGGAGCTTCCTCTCTACCGAGTCTAGCCAGTCATCTGCTACTACTATACCCTCAGTCCCTGAGAACTCCTTGGGATTCAGACCCATGAAGTCCTTGATCGTCTCCGCTCTCTGTCATGGCTCTACAGGTGGTGGGACTACGGTACGTTCCTCAGAACGCTCCATGCTCTGGCGGAGTAGGGTAGTCTGCTCCTGATGGGTTGTTAGGAACCCCTGGATCATACTGAGCAGTTGGTTCCCGTCGAGTGTGACGGAAGCCTGGGTAGGTATAGTGATAGGGGGTGGTGGAAGTATTGGGTTCTGCTGGACATGTGATGTGGAAGGTGGTGGAGGCATCTAGGTTTGTGGATCTGTGGAGTGGGGGAATGTGGTAGGTGGAGGTAGGGGTGTATCAGTCAACTGGTCAGCTGACTGGATATGGAGTGCGCCATTCTCAGGTGTAACAGACTGGGATGAACAAGTAAGCACCATCTAATTACAATAAAAAGGACTTATAAGGACTTGTTTAAAGCAAGCAATCATAGGCAAGAAAATCTAATTATAATAGCAAGCATGTGATGTATTTCCTATGTTGCAATCCTAGCATTCCTCTAGGTGTTCTAAGCGTCATTCCTAATGTTGTCTAATTACCTTAAGTTCCTAATTGCAGGCATGCTTGGTACAATAACGTAACCAAACAATTTAGTCTCGACCTACATGGGCCACCACTAAAAATATGTCACGACCCGTTACCCAAATTGTTGGGCCGGGCCGAGTCATGTCCAGCCTGTGCTTGAGATAAAGCACAGTAAGCTGTTCTAGAAATAACAAGATAAGACTAAATGTGCTAACAGTTCTATAAGTGAATAAAAGTCATAAATGCTCCAAACACAAAAGTCGTCTCATATAGTAAAATGTCCAAAGTACAAGTCTGAAATATAAAACTGGATACATGTCCAGTTACAAAACACGTAGTCTAATACATGACTACACTAAGTATCCCAAGCAGCTATGCAAACTAGACGAGTCTCCCCGCAGGAACATCCTCGTAAAGCAAAGCCGGGTCCTCGGCAGTATCACCATAATATGAGTCGCAGAGTAACTCCTCCTCAGTAAGGACACCTACAACGTTATCCTGTCAGAACGGGAGCAAGTACTGATTCTAGCAAACTAGCATATGAAACATGAAAATGAACATAGAGGAATAACTGAAAAAATATGGCATCACATAATCTATCATGGCAAGGACACATATGTCATAGAGACAGATGTATATGTAATGTTTAAAACTGTAGCAGGTACGTAATCGTCAATAGGTGTACAATATGTAGGGGCACATGTAAATAAAATGTACATACGTACAGTGTACAGCATAGGTGTACATCCGTACAGAAATGCGGAATAAAGGCCTACGGCACAGTAACATATAAAATGTAACTTTGCTCGGTACGATAAAGGGGGCATGATCACGTACTCTACTATCAGTTTCCCCATAACCCATATTCTAATCATGTGAGAGATACATAAAGACTGTTCTAAGCATGGTAGTAATGAAAAGTACAACATGTGATATTTTAACTTGCTACTCCAAGGATCAGCATTTAACATGGTTGGTAAATCGCAGTTCATTATGTAACAGTATGTAAAGTTTGTAGAAAGTACTTGCCTCTAGCAAAGCAAAGCAAAGCAAGCTGCGATAAAAGTGCTATAGATGTCTGGTAACTCGTCACTGTAGAAATAAATATATAAACTTAGTCTTTACACTAAGCTAAAACACTAAGACACTAATTGGTGCAACACGACTTGTGACTGGACACCTAGCCAAAATGATGACTTTAGCATAGGAGACCAATGTGGGGTGACACACTACTTTAACTAACTTTCTAGGGTCTTTACACTAGTGAGGGGTAAGGTTCAATACGGCTAAAACTCAAAATAGCACAAAAAGTTGCAAGTCGTAATTATTCAATAAATAAATCAAATAAATATTGTGTTCCAACAATTTTTGAGATAGACAAAAAGCTTAATTTTACCTAAAATAAAGTACCAAAGTGATTCTTGTTATTTATAGAAATTTATTATAATTTTTCTGGAATTTATTAACCAGTACAAGTATTTTATAAAAATCAGTTTTCCTAAGTATACAGAAGATGAGTTTTGGTTTCATATGTCAAACTAGTGGCAAAACTGTAAATTAAATACTATAAAAAATTATACTAAATTAGCTAAATTAACATAGTATCTAAATACTATTTTTCCAGAATTTTAACAGCAATTAAAATATTTTTAGAAATTTAAAAACAACATTGTACACAATTGAAATTAAATAATTAATTATCTGCGTATTTTGTCCATGTATATAATTTGAACCAAAGTTCAAATACAGGACCCAAGGCCATGAATCAAGTCCAATATGACTTGTACAGGTCTTGAATGTGTGAAAACACATTTGAGCCCAAAAAAACCCATGCTAGGCTTGGACACCAAATGGTTGCAGTAATTTAAATATACAAAAATACAAAGACATAAAAATACATGATAAATACTAATATTTTAATAAGGCAAAATTATACATAATGGATATATACATACATATGTTAAAAATACATATATACATATATAAGAAAATACTTATTTATAAAGTATATATATATATACAAATATTGTATACATATATATAATAGTATATATATAATAATATATATACACATGAAAATATATACATATATACATATATGTACATAAATACAAATATATATATAAAATTTACTAAATATAATATATATATATATATAAATACTGCATATGTACAGTATATATATATATATATATATATATATATATATATATATATATATATATATATATATATATATATATATAATAAAAAAACAAAAGAAAAACAAAAAGGAAAAAGAAAAAGAAACAATAGAACAGCAAGGGGGGGGGGGGGGGCTCGAACTCGGCCCTCTGGGTCGGGTTCTCGAGTCGGGTCGGGCTGGCCAGGGGGTCAGCCCGCTCGTTGTGTTAGGGTCTGCTTGACAATTAGCGGGGTAACGGTTATGAGGTGTTTTTAGAGTACCGGTTATGAGCGGTTATGAGGGGTCCGGTTTTGGATTGTTTTTAAGTAGCGGCTTTTAAACCAGTCCAATCCATGCTTGGTAATTCACTAACGAGCGGTTTTGAAAGTTTTTTACACGAATAAATTAAATAGGGAAGGGTATCGGTAGTTATAATTATATCTATTTTTGTGAGGATATAAATGGAATAAAAAAATAAAGCCGCTCAAAATCCGCCGATTTGGGGTGTTTACAAAGCCACCCAAAAATACATTACACCGGTTTTGGGGGGTTTTTGAGCCGACGAAAACCAGTGCCTCAAAAAAATTAACAAGCAGGGGTTTTCATAAACGGTTGGCTCAAAAAACCCCAAAACCGGTGAAAACACCATTACCAAGCATACCCTTAGGGTTAGGACTTAGGTTATTTTTATTTAGGTTTAAGTTAGTTAATATATAAAAAAATAATAATAACCATCCTGTGTCCTGACAGTTAGGGACACAGGAGTCTAAGTGTCCGGGTTGATTATGACACGCACGACACGAGTTTGCCGTGTCCACACTCACCAATAGAGTCGTCGTGTGCTGGCGTGTCATATATGTGAAATCGAGACACAGTAGGACACAGGAGCCAAAGAGACATGTACGTGTCCAAGTCGAGCGTGCTTTCGAGGCGGCGACTGGGCGGAGGAGACGTCGTGGCGGTGGCGCGTAGGTGGCGCTGGGTTCGTCTCAGCGAGGCGCTTCGACTGGCGGTGGTTGGGGGCGGTGGCGACTGCTGTGGAGTTGGCGGTGGGGTGTCATCGGAACTAGGGTTCAGGCAAGTTTAAATGGGGAAGACGGGGGCGGAGCTAGGCTGGGATAGGTCATGGTGGTGGTGGTTGGTCGAGGGAGGTGAGGGGGTTCTTTTATAGGGGAGCCAAGGCGGTGGGTTGTCGGATTAGGGTTAGGGTTTCGGTTAGGGTCGCCAGAAAATTAGGGGGAAGGCGGTGATCGGGCTGGGGAGAGAGGGTAGTTTACACTTAGGTCCCTAGGATTTTAGGAAATTAGGGTTAGGTCCCTCCCTAGGATAAATTTGCAAATAATATTTGTAAACCGACATTAAAATGATTTAAGTATTTGCAGAAACTAATTAAAACATTTGAAGTAATTACAAATCTATATTAAAACAATACTAAAAATTATAAAATGATATTAAAACATTTAAATTAATTACAAAATGATATTTTAATATATAAAACTCATTTAAAAATCATTTAAAAATTCTAGAAAAATTTCTAAAAATCCTAATAATTATTTTAAGGCTAAATATAACATTAAAAATTAATTAACATTAATTAAATAATTTTTGAAAAACAGGGGCTTACATTAGTTTTCCATTATTTACAAGTTTGCCACTGAAAAAATTACTCAGGGCTATCCAAGTGGTAGGTATAAAAGATAAGTGTTATAATTTTTTTTTTCTTCCTCACTCTCCATTCCTCACAAGAAGACTAAGAAGAATAACAAGAAAAAAAAGAAAAAAAACAAGAACAAGAACATCAATTTTTGCAAACCTAGTTTATTTTAATTTTTTTCTCTCTTCTAATTTCTCATATCTCTTTCTCCAAATTCTACTTTATTTTTCTTCTTCTTGTTTGGGCATTATGGATGAAACCCTAGTTGTAGAAGAAATTGGGTTATCAAATCTATCAAATCTATTAATTTATTAGTCTATTAACCAATTTTTCTTTATTAATAGAAGAATTATGCATGAAATCCTAGTTGTAGAAGAAAACTATGGAAGAAATCCTAGTTGTAAAATAATTGGGTTCATATCAGGACTGCCACAATTTCTTACAGTCCTGGAAGTATTGAGGCCTGCCAGAAATTGTGGCAGTCTTGAAATAGACTCGATGTACGACAGGACTGCCACAATTGCTGGCAGTCCTAGAAGTAATGAGGACTACCAGGAATTGTGGCAGTCTTGAAATAGACTCGATGTACAACAGGACTGCCACAATTTTTGGCAGTCCTAGAAGTAATAAGAACTGTCAAAAATTGTGGCAGTCCTGAAAGGGACATGCTCTACAACAGGACTTCCACAATTTCTGGCAGTCCTAGACATATTGAGGACTGCCAGAAATTGAGGCAGTCCTGAAAGATACTTTCTGTACAGCAAGTTCCTTTCAGGACTGCCATAATTTCTGGCAGTCCTAAAGTCGATATTCCCGAATGAAAAAAATATGTTAGGGTTTATTTTAATCTTGATAATAGAGTGAAATATGCATTTTAGGATTTATTTCCATGCATTCTTTGTGAGGAAAGAAGTATTTAACCTTTATTTCCATACATTTTAGGGTTTATTTAAGTTTTTGGGTGCCATCGAAATTGGGAAAGAGAAGGAAACTAGGATTTTGATGGAGATGGTGCTGATGGAAATGGTGGAGAAGCAGAAGATGATGATGATGATAAGAAAAAAAAATTAGGGTTTTGATGAAGACGTGAGAATGGAAATGGTGGAGAAGAAGAAGATGGATAGAAGAAGAAGAAGAAAGCTAGGGTTTGTGAAAAGAGAGAGTAAAATTTAGAAATGAGAGTGATTTTTTGGGTTTGGGGGGCTGTGGACTTTGGACAGCCCCCTGAGTGGAATATTTTGATAGCCCTAGTAAAAGTCCCTCCCAACCTGGCTAGCCCTAATCCTGGCTAGCCCCGATCAAAAAGATATGTGCCCTTATAATTAGCCTAAAACTTATGCAACCACAATTGCTACGACGACAAATAGAACTAGAAACACGATGAAGAAGAAGATAACTCGCTGAGATGGTGAAAATCATCGTTGCTCAAAATAATATTCGACCCTTTTCGTGGATCTGATCCTAGAAATCAGCAAGTTCGTTGATGAACTTCTGGAACGTTATTGCCACCCTCGCTGTGGATCTCGAGCTGAACGAATTGACGGTGCTTTGTGGATCTCTCTGGCTATTGCTAACTCTTCTCCTGTAGCAATATATATCTTTTATATATCTCTGAATATAAATATATATATATATATATATATATATATATATATATATATATATATATATATATATATATATATATATATATATATATATATATATATATATGAGAGGCACAAGTCAAACACTAATCAGCAGCAACCGACTTAATTCAGAGGTAATCCTCATGGATAAGCGACGACTACTAACCATTATCTCCAAATCCCTAAGGATAAAGAACAGTTACAACATATTATCCACTAAAACAATCTTATTGTACAATTTTCACATGAGAACTTTTGCGCGAAAATCTAACACGTTTGTGACGCATGTTACCAAATTTTCGTAGACCCTCTGTGCGGAAGCCCACGTGGTGCTCACGCGGGAAAGGCGCAATAGTGCCATATTGCGTCCGATGCGTACATGCAAAGTACGTCATCAAAGTACGACTTTGCGCCCTTCATCCGAGCCTCCATCGTCCTTCGCCTACGTCCACGACCACATCCACACTCGAGCCTGAGTCCGAGTCGCTAAACCCTTTCAGGACTTAGACCTAAGCAAAATACCAAAAAAATGAGTGACAAAAATAAAATTCTCTCGTGGATGTCTTGATCATTGCCCTGTAGAAAAATACCCTACAATGGCAATCACATAAGCTGCTATTTCTCATGTGCACAAGTTAATAAAAAAAAAATCTTATATTAAAATACATAATTGTAGTTGTCACATGAATATGAGACTATTTTCTAGAGTTCAACATCAAAACTTCAACCATACTTATGTTTTGATTGCCAAAGCTTACGGCGATATGGAGTCCAACTCGCCATTATTGAAATCTAAATGATTATACTTCAAAGGGTGATAATGTTTTTCCTATCTAAGAGACAATGTTCTCATTTTATAAAAGTAAAACGCAGCCGAAAATGCGGTAAATAAAAAAAAATTAAAACGACACACAGATTGCCAAAACTAATGGCGATCTGGATATCTGTGTGCATCAAGACATATCACATAAATGGTCCTTAGTTTTAACAATATGTATTTATATCTACATGAATTTTTTGCAAACTTTGTTACTCTTTCTATTGACTTTTTAGAAGAACTAGTAAATGTACGTGCTTTGCACGTATAATAAGAATATTATTCAATTATAATCAAATATTTTTTCTAACTCATGTGGTTAAGGTGTGATATATTTTCTTATTTGGTTGAGTTCGATTTTCTTAGTTGACAAATTTAAACTTTTTACACAATTTTTTTTATTATAAATAAAATGGACCGTGATATAATGACGATTTAGATGGCTCAAAAGCGAGTCGTTTTGAAGCGTCATTATAATGTGGAAGATATTGTTGTGTAGGTAACTTTATGTTTTCTTCATCGAAAAAAAAGAAAAAAGAAAAATAATAATTCTGTTTTCCTTAACAGGTCGGCATCCTAATCATGTTCTTACACTCGTACAATCACATTTTAATCATATTATATTCTCTTGGTATTTTTCCCATAATCTCTCTCTCTCTCTCTCTCCAGATCTACGAAAAAAACGAGCTTCAAAATTAGGGTTTCAAAAGAGAGCTGCAAAATTAGGGCTTCGAAAAAGGTCAGCTTATCGTTCGAACTCCTCTTCTCTTCTCCATTTCCCCGTCTCCCCCGTCTTTTTAGGGTTTCGACTAAACTCCGGGATCGCTCTTCTGTGTGTCCAAACGAGATCATGTGCTGACCAATTTAGGGTTTCCGCGAACTTTGTCACCCAATTTGTGACTCGATTCGATTTCGAGACTGTACAGGTGACAGCTTTCTAATATTTATTACCGATTTCTTTCGACGGAGAATGTTTCTGATGAATGAATCCTATGTTTTTATTGCCTATGTACTATCAACGATGCAAGATTAAGAAAAAATAGATTTTTTTTTTTTTTTTTTTTTTTTTGTATAGTTTGGTATGCTTTGTAGATCGAGAAGCCGTGCCAATAGGAAGCAACATGCCCAAAAATGAGCACAGCTTAGTGGCAGGCTTCTAAGCTGGAGGTTGTGACAATTAGGGATAGGACGGGAGACACAATTGTCCGAGGTGGTATTTAATAGTGGTAGGAAATTGCCAGTAGCATGAAATTGAAGTGCCATAGAAAATTGAACTGCAAATGGTTGTGGGTTTGATAATAACATTGTAATTGGTGTGGGATTCCTGAAAGAGAAACTATAGGCCGGTTCCACTGTAAAGGTTGCGGCTTTCCAGAATCCTTCTAGACCTAGAAAGAATCTAAGGGGTTAGATGTAGGATTTGCTTTCTGGAGTTACCCTCTTCTCTACTATGACTAATCTAGACTTGGGCGGGTGTGTGGGTGGGACGGGTTTGGAGGCAAGCGCAAACGGGTGGATGTCTGAGTGGTTGAAATAGTCGGTATTGAAAACTGAAGTATTGATAGAAATATCGGGGGTTCCAACCCCACTCCATCTGCGAGGTCATATATCTATAGATAACAACGAATCGGATCAACTGGAAGGCTTTTCACAAAACGAGATTTGGTCATAGAAGGATCATGTTGTATCCGAGGAATAGGGGGATACAAAAAAGCAATAAGAGAAGCACACAAACCAAGCAATCTATCGGAACACTGAAAGCACGTGTGTCCTTATAAGAGGATGTAGGAAATGTGTTTAGAAATGGAGTAGGAAATGTTTTTTGATAAATTACTTGTAGGACCATTTTAATGAGTTTGAACAAAAAAAGGGTTATACAGTGGAAACACTGTTGATCATGGTTTCTATACTAAAAAACTCCCATTGCTTGGAATTTAAACTGCACAACACCCTTAGAGTTGTATTTTGCTTCTGTCAACTTTACACAGGTTAGGGTGTTAAATAAACCTGCAGCCTGTAAACTCCTCTCCTACTACTACTCACCCTCCCCATCTTCAAAACCAGGAATTTGAAATTTTGAATATCCAGTTCTGAAAGGCTCTCAACCAATAAGGGGCTTACAGCAGTTACAATACCGTTTTCAAGTAATACCCCAAGTCCCAGATGACTAGAATGGGGTGCTTATACTCTATATACTCTCCATTATGGATAGAAAACTGATAGCTATTGATGACCAATACAGAGTGCAAGTCGCACTTGAATATTTTTTTAATATTTATCTTCTATCAGAATATATTAACTTTTGTTCTTTAGCTGATAGAATTCTTGCCATGAGCCTATCATAGGAATGCAGTCTGGCAGCTCGGTATATTGAAGAGATTCTATTACTGAAGAACTTCTGATCTGCACATATGGAGCGGCAACAAGTTGAATCCCCATCTTCGCCGCCGCTTACTGGTCCCCAAAACCAACAGTCCACTTCAACTAAGGAAGATTCTTCTGTACGAGAAGGGCCTTCCATATTATCTGCTTCGGGTATATCCTCATGGGCAAAAAGCCTAAAACTTCCACAACCATCGGGTCAAGAAGACGCACAGCCTGGGAGTGCAGGAAAATCACCTTTTGCTCGCTTGACGAGTGGAATTGGGTTAAGTTTGTCTCCAAAATCCCCTCAGCAAGATGAAAGAACGGAGGGCACCCCTACAGCTGCACAACAGGGTGTTTTAGGCTCTTTTACTAAAGGTTTGATGGACTCATCTAGAAATGCAGTTAAGGCCGTCAGTGTCAAGGCTCGCCACATGGTTTCCCAAAACAAGAGGAGATACCAGGTAGTTCTACTACTATGATTTTATGCTATGTTTCCGGCTAGTATTTAGACTTTGAGTGACCAAATATAATATTTCATTTGCTTTATTATAGAACTTGACACCTCTCTCTAATTTCTTTTAGGATCTTTTATAATATGTTTTTAAATTCTTGTTTAACACAAAGACTGGCTTTGTCTCACCGCATGCATCGGAATTTACTCTTTATGCTTGAACATATTTAAATAAACACTGTTCATGATTTTGTATGCACATAGATATGCACTTGAGAGGGGGGGGGGGATTGTTTGTAGTTCTCATACACGATGTATAAAGCATACATTGGTGTTAAATGTATTGCTGTCTGAGAGGTTCACAACTGTCTTTCTAAAAGTTTTTTTTGTTCTGGTATATGATGTATAAATCATAATGCATGGTTAAAAATCTACCTTATGCAGTGTCAAGACCACTTTTAAGCAAAAAATACAAAAAGAGCTTGGAGGTACATTATTTCAGGCCCATCATGCAACATCAGAAGCTGACTCCTCAATGTGTTATAATAGTGAAGGCTCGTTGTTACTTGTCATCTATACATGCGTCAAGGGATCAAGTAGTGTCACTATTAAGAAAGTTTGGAATCATATCAAGTTATATTTGCTCAGTTCACTTGGGGTTTAACTGTTTAAGTGACTGTCCTTTTTAACTGAAGAATCATATTCTGATAAGAGGCATATGACCCATGTTTATCTCAAGGCACACAAGCAGGTTTTGTCTAGGTATATCTTTAAGAAGAAGCATTTTATTAGAAGCATAGTTCATAAGCTACAATCTGGGTTGTGTGCTTATAAGCACAAGCACGATGGTGATAACTACATTGTTTTACATCCAGCTAACTATTACGCTCTACCTTATTACTAGAATATGTAGTACCTTCTTTTAGTTCCCCCCTCTTTTGGACATTTTTATTGCTTTATAACCTTCTTATGATGTTATCTTCCTTTAATATTTTATTGAATTTCTTTCTGAAACTGTCTTCTCATAAATTCTTTATTTGATCTGTATGCATTCAAGGTACCAATTTGATTTTTTCTTCTATATATGTGCAGGAAGGGGGATTTGATTTGGATATGACATACATTACAGAAAATATTATTGCTATGGGTTTCCCTGCTGGTGATTTGAGCTCAGGCTTTTTTGGATATGTTGAGGTGAGCAACAAAAGACTTGCTTCTGAGACTAAGATAAAATTGTTTCTTGTTATCATTTTGTCACTACTTGTTATGCAGGGATTTTATAGAAATCATATGGAAGAAGTGATCAAGTTTTTTGAAACCCGCCACAAGGTATAATCAATTTTTCTATCAATCTTATTTTCATGTTGATAAGTAGTCTGTGATGCATCTTTATATGAAACGTCACCCATGATGACTTTGCCAAGGGTCTCTCTGAGAAAGTGAAAACTAATTTTAAGGGGATGTGAATCAAAAGTAGAAGAAAGATTTGCAGATTGCTAGAACAGAGGTCCCTAAAGAAAGTACGTATATAATAAGCTCTAGCCTCTAGACAAGGGAGATTGCTATGATATGAATGCTCAATCAATTAGTCTCAAGTTATTAGCAAAAGGTTGATTGATCTTCCTCAACTGCCATGCATGGGGGGGTGGTTCACTTTGACTATCTTGCTGCTTAGCTTGGTGACAGCTAAACCTGTAGCCCTCATTTACAATTGAAAATTATTGTTCAAGTTATATGGTGGGCCTAGACCCCAAAAATTTGGGATAAAGACTCTGTTGTTGTTGTCAGACATGTGGAGAAGCTCAACTTGTATGGAAACTAGTTCATCCTGAAAATGTCTATTTAACTAGAAAATGCGACCTCTTGTTAATTCTGGCATATTGTATATATTCTACAAACATCTACTGAACACCTTTTTTATAGGGAAAGTACAAAAAACATTTCTCTTCTCATTAGTAATTGATGACCTACTGTTACTTTTGACATCATGCATATTCCACAAGCTTCTTACCGAACATGTTTTTATAGGGAAAATACAAAGTGTATAATCTTTGTTCAGAGAGGCTGTATGATGCATCACTACTCGAGGGGAAGGTATGTTTTGGGTTTAAGTTTAAGAGTCTAAAACCTGCTATTGCTTTCTGAAAAGACATTGTTGCTTTGGAACTTATGAATATATTCTTGAATTTTTGATGGTGCTATATTGTGGTACTTGATTAATTTTGAATCTTAGTTCTTAAATATACATTATATATTATCTTACATATTTGTTCCTTAAAAGACGTTCCATGTTATAGATAGATGTATTGCATTCCCAGTAAGCCTATTCCCTATGTATCATGTACTGGGATCCTTGTGTAGCATGTCCTGGTCTTCGGTCCCATTCCGAAGCGTTCCACGTTCCAGATAACCATGAGACATAGTATTATCCTCTCACAGACGAGATACTTTTGCCAAGAGTGTTTATCCAAGTGCTATATGAATCTAATATAGGATACGTTGAAACTTGACTAGAGGGACATTATCTGCTGTTAAGGTGTGACCTAAATATATGTGGATATACGTATTCAATAATCATTTTGCCGTCTATTTTGCATAAAATTTTGATTAAACCTTTACTTGGTGCAATTTAGACTTGACAGTTGACACCTTTATCTGCATGTGTATGGACTACCTACATGGATGATACCAGGTTTGGTAATTTTGCTTGACCATCAGTTTGATTCAGTGTCCAAACGTCAGCCACATGTCAGGACACATGGAATTTGAAGCGTCTATGTATGTTATCATCTCTTGTATAGCATTTTCCTCCCTTTTGACTGCATGCCTTCACATAAGAATTGATTGTGCAATCAAATTACTTTATACTCTTCCTTGCAGCAATTCACCCGGTAGCTGCCTTTCACATTTCCTAGCTCTTGTGGTATTTTCCCATTTCTTAAATCCAGTCTGTTCGTCTCGAATTGCATTTACTCACCTCTATCACTTAATTATACGATCAATCGAAACTGCCTTCATAGAAAACTGGGGTTTCTAAATTTTTTCTTAGGTTTGGTTTGGGATTGCTGCTGCTTTTCTAAAATCACCAGCAGAAGCAGCTTTTGACAGAGACTACTGTCAGAAGCTGCTCCAAAATTGAACTGATTTTTCAAAAGTTGTTTGATAAGCTGTTTTTACCAAACAACCTTGGGCGCTTTCCAAGAAAAATAAGCATAAGTAGCCTCCAATAAGCAATCCCAAACCCAGCCTTATTGTTTGTTCAATCTGTTTAATTTTTATATAAAAATTCCATGGGCTAATTCATAAGTGCTACATGTTTTCTCTTGTTTCATCTGGATCTTTGTTCCAGAACATGGAGTTCTTCCTCAGAATATATTTTGTTTAATGTTTATGATGTAGGAGAGTTTGCACTTTGCACAAAACTACTCAGTTTGTGCAACTGTTGGAGAACGTCAATTTCTCCTAGCCCATAGCTTTGGTTGGGTCCATGACCCCAATTTGGATAACTTCCAAAGCTTCAATTTTTGTGAATAAGTCGGGGCCTTCGAAATTGCAGCCAAAGTCGAACTTCAAAATCTGGACATTTTGAAAAGTTAGAATTTTGGGCAATAATTGTAGTATCTTTTGATAGAATAACTACAATGATTTGGTCCAATCCTTGACCAAAACTTGACACTTATTTATTTTTAATATTTAGGTTTAATTTATATTTTTTCTTTTCTTTTCTTGTATAGATGATTGTAAGTTTATATAAAGCCCTTCATGTAATAGTTTTGCAACTCAATTTATATAAAACACTTAGAGAATTTCTTCTGATAGAATAAGTACGATGATCTGGTCCAATCTTTTACCAAAACTTGTCACTTATTTATTTTTAATATTTAAGTTTAATTTAGATTTATTTTATTTTATTTTCTAGTAATAAAGGTCCTTCATGTAATAGTTTTACAACTCAATTTTAATAGACAACTGTTAGGGGGCTTTTGGTACACGGGATATTTTTTATTTCCGGACAAATTTTGGGTGGAAAATCTATTCCCATATTTGGTTTTAAGTTATAAAAATTTATTTCTGGGAATTGCAAACATCCGGGTAAACAATAACCCACAAAACATGGAAATTCTATACCTTAAGGATTGGTGGGTATATTTTTTTTTGCTCGGACAATTTTAGTTGT
>JANAVB010045020.1:15230476-15390493 GCA_029216955.1 Iris pallida
GAGAGCATAGTGGGTGAGTGAAAGGGAGTGAGTGAGAGAGATACTGTACAGCAGTGAAGGCTCAGGTTTCAGTCCATTTAGAAATCAAGTTTTCAATTTAAATGTTTAAATTCCCATTATATTTCAGTTTAACACACAACATATACATAGACTAATTCACATAGAAAATTCCAATTTTCATTTAACTTAAAACCCATTCTCAAACTCAGTTTCATATAGGAAAGAAATCCTCAGGTTTCAATTCTCAGTGTTCAAGAGTGATTCATGATTTGCCTTGTGTGTGTGTATTCATAGAGTGTGTGCCAAACTGTGTAGATGTGTGTGTAATGGGACAGCCATATGTGTGAGAGAGAGTGTATGACAGTGAACCCTAGTGTGTGAGTTTGAATGTATAGGAAGCCATGTGTGTGATGTGAGGAGAGTTAATGTGTGAGGGGAGGGTGAGGAATATGTGGCTTTGTGTGTGTTTAAATGTGACATGATAGCAATGTATGTGTATGTGTGTTAGGCTATAGGTCTCAGGAATGTGTGGTAGGTTAGTGTGTGCATGTACATGAGGATTTGTGTGTGTGTATGTGAGAGGAAATTCTGGAATCAGTCCCAGTTTTTTAGAGTTTTTGTGTGTGTGCATGTTGATACAATTCCAAACCTTTAAATCAAATACTAGCTTGATTCATAATATATAACTTAACACAGGTACCTATATGTGAACCAATCAGTGCCATTTTGTCATCTAAAAATCAGTAAAGCATGTTTCAGTTCTCAGAAATTATTTTTAGTTATTCCCAGATTCTCTTC
The DNA here is from genome assembly GCA_029216955.1 of Iris pallida. NCBI lineage: Eukaryota > Viridiplantae > Streptophyta > Magnoliopsida > Asparagales > Iridaceae > Iris > Iris pallida. Next base: position 15,231,275 of record JANAVB010045020.1, read on the forward strand.
AGTTCAGTCCACTCCATAATCGAGTGTCATAACACTCTCAAACATCATAATCCAAGCAATCTTCTCCATATGTAACCCCAACATATAACACACATATTCCAACATGTCAAAACGTATAAATCGATATTGAACTCGAATCAATTCATTAAAATGACAGAAAAGCACACTGATACAGTGCATATCAGTAAATGAGGAAAAACCCGAAACTATGTCGAAAGCACAGTTAAAAACCCAAAATAAATGGTTGGTAATTAGAGTACTACATGTGATTGTGTCAGTCGAACCATAATGTGTCAAGAATCTGGACACAAACGTGTCCAAATATTCACGCACACACGTAGACACACACGCGTGCACACAGCGTCGTACAGCGAGTCCATGGACTCGTGCACTCGACAATGGCCACGTGGAGCCACGTGGCCGTGCACACGTATAGCCCACATGTAGGGCTACACGATCGATACCCTGTATCGTGTCCACGTGGTGATAGGATACGACACGAAGTGCGTGTCAGTACTGATTTTCCACGTGCACAGTTCAGTATAAAATCGGTGCGATCGTGTTTTCGTGTCCGACACGACACGACGTGTCGTAAAACTCGAGGGGGGTCTATCAGTGATGGCCCCCTCCTCTGTGTCAATTTTTACGTGTCCTCATGGCGTGTCGTGTCTGGAATTGGGGTCGAGTAGCAAGGGAGGCTGTATGCCTCAGTGCAGTGTCCTGGCAGTGGGTTCGTGTCGATTTTCGACACGGACACGGGTCTAATTTGTGTTCAGTCAACTAGGATTATAACCTACAAGTCTAGGGCTACCCAAAAATGTAATTTTTTTTGCAATTAACCAAAATTCATTTCTTTGTGGCATTTCAACAAATACAGTTTTTCAAACATGGATACGTGTTCGATACGGACACCAAATCAAACCTACTTCCTACCAAACTTGGCCTACAGGTCCATGGTACCTAGATGCATGCATTCATGAAGAGAAAACAGAATATTAATAGGGTTTTGAGGCATTTTACCTATTGAGTGAAAACTCAATGAAGAGCCTAAAATAGGGGGGTGTCCTCTTCACTTGGTGATGCCAAATGCTTGTGCAACCTTGCTAGCTAGCTTCCCTTAGCATCCTCAATTGTAGGGGGTTCCAAAGCAAGAAATTTGGCTCAATTTGGAGTTGATTTGGGTATTTGGGGAGGAATTGGGGAAGAACACTAAAGGAGGCAATTAAAATGAATTAAAAAGAATGCTAATGATTAATGGGTTGTATTTATAGAGGGAGGGAATGTGTGATGGCTGCCATTAGGTTAGGGTTAGGGTTTAGGATGAGTGGCTAAGGCTTCTCCAGTAATTTCAAGCCAATCTAATGGCTCATAACTAAAGTAGCCTTCTTTAACCTTTAGCCTAAAATATCTCTCTAACAAATATCTAGATATTACCCTAATTGATTACTTAATTGAAACCCTCTAACTTAGTCTCTAGGGTCATGACTAACATCTAGATTAGGCTAACTTCTAGGTCAAGTCTCAAATAATTTAACTAACATATATTTAATTTATATAATTTACAATTTCACAAAAGTGTCAAAATGACCAAAATACCCCTAGGCTTAAAAGTAGAAATTTGAAATCCTAAACACATGATTAGGTCTCCTTGGTCATGATTAGTCTTCTAGGTCATGCATGACTAAGGTTACACTAGCAAAACACCAATTTCACATTTCACTCAATTAAATAGTTTTAAAAAAACTAAAAATCACCAAAAATCATATCATGACTAAAATCTAATATTTTAATGATTTAAAATACAAAAGTTCAAAATTACCCTTATTTTAGAAAAGTGGGTGTTACACAAAGGGTGCACTTTGTAGACTCCCAAGTCTTCTCGGCTACCCATGGCTCCTGCGCAACTTGCACAGTCTATCTCTCGGCCAACCATGGCTCCTGCACAATTGCACAGTCTATCTCTCGGCCAACCATAGCTCTTGTTCAACTTGCATAATCTGTCTCTCGGCCAACCATGGCTCCTGCGCAACTTGCGTAGACTATCTCTCGGCCAACCATGGCTCCTAAGCAACTTGTGCAGTCTGTCTCTCGGCCAACCATGGCTTCTGCACAACCTGTGCAGAATGCTTCTCGATCAACAAAAATTCCTGTGCAACCCGCGCCTACTGCTTCTTCGGTTCTGAATAAAGGGAAATGCCTTTTGGCTACTCTCTCATCTTCTCCAGTTTTGAACTCGGGAAAGAACCTGTCTAGTGAGGGTGTTAAACAAAATAAAAGGAAGCGTCCTTTGGCCTTTCCTCAACTTGCGCAACCTGCGTCTATGTCCTTTCAATCACAAAACAAAGGGAAACGCCTTTTGGCTACTCCCTTATTTTCTTCAGTCCTTGACTCGGTAGAAAGTATCTCTGGTGGTGCCCATGCGCCACTCAGTGTGAAAACTCTTTTAGGCAGAAACTCTACTCCTCTGAACGGAGATAATCAAATCTCTACTAAGAAAGTGAGTTCTGTTCAAACAGATATTTCGGTCACTCAGTTACGCCAGAGCAAGTACATGAGAACAGGTTGCACAACACAAAAAGAAATTCTACCAAATCCCAAAAATACAACTACGGATCTTCCTATCCTGCTCATCTCAAGATCCAAGCAGGATAAACTACTAGTATCTCAGACAGATACACAAGTAGCAGATCTATCTGACTTGCGCACCTATCTCAACAGATGCCAGTCAACACCTACTTCAGCAAAATGCAAACAGACTGCGCCAATGGCTAACTTGCGCCAGAATCAGACTTCTGAAGTCAAGAACCCCTTTACCTATGCTAACCAACTCAACACTTCATTGTACACTCAAGGAATGGGACATCTCAAGAATATGAATCATGTTCCTAATATCATTAAAGAATATGTTCCTTTGACCTCTTCTCATCCTGATGTTGTAACCGATCTCCATGAAGTTCTTAAACAGAAGCAAAAGATCCCAAATCCGTCTCATCCAATGCATTCCCAAGAACATCACTGTAATCATCACCATGAGGTAGTTATCAAATATTGTTGTCAATCAGCTAAACAGTCTATCTTCGACCGTCTGAATTACTTTTAGGTTCCTCAATCGATGATACGGGATAAAGACGATTTGTTGTATACCTCTGTCAATATGACATCTCGAAGCACTGGGGTGAAAAATGCCTAAGACATAATGTATCCCGCAATCCCAGTCAACAATACTTAGATCGGATTCATGAATCCGACGAAGGATATACTAGATCAAAGGAATTTTCCTTCCGACCAAAGACACAATCGGTCAAAGAAATCTTCCTTCCGACCAAGACACAATCGGTCAAAGGAATCTTCCTTCCGACCAAGACACAATAGGTCAAAGAAATCTTTCTTCCGACCAAGAAACAATCGGTCAAAGGGATCTTCCTTCCAACCAAGAAACAATCGGTCAAAAGATTCTTTCTGATTCCAATATCCCTATCTCTTATTCTGGGGGTGGTTCCTTATATGACTTTGATGCTGATAATGAAAGTTCTAAAATAACCATTTTTTCTACTAGCTCGTCTTCAATGGCTAGAGAAGTGATTGCTTATGTCGTCACAGAAGATCAAGATACTTCCAGTTCTAACAGTCAAGAGCAGAGAATTGCTGCTTTGGAGACTAGTTTGAAGAGCATGGTTGAGATGATGACAGGCATACATGCAGTAATTATGACACAACATATGGTTCCACCGGTGGCGAATCTAATTTCGACCCAAGTACCTATAACAACACCAGCTCCTGTCAATATTGGTCTAGGGGTACAGTCTCCTTACACTAGTTCCATACCTGTGCAGGCTATTCCAAGTCAATCTGGTGCTGGGGGTGGTACTTATCATGCAGTACCCCTTCTAACATGTCAAATCAATCTACTGCTCCACAATCATCGGGAGATACCAATGAGACCGTAAAACTTTTACATACTCAATTTGAGGCTTTCAAATAGAAAGACGACTTGCAGAAGCTTGGGATCAAGCAGCCTTATCCCATAGAATGGAAGAAAGTCCAATTTCCTCCCAAATACAAACCCCCTACTATTATGTTGTTTGATGGCAGCACATCTCCAAGTCAATACCTCAATCACTTTGAGGTAATGACTAATCAACTCCAGCCAAATGACGCTCTACTCACTAGGGTGTTCGTCAGATGTTTAGCAGGTGCAGCTTACGACTGGTACCGTAGTTTGCCAGATGGTTGTGTAACCTCTTTATCTGGATTCAAACAAATGTTCCTGGAATGATTTTATGAGGGGACAAATGACATGGCTATTTCAGCTCTCATTAAAATTAAACAGCGACACAATAAAACAACTGAACGATTCATTGAATGATTCCGCCGTGAGGCACTCAAAATGCCTCTTGGAACTCCAGATGCTTTGCATGTGGACCGGATCAACACAGTTTCATGATTGGCCTTCATTCATAGTGAATGCTAAAGCAGCAGAAGAAAGTGCTGACAAGTTTAAACAATTAGGTATTCAGATGCCTAATCTTGACAAAGATGGATATGCTACACCAAATAATAGTGGCCGTCGGAACAACCGCAAGAGTAAAGAGACTTTGGCTATCAATGTCAAAGGTAAAGAAACTCTAGCTGTGAACATAGGTCAACCGACACCTACTCCAACAACACCACAATAGAGGGCACCACGTCCGAAAGAAAAATATTCTTTTGATGAAGATGATGTCATGAGTATCTTTGATTGTCTGATCAGGAGCAATAAACTTCAACTGCCAGAGGCAAAATGGCCAGATGAAGTAAAACTGACCACCCCAAATATTATGTTTACCATAAATTTATCGGACATCCGACTCGAGCATGCTATGTGCTTAAAGAAAATATACAGGAGATGGTTAATTCTTGTGCAATTACTCTCCAACAAGATGAAAAGACTGTAACTGCTAACGTCGTCTCTTTACAGTTTAACGATTTTCCTGCTCAACTTGTGCAGGACGACATCATTTCCATCCCGAGAACTACTTTGGAGATTATTAATCTCCCATATGCACAAACTGATGGTCTTGTTCCTCTGTCTACTGATAAAGGGGAAATTATGTGGATTCATCCTGATTTAGTGGCTGATTTTGAAGCACCTACTTTAAAGTCAAAGAAAGCAACCAAATATAAGTCATGTAATATGACTTCGTTGGGTGAACATTGTCCTCCACCATTAACTACCACTTTCACTTCTGCTGCAGATCCTTCTTCTTTCTCTCGCCAAATATCAATCGGCTTTCCATATGTATAGTCCACAGTCTCGTGAACTAATGACAAAGATGGGATATGATCTACAAAAGGCTCCTGGCGTGAATCATGGAAAAGGATCTCATGTACCTCTTTCTCTATGCCTTTCACATAACCAATCTCGGGTTGGTTTAGGTTACTGGATGAACTCTTCATCTTGTCAAATGAAATCTTCCAGAAGTAAGATCCAGGCAAAAGGTTGCAATATGGTGTCCTTCGAACCTGTATCAGAAGAAGAGGCCTTAACTAGTACCAGGTCTGGAAGAATTTACCTGAGAGACTATTCAGAAGGCCAGGAGAACCCTGCTCTAGCTCCAGAGGCTCCTCCAGCATCATCTTCTCCTGCTGTCAATGTTCCATCGGTTTTATCACCTTCAGTGGAACCAACTCCTCCCAAAATAACGACAGTTGACAAAGAAAAACAACATGTCCGCTTTGATAAAGTATTAAAGAAGACTCCTGTTCTAGGACTCGAGAAGCCGTATAACTTTAATATACTGGCTCAACTAGCTAATACCCCGACAAGGTTATCAATTTTTTAGTTAATGCGTCTCTCAAAAGAAACTCGAGAGACATTGAGTGAAGCCTTGATGCAAGCTGATACTTGTCTAGCACTCCTCAAAAAGCCAGAAGAGGAACCAGTAACTTGATTTCATTGTCATAGTATGATGGAGCTGATGTCCAGCATCACCTTTACACAAGATGATATGCTGTTGGAAGATAATCGTCATGACCGACCTCTCTACTTTACAGGATATATCGATACTATGAAGGTTGATCGCATCTTGATCGACCCTGGGTCTGCGCTCAGCATCATGCCAAAGACTTTACTAGATGCATTAAAGATTCCCGTACATAATATTTCAACAACCATTACGACAATCTTGGCATTTAATTCTGGAAGAAGTGAACCTTTGAGAAAGATCCGCTTGAAAGTTCAAATAGGCAATCTTCGTACAAAAGTTACTTTCTATGTGATCGATAATCAAGGATCTTATAATGCCTTACTGGGAAGACCCTTTCTGTATGAGCATAACATTGTACCATCCACTCTACACCAATGCTTCAAATATGTAGACGTCAATGGAGAAGTCTAGAAGGAAGTAGCTGACCTAAATCATTTCAGGGGCATTGAAGCATATTGTACTGATTCTCGAATGTACAAAGAAGAGTTCATGAAGGTTGTATTAGCGATGGATAGTGAGAAATGTAACGCCCCAGTCCCAAAATATGTAGGACTAGGATACGTATACATGCCAGCTACGCATCGAGAGGACTCCATCCCAGCTCGAATACGTATAAGCTGTCTGGTTATTCTAGATTAACTATATCTCAATCCACATAATAATGATAAATATGATGAATCAAGTGCAGTAAGACTGATCAGGCCATGATACACTGATTCTAGATTAGATAAATATGTTAGAGTGGATCCCCAATAACACATTTATCATGAACAAGCTAGAGGAAAATAGAAGCTTGTACAAGACTAGGCTTTAATGTAGCAAGAATCAAATATAGGACAAAATCTATTTACGGAAGAGAACGATAAAATATCAACTAAATATACCTGCAGTCTTGGTGTAGCAACGTCATCCATCAATGTATCATACCTTCATCTAATACCTGGAGAGATCACCAGGTCCTCAGAGGACTAGCAAGACACATCATATACATGCCTACTTTAACAGTTTTAACATGCAAGGAAGGATAGAAAATAGTACAAGAAATAAAGACTGCAGAGTAGTACAAGAATAAAATATAAGGAAGTGGCATGTCGTCGAGAATCGTGCCGATAAACATGACTAAGAATAAATCGGAGTAAACCGCAGCTCAGTGGGGACTCACGGTCCTATAGATCACAGCTCAGTGGGGGCTCACAACCTATAGTAAGTCTCTATCGTAGCTCAGTGGGGGCTCACAACAGAGAGTAATCAAGTATAGTCATCGTCTATCACAAGGTCCTTGCCTAGAACTACGAGTCAAGTCAAGTCAAGATGTCAACAAGTCAAGTCCACCTCAATTATGTCAAAGGGACATGACAGAGGCTAAGCAATACTATCACTAGACATGAACACGATAGAAAATATATGACTTGTAACAAGAGAAAAGAAAGAGTAATAATCTACGTGCACATAAAACTAGAAAGTATCCATGATATGAAGCGAAAGAAAATATATACCAAGTGAGACACAAAAGAATAGCAGTATAGAATAGCATGTAAGTACTGTAAAGTTTGGCAAGGTGTACTTGCCTGAGGGTTGCACGGAGAACCAACAATATATCGCCAATCAACAAGTCAAAAAGTCCAAGTCTCACAACTGCCTCCAGAAGCTGTAATAGTCATTACCAACGTTTCCAGATTAGTCAAATTAGCTAGGATTGCCTGTCCTTAAGTCCAATTCTGGACACAGGAGCAAAACGATAATTTTGGGTTAAAATGGTGTCCGCCGTTGGACCCACTTTGCACCGAAAAGCGTGCCAAAGTCAATGGTCTCTAAAGTTGTCAAACTACATGTCTATAGATTTGTTTTGATAAGACAAACCCAATGATATGTCCAATTTTGGATTTCGATGAGCTGTACACAAAATCGCCTGTTGAATCGGATCGTGGGGCCCGCAAAATGGCGATCCGATCAACTGTCTCAGAATTGAACCAAACTTAGCATACAGGACCAGAAAAATGATACGGTCCTGTTGGCGCAAGTTTCGTCTCGATCTGACAAACGTGCACAAAGTAATTGGAGAATTTCAAAAAAGGTCGATACAGTGATTTTCGACGGATACGCATCAAACTCGTCGCGCACACGCGACCAATTTAAATTTTGTCAAAGCCCACATGTCCACGAAGTCGATACGCATCTTTCGATGCTTTCGGTTCGCGAATACGTCGTCCGGATTGGCGGGACGCACGTCGTGTGGATGAATTTCAAAGTTTTCGAAAACAGTTTTCTAAGTTTTTTTCCTAATTTTCACATGGGTTTTTGTAACGCATAGTGAACAAAAATTCAATCTAAAAATTGGGTTTTAATCCTATTTATATCCTCTATAAATCTATTCAAATAGTTTCTTAAATTTCTAATGGGTTTTTCGAAATTGGCCTTCCAAACAGCTTGTTTGGAATAGTATGGTTCTGTTTTGGTGCTACATCGAACTTTGTTTTTCTCAAAAAGTCGATCGATTTCTGAAGAAATCTAGTCGATTTGATTCCAAACTAGTTGTTGGATTTCATAATTGGTTAGGTTGTGAATCTAGGGAAGGAACTGGATTAAAAATTCATGAAAAAGGGGAAAAGATATTCACCTGCGAAGTCGGCTCGTTGGCAACTGTTGCTGCTGCTATTCCCTGTTTTCGTGCCCTGCTCTGCTCGACGGCGGCTGTGCGGCGGCGTACGGCGGTGGCGCGGTGGCGCAGTAGGCCAGGGACGTTCGCCCAAGCTAGGCGAACAGGTCGGAGGGGTTGTTTGGATGTTAGTCGGGGATTTCTCAGGGTTTTATGTCTCGAATTATATATATATAGGTTTCGAATTTTAATCTGTTTTTAACTCGGATTTGGATCCGATTCGTGATGGAACTTGGAATAGGATGGGAGAGAATCCTACATAGATTACGTGGGAGAAGATTTGAGGAAATCTAATTCAAATCCGAAAGGATTTGAATCACTCGATTTAAAGAAACAGAGGTGTTTCCTCTGTTGAGAGCGCGGGCTTGGAGGAAAATAAACTGTGCCATAGGCACTATTCATTACATTCAATATTCCTTTTCTTTTCTTTTTCTCTTTTTCTATATATATATATATATATATATATATATATATATATATATATATATATATATATATATATATATATATATATATATATATATATATACATATTCACATATATCCTTATTTAATAATACTCCAAAAATCACAAAAACTTAATAATCTCTATTTCTAGTATATGGTTTTATTTATAGGCATATGTACACACATAAAATTATATATTTATTTTCCTAGAACAGAAAATAAAAGATATTTTTAATACCAATTATAGAATCAATAATAATAATAATAATAATAACAATAATAATAATAACAATAATAATAATACAATGATGATGATGATGATGATAACAAAAATGAATAAACCAATAATATGTATAGTGTATCATATTACACCATCTTTCTTTGGCCCTAAAAACCTTACAAATATTCAAAAACACCATTAAATACATATAATTTACATATCACATATATTTAGAAATTATTTGTCAATTCCTAAAAATAAATAAAAAATACATAAAATATGTCTACATGGTCATCCTTGGTCCACTACTTGCCTACATGGGCTTGGAATTGGTTTGGGTCCGGTTCGGGCTGTTTGGGTACAACCGGGTCATCTAAAAATCAATATATTAAATAATAATTCATTCCTCGACGGGGGTTAAGTCACAACTTTATCTGGTTTTCCTACTTGGGACATAGCTATGGTCGGGCCTTCCCTAGCATGGCTAATATACTAGTCAAAGCACACAATTACACTAACCGTACCAAAATTCCTAGTCGCTATGCATCTTAGAACTTAACCATGACTAAGGCCATATCTATATAAAATATTAGGCTATTATAAATATAATCATATATACAAAATTATATATAAATCTATTTGACTGTATAACATCCCAAAATAAATCCATAATATTTATACTGTCATGGCACCCTAACATGGCTTCCTACCAGGTGGGGTTGGCTAGGTTAGGGTCCAAATGTATTTTCTAATTTAAACAAACTCTAAGAGTATACCAATAAGTCACTTGTGCCATTCGTAATTAAATAGCACGTGGAGACTTGATTGAGTGGCACACCCTTGGCATGTGTGTCGTAGACTCAAAAATGGGTCAAAAACATATATTGAGTCAACTGGTTTTTGTTTGATGTCGAGTCATGCACTCAAGTTGAAAGTTCGGTCTAGAATTACGGTAAATACTAAAGTAGCCTAAATTGATCCAAAATTGTGCGAAGTCAAAAGAATGCTAGGGGACAAGTTCGGATGGGACATGATATACTAAATTGAAGGTCATCATGTCTACTACAAAACTTATGAAGGACGTTTCGAGAGATGGGCAAGTCTTATGCTCCAAGAATCAAAGACACGAAAAAGTACACCTATAATTCAAATTAATAAGAAAATACAATACAATAACTATACAATCATCTAATCGTATAAAATAAATAATAAAAAAATTCCCAAAAATCAGGGTCTTTACAGTCTACCCACCTTAAAAGAATTTTGTTCTCGAAATTAAAATAAGGCTCACTAAAAAAGAACCGTGCTAGGGTAACTTTGAATAGTTTAAGGGATACGCTAGGTCACTACGGGGTCTCCTAATAAGTCAAGTAATAATCAAGTCTAAACAATTTGGATTTGTAACCTCTATATCGTAAAACTATAAATAGTTATCTCTAGTTGCTCTTCTTGGCACTGGCGGTCTTGCAAAGATCACGTTGAAGACGTGATCCTCCTAACCATACTATTATTACAATTATATGAGTCTCCTAACCCAAATAAGTGGTACCTACTAATCCGCCTACTCCTCACTTTAACTAACAAGGTATAATAGTAAATGGGTTAGGTTAGGCTATGCTTAGGTTCTTCTTTTAGAGGGTCAGTCTCCGTACTAAAACTAGCACTCTATTCTTGATCTAGTGACTACCATAAGAGCATAACCTAGCATGATCATATTTCTATAATGAGGACGTCTACCCACCTTTGGTTAAACTACCTCATCAAACACTTGATGCCCTATGACATTTGGCACCTCTAATCCCCTTTATCTATCAAGCAATCACAATACAATAAGCAGACTAACTTACACTATAACTTAAGAATTTCTGATAAATCCTATATAGTACGATTATTCGTCACTCCAAAATTGGAAGGGACGAGAAGCAATGTTACGAAAAAGCAAAGAAAGAGTAATCGAGAGCAAATACGAAATTCAAGGGCGATAGAGAAATTTCCAAAAGAATTGTCAAGGCAGTTGTGGATTGAGATTCCTAAGGTTTTAATCAGGTCGCAGGCCCGCACGGTACAGTGACGTAATCGAAACGGCTAACTTGACCTGCATGGGCCACCACAAAAAGATGTAACGCCCCAGTCCCAAAATACGTAGGACTAGGATACGTATACATGCCAGCTACGCATTGAGAGGACTCCAGTCCGACTCGAATACGTATAAGCTGTCTGGTTATTCTAGATTAACTATATCTCAATCCACATAATAATGATAAATATGACGAATCAAGTGCAGTAAGGCTGATCAGGCCATGATACACTGATTCTAGATTAGATAAATATGTTAGAGTGGATCCCCAATAAAACATTTATCATGAACAAGCTAGAGGAAAATAGAAGCTTGTACAAGACTATGCTTTAATGTAGAAAGAATCAAATATAGGACAAAATCTAATTACAGAAGAGAACGATAAAACATCCACGAAATATACCTGCAGTCTTGGTGTAGCAACGTCATCCATCAATGTATCATACCTTCATCTAATACCTAGGGAGATCACCAGGTCCTCAGAGGACTAGTAAGACACATAATATACATGCCTACTTTAACAGTTTTAACATGCAAGGAAGGATAGAAAATAGTACAAGAAATAAAGACTGCAGAGTAGTACAAGAATAAAATATAAGAAAGTGGATTGTCGTAGAGAATCGTGCTGATAAACATGACTAAGAATAAATCAGAGTAAACCGCAGCTCAGTGGGGACTCACGGTCCTATAGATCACAGCTCAGTGGGGGCTCAAAACCTATAGTAAGCCTCTATCGTAGCTCAGTGGGGGCTCACAACAGAGAGTAGTCAAGTATAGTCATCGTCTATCACAAGGTAATTGCCTAGAACTACGAGTCAAGTCAAGTCAAGATGTCAACAAGTCAAGTCCATCTCAATTATGTCAAAGGGACACGACAGAGGCTAAGCAATACTATCACTAGACATGAACACGATAGAAAATATATGGCTAGTAATAAGAGGAAATAAAGAGTAATAATCTACGTGCACGTAAAACTAGAAAGTATCCATGATATGAAGCGAAAGAGAAATATGTACCAAGTGAGACACAAAAGAATAGCAGTATAGAATAGCATGTAAGTACTGTAAAGTTTGGCAAGGTGTACTTACCTGAGGGTTGCATGGAGAACCAACAATATATCGTCAATCAAAGAGTCAAAATGTCCAAGTCTCACAACTACCTCCAGAAGCTGTAATAGACGTTACCAACATTTCCAGATTAGTCAAATTAGCTAGGATTGCCTGTCCTTAAGTCCAATTCTGGACACAGGGGCAAAACGGTAATTTCGGGTCAAAACGGTGTCCGCCGTTGGACCCGCTTTGCATCGAAAAGCATGCCAAAGTTAATGGTCTCTAAAGTTGTCAAACTACATGTCTACGGATTTGTTTTGATGAGACGAACCCAACGATACGACCAATTTTGGATTTCGATGAGCTGTGCACAAAATCGCCTGTTGAATCGGATCGTGGGGCCCGCAAAACGGCGATCCGATCAACTGTCTCAGAATTGAACCAAACTTGGCATACAGGACCAAAAAATGATACGGTCCTGTTGGTGTAAGTTTCGTCTCGATCTGACAAACGTGCACAAAGTAATTAGAGAATTTCGAAAAAGGCCGATATAGTGATTTTCGACGGATACGCATCAAATTCGTCGCGCACACACGACCAATTTGAATTCCGTCAAAGCCCACACATCTACGAAGTCGATACGCATCTTTCGATGCTTTCGGTTCGTGACCACGTCGCCCAGATTGGCGGGACGCACGTCGTGTGGATGAATTTCAAAGTTTTCGAAAACAGTTTTCTAAGTTTTTTCCTAATTTTCACATGGGGTTTTTGTAACGCATAGTGAACAAAAATTCAATCTAAAAATTGGGTTTTAATCCTATTTATATCCTCTATAAATATGTTCAAATAGGTTTCTTAAATTTCTAATGGGTTTTTCAAAATTGGCCTTCCAAACAGCTTGTTTGGAATAGTATGGTTCTGTTTTGGTGCTACATCGAACTATGTTTTTCTCAAAAAGTCAATCGATTTCTGAAGAAATCTATTCGATTTGATTCCAAACTAGTTGTTGGATTTCATAATCAATTAGGTTGTGAATCTAGGGAAGGAACTGGATTAAAAATTCATGAAAAAGGGGCAAAGATATTCACCTACGAAGTCGGCTCGTTGGCAACTACTGCTGCTGCTATTCCCTGTTTTTGCGCCCTGCTCTGCTCGACGGAGGCTGTGCGGCGGCGTACGGCAGTGTCACGGTGGCGCAGTAGGCCAGGGACGTTCGTCCAAGCTAGGCGAACAGGTCGGGGGGGGGTTGTTTGGATGTTAGTCGGGGATTTCTCAAGGTTTTATGTCTCAAATTATATATATATATATATAGGTTTCGAATTTCAATATGTTTTTAACTCGGATTTGGATCCGATTCGTAATGGAACTTGGAATAGGATGGGAGAGAATCCTACATAGATTACGTGGGAGAAGATTTGAGGAAATCTAATTCAAATCCGAAAGGATTTGAATCACACGATTTAAAGAAACAGAGGTGTTTCCTCTGTTGAGAGCGCGGGCTTGGGGGAGAATGAACTGTGCCATAGGCACTGTTCATTACATTCAATATTCCTTTTCTTTTCTTTTTCTCTTTTTCTATATATATATATATATATATATATATATATATATATATATTTTATATATATATATATATATATATATATATACATATTCACATATATCCTTATTTAATAATACTCCAAAAATCACAAAAACTTAATAATCTCTATTTCTAGTATATGGTTTTATTTATAGGCATATGTACACACATAAAATTATATATATATTTTCCTAGAACAGAAAATAAAAGATATTTTTAATACCAATTATAGAATCAATAATAATAATAATAATAATAATAATAATAATAATAATAATAATAATAATAAATAATAATAATAATAATAATAATAATAATGATGATGATAACAAAAATGAATAAACCAATAATATGTATAGTGTATCATATTACACCATCTTTCTTTGGCCCTAAAAACCTTACAAATATTCAAAAACACCATTAAGTACATATAATTTACATATCACATATATTTAGAAATTATTTGTCAATTCCTAAAAATAAATAAGAAATACATAAAATATGTCTACATGGTCGTCCTTGGTCCACTACTTGCCTACATCGGCTTGGAATTGGTTTGGGTCCGGTTCGGACTGTTTGGGTACAACCGGGTCATCTAAAAATCAATATATTAAATAATAACTCATTCCTCGACGGGGGTTAAGTCACAACTTTATCTGGTTTTCCTACTTGGGACATAGCTATGGCCGGGCCTTCCCTAGCATGGCTAATATACTAGTCAAAGCACACAATTACACTAACCGTACCAAAATTCCTAGTCACTATGCATCTTAGAACTTAACCATGACTAAGGCCATATCTATATAAAATATTAGGCTATTATAAATATAATCATATATATACAAAATTATATATAAATCTATTTGACTGTATAACATCCCAAAATAAATCCATAATATTTATACTGTCATGGCACCCTAACATGGCTTCCTACCAGGTGGGGTTGGCTAGGTTAGGGTCCAAATGTATTTTCTAATTTAATCGAACTCTAAGTGTCAACCAATAAGTCACTTGTGTCATTCGCAATTAAATAGCACGTGGAGACTCGATTGAGTGGCACACCCTTGGCATGTGTGTCGTAGACTCAAAAATAGGTCAAAAACATATATTGAGTCAACTGGTTTTTGTTTGATGTCTAGTCATGCACTCAAGTTGGAAGTTCGGTCTAGAATTACGATAAATACTCAAATGACCTAAATTGACCCAAAATTGTGCGAAGCCAAAAGAATGCTAGGAGACAAGTTTGGATGGGACATGATATACTAAATTGAAGGTCATCATGTCTACTACAAAAACTTATGAAGGAAGTTTCGAGAGATGGGCAAGTTGTAATGCCTGTAGTTCGTATTACGTATCATGGTATACGTGTACGTATTCTTGACTCGTATTGCGTATTTTCCTGCATGGTTATTTTGGCATATCATTGGATATGGCATAGCTTGGTTCGGCTTAGCTTGGTTTTGTTTGCTTTTGGGTTCATCATGAACCAAAAGAAAAACCCCCCACCTACCACCACCACCCTCCTTTATTAACCCATTCCTTCATTCTCTCTCTTCATTATTCTTCTTCTTCTCCATATTTACTTCTACACCTACCAGGAAGGAGAGAGAGAGAGAGAGCTTAGGTAAGTGCAAACTTGCTTCATGATGGATCTCATGTTTTATTGTTCTATTCTCTTCCTTACTAGATTCTAAGCCTCTTTAGAACTGGAAGTTTTCGGTTTTGATGGTTATATTTTTGTAGATCTAAGTTTTAAGTTCCTTCTTGTTTATTTTTCTTGGTTTTGATCTCTAAAACTTGGTTATTTTTGAAAACTAATGGTTCTATGTTGTAGAGAATTCAATTTTATTCAGTTTTGGCTTTTGTTTCGCTTGATTTCGACTCCGGATGAGTAAGTTACGACCATTACAAGTTTTCAGAACTTTCATGGCTGAACTTGCTGTTTGGGGACGATGAATCCCATGCGCCGGGAACCTCATGCGCCCGGGAGACCATGCGCCGGGAGGCCATACGCCGTGAAGTCCCGGCAACGCATTCCTTAACTCCGAGCGTGTCATGCGCGTAGGTTTCTTACGCGCATGTATTGAAGACGCAACGTGAGTTTCCCACGCGCCGATTGGTGCAGGAATCCCATGCGCCGATTCGCGCAGGAATCCCATGCGCCGATTGGTGCAGGAATCCCATGCGCCGATTCGTGCAGGAATCTCATGCGTCGATTTGTGCAGGAATCCCATGCGCCGATCTCATGCGCCGATTTGTGCAGGAATCCCATGCGCCGATTTGTGCAGGAATCCCATGCGCCGATTCGTGCAGGAATCTCATGCGCCGATTTGTGCAGGAATCCCATGCGCCGATTCGTGCAGGAATCTCATGCGCCGATTGTGCAGGAATTTACTGTTTTTGCCTGTTTAAGTTATTTTGTAGCTAGAATCTTGAAAAACTCAAAACATGAAAGTTGTAGATCTTTTCCTTGGCTTCAAGAATATGTTATTAGTTATTTTATACAATCTTTCTCATTCATGATAATGTAAGAATAGAACACGATAGTGGCCCGCGGTGGCGCACTCTTGACAAGTAAACTGATATGACAAGTATGAAAGGTCTGGACACCGTGGACGATTGCGTTTGTACAAATAAACCAGTACTGTCTTGTATCATGTCTAGGATGGGGACCCTTGAGTACCACGGTCAGGGGTACCTACTGAAATTGACTAAGGCTAATTAACTAGAATGATTCAGTAGTCATGAAGAGATTCCCAGCTACAGGCAATCCCGTTATCTGAGCGCATTAAGTGGACTTGTAGCCTACCGACGAGTAGGGCACATTTCCAGCACACAGTCACGTATTGCATTCTTCATAACGGACATTCGACCCGGATAACCGGATGGTCTGCAGGGCTTGTGGCTGTTGGGATAATCTCATTGCATCTTGCTAGTAACTAGGCCTGTGATAACCCTAGTTAGTTAAAAGTATCAAGCCGTACTCTTGATTGGCCGTGATTGATTGGATGAAGTTTATTCCAGCTTAGTCTTATCCTGATCCTGTACAAGATTGTATCAGGACATGATTTCTTGTATCGATAAATGATGGGATACCAAGTTCTGTTCAGATGAAGGGTTACAACCCCGGTCTTTGTTTGGTTTAAGGGTTGTAACTTGGCTATCTGAATAGTTCCATGGTTATCTTATCATATATCGTCCTGCTTATTGTGCCCGCCTTAACAATAAAGATCAGGGGTCCAGTTCTGTTCAGGCGAAGGGTTACAACCCCGGTCCTTGTTTGGTTTAAGGATTGTAACCTGGCTCCCGGAGCAGTTCTGTGTCCTCTCTTCGTTTATTGTCTTATTGTAACCCCCTGTCATGCTCGTCATGTTTTACCTTTACTTCAATACCATGATTATTTATACTGGCCTTAACAATAAAGATCAGGGGTCCAGTTCTGTTCAGGCAAAGGGTTACAACCCCGGTCCTTGTTTGGTTTAAGGATTGTAACCTGGCTTCCGGAGCAGTTCTATGTCCTCTCTTCGTTTATTGTCTTGTTACCTTATCAATAGTAATTGAGGCGGGTTTCTATTCAGGTGAAGGATTGCAACCCCGGTCCTTGTTTGGTTTAAGGGTTGCAGTCTGGCTACTTGAATGATTTCTCCGTGTTCAATATATTATTGTTGTCTCAGCTATTATCACTATCTTTTAATTACCTTTACTATTTATTTGTGATATGCTGGTTTTAGTTCCTAAGTAAAGCCTCCTTTGTGGCACTTGCTCTTTCTGGGGTCTGACCCAGCTGGTTTTGTGTGGCCAGATATCGGAGCAGCACCAGAGGATCCACCTGTCTTCCAGCCCGATGGTGACCACCAGGCGTAACCAGGGCAACGAGTGGGTTTCTTTTGTCCTTCCACTCTATTTGTAAAATTATTCTTTTGAGGCGTTTAGCCGGCGAGCACGTGTTAGCTCGTATTGCACCTTTATTTACTGTCTGTCTACGAGCTGTAACATGATTGACAAATCCCAGGGTTGATCATGTATTGACTAAAACTCTTGCTAGTCCTGACATTTTGTACGACTAGCTTCATGATCATCCAATATGTAATGTATGGGACGCCTTACTATTGTATATTTGGTGTTCTGACATCTTGTAACTGTTATTACATTGCTTGAGATTGAGACAATAGGCTTGTTTTTGACCATAGGAGACTGATAGATTGTAGTTAAACCCTCATATATCTAGACAGCCGTGACCGTATAGTGACGTGGATTCCATTTCATTATACGTAGCTGGCTATGTCTGCCCCCGCTCTCCAGTATTCTGGTTCTGGGGCGTGACATGGTTTTAGTGGTGGCCCATGCAGGTCTTGTAAATCAAGATATGTGAGGGTTTACCGAATAGATGTCTCAATCAGTATTCGCCTTTGATCTCTGCTCGTATCTTCTGAATCCCTGTAATCTTGACCTGATCACATGCTTGTATCGTTGATCTGTCCTGGTCCTTCCTTATTGTTCCCTATATCGTCTTCTTCAGCGGCATTATTCCTGGACCTGCCGATCAGCAAGGCGGAGCACCTCCTGCGGACCAGCAGCAACCTGGAGATCAAGCCCAGCATTCAGGAGTAGCCTCCAGAGTCATGCCTATTGAAGGAGAGCCACCAGTTCAGCCCGTCCAGCCAGCAGAGCCTGATGATGGCACTTTGGTGGGTCTCATCAGGTCCTTATTAGCTTCCCAGGATCGTCGCGGAGATGCCTTACACCAGGCGGTGGCAGATGCTTTGACCAGAGGAGGTCATCAGGGTAATAGCGCGGCCAACAGCTTCAAGCGCTTGAACCCTCCCTTCTTCGACGGCAGTGAAGATGCGATCGCTGCAGATGCATGGCTTCAGGACACAGAGGTGATTCTAGAAGCAGCCAGGACTCCAGAGAACGAGAAGGTGGCCGTGGTGCGCCTGCAGCTATTGGATCTTGCTCGCAGCTGGTGGGCAGCGCAGGCCGATGGATTAGTGGCCCCTATTTCATGGACAGTATTCAGGGAGAGATTCCAGACCAAGTATTTTGATGCTGTAGCTCGGTATGATCTACAGACGAGGTTCACCAATCTGAAGCAGATGGACAGGACGGTCGACGGATATGCGACCGAGTTTTCGAGGCTTAGTCGGTTTGCTCCCACCTTGGTAGCAACCGAGTTCGATAGAGCCCAGCGGTTCCAGCAGGGGCTTCATCTGGAGATTTTATTGGCGGTGGAGTAGTTTGAGCATCAGACTTTTGATGCAGTGTTGAGAGCAGCCCGGAGGCATGAGTATACATCCCAGAGGATCGTGGATAGGACCGGAGGTCGGAAGCGATCTCACGGCCAGATGAATTAGTCATCAGCACCAGCCCCGGCAGCCAGGGCTTTGACCATTGGAGCTCCGAGGCGGGCGGCCTCAGTGACGTCGGTTCAGCATTCCACCCCGACGCACCCTCAGCAGCAGAAGCAGAAGCAGTCTTCCGCAGTGGGATGTTCACACTGCGGGAAGCCAGGGCATGTGGTATCAGAGTGTCGCAGAGCACAGGGTTTGTGCTTGGTTTGTGGTGCCCCAGACCACAGGGTTGGGAATTGCCCGAACAGAGGGAGTTCATCCGCCTTCTCTAGTCCTTCAGTTAGAGGACCAGCACCAATCCAGCAGCAGCAGCAGCTACAGTACCCGTTCTCGAGGCCATTGTCGACGCAGGCCCAGGCATTCCAGCAGCAGAGACCGCAGCAGTATGCCCAAGCCCAAGCCTTGATCCAGAGCAGGCAGAGAAATTTTCAGCAGAGGGGACCCGCACCCAGAGGACATGGTCAAGTGCTGGCTTTGACCATGGGAGAGGAAGGAATAGCACCAGGTGAGGTGGTGGCAGGTACTATTCTCGTCAACACCTTTCCAGCTTCAGTATTATTTGATTCTGGTGCCTCACATTCATTTATGTCTGCACGATTTGCGACACGGGTAGGATTGGAGCCCGAGTCATTATCAGTAAGGCTCAATATACTTACTGGTAACGGACTTGTGGGAGTAGATAGAGTGTTTTCCTCGTGTCGGATCGTAGTTAGCGGTAGAGAATTCCCCGCTAGATTAATAGAGTTCCCGATGGCCGATTATGATGTGGTCTTAGGGATGGATTGGTTGAGGGACCAGTATGCTAGGATAGACTGCCACATTGGCAGGATTATTTTTAGCATTCCAGGCGAGCCAAAGTTTTCTTTCTCCCGAGGCGAAGTTGAACCTTCTCCTCCAGTGTTACGGATGGCAGTAGCAGCAGTGCAGTTACCTCGGATAGTCGAAGAGTTTCCAGATGTTTTCCCAGAAGAGCTTCCAGGGATGCCGCCAGAGCGAGAGATCGAGTTTACCATCGACTTGATTCCCAGAACAGCCCCAGTGTCAGAGAGAGTCTACAGGATGGCGCCGTCAGAGCTAGAGATATTATACAAGATGATTGAAGAACTCAGAACCAAGGGGTTCATTCGTGCTAGTGGATCACCTTGGGGAGCTCCGATGCTTCTTGTGAAAAAGAAGGATGGTACGTCCAGATTGTGTGTTGATTATCGTACCTTGAACTCAGTGACAATCAAGAACAGATATCCTCTCCCGAGGATAAATGACTTGTTTGATCAACTCAAGGGGGCAGCAGTATTCTCGAAGATCGACTTACGGTCAGGATACCATCAGATCAGAGTCAGAGAGCAGGACATCCCGAAGACAGCGTTCAGATCGAGATATGGGCATTGGGAGTTCCTTGTAATGCCATTTGGAGCAACCAATGTACCGGCAGTATTCATGGATCTCATGAATCGTATCTTCATGCCTTATTTGGATAAGTTCGTGATTGTGTTCCTAGACGATATCCTGGTCTACAGTAAGAGTGAGGCGGAGCATGAGCATCATCTCAGAATTGTCCTCCAGATTCTCAGAGAGCACCAGTTGTATGCCAAGTTTAATAAATGCGAGTTCTGGCTCGATCGTATTTCGTACTTGGGCCATATCATCACCCGAGGAGGAGTAGAAGTGGATCCCCAGAAGATCGTGGCCATTGAAACATGGCCAGTACCTAGCACAGTTGCAGAAGTTCGCAGTTTTCTTGGATTGGCCGGCTACTACCGACGATTTGTTTCAGACTTTGCTTGAATTTCTGCGCCATTGACCCAGTTGACCCGCAGGGATGTGCAGTTTGCTTGGACAGCAGAATGTCAGGATTCTTTTGAGAAGTTGAAGCGAGGCTTGATGACGGCTCCTATTCTCACGCTTCCAGATGGAACTGGAGGATTCTCAGTGTATTGTGATGCTTCGGGCAGAGGTTTAGGATGTGTTCTGATGCAGCATGGGAAGGTAATAGCCTATGCGTCGCGACAACTTCGTGATCATGAGAGAAATTACCCAACCCATGACTTGGAGCTGGCAGCAGTAGTGTTTGCACTTAAGTTGTGGAGGCACTACTTGTACGGAGATAGAGTGGAGATCTTCACCGACCACAAGAGTCTAAAGTATGTTTTCACCCAGAAGGACCTTAACATGCGTCAGAGGAGATGGCTAGAGCTGCTTGTGGATTATGATGTCAACCTGCAATATCACCCAGGGAAGGCCAACGTTGTTGCAGATGCATTGAGCAGGAGAGCCGGAGTTTATTTCCTGACAGCGCAACCAGAACTGTTAGCCGATCTTCAGAAGATGGGTATAGAAGTTGTCCTTCCTTCCAGTGTGGCATTGATGGCCAGTATGCAAGTTCAGTCCACTATAGTCGAGAGGATCCGGATGGCGCAGTCAGCAGATTCCAAGCTTCAGCGACTTAGAGCAGAGTGTGAGGCGGGACGAAGACCAGAGTTATGTATCCATGAAGACGGTACACTTCGACATGGTAAGCGTCTTTGTGTACCCAGTGGAGATATCAGACAGGAGATCATGACGGAAGCTCACAGTTCGCAGTATTCCATTCATCCCGGTGGCACGAAGATGTACCGTGATATCCGCCAGCACTTTTGGTAGAATGGCATGAAGAGGGAGATAGCCCGGTTTGTCTCTCGTTGTTTAGTCTGCCAACAAGTTAAGGCTGAACATCAGAGACCAGCTGGACTACTTCAACCATTGCCGATTCCCGAGTGGAAATGGGAGCATGTAACCATGGATTTTGTGACTGGATTGCCTAGATCCCCGGCGGGCAGAGACGCTATTTGGGTTGTCATAGACAGGCTCACGAAGGTGGCTCACTTTCTCCCGTTCAGAGTTGGTCAGTCGACGGCTCAGCTAGCAGAGATGTACCTCAGGCGGATCGTCAGGCTTCACGGAGTACCAGTCAGTATCACCTCGGACAGAGATTCCAGATTTACGTCGCACTTTTGGCATAGCCTGCAAGAGAGTTTGGGAACCCGCCTCCAGTTCAGCTCCGCTTATCATCCGCAGACTGATGGCCAGTCAGAACGCACGATCCAGACTCTCGAGGATATGTTGAGATCTTGTACGCTCGACTTCGGTGGATCGTGGGAAGATCACCTGCACCTGGTAGAGTTCTCGTACAACAATAGTTTTCAAGCCAGTATCCAGATGGCTCCGTTCGAGGCATTGTATGGTAGGAAGTGTCGATCCCCGCTAGCCTGGGATGATGTTGGAGAGAGGCAGATGCTCGGTCCAGAAATGATTGCTCAGACCGTTGAAGTGGTCAGGAGAGTCAGAGATCATCTTCTAGTTGCCCAAGATCGCCAGCGTCATTGGGCCGATTCCCATCGGCGACCCCTTGAATTCTCGGTCGGCGACCATGTATTCCTGAGGATTTCGCCTAACCGTGGTGTCATTCGTTTCGGCGTACGGGGAAAGCTTAGTCCTAGGTATATAGGCCCGTTCGATATTCTGGAGCGAGTAGGTGATGTATCCTATCGTCTCGCTCTTCCACCGTCGCTACGTGAGGTGCATGACGTATTCCATGTATCTCAACTACGACGGTATATCCCGGACCCGAGCCACATCCTGGATCATTCGGAATTGGTTGTTGGTACCAATCTTTCGTATGAGGAGAGGCCCGTGTCTATATTGGACCGGAGAGAGAAGATACTTAAGAACAAGACTATTAGTTTAGTCCGTGTTGCTTGGGGTCATCACTCTTTGGGTGAGTCAACGTGGGAGCGTGAGGATGATATCCGATCGCGATATCTCGACCTGTTTGACTCGTAAGATATAATGTCTTCCTTATGCCTTATGCTTTCAATTCCTTGCTTGAATAAATGACTGCATGATAGACTGCTTGTTATAGCTTACGATTAGTATAGCCTGTCCTTGCAATCCTAGCCTCTTGATTAAATTCCGAGGACGGAATTCTTTTAAGGTGGGTAGAGTTGTAATGCCTGTAGTTCGTATTACGTATCATGGTATACGTGTACATATTCTTGACTCGTATTGCGTATTTTCCTGCATGGTTATTTTGGCATATCATTGGATATGGCATAGCTTGGTTCGGCTTAGCTTGGTTTTGTTTGCTTTTGGGTTCATCATGAACCAAAAGAAAACCCCCCCACCTACCACCACCACCCTCCTTTATTAACCCATTCCTTCATTCTCTCTCTTCATTATTCTTCTTCTTCTCCATATTTACTTCTACACCTACCAGGAAGGAGAGAGAGAGAGAGAGAGAGAGAGAGAGCTTAGGCAAGTGCAAACTTGCTTCATGATGGATCTCATGTTTTATTGTTCCATTCTCTTCCTTACTAGATTCTAAGCCTCTTTAGAACTGGAAGTTTTCGGTTTTGATGGTTATATTTTTGTTGATCTAAGTTTTAAGTTCCTTCTTGTTTATTTTTCTTGGTTTTGATCTCTAAAACTTGGTTATTTTTGAAAACTAATGGTTCTATGTTGTAGAGAATTCAATTTTATTCAGTTTTGCTTTTGTTTCGCTTGATTTCGACTCCGGATGAGTAAGTTATGACCATTACAAGTTTTCGAAACTATCATGGCTGAACTTGCTGTTTGGGGACGATGAATCCCATGCGTCGGGAACCTCATGCGCCCGGGAGGCCATGCGCCGGGAGGCCATGCGCCGTAAAGTCCCGGCAACGCATTCCTTAACTCCGAGCGTGTCATGCGCGTAGGTTTCTTACGCGCATGTATTGAAGACGCAATGTGAGTTTCCCATGCGCCGATTGGTGCAGGAATCCCATGCGCCGATTCGCGCAGGAATCCCAAGCGCCGATTGGTGCAGGAATCCCATGCGCCGATTCGTGCAGGAATCTCATGCGCCGATTTGTGCAGGAATCCCATGCACCGATTCGTGCATGAATCTCATGCGCCGATTTGTGCAGGAATCCCATGCGCGGATTCGTGCAGGAATCTCATGCGCCGATTTGTGCAGGAATCCCATGCGCCGATTCGTGCAGGAATCTCATGCGTCGATTCGTGCAGGAATCCCATGCGCCGATTCGTACAGGAATCTCATGCGCCGATTTGTGCAGGAATCCCATGCGCCAATTCGTGCAGGAATCTCATGCGCCGATTGTGCAGGAATTTACTGTTTTTGCCTGTTTAAGTTGTTTTGTAGCTAGAATCTTGAAAAACTCAAAACATGAAAGTTGTAGATCTTTTCCTTGGCTTCAAGAATATGTTATTAGTTATTTTATACAATCTTTCTCATTCATGATAATGTAAGAATAGAACACGATAGTGGCCCGCGGTGGCGCACTCTTGACAAGTAAACTGATATGACAAGTATGAAAGGTCTGGACACCGTGGACGATTGCGTTTGTACAAATAAACCAGTACTGTCTTGCATCATGTCTAGGATGGGGACCCCTGAGTACCACGGTCAGGGGTACCTACTGAAATTGACTAAGGCTAATTAACTAGAATGATTCAGTAGTCATGAAGAGATTCCCAGCTACAGGCAATCCCGTTATCTGGACGCATTAAGTGGACTTGTAGCCTACCGACGAGTAGGGCACATTTCCAGCACACAGTCACGTGTTGCATTCTTCATAACGGACATTCGACCCGAATAACCGGATGGTCTGCAGGGCTTGTGGCTGTTAGGATAATCTCATTGCATCTTGCTATTAACTAGGCCTGTGATAACCCTAGTTAGTTAAAAGTATCAAGCCGTACTCTTGATTGGCCGTGATTGATTGGATGAAGTTTATTCCAGCTTAGTCTTATCCTGATCCTGTACAAGATTGTATCAGGACATGATTTCTTGTATCGATAAATGATGGGATACCAAGTTCTGTTCAGATGAAGGGTTACAACCCCGGTCCTTGTTTGGTTTAAGGGTTGTAACTTGGCTATCTGAATAGTTCCATGGTTATCTTATCATATATCGTCCTGCTTATTGTGCCCGCCTTAACAATAAAGATCAGGGGTCCAGTTCTGTTCAGGCGAAGGGTTACAACCCCGGTCCTTGTTTGGTTTAAGGGTTGTAACCTGGCTCCCGGAGCAGTTCTGTGTCCTCTCTTCGTTTATTGTCTTATTGTAACCCCCTGTCATGCTCGTCATGTTTTACCTTTACTTCAATACCATGATTATTTATACTGGCCTTAACAATAAAGATCAGGGGTCCAGTTCTGTTCAGGCGAAGGGTTACAACCCCGGTCCTTGTTTGGTTTAAGGATTGTAACCTGGCTTCCGAAGCAGTTCTATGTCCTCTCTTCGTTTATTGTCTTGTTACCTTATCAATAGTAATTGAGGCGGGTTTCTATTCAGGTGAAGGATTGCAACCCCGGTCCTTGTTTGGTTTAAGGGTTGCAGTCTGGCTACTTGAATGGTTTCTCCGTGTTCAATATATTATTGTTGCCTCAGCTATTATCACTATCTTTTAATTACTTTTACTATTTATTTGTGATATGCTGGTTTTAGTTTCTAAGTGAAGCCTCCTTTGTGGCACTTGCTCTTTCTGGGGTCTGACCCAGCTGGTTTTGTGTGGCCAGATATCGGAGCAGCACCAGAGGATCCACCTGTCTTCCAGCCCGATGGTGACCACCAGGCGTAACCAGGGCAACGAGTGGATTTCTTTTGTCCTCCCACTCTATTTGTAAAATTATTCTTTTGAGACGTTTAGCCGGCGAGCACGTGTTAGCTCGTATTGCACCTTTATTTACTGTCTGCCTATGGGCTGTAACATGATTGACTAGCTTCTTGATCATCCAATATGTAATGTATGGGACGCCTTACTATTGTATATTTGGTGTTCTGACATCTTGTAACTGTTATTACATTGCTTGAGATTGAGACAATAGGCTTGTTTTTGACCATAGGAGACTGATAGATTGTAGTTAAACCCTCATATATCTAGACAGCCGTGACCGTATAGTGACGTGGATTCCATTTCATTATACGTAGCTGGCTATGTCTGCCCCCGCTCTCCAGTATTCTGGTTCTGGGGCGTGACACAAGTCTTATGCTCCAAGAATCAAAGACACGGAAAAGTACACCTATAATTCTAATTAATAAGAAAATACAATACAAAAACTATACAATCATCTAATCGTATAAAATAAATAATAATAAAAAATCCCCAAAAATCAGGGTCTTTACAGTCTACCCACCTTAAAAGAATTTTGTCCTCCAAATTAAAATAAGGCTCAATAACAAAGAACCGTGCTAGGGTAACTTTGAATAGTTTAAGGGATACGCCAGGTCACTACGGGGTCTCCTAATAAGTCAAGTAATAATCAAGTCTAAATAATTTGGATTTGTAACCTCTATATCGTAAAACTATAAATAGTTATCTCTAGTGGCTCTTCTTGGTACTGGCGGTCTTACAAAGATCACGTTGAAGACGTGATCCTCCTAACCATACTATTATTACAATTATATAAGTCTTTTAACCCAAATAAGTGGTACCTACTAATCCACCTACTCCTCTCTTTAACTAACAAGGTATAATAGTAAATGGGTTAGGTTAGGCTATGCTTAGGTTCTTCTTTTAGAGGGTCAGTCTCCGTACTAAAACTAGCACTCTATTCTTGATCTAGTGACTACCATAAGAGCATAACCTAGCATGATCATATTTTTATAATGAGGACGTCTACCCACCTTTGGTTAAACTACCTCATCAAACACTTGATGTCCTATGACATTTGGCACCTCTAATCCCCTTTATCTATCAAGTAATCACAATACAATAAGCAGACTAACTTACACTATAACTTAAGAATTTCTGATAAATCCTATATAGTACGATTATTCTTCACTCCGAAATTGGAAGGGACGAGAAGCAATGTTATGAGAAAGCAAAGGAAGAGTAATCGAGAGTAAATACGAAATTCAAGGGCGGTAGAGAAATTTCCAAAAGAATTGTCAAGGCAGTTGTGGATTGAGATTCCTAAGGTTTTAATCAGGTCGCAGGCCCTCTCGGTACAGTGACGTAACCGAAACGACTAACTTGACCTGCATGGGCCACCACAAAAACATGTAACACTCCAGTCCCAAAATACGTAGGACTAGGATACGTATACATGCCAGCTACGCATCGATAGGACTCCAGCTCGGCTCGAATACGTATAAGCTGTCTGGTTATTCTAGATTAACTATATCTCAATCCACATAATATTGATAAATATGACGAATCAAGTGCAGTAAGGCTGATCAGGCTATGATACACTGATTCTAGATTAGATAAATATGTTAGAGTGGATCCCCAATAAAACATTTATCATGAACAAGCTAGAGGAAAATAGAAGCTTGTACAAGACTATGCTTTAATGTAGAAAGAATCAAATATAGGACAAAATCTAATTACAGAAGAGAACGATAAAACATCCACGAAATATACCTGCAGTCTTGGTGTAGCAACGTCATCCATCAATGTATCATACCTTCATCTAATACCTGGAGAGATCACCAGGTCCTCAGAGGACTAGCAAGACACAGAATATACATGCCTACTTTAACAGTTTTAACATGCAAAGAAGGATAGAAAATAGTACAAAAAATAAAGACTGCAGAGTAGTACAAGAATAAAATATAAGAAAGTGGCATGTCGTCGAGAATCGTGCTGATGAACTGACTAAGAATAAATCAGAGTAAACCGCAGCTCAGTGGGGACTCACGATCCTATAGATCACAGCTCAGTGGGGGCTCACAACCTATAGTAAGTCTCTATCGTAGCTCAGTGGGGGCTCACAACAGAGAGTAGTCAAGTATAGTCATCGTCTATCACAAGGTCCTTGCCTAGAACTACGAGTCAAGTCAAGTCAAGATGTCAACAAGTCAAGTCCATCTCAATTATGTCAAAGGGACACGACAGAGGCTAAGCAATACTATCACTAGACATAAACACGATAGAAAATATATAGCTAGTAACAAGAGAAAAGAAAAAGTAATAATCTACGTGCACGTAAAACTAGAAAGTACCCATGATATGAAGCGAAAGAGAAATATGTACCAAGTGAGACACAAAAGAATAGTAGTATAGAATAGCATGTAAGTACTGTAAACTTTGGCAAGGTGTACTTGCCTGAGGGTTGCACGGAGAACCAACAATATATCGCCAATCAACAAGTCAAAAAGTCCAAGTCTCACAACTGCCTCCAGAAGCTGTAATAGACGTTACCAAAATTTTCAGATTAGTCAAGTAAGCTAGGATTGCCTGACATTAAGTCCAATTCTGGACACAGGAGCAAAACGAAAATTTTGGGTCAAAATGGTGTCCGCCGTTGGACCCACTTTGCACTGAAAAGCGTGCCAAAGTCAATGGTCTCTAAAGTTGTCAAACTATATGTCTACAGATTTATTTTTATGAGACGAACCCAATGGTATGTCCAATTTTGGATTCCGATGAGCTGTGCACAAAATTGCCTATTGAATCGGATCGTGGGACCCGGAAAACGGCGATCCGATCAACTGTCACAGAATTGAACCAAACTTGGCATACAGGACCAGAAAAATGATACGGTCCTGTTGGCGCAAGTTTTGTCTCGATCTGACAAACGTGTACAAAGTAATTGGAGAATTTTTAAAAAGGTCGATACAGTAATTTTTGACGGATACGCATCAAATTTGTCGCGCACACGCGACCAATTTGAATTCCGTCAAAGTCCACACGTCCACAAAGACGATACGCATCTTTCGATACTTTTGGTTCGCGACCACGTCGCCCGGATTGGCGGGACGCACGTCGTGTGGATGAATTTCAAAGTTTTCGAAAACAGTTTTCTAAGTTTTTTCCTAATTTTCACATGGGGTTTTTGTAACGCATAGTGAACAAAAATTCAATCTAAAAATTAGGTTTTAATCCTATTTATATCCTCTATAAATCTATTCAAATAGGTTTCTTAAATTTCTAATAGGTTTTTCGAAATTGGCCTTCCAAACAGCTTGTTTGGAATAGTATGGTTCTGTTTTGGTGCTACATCGAACTATGTTTTTCTCAAAAAGTCGATCGATTTCTGAAGAAATCTAGTCGATTTGATTCCAAACTAGTTGTTGGATTTCATAATTGGTTAGGTTGTGAATCTAGGGAAGGAACTGGATTAAAAATTCATGAAAAAGGGGCAAAGATATTCACCTGCGAAGTCGGCTCGTTGGCAACTGTTGCTGCTGCTATTCCCTGTTTTCGTGCCCTGCTCTGCTCGACGGCGGCTGTGCGGCGGCGTACGGCGGTGGCGCGGTGGCGCAGTAGGCCAGGGACGTTCGCCCAAGCTAGGCGAACAGGTCGGAGGGGTTGTTTGGATGTTAGTCGGGGATTTCTCAGGGTTTTATGTCTCGAATTATATATATATAGGTTTCGAATTTTAATCTGTTTTTAACTCGGATTTGGATCCGATTCGTGATGGAACTTGGAATAGGATGGTAGAGAATCCTACATAGATTACGTGGGAGAAGATTTAAGGAAATCTAATTCAAATCCGAAAGGATTTGAATCACTCGATTTAAAGAAACAGAGGTGTTTCCTCTGTTGAGAGCGCGGCTTGGGGGAGAATGAACAGTGCCATAGGCACTGTTCATTACATTCAATATTCCTTTTCTTTTCTTTTTCTCTTTTTCTATCTATATATATAAATATAAATATAAATAAATATATATATATATATATATATATATATATATATATATATATATATATATATATTTATTATATATATATATATATATATATATATATATATATATATATATATATATATATACATATTCACATATATCCTAATTTAATAATACTCCAAAAATCATAAAAACTTAATAATCTCTATTTCTAGTATATGGTTTTATTTATAGGCATATGTACACACATAAAATTATATATTTATTTTCCTAGAACAGAAAATAAAGGATATTTTTAATACCAATTATAGAATCAATAATAATAATAACAATAATAATAATAATAATAATAATAATAATAATAATAATAATGATAACAAAAATGAATAAACCAATAATATGTATAGTGTATCATATTACACCATCTTTCTTTGGCCCTGAAAACCTTACAAATATTCAAAAACACCATTAAATACATATAATTTACATATCACATATATTTAGAAATTATTTGTCAATTCCTAAAAATAAATAAGAAATACATAAAATATGTCTACATGGTCGTCCTTGGTCCACTACTTGCCTACATGGGCTTGAAATTGGTTTGGGTCCGGTTCGGGCTGTTTGGGTACAACCGGGTCATCTAAAAATCAATATATTAAATAATAACTCATTCTTCGACGGGGGTTAAGTCACAACTTTATCTGGTTTTCCTACTTGGGACATAGCTATGGCCGGGCCTTCCCTAGCATGGCTAATATACTAGTCAAAGCACACAATTACACTAACCGTACCAAAATTCCTAGTCGCTATGCATCTTAGAACTTAACCATGACTAAGGCCATATCTATATAAAATATTAGGCTATTATAAATATAATCATATATATACAAAATTATATATAAATCTATTTGACTATATAACATCCCAAAATAAATCCATAATATTTATACTGTCATGGCACCCTAACATGGCTTCCTACCAGGTAGGGTTGGCTAGGTTAGGGTCCAAATGTATTTTCTAATTTAATCGAACTCTAAGAGTCAACCAATAAGTCACTTGTGCCATTCGCAATTAAATAGCACGTGGAGACTCGATTGAGTGGCACACCCTTGGCATGTGTGTCGTAGACTCAAAAATGGGTCAAAAACATATATTGAGTCAACTGGTTTTTGTTTGATGTCGAGTCATGCACTCAAGTTGGAAGTTCGGTCTAGAATTACGGTAAATACTCAAATGGCCTAAATTGACCCAAAATTGTGCGAAACCATAAGAATACTAGGGGACAAGTTTGGATGGGACATGATAGACTAAATTGAAGGTCATCATGTCTACTACAAAACTTATGAAGGACGTTTCGAGAGATGGGCAAGTCTTATGCTCCAAGAATCAAAGACACGGAAAAGTACACCTATAATTCTAATTAATAAGAAAATACAATACAATAACTATACAATCATCTAATCATATAAAATAAATAATATAAAAAAATCCCCAAAAATTAGGGTCTTTACAAGAAAGATCAGAAAGATACTTCAAAAGATGTTCTCATAATTCCCATCAAAAGACGTACTACTCGTCCCTCTTCTTCTCAGGCATTGACTATCCATCTTTCCTCTTATAACAAACGTCCTCCTACTGTAGAAAGGGAACAAAGAGAGCTCACCTCTTCTGCACATTTTGTTATCGACCTTCGTCGTAACAAACCTTCTCTTTTTTCTCCTCTGGTTATCAACCTTACTAAGCCTTCTGTTAAGGCCAAAAATCCCCCTTCTCTTCCTCCGGTTATCAACCTTACTAAGCCTACTGTCAAGGCTAAAAATTTTGTTATAAATGATGATGTACAAATCAATAAAGTAGCATCTCCTTTACAGTATACTGTTGTTTTTTATTATACTTGATGTTATTTAGAAATACTAGATAACTTCAAACCACTTACCATAGAAGCAGTTCAACCTCTCTAAGATGAAGTATTGCTCGAACCAATGCATGACTCCTTCTTCTTAGTTCCTTCCAGGAAGAAAGATGAACTTCCTATACTTTTTAGTAAAGGAACAGAACAAAAGATCATGCCCGATAGTGAAGAAGAAAATCACGATAACAGAAGACTTCAACTACGTCGTTATAGTCAACAATCAAAAGATGGGCTATAATTTTAAAGCTAGTCTCAATGGTAGTAAAGGAAGGCGAACTCCTATTCGTATTTCCGCTCCAAAAGGAAATTCACAATAATATTACAATAAAAAGAAGCGAGGATTGGGTCATACCTCGCCAATTTCGACTCCAGAAGCCTCCAAATCCGATGAAGAAGAACGATCTAAATCTTTTGATTATGTTTTATAGGATTTAGATACCAGTATAGGGCACGTACATCGAGTGACTCTATCTTCTAATATGGTAACTGTCGAGTTCTCGGAAGACAACGAAAACTTTGTCGAAGCCTCTAAATCTGATCCTTGGGCACAAAGGATGGATACTAAATGGGAGCTTTGCTTCGAGCCACATTGGGTCATATCGTCATATCAAAATGTAACAGTATATCTATGGGGATCTGTCAAGCTATCTAAATTTAATAATTCCTTATCTAAATTGTATGGCCTATATAACAACCATAACTACCCAACGGTCAATGTGAATAAGAGACTTCTAGTCCTAGTCATTCTCTTAAATCAAATTATCCCTAACTTATGAATGAGCATTTCCTAGTCGCAGGCTCACAATAGTACGACTATCTTAAGTACTACCACGAGTTCGTAATCTTTACATAAACTGACCTGCATGGGCCACCACAAAAACTTATCACGATCCGCACCCGCTTTTTGGGATACGAGTGCGTGTCCAAGCCAGCCTACGCCGCAGTGTCGACCGTAGAACGTTGTCAAGCCACAATGCTCAAAATCACAAATAATTCTCATTCATAATAACTAAATTAAATTACAATATTCAAGGATTTACATTTAATACAAGGTACAATGTCTCACAATTTATAAAGAATAAATGAATAAATACTTAACTATCTAACTAGTTTCTAGGTTTGGGCTGTAAGTACACCTGCCTCCCCAATACCAAGCGTAGTCTCGGCTAACCTGAAAAATGTTGTTTCCAATCAGAAATGGAATGAGTACAATTCATTGAATGCAGTTCCAATATATGACAACGACTATAAAACAGAGGTTAGCTATAAAATACATGATTTCAAAATAAGTAGTGAAAGACATGAGAAATAGACAGGAAAGTAACCGTAAAAGAAATAAACCAAAGAAAATACTTTCTAAGTGTTTGAAGTACCTTTTTGATATGTGATCGGTCTGGAAACAGTTATACCACAACGTCTATGATATCTACTTTGCAATAAAATAAACAATGTCTACGATGCCTACTTTGCAGAAAATGAATAATGTCTACGATGTCTACTTTGTAAGAATTAAACAATGTCTATGATGTCTACTTTGCAAGAATTAAACAATGTCTACGATGTCTACAACATCTACGTTGTCCACGATGTCTACAATGTATACGATCAGATCACACATCTTTTGGTACTTCCCCTTTCCGACACTACAGGTAAGAAATACGACAAACTATAAAGAGACAAGGATCAAATATAGAATGAACAACAATGAAATATAGTAATAATCAATATCAAAAACAAACAATAAATGTACTCGCCTGGGGTCCTTTGCTGGTGAAACCGATAATATCAACCACTCAAAGTGCCACACAAAAGTCCAACTCGCACAACAGTCTCCAGATGCTGAAACAGACACCACCAATATATTTGGTATAAAAGAAATATCTAAGAATGCCTGCCCAGATGTCCAATTCTGGACACAGAGACAAAATTGTAATCTTGGGTCAAAACGATTTCTGCCATTGGATCTGTTTTGCACCGAAAAGCGTGCCAGTATCTACGATCTCTAAAGTCGTCAAACTATATATCTATGGGTCCGGTTTGACGAGATGAACCCAACCTCATGTCTAAAGTTGGATTTCGGTGGGCTGTACATAAATTCACTCGTTGGATCAAGTCGCGGGCCCGCCAAAAGGGGGTCCCGGTTGACCTTATCATAATCGGACCAAACATGGCTTACAGGACCAGAAAAAAGATACGGTCTTGTTGGCACAAGTTTCATCTCAATATAATTAACGTGCACGAAGTTATGGGCTAGTTTGTAAAAGGGCCAATACGGGGTATTTTGACGGATACGTCTCGATTTCGTCGCGCACCACAACGAAATTGAGTTTCGTCGAATCCCACACGTCGATAACATCCATATGCGCCTTTCGATGCTCTTAGGTTGCGACCACATCATCCGGTTTGTCGGAACGCACGATGTATCAGAAAAAATTCCTAAATTTTCTATCGTTTGAAAACAGTTTTTGGTCAATTTGGGACACCAATTTTTCGGCGCTCAGTCGATCAAATTGACTTCTGTAAAAAATGTTTGGAATCCCTATATGTTATCTTTTAATATTTTTAATTTGTTTTGGACAAACCCTAATGTCCTTATTACAATCGGTCTTCTAAAACAGAGTTTCAACTTCGAAACTGTCCTGTTTTGAACGGATTTTTTCGTAGATTTCGATTTGATTTCCTGTCGAATGAAATTCAATCCTATTCAAACTAGCTGGCAGATGTTCGAGAGGCTTAAGTTGGGATTGTACCTGAGGAAGCGGCTCGGTGAATGGTCGAGTACGGCGGTGGAAAACACACTGCAAAGTCAGCCTTACGTGCCGCTGTTGTTGATGTTGTCCGCGTGTGTACGGCCGTTCAGGCGGTGGTCCGTCCCTCACCGACGAGGGTGGTGGCGGACAGGGAGAGGTCGACATTTGGCTCGGTGTTAGGGTTAGGGTTTTCATTATGAGGGGTTCTCCCTCTCGTTCTCTCTCGAGTATATATGTCGGCTGTGCTCGGCTGAAAATAGAATTGGTTTGGGTGGGAAAGGCCTTGGGCCTGTGCGATTTTTTTTGTTAACAGTAACAAATGGGAATTCTCTTTCTTTTTTCTTTTTCTTTTCTATTTCTTTATATTCATATATATATATGTTAATATATATCTACATATATACATCTATGTCTACCCAAAATTCAATAGTACTTTAAAAATTCTAATACTAAATAAATACTTATAAAGTATTTATAATATAAATATTTTGCAAGCATAATATTATAAAATATTAGTTACCTAATCACAGAAATCTTAATACTAATTCTAAAAATCTAAAATAAATTTTGAATTAAGATAATAAATTATATGTATATATATTTTTATTTTTTTTATTTTTATTATATATATATATATATATATATATATATATATATATATATATATATATATATATATATATATATATATATATATATATATTTGAACAAAAAAATATATATATTTGAACAAGTCTAGTATATATTTGAACAACGTACACTAGGCAAATTCGGGCCGAACTCTGGCCGATTTTTGGCCGAATCCTCCTAGGGTTATTTTTGAATTTTTGGCCATTTTAAAGACAGATTTTGGGTTTTGACTTTTTGAAAAGTTTAAGCAGTTAGGAGCTTTTGTAAAATGGGCTGTTTTTTAAAACATATGATATTATTGAAAATATTTTTGGGGTAGCCTATTTACCAGTACGACTCGGTGTACAATGTATCCTAGACTCAATAAATATGAAAATTACATTTCATATAGAAATACATACTCATACGACAAAATCAGCTTCAGTCTTGAACAAATAGGTAGCAGTTCTTTAGCTGTTGTCTAAGTTGTCCAAATAGTCCAAGTAGCCCTTATATCGAGACAAAGTTTTACCAATTATTAAAATCAGGTTTGACCATGACCAATGGGCCAACAATCTCCCCAATTTTGCTAATTGACAAACCTTGACCGATATAACATCTCGTTCGTTTTGAGATTTAAAAAGAATCAAAATATTGTACTGTGTCCGAAAAAAATTCTTGTATCCTGCAAAAGATGTTAGATCCTATTTCTCCCTCGTTGTCACTTAGCAAAATAATTGCAAGTAGAGAAGCTCCCCCGTAATTCATGCATAAGGAACAAACGTTGAAGAAATACAAAAAAGGGATAAACATGTATTTCACAGTCAGTTTATACGTTGAAGCATAAAAAGAATATAGTGCTATAACATGAAATGAGAAATAATGTAAGCTAAAAATAGAAACATGCTAAGAAAACATAAAGATGTTCAGTACATCAACTCAGCAAATACAGTCTTAGTGCAAATAAAAAGATAAAGTACTAAATGATATCTTGGAATGTCGGAGCATTTCCAAGTAAACATAGACAAAAATAAAAGCCTCACAAAATAACATCTAGACAAAATACATCACGTCTAGATCATATATCCTCAGAGTCATCATCATCTGCGTCGGTAGTGCCACCATGTCGGGATGGACCAACTCCAGAAGTGCCAGCTCCAGAAGGGTGTGGAGTAGCACCAGAACCACGGTACCAATCATATGTGTTACCGGGCTGAAAGCAAGAACGTACCGCCTCATCCTCATAGCAGTATCCTGAAATAGCTAGATCTCTGGGAAGAGAACTAGCAGAATATCCAGTCTGAGCGAATCGGAGGTCGGCAAAAGAATTGGCGAGAGCCTGAAACCTACTGGCGTCACGGAACTCGCATTTCCTAGATGTGTCAGTGATAAATGCTCGTAAATTCGAGAGATGCTGATGGACACCCTCAAATAACATAGGGTAAACCTGAGGAGGTGGAGCAGGAGCAGTAGGAGGAGCAGGAGGGACGGCTGTGCTACGATGTGATAGCTGAAGATACTTGGGCTCAGACTCAAGAGCACAAGTGGATAAGTCTATATCGAAATACTGGAAGATGAGGAGAATAATCGTCGCATAAGCAAGGTTGCGATCCCTTTTGCGACATCGACCCATCATTTGAATAATAGTCTTGGGGACAAAAAATTGAATACCCTTAAGAATATGATAAAGAGCAGATAGTTCAAGGGTGGTAACATCATCTTTTGAGGTAGATTTAGGTAAATAGTGGAGTAGATGATACGATGCAACTCATAGTTGAATAAGTTTAAGTTAGCATCCTTGAACCTACCAGAATGAACTCGGACAGGATAATAGAGTTCGTTCTTGAAACTGCTTAGAGTCGTGCCTGCGGGGAAATCAAATTCAATGATATCATTAAGCAGGGCACCTTCGTTAGGGATACCAAGAATTTTTGCTAAAAGGACATCATTGAACTCGATATTGATTCCACTGACACGAGTTCTAACAACGAAAGTGTCCAATATGAAGTTGCAATAAAACAATCTAATAGCATTAGTGGCGATAGGGAATTTTTGGGTGACAAATTTCTGTAACCCTAATGCCTCAAAGAATATACGGTGGTCAGGAAATATAGTCTGCTTAATCGGGGCTCCGGTGCATATGTTACGCATCGAGAAATCCGCATACCAAAGTAAGGATTGATTATGAGTTTCAAAGTAGAACTCATTATACGCCCTGTCTTGAGGATTCAAAGATGAAGCCTCTTCACTTGCTTGGGTCTTCTTCCTCTTGAAGGAATTGAAATGCATAGGAATTATGTCCCAAAAAGATGAAAAACTAAGAAATTGAAAGTGAGGGAAGGAGGAGGTTATACCTTCCAAGATTGGAGTATGTGGTAGAGGACGAGAATCTCCGTACGAATCCAGAATTTGGATAGAAATCTCCAAGTAGATTAGGAGCAATGGCTTGGAGAGTTTCTAGGGTTTGAGGGTGCTCTCGGGCGGCTGTTGCTGTGTGTAGTAGAGTTTGGAGAGGATGAAAGGAAGGGGCTTTCGGTTCTGACTTAAAAATACACCACCAACCGAACTCTGGCCGAACTCGGGCCAAATTCTGGCCGAGTTCGCCTAGGGTTTTGTGGAGGTGATTTCCAAACAGAAATTTTTTAGGCCACTTTCTTTTCATCAACTCTTTTCAATTATTTAATTCCAAGTTTAGTTTTTTAAATTTTAATATAATTAATATTATTTTAAAAATTAAATTTTGTAACACAGCGACTGTTTCAGATTAGCTGTAGGGGTACTGTTCCAGCTAACGGGAGTTCACCGAGGAACAATTAAATACCGCTTCGCTTCGACCGTAGTCGTGGTGACAAACAAACCCTTTGTAGGCTTGTCTCAAAAATAGTTTTTGAGTATTAAAAAATAATCGATAAAAAAAAATTAATTAATATTATTGATATCTAAAATTTTTAATTCTCGACGTAAATAAATGAAACGATCTTCCGCTAATGGTTTTGTAAAGATATCAGCTAGTAGATTCTTAGTGTCTACATATATAAGGTTTATATCTCCATTTTGTTGATAATCTCTAAGAAAATGATGTCGAATCTCAATATACTCAGTGCGAGAGTGACATACAGGATTCTGAGTCAAATTAATAGAACTAGTGTTGTCACATAAAATGGGTATGTATGTGTAAAGTAAACCAAAGTCTTCTAGGGTTTGCTTCATCCACAAAATTTGTACATAACAACGTCCTGCGATGATATACTCAGCCTCAGTTGTTGATAATGCAACATAATTTTATTTTTTGCTAAACCAAAAAACTAGAGCCTTGCCTAGAAGATGACACGTGCCGCTGGTACCTTTTTCTATCCACTTTGCATCCAGCAAAATTAGCATCCGAGTAACCGGTTAGGTCAAAGTAAGTAGTTTTGGGATACTATAAGCCGATAGAAGAAGAGTCTTTAAGGTATCGGAAGATGCGCTTAACCGCGCACAAATGTGATTCCTTAGGGTTTGCTTGAAAACATGCATACAAGCAAACGCTAAACATTATATCTGGACAACTAGCAGTTAAATAAAGTAAACTATCAATCATATCTCGATACTTACGTATGTCGACCGGTTTGTCTTGTTCATCAATATCAAGCTTGGTTGAAGTTGCCATCCGAGTGCCAAGTGGTTTGACTGTTTCTAGATCGAACTTTTTCAATAAATCTTTTATGTACTTGACTTGATTAATGAACGTCTCATTGTTGGTTTGTTTGATTTGCAGTCCGAGAAAGAATTTAAGTTCTTCCATCATGCTCATCTCAAACTCATTCTGCATACACTTTAAAAAATTTTGACAAAGGGATTCATCAGTAGATCCAAATATAATATCATCTACATAAATTTGAACTAAGAAGATTTTTATTAAAAGACTTTATAAAAAGTGGAGTATCAACCTTGCCTTTTATAAAACTGTTGTCAAGTAGAAAAAAGCTTAGACGATCATACCAAGCACGAGGGGCTTATTTCAAACCATATAAGGCTTTCTTCAACTTGAAAACATAATTAGGGTTTTTGAAATCAGTAAAACCTGGAGGTTGAGCTATATAAACTTTTTTTTTGTATAAAATTGTTAAAAAATGCACTCTTGACATCCATTTGAAATAATTTAAAGTTATGAAAACATGAAAATGCACATAACATGCGAATAGATTCTAATCTCGCAATTGGGGTATAGGTTTCATCGTAGTCGATACCTTCCTCTTGATTGTATCCTTGAGCTACGAGTCGAGCCTTATTACGAGTCACTAAACCATCTCATTCTGTTTATTTTGGAATACCCATCCGGTGCCAATGACCGGATGATCAATGGGCTTGGAAATAAGTTCTCAAACTTGATTTTGTTCAAATTGGTTCAATTCCACTTGCATAGCATCTAACCAAAAAGTATCTCTACATGCTTCTTCAATAGTTTTGGATTCAAGCTGTGAAATAAATGCAACACAGAAAACTATATCTCTACTTGAGGAACGAGTACTTATACCCCTGGTAATCTCATCTATTACCAAGTCCTTGGGATAGTCCGTCAAAAATTTCAATTTTTTTGGCAAACTCTCAAGGTAGCTGGGTTCGACTTCTGGTTCTGTACGTGATCTGTCTGGAGGATCAGCTGGTGTTGTGCTTGTAGGTTCTGCAGGTACTGTATTTGTTGTACTGATGTCTTTATCATCATCATCGACTGAATGTTGATTTAGTTCATCAAATGTAACATTTATCGATTATTCGATGATCATGGTTCTCTTGTTAAAGACTCGGTACCCTTTGCTCTTCGCAGCATAACCTAAAAAGATACCTTGATCGGCCTTTTTGTCAAACTTTTCTAGATTGTCTTTAGTATTAAGAATAAAGCATTTATAACCAAATATTTTAAAATAAGAAACAGTGGGTGTTCCATCAAACCATAGCTCATAGGGAGTCTTCTTCGATATAGGTCGAATTGGAACCCTATTGAGAACATAGCAAGCTGTATTGACAACTTCAGCCCAAAAGTATTTCGGTAGACTAAACTAGTTTAACATTATTCTAGCCATTTCGGATAGAGTCATGTTCTTACGTTCTACAACTCTATTTTGTTGTGCAGTCCTAGGACAAGAGAACTCATGCAGATAAACGTGTGTGTCATAAAATTGTTTGAACTCTACATTCTTAAATTCGCTGCCATGATCGCTTCGAATACGAGTAATCATGAAACCTTTCTCATTTTAAACTTTCTTGCAAAAGGCGACGAATTCTGACAATACATCGTTCTTGCGTGCAAGAAAATATACCCACGTGTATCTAGAGAAATCATCTACTATTACAAAAATATATAACTTACCACCTAGGCTAGCAATTCTACTAGGTCCAAATAAATTTATATGCAGAAATTGTAGAGGTCTAGTGGTACTTACAGTATTCTTGGACTTAAATGCGGATTAGATAGCTTTGTTCTTTTCACGTTCACTACATACTGTATCCTTCTTGAAAGTAATGTCCAGTAAGCTTCGTACCAGCTTCTTTGTGGATAATCTTGAGATTGTGTCCATATTTGCATGATCGAGTCTCATATGTCATAGTTGACTCTCATCACTTTTGGCCATTAAGTATCTACCTGCTTTGTTAGCATCTTCTAACAAATAGAAACATATATATTGTCTTCCCTGATACCTTTAAAGATAGTACTACCAGTTGAGCTATCAAATATAGTATATTTGTCTTTGACGAAGTTAATACCATAACCATGGTCAGCTAAATGGCTTATACTGAGTGTTTGCCTAGAACAAAAGTTCTATTACAAACTGAGAAAAGAGTAAAGGAGTATAATTGATTTCTGGGGAAGTACAACTATAGGAATCTGATCAAAAGATGATCACTTTATCCCTTGGACGATGTGATATCGAAGACACGAGCCTCTAGAGGATGCAACAACACTTTAGCAGAAGATTATAATCACTCTTGATGCTTTTAGATTGATTTGAAACTCTATTTATAGAGTTCTTGAAATAACTGTTTAGCAGTTATTCTGGATTGTGTGCACTTTAGGTTGCGTACGTCATGTTTACTTGTGCAAACGGTTGTACTAACTACTATGGATGCATGGCATCATTTTATTAAGATATGCGTGGTCGTGAGCAGTATAGTGGGCACATTCTGCGAAGTTAGTGGCTTGCGCGCCACGTCACTCTGTCCTGAACACCATTTGATCACATTGTGTGTGCTTCATCAGGTTGCGTGTGGGCACAACGTAACAACCTATGCGAGCAGTTTGCACCAACTGCTGTAGACGCATGGCATCGTTTGATTGAGATGCGCGTGGTCGTGGGCAGTATAGTAGGCACGCTCTGCGAAGTTGATGGCTTATGCGCCACGTCAGCCTATTTAAAATAAGAGTTGATCAAGTGGCGCCAATTTATCAGGCCGCGTATAGGCGCAACTCAATGACTGGCGCCTTTGACTAGGTCTTCTGTGTTGCACTGATTAATCCTCGTGCCATACAGTGACTTGTACAAACCAGCTGTCAGCATTAATTACTTGCTGACTAAATCTTCTCGAGCGTCGCACTGTACGAGATTTGAATGGATTTT
This sequence comes from Iris pallida, assembly GCA_029216955.1. Taxonomy (NCBI): domain Eukaryota; kingdom Viridiplantae; phylum Streptophyta; class Magnoliopsida; order Asparagales; family Iridaceae; genus Iris; species Iris pallida. The sequence goes on from JANAVB010045020.1 coordinate 15,273,104, forward strand.
TCTTAAATCTCTGTGCTGTCAGTTGTCAGGAAATAATGACGTCGCTACAGCTTCTCGAGGAAGTGTGCCACATGTCGCTCGTGCAACCTGACTCCAACGCAACCTGACGTTAGCACAGCCTGATGCTGCGCAACTTGATTTTCGTTCAATATAATGTTTTGGCGCCATCTGATGATCGAACACTTTAATGGATGGCACATCTTAATTTTTAGCATCTACAAGACCCCCTTCAAAGTTTTCAAAACTTGAAAAATACTTTAAAGTTTTGAAATACTTTGAATTATGCTAGTTTTATTTTGATTACGCCAAGAACTATCTGTGTTGCGCTAGTCAACTTGAGCCCGATTCTTCAGCATGGATTACGTAACTGTTTGGGCTATGAATAGCCTTACGCTCTGTGCCTTTCATTTCACTAACATAATTTTCTCGAAAGTTTGCCTCTTTCTTTTACCACTCTGTCTCTTCTTCTTCCCGATTCAGAAGCTTCTTCGACAAACCCTAATGGCGCCCAGGAGATTCGATGTTAAGAAAGGAAAGGGATTCGCCGAGCTTGTATCACGTGCTTCATCATGCAGAGAGCAGTGGCATGCATGTCATTTCATTCCACCTTCATCACGACGTGAGACTGTAAACCCAGCCATGGAAGGTAAGCATTAGACCCGATCATCGACCACCCTATTTAGGGTTTGGCCGGCTCCTGACATCGTGCACCCACTTCTTTTAGAGTGGGGCGCAACTCATAACTAGCGCCTCCCTTTTTAGGGTTTGGTTATTGTCGGCCCATGTTGTGCGGCGCTTCAGAATTTGTGTTGTATTTTGGGCACAATTTTGGCACGTTATGCGGCAAGTCGCGGCATAACATGATTGTTTACGCAACCTGATGGCTACGCATATTGAGTGCGGCGCAATGTAAATGTCGCGCAACCTGAATAAAATAGAGTATTAAATACTCGGTTCATTCCCAACGACGAACCTATTTATGGGGCGCTCTTTTTCAAAAAGTCTTTTTACTTTCTCCCTCGTTAAATGATACACGCCCGTTTATTGGGAAGATGAAGAGTCGGTGGGGGCTGATCTCCGCTGTATATATATGAACATGAAGTTCCATCTTCATCTTTATTCATTCTTATGGCATCTAACATGAAGAAGGGGACGAACAACAGTGACAACGGCAAAGCTTCTGAGGAGAAGTTACACTCTGTAGCTGCGGAGTTTTTGCTGGAAGCTTACCCGTCCCTGAGGGCGGAGAACTTCCTCGACTGTTTTGGCAAGACCCCAACAGTCTTCACTCATTCCAGAGGTGGGCCATCATCTTCTTCCGAAGAGCGTGGCGCTTTAGAACGTAGGAAAGGATTCCTTCGTTTGATGCATCGTTCGGGAATCCATAATATGGAGGAACTGAGCGCTGCCTTGCATCTGACTGATGACGGGAAGAAGAAGTGACGTGATACGAGGGCGTCATTTTACATAATGGCCTATTGCGCCTATGTCTGTAGTGTCTGTCCACTTTTCCATTATGAAATGAAAATTTGGACTTTATTAAATTCTGGCGCATTTGAGTTTTGTTGTGTAACTGTCTTGACATGTTATCTTTTCTCGGTTCTGATAACACAAATTTTTGAACAATATGTGGCACTTTTCATGCTTTATTCTTCCCGAAGTATATGCCTATGGACGTACATAACGTTCCAGCTTCAATTGTATATGAATAATTGCCATAAACTCAGACTGCATTCTCATCTTCTTTCTGATGCTTGCAGGAGACCAACTGACAAAAATTCCCAGAACTGACATCAGTGATCTTGGATTTTATGAAGTTGAACCACCTTTGACACATACATCAGAGAGCTCAGAACTCTTCTTGCTAAAAAGGGTTCCCTCAAGATTGTAGGAAGGGCCTTTATACATGAGAGTTGGACGGTGGAGAGACAGAATTAGGAATCGTATCACGAGGGTGATCTCATTTCCAGTTCTCATGAAAGGTCGTCTCTTCTCCACCAGTTGTATTGACAGCAGCTTTTCTTCGAGATGCTGCACTCTGGGGTTCTCCTCTCACCTTTCTGAGAGAGAAGACCAGAGTTGAATCCGTTGTCTTGCTTGCTGCTTCAGGTCGAGACGACAAGGAACTGACATCAACAAGAAGATCCAAAGTTGTGATAGACCTTCATTTGTTATATCCAGAATGAAAATCCGAGATGTAATAGATTTCTATTAAGATGTATCTATATTTTTAAAGAAGGAATAAAGAATGATTTTCTCTTCTTTATGTTTTGATTTGGTATGATGATAGAAAACAGAATCCAGAGGTAATATGGACGTGAACTCTTCTTTCCCTTTTTTTTATTGATGATCTTCAAATCGGTTAGGACTTAAAGACATGATATCATGTCTAAAAAGATGAGATATCTGTGATAATAGGGTTTATCATAAAGAAAAGATACCTTTTAAAACAGTTGAGTTTCAAAAGATGGAATTGATGATTTGGATAGACTCTACGAGGATTTTGAGTTTTTATTATCCTGTAGCTTTATTTACGAAAAAGTAAATAAATGATAATAAATGTAAGTCCATTCCCGCAATGAAGTAGAAATGAAAAAGACTGATGAAGAAGGATATCTTTTCAAGGCAAGGTCGCTTTGGTTCTCGAAAGAGTAAATGAAGATTTCTTCACAAGATGAACGAACATGCCTTTTCGAGGAAAGGTTGTTTCAGTTCCTGAGACAGAATGTTTGGCCTTTATGTCTATAAATAGTGTGGATTTTTTTCTGAAAGCGTCATTCACTCCTTTTCTTTCTTTCACAAATGACTTCAGAAGAAATGGCTAAGGAGACGGGAGTTATCCCGAAGATCGAAGCCGTCCTCGACACTCCTTCCGATGAGCCCCCACCGCCTACTCAGCCAGAAGTCGGAGAAATCTGGGCTATTCCTGGAGAGAAGCAGGATATTCTTGCCGAACTGGTGGAGCCTGGGAGTACTGGCGAGGAAGAAGCTCTGAGGAAGGCTGTCTGTGAACTGCTGGTGTCATCGGAAAATAATAACTTCGAGCTCCTTGCAAAATATGTTTTCAATCAGGAGGGCTCCGGTCCTCGTTAATTTTATGTATTTTTTCTGTTTAAATTTATACAAATAAAAAGGAATTTTATTTACATTCTGAGTCTCTGTGTTGATATTTCTTCTTTTTCTTCAAATATAATATTTTTTGAGAAATTTACCATTAATGGGCATCATGGCGACTCGACCATCCATACCAGTCAATTGATAAGCTTCGTTGGAGAAAACTTTGCTTACAATGTAGGGTCCTTCCCACTTCGCTTCGAATTTGCCTTTGCTCATATGCGTCATAGTCATAGGACGTCTGACGGTTAGAACTAGTTCTCTTTTTTGAAATATTCGGACTTTGACTTTACGGTTGAAGGCTTTTGATAAACGAGCTTGGTATAACTCAATATGCTGTTGAGCTAGGAGTCGTTTCTCGTCAAGAGCTTCAAGCTCATGAAGTCTCAGGCGATCATTGCTTTCGGTTGTGAGTTCATTGGCAATGGTAATTCTTAGGGAAGGGATATGGATTTCTAATGGTAAGACGGCCTCACATCTGTATACCAAAGAGAAATGTGTGCAACCTGTAGGAGTACGTATAGTAGTACGGTAAGCCCACAGATATTCTCCAAGCTTCTCACTCCAGTTTCGTTTGTTGGTAGAAACAAACTTCTTGAAGAGTTTGATGATGGTTTTGTTAGATGCTTCTGCCAACCCGTTAGCTGCAGGATTGTAAGCTGTAGAAGCAATATTATTGATCATGTTGTCATCGCAGAATCGAGTGAATTTCTGACTGATGAATTGTAGCCCATTATCGTGAATGATTCGCCGAGGAACACTGAATCTATAAATCACATGATGCTTGATAAAGTTGATGATGCTGCTTGTCTTGACCTCAGCTAGAGGTATCGCTTCAGCCCATTTTGAGAAGTAATCGGTTATGGCCAATATAAACTGATGTCCTCGAGACGAGGGAGGGTTGATAGGACCGATGACATCCATTCCCCAAGCTTCAAAGGGCCAAGATGCTGCCGTCGGGTGATGGAATTCTGACGGTTGATGAATAAAGTCAGTATAGATTTGACATGCTCGACACTTTCTTGCATACTCGATTGCATCAGATACCATTGAGGGCCAATAATAGCCCATACGGCGAATACGATCCTGTAGTTTAGGACCAGGTTGATGTGCACCACAAACACCATCATGAGCTTCACGAAGTATAGTAGTATGATTATAGTAGAATCTGAGTGACCGTCGTCGAATTTTTGTAGCCTCCTTGGGATCTTTGGGTAGGATATCATGGACTAAGAAGTCTACGAAAAGAGTCCTCCAATCTTCATTGATGGCACATATTTTAACTGAATTGTTGAATTCCATATTTGGGTTGTTATCTTCCATATTTAAGTTATTTTGGACCTAAAATAACTCTCTATTAGTAATGACGATCATTTGTTGCCTTCTGACGGGAATTGCTAATACTGCTGTAAGATTAGTGAGTGCATTAGCTTTTGTGTTACATGCTCGACGTACTTGCTCGATGAAGAAGCCTTTGAATGAAGTGGCCATCCTGATCGATGGATCATGATATGGAACCAAATCTTGATGTCGAAATTCGTATGTGCCTCTAACTTGAATGACAATCAGTTTGGAGTCTCCGAAAACTTCAAGATACTCAATATCTAATTGTTGAGCCAATTAGAGACCAATGAGCAGAGCGTTGTATTCAGCCACATTGTTGGAACATGACTCATCTAAAGAATAAGCTTTTTGGATAGCTAACCCTTTTGGTGAGACGAGAACGATTTCGACTCCAGCAACAATAGCACCTTTTGGTCTAATTCTGGATGCACTATCAAAGAATAAATGCCAAATAAGAATTTCTTTTGAAATCATGTTGGACTCCAAGGTTTCATCTGGAATCTCATCGTAGAGTTTAGATGTTTCGGGAACTGGATGAGCTGCTAGAAAGCCAGCAAGGGCTTGACCTTTAACAGACTTTTAAGGAACATAAACCATATCATATTGTGCTAACAATATGGCCGATGTTGCAAGCCTAGAATTGAGTGTACTGGGCTTCTTCATCAAGACCCGGAGAGGGTTAACTCTAGAAATAACAAGAATAGTTTGGCCAGTGATATAATGTCTCGTCTTTTGAACAACAAACATCAAAGCTAGACATTCTTTTTCTACTGGAGTGTATCGATGCTCGGCTCCAACCATCATACGGCTAAGGTAGTAGATAGCCTGCTCATGACCTTCTTTATTCTTCTGAGCTAATAAAGCACCTAGGGAGTGGTCCATTGCTCGAACATACATCAGGAAAGGTATTCCTGATACTGGAGGCACTAGAACTGGAGGGTTCATCAAGTACTACTTTTTGTCTTCAAATGCTTGTTGACATTCTTCAGTCCAAATAAATGACACGCCTTTCTTCATGAGTTGAGTGAACGGTCTACAGCGTCCAGAGAGATTTAAGATAAATCTTCTGATGTACGCAAGCCGTTCCTGGAATTCTCGTAGCTCTTTTAGGTTGCGTGGAGGATGTATCTCTTGAATGACTTTGATTTTCTCAGGGTCAACGTGTATACCTTTAGAGGTAATAACGAATCCAAGAAATTTGCCACTAGAGACTCCCAGGAATGACTTGGTGGGATTCATCTTAAGTTGATGCTGGCGCATTAGATGGAAAATAGTTCTCAAATCTTGAATATGGTCTTCTTTTAAACGACTTTTGACAGCAATATCGTCAACATAACATTCAACAGTCTTTCGTAAATGATCACAGAGGATGGTACTAATGGCCCGCTGATAAGTTGCACCAGCGTTCTTAAGACTGAATGGCATGACAGTGTAGCATTAGACTCCAACTGGAGTGCGGAAAGATGTATGTTTCTCATCTTCTGGATACATCTTGATTTGATTATATCCTGAAAATCTATCCATAAAGGATATATGTTCAAATCTGCAAGTATTGTCAATCATGACAACAGTAATTGGGAGAGGGAATTCGTCTTTAGGACATGCTTCATTAAGGTCTCTGAAGTTGATGCAGACTCGGACTTTCCCTGTTTTATTCAAAACTGGGACAACATTCGCCATCCAGTCCGGATGTTGTTCTTCTCTGATAAAACTACGGGCGATAAGTTTCTTAACTTCAGCTTCTATGGCATCCATCATGTCAGGTCGAAACTGACGTTGTTGTTGTTTGACTGGCCTCACATTTGGCAGAATATTATGCTTGTGGGTAGCGATTTGAGGATCCAACCCCGACATGTCTTCATAGCTCCAAGCGAATATATCAATGTATTCCCTAATGAGTTGAATTAGTTTTTGTTTATCCGCTTCAGGGAGGCTTTTGCTGACAAATATCGATTTTAGGGCAATTTCATCTCCAATATTGACTTGAACCAGCTGATCTTCAGTAGGTGGCTCACATTGCTCAAAGCGAAGCTCCCATTGAGTATCCATCCTTTATGCCCAAGGATCAGATTCAGAAGCTTCGGCAAAGTCTTCGTCATCTTCCGAGAACTCGACAGTCACCATATTAGAAGATAGAATCACTCGATGGACGTGCCCTACACTGGTATCTGTATCCTATGAGATAGAATCAGAAGAGTTAGATCGTTCTTCTTCCTCGGATTCGGAGGCTTCTGGAGTCAGAGTTGGTGAAGTATAACCTAATCTCCGCTTCGTTTTTCTATAGTATTATTGTGATTTTCCTTTCGGAACAGGAATACGAATAGGAGTTCGCCTTCCTTTGCCGCCGTTGAGACCAGCTTTAAAATTACAGTCCATCTTTTGAATGATATCTTTTGATTGCTGACTATAACGACGTAGTTGAAGTCTTCCGTTATCGTGATTTTCTTCTTCAATATTGGGCGTGATCTTTTGTTCCGTTCCTTTACTAAAAAGTATAGGAAGTTCATCTTTCTTCCTGGAAGGAACTAAGAAGGAGTCCTGCATTGGCTCGAGCAATACTTCGTTTCGGGAAGCCTCAACTGCTCCTATGATAAGTGGTTTGAAGTTATCTAACATTTTTAAATAACATCGAGTATAAACAAAGACATCAGTATACTATAAAGGAGATGCTACTTTATTGATTTGTACATCATCATTTATAACATTATTTTTAGCTTCACAAAAGACTTAGTAAGGTTGATAACCAGAGGAGGAGAAGGAGAAGGAGAAGGTTTGTTACGACGAAGGTCGATAACAAGAGGCTCAGAAGAGGTGAGCTCCCTTTGTTCCTTTTCTACAGCAGAAGGCTGTTTGTTATGAGAGGAAAGATGTATAGTCAATGTCTGAGAAGAAGAGGGATTTGACAGGGATCATGAGAACATCTTTTGAAGTATGTTTCTGATCCTCCTCAGTATCCATTGCCAATACAACTTTCAGGAACTCCTCTTTGTACATCCGAGAGTCCGTAAAATATGCTTCAATGTCCCTTAAAGGATTTAAATCAGCTACTTCCTTTTGGACTTCTCCATTGACATCCACATATTTGAAGCATTGATGTACAGTGGATGGTACAATGTTACGCTCATGCAGAAAGGGTCTTCCCAGCAAAATATTGTAAGAGCCGTGATTATCGATCACGTAGAAAGTAACCTTTGTACGAAGATTGCCTATTTGAACTTTCAGGCGAATCTTTCCCAAAGGTTTACTTCTCCCAGAATTGAATCCCAGGATTGTCGTGATGGTTGTCGAAAGATTGTGTACGGAAATCTTCAATGCATCTAGCAAAGTCTTTGTCATGATGCTAAGTGCAGACCCAAGATCGATCAAGATACGATCAACCTTCATGGTATCAACATATCCTGTGAAGTAGAGGGATCGATCATGACGATTATCTTCCAACAACATATCATCTTGTGTAAAGATGATGTTTGGCATTAGTTCCATCACACTATGATAATGAAGGCATGCTATAGACTCATTCTCTGGTTTCTTGAGAAGTGCTAGATAAGTATCAGCTTGCGTTAAAGCTTCACTCAACGTTTTTCGAGTCTCCCTCGAAAGAGGAGTAGCTCAAAAATTGACAATCTTGCCAGAGTATTGGCCAGCTGAGCCAGTATATTAAAGTTATACGGCTTCTCAAGTCCCAAGGTTGAAGTCTTTTTCAATACTTTGTCGAAACGGACAGGATATTTTCCTTTGTCGGCTGTCGTCGGTTTGGTAAGAGTTGGCTCTATCTGGGGTGATAAAGTTGATGGATTATTGATAGCAGGAGGAGATGATGCTTGAGGAGCCTCCAGAGCTGGAGCAGAGTTTTCTTGACCTTCTGAATAGTCTCTTAGGTAAGGTTTCCCCGATCTGGTACCAGTTAAGACTTCTTCTTCGGATACAGGCTCAAAGGATACCATATTGCAACTCTTTGCCTAGGTTTTATTTCTAGAAGGTTTCTTTTGGCAAGATGGAGAGTTTATCCAGTAACCCAAACCAACCCGAGATTGGTTGTGAGAAAGACATAGAGAAAGAGGTACAAGAGATTTCTTTCCATGATTCAAACCAGAGGCCTTTTGTAGTTCATGTTCCATCTTCGTCATGAGTTCACAAGATTGTGGACTGTACAGATGAAAAGCTGGTTGGTATTTGGCTTCTGATTTTGACAATATTGTCTTATTAGTGGAAGAAGAAGAAGGATTATCTGCTGCCAAGATGAAGGTAGCAGTTAGAGGTGGAAGACAATGCCCACCAAATAAAATTATATGACATGATTTATTTTTAGTAGCCTTTTTGGACTTGGTGGAAGAAGATGGTGTTTCAAAGTCTGCCACTAAATTTGGATGGATCCATATGATCTCCCCTTTATCAGTAGAAAGAGGAACAAGACCATCTGTTCGTACAGGTAGAAGATTAACAATTTCTAGAGTAGTTCTCGGAATGGGGATGATGCCATCCTGCACAAGTTGAGCTGGAAAATCTCAAACTGTAAAGAGATGACATTAGCCGTTACAGTTTTCTCGTCTTGCTGGAGAGTGATTGCACCGGAATTGACCATCTCTTGAATTTTATCCTTGAGCACATAGCACGCGCGAGTTGGATGTCCAATAAACCTGTGGTAAACATAATATTTAGGATGGTCAGTCTTACCAACTTCATCTGGCCATTTAGGCTCTGACAGTTGGAGTTTATTGCTCTTGATGAGACAATCAAAGATACTCATGATATCATCTTCATCGAAAGAGTATTCTTCTTTTGGACGAGGTGCCCGTTGTGGTGGTGCTGTAGGGGTAGATGTTGGCTAATTTATATTGATGGCTAGGGATTCTTTGCCTTTGAGGTTAATGGTCAAAGTTTTCTTGCTCTTACGATTATTCTGATGGCCATTATTATTTGGTATAGCACGTTCATCTTTGTCAAGATTATGCATTTGAATGCCTAATTGCTTAAATTTGACAGCGCTTTCTTCTGCCGCTTTGGCGTTCATTATGAAAGAAGGCCAATCCTGAAACTGTGTTGATCCTGTCCACATGATGATTATAGGCAACAAGTTTAATTTGCAAGTGTCTATAGTTAAAGCATTTGGAGTTCCGGGAGGCATTTTGAATGCTTCACGACGGAACCGTTTAATGAAACGTTCAGTTGTTTCGTTATATCGTTGTTTGATTTTGATAAGAGGAGACATAGTCATGTCGTTGGTTCCCTCATAAAATCATTCCAAAAATATTTGTCTGAAGCTAGCGAAAGAGGTTATACACCCATCTGGTAAACTACGATACCAGTCATATGCTGCACCAGCTAAACAGCCGACAAATACTCTAGTAAGAAGAGCATCATTTGGTTGAAGTTGATCAGTCATTACTTCAAAGTGATTGAGGTATTGACTTGGAGACGTGCTGCCATCAAACAACATAATAGTAGGGAGTTTGTATTTAGGAGGAAATTAGACCTCTTTCTATTCTATGGGATAGGGATGTTTGATCCCAAGCTTCTGCAGGCCATCCTTCTGTTTGAAAGCTTCAAATTGAGTACGTAAAAGTTTTATGGCCTCATTGGTATCTCCTGTTGATTGCGGAGTAGTGGATTGATTCAGTGTGTTAGAAGGGGGTACCACATGATAAGTACCACCCCCTGTACCAGATTGACTTGGAATAGCCTACGCAGCAATGGAAGCGGTGTGAGGAGATTGTACCCCCAGATTAATATTAGTGGGAACTGATGTTGTCATAGGTTCCTGGGTCGAAATTAGATTCGCGACTGGTGGAACTGTATGTTGTGCCATAATCACAACATGTATGCCTGCCATCATCTCAGCCATGTTCTTCAAACTAGCCTCCAAAGCAGCAATTCTCTGCTCTTGACTGGAAGAAGTAGAGGTATCTTGATCTTCTGTGACGGCATAAGCAGTCACTTCTCTAGCCCTTGAAGACGAGCTAGTAGAAAGAATGGTCCTTTCAGAACTTTCACTGTCAGCATCAGTCACATAAAGAACTACCCCCAGAATAAGTGATAGGGATATCTTTTTGACTGAAGGAATCTTGGTTCGAATCAAGAAGATTCCTTTGACCGATTGTGTCTTGGTCGGAAGGAAGATTCCTTTGGCCGATTATTTTTCGGCTTCTTGATCTAGTATATTGATATACTCCTTCATTAGATTCATGAATCCGATCTAAGTATTGCTGACTAGGATTGCGGGATGCATTACGTCTTGGACGTTTTCTACTCCCAGTGCTTCGAGATATCATGTTGACAGAAGCAAAGAGTAATTCATCTTCGTCCGCTAGGATTGGTTCAAGAGTCTGAACATAATTCAAACAGTCAAATACAGACTGCTTGGCTGACTGACAGCAACATTTGATGACAACTTCATGATGGTGGTTGCAACGATGTTCTTGTTGTTGGACCACCGCTGGACGGGATAGATTTGCAACTTTCTGCTTCTGTATGAAGAGTTCACAAAGGTCATTAACAGGACGATAAGAAGTTGCAGGAACGTAGTCTTTGATGATATTCGGGACATGGTTCATGTTCCTTAGGTGTCATGTACCTTGAGTATACAAGGACGTGCTAAGATGGTTAGCATAAGTCACAGGATCTTTCACCTCAGCATTCTTTCTCTGGTACAAGTTAGCAACTAGTGCAGGTTGTGCTTGATACATCTTATGATTTCCCGAGGTTGAGCCTAAATGGCACATGTTGATATAGGTGCGTAAGTCTGACAGAGGAGCTACTTGTGCATCTACTTGAGATACTAGTTGTTTGCCCCGTCGGGATCTTGAAATACATAAGGTTGGTAGATCCTGCCCTGATCTCTTTGGAGTAGGCATAATGCCCTTTTGCATGAAAGGTTTATTCTGAATAGAACCCATCTCCCCGACAGAGATTTGGTTATCTCTGTTAAGGAGAGCAGTACTTTCCACCCAGTCAACGACTCGAGCAGAATAAGGAAAAGCTAAATAGCGTTTTCCTTGATTTAGTGATTTCTCACTAAACTTCTGGTTTGGTGGCAAAGAGGGAATCACTAAACAGTGCTTCTCTTTACATTGCACTAGTGTAGAAGAACGTACAGGTTACGCCAGGGCATGAACATGCGCAAGTTGTGCCGGAGCAGAAACATGCGCAAGTTGCGTCAGAGAAGAAAAGACCAAATGGCGCTTTCCTTTGTTTTGGATAGCAGTATATCGAGACAGAGTCTCCTTCGATTTCAGAGTCGGAGAAGTAGAGGGATTAGCCCAAAGGCTGTTTCTCTTAGGTTGCACCAAAGCAGTGATGGGCGCAAGTTGCGTAGAAGCAAGAACAGGTACAGGTTGTGCAAGGGAAGAGAAGATCGAGGGGTACTTTCCCTTATTTTGGACAACAGTGTATCAAGACAGAGTCTCCTTCGATTTTAGAATCGGAGAAGTGGAGGGATTAGCCAAAAGATGTTTCCCTTAGGTTGCGCCGAAGCAGTGATGGGCGCAAGTTGCGCAGAGGCAGGAGATTGTACTGTCGAGGACTTAGGAGTCCAAACAGAGCGCGTCTTGCTCTTAACAGCAGCAGCAGTACGCTTGGCACCCCCAGCATTGATCATAGTCTCATAGGCTGTCTGGTCGACTTGAACGACCAGGGTCTTCTGCGTCTTGCCGATTGACGCGGTATCACATTGAGTTGTCACTTTCTCGTCAGAGGAGAAAGTCATCTCCAGTAGAGTCGCCATTTTGTTTGTCACTTTCTTGAAATAACTGTTTAGCAGTTATTCTAGATTGTGCGCACTTCAGGTTGCGTGCCTCCTGTTCACTTGCGTAAACGGTTGTACTAACTGCTATGGACGTGTGGCATCGTTTCATTGAGATGCGCGTGGTCGTGAGCAATATAGTGGGCATGTTCTACGAAGTTAGTGGCTTGCGTGCCACGTCACTCTGTCCTGAACACCATTTGATCACCTTGCGCGTGCTTTATCAGGTTACGCATGGGCGCAACGTAACAACCTGCACGAGCGGTTTGCACCAACTGCTGTAGACACGTGGCATCGTTTGATTGAGATGCATATAGTCATAGGCCGTATAGTGGGCATCCTCTGTAAAGTTGATGGCTTGTACGCCACGTCAGCCTGTTTTAAAATAAGAGTTGATCAGGTGGCGCCAATTTGTCAGGCTGCGCATAGGCGCAACTCAACGACTGGCACCTTTGACTAGGTCTTTTGTGTTGTATTGATTAATTCTCGTGTCATACAGTGACTTGCGCGAACCAGCTGTCAGCATTAATTACATGCTGACAAAATCTTCTCAAGTGTCGCGTTGTGCGGGATTCGAATGGATTTTCCTTAATCTCTGTGGTGTCTGTTGTCAGAAAATAATGATGCCGTTACAGCTTCTCGAGGAAGTATGCCACGTGTCGCTCGCGCAACCTGACTCCAGCGCAACCTGACGTTAGCGCAGCCTGATGCTGCACAAGTTGATTGTCTGGCGTAATATAATATTTTGGCGCCATCTGATGATCGAACACTTTAATGGGTGGCACATCTTAATTTTTAGCCTCTACACTGAGTAGGTTATATTTTAACTCGATAACTAGCTAGACATCTTTAATCACAGGGTAGGGGGACTTACCAATATTGCCAATACCAATTATGTATCCTTTAAGTTTATTACCGAATGAGACGTATCCTTCTTTCTTCTTCGACAGTGTTGCGAATAATGAAGTGTCACCGGTCATGTGCCGTGAGCAACCGCTGTCGAGGATCCATTTGCTTCTAGCATGTGAAGGGTGTTCCACCTACAAAGGAATTTGTAGATGAAAACTTTGCTATCCATTTCTTGTAGAGTCCTGGAATGTTAGTTTTCGGTATCCATGCATATATATTTAAATCAACAAGCTTCCTTACACTACATGCAGGAAAGATATGACCAATGAGGCCACAATAATGATATTTGACATGATGTGTGTTATAAGCAGTGTTTCAATGTTTCGGTAAGTGACACATGTTAGAACAAGAAGCAACAACTTTAGACTATTTTCCTAACCTAATTTTCAACTTTTTTGAAGTGTCATACAATGCAGTATAATAAACAGTAAGTGTAGCATTCCTGATAAGTGCTTGCTAAAGACTCTTCTTCTCTTTGAGTAGGTCTTCCTCTAATTGGGTAATGGTCTTGTCTTTCTCTTCGGATAGTCTTGTGGTCTAATGTAGTAGAAGCTTAACAGAAGAGAGCTCACCTACCTCACTAAAATTATCATTACTTCTAACCTCAGCTAGTCGGTAAGTATTCCTATTTCACCTTTGTACTCCTTGAGTACCTTCTTAGAGTTTTGGTATTTACTACACAGTTTTCTGTAATCACCTAAGAGGTCACTAAAGGCTTCACCTAATTGCTCAAAGGTAAAATTATCATATGTATTAAACAGGGGGTTAGTAGTTACCTGATCGAATGCCATCAAGCACACATTTGCAGCGTCATCTGATTGTTCATCTTCTGAGTCTCTGGCTTCACTTTCATGCCATATGCTTGTATTGGCATACTTTATGGATATTGATTTCTTCAGGTAGCCTTTGTCGTACTTGTTGTTTTTCCTAGTTGATGATAATGCTATTGGACAGTCCTTCTTTATGTGTCCTTTCTTCTTACAGCCATAGTAAATAGGATCTTCTTCGTTGTTGTTGCTGTTGCTGTTGTGATCCTTTGTTCTTTTATTGATTCTCATGAACTTCTTAAACTTTCTTACAAGGAGAGCTTGATCTTCAGAGTCAGAGTCACTGTCATCGAAATTATCTTCGACAGTTCTTCTGTGTTGAGCCTTGAAAGCGATCGACTTCTTCTTTGGTGCAACATCTTCAAAGTCTTGAAGTTTCAGCTAGTGAGTGAGCAGCTTACCCATGAGTGTTTCAAGAGACATAGTTGAGAGGTCGTTCCCTTCAATGATTGTTGTAGCCTTCGGAATCCAGTTCTTCGTGAGAGCTCGTAGAAGTTTGCGAATCTTCTCATGGTTACTGTACTCCTTGCCTAATGATGAAAAAAGATTTACAATATCCAGGAATCTTGTAAATATCTGAGTTACAGATTTGTTTGGCTTCATCTTGAATGTCTCATACTCCTGAGTAAGTATGCTGATCTTTGACTCCTTAACTTGCACCGTGCCTTTGTGGGTTACTTTAAGAAGTTTTCACACTTCACTTGATGTTGTCTAAGTAGATACCCTGTTAAATTCTGTCATGTCTAAAACACAAAACAAAGCATTAATAGCACGTGTGTCAAGAGTGGCCTATTTTTTTAGCTTCAGTATACTTGTCATGGGGTTTCTCAACCATTTCTCCTTCAACAAGAATACGAGCAGGCTTTTTATAGCCGTCAATAACAATAGACCCTAAGTCAAAGTCTAGAGATTTCAAGAAGAAACTCATCTACGTTTTCCAGTAAGTGTAATTTGTACCGTCAAACAGTGGAGGTCTGTTTGTGGCTTGGCCTTCACTTGTGAATTTCACAGTTGCTATTTGTAATACTGTGATCTATGTAACAGCTGAATAAGAAATATAAATGCAGTGTTACCTCGCTTTACCTGTATAACTCGCTCTGATAAAAAAATTGTTGGAACGAATCGTAAAGCACAATACTCTAGAGGGGGGTGAATAATATAGGCAGTAGAATTTTGCTAATTAAAAAGTTAGCAACAAGATCACAGAGAATGTATATATCACAAGTAAATAAATGTAAAGGCAGAGATCAAAAAGCAAACGCAAAGACGACGATGTATACTGGTTTCCCTCTTGTGAGGACTATTCCAGTCGGAAGAACTCTAGCTTCCAGTTGAATCCACTATTGGAAAATATCGCAAGTTTTCATATGAAGTCCTTGCAACTTATACAATGCGAGCTTTGATACGAAGAACTCGACCAACTTCAATTGTGAAGTGTCTTTCTTCAATCAAGCCTCGGATTACAATCACTCTGAAGCTTCTAAACCGTACCGTACTGACAAATCGACTAGAGGATTGTAACTGGCTTGGAATTTAAAAATAAAAGCTTTAAGCACTTTGGAAGACGTTTAAGCTTAGAGAGAGGAGATGAGAAAGTGAATGAGTGAGTTGAAATGATTGAAATTCTTCTCTACTTACAGGTTTTCCGAAGTCAGAACTCTGACAGAATTCGGGTAGAACTCTATGAGAGAATTTCGACAAATAGCCGTTGCATCCATAACTGCAGGAAGACCAAGTTCAAAATCCAACGTACACTAGGCAAATTCGGGCCGAACTCTGGCCGAATTCTCCTAGGGTTATTTTTGAATTTTTGGCCATTTTAAAAATAGATTTTGGCTTTTTGAAAAGTTTAAGGAGTTAGGAGCTTTTATAAAATGGCTATTTTTCAAAACATAGGATATTTTTTAAAACATTTTTGGGGTATCCTATTTGCCAGTACGACTCGGTGTACAATGTATTCCTAGACTCAATAAATATAAAAATTACATTGCATATAGAAATATAGACTCATACGACAAAATCGGCTTCGGTCTTGAACAGATAGGTAGCAGTTCTTTAGCAGTTGTCCAAGTTGTCCAAATAGTCCAAGTAGCCCTTATATCGAGACAGAATATGATCAATTATTAAAATCAGGTTCGACCATGACCAATGGGCCAACAGGAAGACCATCTGATTGTGCTCCCCTCCGTGGCCTTTCATGCTATTACCAGGTATTATGAAAGCCAACTCCATGCCATAATTTATACCACGCCCACTTCCCTCTTGATTCATTCCTACTTCCCTTTTATAACCAGGATCGACCGAAACCTGCACCCGTGAAGGTTCTCCAATATCAGCAGTTTGAGAGCAGTTGCCATCCACCATCCCTTCCTCCGACAGCTTCAGTGCCGCATAAGATGATCGAAGAAGTTGCATATCCGGCATACCGGCAGGACACATTCATACTCAACTCGTTGCCCTAGCACCTCTCCTAACGCAATCTCGTACTCCAGTACCAGTGGTAACTCTTTTTGGCTTCAATCTCAACAAAGACTTGAGCATACTGTAACCTGGATCCGGAGTTAGTCGTATCGTCTCCTTTGATTGGTTTACCAATCAAGCTGGTTAACTTCATAATTATAGAATTACTCAAGTAGAATATCGGAAGTCCTGGCGACCTGACTTAAATAGGAATCGTATAGAACATCCCTTTCACACTTGGCCTCTCGATGCCATTCTTTTAAAATGATGAGGCGACCATCAAATATCTAAGGACCTTCCTGAAGAATGCGATCGACATCCTCCTTCATGTCAAATTTTATGAAAAAGAACCCATCCTCCCTTGCATAAAACTCCATGCTGCCCTTTGGTCTCCACACCCTAGTTGCGTACGCTGGTATCTACCCATAAAAGGGCTTATCACCAAGTACATACAATACAATATTATTTTGCTAATACTTCGAAGTTTTTTCTATCTCCTCTTCGCATAAAATTGCCCGCTCACCCCGATCCACGCATTTAGGAGGAACATATTGCATCATTTGCGCTGACGATTTTGAACTACTGCGGCACAGATCTGCCCAGAAGCCTCCTATGCCAAGATCAGGCATGGCATCCTTGCCTTTGTCGGGAATAGCACCTCTACCACCACCGGTCTGTGTCGTGCAGCTGTTTACTTCCGCCGTGGCCAGCCAGTAGCCCACCTGACGGAGGATCTCTCCGCCTATCTGCTGCTCTGTCGATGGAAGCCGAAACCCCCTGGACTCGGCCCCCTCCTCCTCTGCGGTATTCATACCGTGCTCGTACGCGTCTTCCTCCCTGCCTTTGCTTCTCCTCCGCTGAACAACGGTGGACCAACCAGCCCCCATATCACTATGGTCTCCTCTTGGAAGAACCCCTTTGCCGCCACGTGAGGAAGAGGCTCATGGATCCCAGGTTCTTCTGTCGCCAAACTCCAAAATGTCAGATCGCCTAGGTTTTCCGCTGCTGCTGCACTCACCTCTTTGTTGTGTATATATATATATATATATATATATATATATATATATATATATATATATATATTTTTTATATATATATATATATATATATATATATATATATATATATATTGGGTGTTCGCGCATCCCCATCAACCCCGTGGCCGCTGCTACCTAGCCGGGTTGATGCGGGAGGGGGGGCTCGATCCCGGGTCTCCCCGCCGAGATCCCCCCCTCGTGTCACTTGTACTACGAGCGTCGGCCTTTTTTTTCCTATATATATATATATATAATCAGAAAATGTTAATAAAATTGTCGGTATTTACATAATTGCATAAATCTTATTTGGTTTTAAACCGGACGGGAACCCAAAATCGAAACCGAAACAAAATAAAGAATTGTAGGATTTTCAAAACCGAGCCGAATTTTTTCCCAACCCGAACCGAATATATTCTGTTCGATGAGGTTCAATTTTCGGTCCAAAATTGAATAATGCTCACCCTTAGTTGTTGTTGTTGTCTCCTTTGGTGCTACCATTTTACTATTATAGAAAGGCTTGAAAACGACTGATAATGAATTGTCCAAAACGTATGTATATTTTTGCCTAATTAATATTTTTTTAAAATTCTTCCAACTATCCCATTTGTATATCCTCATATAAAAAAATCCTAAAATATATCTAATTTAAATTATTTTAATATAATTTAACTAACTATATGTGGTATTATCCAAACATATATCTAAAAATATATCTTTAACAAATTTTAATTAAAATATACTAAAATTATATTTAAAATATCTTAATATAATTTAAATTTTTATCTAAATTTTCAATAATATCAAAGAATTATTTTTATGGCACCTGCATGAGGTGGACATGTTAGAAATTATTGTAGCCTGTTGTTTCATGAGATGAAAAATAAAATAAATGCAGAAGCGTACTTGAATCCATTGATTGGCTTGATGGATCCTGAAGCAGTCGTCTCTTTATGGGGTTCGATCTTCCAACTCGCTACGACTCTTAATAACAAAGATAAAATTTTTGTTCCTCTCTGTGTTGATGGGAATACAGAAGAGAATAGAGAAAATCCTCTCTTTGGTGGCCGTATGAGTTGGATATATATATATATATATATATATATATATATATATATATATATATATATATATATATATATATATATATATATATATATATATATGTGTGTGTGTGTGTGTGTGTGTGTGTGTGTGTGTGTGTAGGAACAAAATGTAAAGCGCTATACTCTAAAGGGGATGAATAGACAACAGAAACTTAGCTAATAAAAAATTGTTAGCAGCAAGATCACATAAAATATATCACAAGTATGTAAATGAAAAGCAGAGAGCAGAGAACAAACGCAAACACAAGGATGTATACTAGTTTTTCTCTTGTGAGGACTATTCCAGTCGGAAGAACTCTAGCTTCCAGTTGAATCTACTATGGAAAAATGTCGCAAGTTTTCCTCCGAAGTTCTTGCAACTTCTACAATGCGAGCTTTGATCCGAAGTACTCAACCAACTTCAATTGTGAAGTGTCTTTCTTCAATCGAGCCTCTGATTGCAATCACTCTGAAACTTCTAGACCGTACCGTACTGGCAAATCGACTAGAGGATTGTAACTGGCTTGAGATTTGAAAATAAAAGAGCTTAGAACACTTTGGAAGAACGTATTAAGCTTAGAAAGAAGAAAAGAGAGGTGTGTTGAAATGAAGAAATTTTTTTCTCTATTTATAATTTTTCCAAAGGGAGAATTCGGACAAAATTCTTTGAGAGAATCTCGACAAATGGCCGTTGCGTCTGTAACTACAGGATGATCAAGTTCAAAATCCAACGGCACTAACAGAACTCGGGTAGAATTCGGGCCGAACTCGGGCCGAATTCTTCCGGGGTCCAGAGTTTAATTTTTGGGATTTTTGTAAATCTAATTTTGGTCTTTTTGAAAAGTTTAAGCAGTTTATGAGCTTTTTGTAAAATGGACTATTTTCAAAACAAAGGATATTTTGAAAATATTTTGGGAAGTCTATTTGCCAGTACGACTCGGTGTATATCATATTCCTAGACTCAATAAAATGTAAAAATTATATTGAATATGAAATAATGACTCAAGTGGCAAAATAGCTTCAGTCTTGAACGGTATCAGTAACAGATCTTTAGCAATTGTCTAAGTAGCCCTTATATCACGACAGGTTAGATCAATTATTAAAATCAAGTTTGACCATGACCAATGGGCCAACAATCTCTCCTATTTTGATAATTGACAAACCTTAATCGATATAACATCTCGATCTTTTAATTTGAAAAGAATCAAAATTGTAATGTACTTGTTCAGCTTGTATGGTACTGAATCAAAAAAAAATTCAGTATCCTACAATAGATGTTAAATCCTATTTCTCCTCCGTTATCACTTAGCAAAATAATTGCAAAGAGAGAAGCTCTCCCGCAATTCATGCATAAGAAACAAACGTTGAAGAAATACAAAAAAATATAAACATAATAACATGTATTTCACAGGCAGTTCTATGTAAGAAGCATAAACTAAGATACGTAATGCTATGCATAGAATAGAAAAATGCATACAGAGAATAATAGAGAGAGCATGATACACACTGAAATGCATACTAATAAGAGAATAATAACTAGATGTTCCAAATACATCAACTCAGCAATAAAAGTCTCAGTGCTAAAATAAGGAAAGATAAAGTACTATCTTGGAATGTCGAAGCATTTCCAAGCATACATAGACAAAATAAAGTCTAACTAGATAATATCTAAATAAAGTACATAACGTCTAGATAAGAAATCCTCAGAATCATCTTCATCAGCGCCAGCAGCACCACCATGTCCGGAAGGACCAGCTCCAGAAGGGTGTGGAGTAGCAGCAGAACCACGGTACCAATCATAAGCGTTACCGAGCTCAAAGAAGTAACGAACCGCCTCATCCTCATAGCGGTAGACAGATACAGCTGGATCTCGGGGAAGAAAACTGGCAGAATGACCAATCTGAGCAAATTGCAGATCCACAAAGGAATTTACGAGAGCCTGAAACTGACTGTCATCTCGGAACTCACGTTACCTCGATGTGTCAGTAATAAATGCTCGCAAATCAAAAAGATGCTGGTGAATACCCTTATAAGACATAAGGTAGTCCTGTGCAGGTGGAGGTAGAGCAGCAGGAGGAGCTGGAGGAACAACTGCGCTACGACGAGAGAGCTGAAGATACTTGGGCTCAGAGTCACAGGCATAAGTGGATAGATAAATCTCAAAATGCTTAAAGATGATTGGGAGAATCATTGCGTAAGCAAGGTTTATGTTCCTTTCGCGACAACAACCCATCATCTAAATGATAGTCTTGGGGACAAAAAAACTAATCCCTTTATGAATATGGTAAAGCGCAAACATTTCAAGGGTAGTCACATCATCCTTTGAGGTAGATTTGGGCAAGATAGTGGAGTAGACGATGCGATGTAATTCATAGAAAAATAAGTTCAAATTAGCAGCTTTGAACTTACCAGAACGAACACGATCAGGAGAACAAAGTTCTTTCTTGAAGCTGTTTAAGGTCGTGCCTACGAGAAATTCAAATTTCGTGATATCGTCTAGCAGAGCACCTTCATTTGGAATGTCAAGGATTTTCACTAAGACAACATCATTGAATTGAATATCGGTTCCAGCGAGACGACTTTTAACAATAAAAGTGTCAAGAGTGAAATTGCAATAAAATAAATGAATAGCAATAGCTACAATCGGATATGAATGAGTAACAAGGTTATGTAATCCTAATGCTTCAAAGTAAGTCCGATGGGACGAAAAGATAGTCCATTTAATCTGTACGTCAGGGCATATATTGTGAATAAAGAAATTCGTATACCATAAAAGTGATTGATCATGGGTTTGGAAGAAAAACCCATTAAACGCCCCGTCGTCCGATTGGATGGGTGAAAAGAGTGATTCATAGATTGGAACCGAAGATGAGGCCTCTTCACTAGCCGCCGTCTTCTTACTCTTGAAAGGGTTGAAGTTCTTAGGTATTATTTCTATAAAAAGTATAGAAATTTACGAAATTGAAAAAGAGAGAAGGAGAAGGTTATACCTTCTGAGATTTGAGTATATGGAAGAGAACGAGATATTCCACACGAATCCAAAATTTGGATTGAAATCTCCAAAAGAATTGAGAGCAATGGGATGAAGAAAAACTAGGGTCTGGAGGCTTCGGGCGTGGCTGCTGCTATGCTTTGAGGATATAGAGATGATGAATAGGAAGGGGCACTTCAGGTTCTGACTTAAAATACCCGACACCAACAGAACTCGGGCCGAATTCGGTCAGAGTTCGCCTGGGGTTCTGTTGAGGTATTTTTAAGCAGAATTAAATGCAATACCACTTTATATTCATCAATTTTTTTAATCATTTAATTCCAAGTTTATTTATTTTAAATTTCAATTAATATAATTAATATTATTTTACAAATTAAATTTCGTTACGCATCTACTGTCTCAAATTAGTTGTAGGGGTACTGTCCCAGCTAACAGAGGTTCATCGAAAAATGCTTAAATACCGTTTCGTTTTAGCCGTAGTCGTGGTGACAGACAGACAGACCCTTTGTAGGCTTGTATCAAAAATAGTTTTACATATTAAATAGTAATCAATAAGACAAAATTAATTAATATTATTGACATCTAAAATTCCTAACTCTCAATGTAAATAACTGAAACGATCTTCCGTTAATGGTTTTGTAAAGATGTCAGCTAATTGGTTCTCTGTGTCTACATATACAAGGTCTATATCTCCATTTGTTTGATGATATCTAAGAAAATGACGTTGAATCTCAATATACTTAGTACGAAAGTGATATATAGGATTCTTAGTCAAATTAATAGTGCTAGTGTTATCACAAAAAATGGATATGTGTGAATACTGTAAACCAAAGTATTCTAAGGTTTGCTTCATCCACAAAATTTATGCACAACAACGTCCTATAGCGATATACTCAGTCTCAGTAGTTGACTATGCGACAGAATTTTGCTTCTTGCTAAACCAAGAGACTAGAGCCTTACCTAAAAAATGACACGTATCGCTAGTACTTTTTCTATCTACTTTGCATCCCGCAAAATTAGCATCCGAGTAACCGGTTAAGTCAAAAGACGTGGTTTTGGGATACCATAAGCCAACAGAAGAAGTGCCTTTAAGGTATCGAAAGATACGCTTAACCGTGCACAAGTGTGATTCCTTAGGATTAGCTTGGAAACGTGTACACAAGCAAACACTAAACATTATACCAGGGCAACTAACAGTTAAATAAAGTAAACTACCAATCATACCTCGATATTTACGTATGTCGACCGGTTTGCCTTGTTCATCAGTATCAATCTTGGTTGAAGTTTCCATCGGAGTGCCAAGAGGTTTGATGGTTTCCAGATCAAACTTCTTTAGTAAGTCTTTTGTGTACTTGGCTTGATTAATGAACATCCCATTGTTGGTTTCTTTGATTTGCAGTCCAAGGAAGAATTTAAGTTCTTCTATCATGCTCATCTCAAACTCATTTTGTATACACTTTGAAAATTCTTGACAAAGAGATTCATCAGTAGATCCAAAGATAATATCATCAACATAAATCTGAATTAAAAGAAGATTTAAAGGATTTTATAAACAGTGTAGTGTCAACCTTACATTTTGTAAAACCGTTATCAAGTATAAAAGAGCTTAAACGATCATACCAAGCACGAGGGGCTTGTTTCAAATCGTATAAGGCTTTCTTTAATTTGAAAACATGATCAAGATTTTTGAAATCAGTAAAACCTGGAGGTTGAGCTACATAAACTTCTTCTTTTATAAAACCGTTAAGAAAAGCACTTTTAACGTCCATTTGAAAAAGTTTAAAATTATGAAAATATACAAATTCACATAACATGCGAATGGATTCTACTTTCGCAACTGGGGCACAGGTCTCATCGTAGTCGATACCTTTCTCTTGGTTGTATCCTTGAGCTACAAGTCGGACCTTGTTACGAGTAACTAGACCATTCCTATTAAGTTTATTTTGGGATACCCAGCGGATGCCAATGACCGGATGATCAATGGACTTGGGAACAAGCTCCAAACTTGATTCCGTTCAAATTGGTTAATTCCTCTTGCATAGCATCTAACCAAAAATTATCGCTACATACTTCTTCAATAGTTTTGGGTTCTAGCTGTGAAATAAATACAACATAGGAAACTACATCTCTACTTGAGGAAACGAGTTCTTACACCCCTGGTAATCTCACCTATTACCAAGTCCTTGGGATGGTCAGGCAAAAACTTTATTCTTTTTGGCAGACTCTCAAGGTAGCTGGTTCCGGGATCTGGTTCTGTACGTGCTCTGCCTGGAGGATCAGCTTGTGTTGTGGTTGAAGGTTCTGTAGGTGTTGTACTTGGTGTACTGATGTCTTCATCATCATCGTTGATCGTATGTTGATTCAGTTCGTCAAAAGTGACATTTATTGACTCTTCGATGATCATAGTCCTTTTGTTGAAGACTCGGTACCCTTTGCTTTTGGCTGCATAACCTAAGAATATATCTTTATCGGCCATTTCGTCAAATTTTTCCAAATTATCTATAGTATTAAGAAAAAACCATTTGTAACCAAAGATTTTGAAATAAGAAACATTTGGTGTCCTATCAAACCATAACTCATAGGGAGTCTTCTTCGATTTAGGTCGAATTAGAACCCTATTAAGAACATAAGAAGCTGTATTGACAACTTCAGCCCAAAAGTGTTTAGGTAGACTAAACTGGTTTAACATAACTCTAGCCATTTTAGAAAGAGTCCTGTGCTTACATTCCATAACTCCATTTTGTTGCGGAGTCCTAGGGCAGGAGAACACATGCAGATAACCATGTGTGTCATAAAATTGTTCAAACTCTGCCTTCTCAAATTTGCCGCCATGATCACTTCGAATACAAGTGATCATGAATCCTTTCTTTTTCTGAACTTTCTTGCAAAAGGAGACGAATTCAGACAATACATCATTTTTTGCGTATAAGAAAATATACCCACGTGTATTTAGAGAAATCATCTACTATTACAAAAGCATATAACTTACCACCTAGGCTAGCAATTCTACTAGGCCCAAATAAATTCATATGCAGTAATTGTAGACGTCTAGTGGTACTTACAACATTCTTGGACTTAAAAGTGGATCGAGTAGCTTTAGTCTTTTCATATTCACTATATACCGTATCCTTCTTGAAGGTGATGTCCAGTAAGCCTCGTACCAACTTCTTTGTGGATAGCCTTAAAATTATGTCCATGTTTGCATGACTGAGTCTCATGTGCCATAGTTGACTCTCATCATTCTTGGCGATTAAGCATCTACCTGCTTTGTTAGCCTCTTCTAATAGATAAAAAAGATATATTGTCTTCCCTAATACCTTCAAAGATGGTACTGTCAGTTGAGCTATCAACTATAGTACATTTGTCTTTGATAAAGTTAATACCATAACCATTGTCAGCTAAATGGCTTATACTGAGTAGGTTAGGTTTTAACTCGGTTACTAGACAGACATCTTTAATCACAGGATAGGAAGCCTTACCAATATTGTCGATACCTACTATATACCCTTTAAGATTATTATCGAAGGAGATGTATCATTCTTTCTTCTTCGACAGTATTGCGAATAATAAAGCGTCACCGGTTATGTGCAGTGAGCAACCGCTATCGAGGATCCACTTGCTTTTAGCATACCTTGGGTGTTATAACTACAAAAGAATTTGCAGATGAAACTTTTGGTACTCATTTCTTGTAGGATCCTAAGATGTTAGTCTTCGGTATCCATGCACATATCTTTAAATCAACAAGCTTTCTCACTCTACATGCAGGAGAGATATGACTAATGGTGCCACAATAATGACATCTAGCATGCTTAGTGTTAGATGCAGTGTATTGTGTATGATTGATAGGTCTTGGTTTTCTAGTTGGATATTTATAATAAAATGCATGCCTATTAGTCTTCTTGGGCAAAGGTTTGTTTGGATTTGGTCTGACAATGTTGGGTTTGACAGTGTTCCGGTGTTTCAGTGTAGTGTCCCGTCTCGCAAAGTTAATCGAAGAAATCGAAACGCCAACGGCGTTGGAACTTAGCCTTGCAACGGCTACTCGAAGGCTCGCTCGTCCGAGGCGACTCCTCTCTCAGGTGGGGTAGTTTCGGTGAACTTGCCTCATCTTAGCCTTCACTTAATAATGCGCATGTTTTCAACTTGCACAAGTAGGCTAATATAAAAGTTACGAACGCACATAGCTAAGGGAATAATCCCGACCCGTCGGAATGTCTTAGAACATGGAAAATGGTCCCACGGTCTTCATAGAAGTCGGCTCAGCGTGCTTTCAAATGACACTCGATCCTTCGATCCCGTGGCTTGGGAGAAGGAAGTTGGCTTAAGTTGCTAAGTTGTCCCGACACTTGAAATAGCCTAAGTTATAGGCGTCGCCTGTTTGAATGCTTCATAAAGCATGCACGGTCCCGTCATTTTGCCCCAACACCCGAATTAGCCTAAGTCATAGGCGTCGCCCGTATGAATGCTTAATAAAGCATGCACGGTCCTGTCCCGCAAGGCTTGGCATAGCCTTCACATATCCCGCAAGTTAAGTCGCCTTGTACAGCTCGTTGGCTTAAGTCTAGGCACCCGAAAAGTTGGTTGTCCAAGTCGACCCCGTGCCTAGTACGTTCCCTCGATGCGAAGCTCGGCGTAGCCTTTGCTCGTCGAATCGTTGCCCGAATAAGTTAGACAAGAGTTGTGCTGGGCTATCGAAGCCATTTCTAGCACTGTCCCGCTCTAGCTGCGGTTGTCAAGTCGCGTAGCCCCTTGAGAGCAAGGCTCATTGCACAAAGTATATGACTTGAGCGTTAGTATCGCCTAGAGAACCAGGTCTGTCTAAGACACGAGTTACGATCAGTTTAGTAAAAGCTTGCCACGAACAAAGAAAGTCCACGCGACTGGTTGTCGCCGAGATCGGTCCCGCTACTTGGGAGTCTCGTTAACTCATGATATGTCCCGCACACGAGATCGGTCCCTTGGCTTGGTAGTCTCACTAAGTCTTGATATGTCCCGCACACAAGATCGGTCCCGCGGCTTGGGAGTCTCGTTAAGGCTCGAAAGAAAGAAAGAATGCATGGTCATGTTAAGGAAGGACTGGATAGACTGGATAGATCGAGTATGCATGGTCATTGGACAACTTGTCGACAAGGTATAGTCTTCTTGAGTGATCACCGGGGCGCCGGGATCATTCGGCCCGGGAGAAGCAAGTGTGGCTCAAAGTAGGATGCTAGATGACCGCATGGGAGAGTTCGGCCCCACCGGGCTAGCTACCCGTGTAGGTACAGGCCGATATCCCACGAGCCAGTCCAAGATAGCTTGACATTGCTAGTGACCTCCTCATGTAGATGTGTCGGCAGATAGCGGCACACCGCGTGTATGCCTTTGGATTTGGGTCTAGAGCTTGAATGCAGGTCTAGTCGGTAACACAAGGTCTGGGCCTAAGATTGGGCTACAGCATAGGCACCGTGCTTGGTACGATAGATGGCATCGGGATATTTATGGAATCAACACTATGTTTCACAAGTCTTGTCTAAGTTAGCAAATGAGTCGATCAGGAAGGCCGCAAGGCGGTAGCATGATAAGTCTTGATATGTTGCGAGGCGCGGCCTCAATCTTGAAGCATGAACAAGTCTAAGCAAGGTCTAGAGGCACGACCTGCACGAGTCGTCCCGTTGTCGTCTTTGGCATTCGAATCGTGGCACGAGAATTGGCCTAGTGAACTTGAGTTTCAATGAAAGTCTTGGCACGACCGAGTCCACATAAGTTGCTCCTCGGCGAAGCAAAGTCTTGAATACGTTAAGGTCCCGAATGGAGTATGGCACGACCCTGCCGTCCCGAGTTCAAGTTTGTTCAAGTACATGCCGATGAGGCACTGCCTCGATCGAAATACACATTGGTATTGTAGCACGACCATGTCGTTGCACGTCGAGTTGGTTAGACGTTAAGTCTTAAAACTGATCCTAAGGCAAGACTAGAAAGACAATCGAAAGGGACTTAAGCTGCACAAAGTAAATGAACGTGTCGGTTATGTATGGGTGGGCGAGAAGCTCACTCCACCAGTACAGTTGAGTATTGACACCCACACAGTGTTCATGTGCAGGCACAGGTAGAAGCTCGTGGCGCGGAGCTCGCTTGGATGCGTCGAGGCACGGAGTTCCTTGGCGACTCGAAGCGTACGGCCGTGCGAATTGAAGACTTATACAGGACATAATGTATGGACATCGCCTTCTGAAGCTTCCGCTGACATCAAACATTGTATCGAAAGATGAGAGAGAGCAGAGTGAATTATAAATGAGAGAAAAGTGAGCACGAGAGACTTGTAATTTGGCCTTGCGCCCACAAATGTAATCTTGTATTCAATATCAATAAAAGGGCTTCTTTTGAATGACTTGTGTTCATGTGTTCATGTGTACTTGTTCATGTGTACTTGTTCTTAAATTCTGCTGCACGTATTCAATGTATCTGCTTGGGACTTCTGTGCGACGACCCCGTCGCCGCCGATGCAATCGGCCGTTATGGAACTGCCTTGCACGAGCGCAATCTAGGCTCGTGCGGCATCACGCCTTAGCGAGGACGATCGCTCCTACGGGAGCGGGGCGTGACATAATGGTATCAGAGCACGGCTTTACGTCCTTGGACTTCACATCAAAATTCTCAGTTTTGAAAGCTCGTCGTTGGAAAATAAGTGTGCGCTCTCTCTCGAATGTCCCTCGGCATGTCCATACAATAAGTCTAAATATTTTCAAAAGCTCGTTCAAGCGTTCAATCGAACGCATCGATAGGCAACGGCCTTTGTGCCGAACGTTGTTAAACATGACTCGATAGAAAACACATGCTAAGTTAACAAGTCGCGTGCGTGCCCAAATAGTCCTACATCGACATTAGCAAGTGAGCGTGCAACTCGGAATATAGTCCGCACGGTATAACTATGCACACGACCTTTTGGCTAAGTTGTGTTTCGCGTCGCGCACCTCGACCCTGGGTGCAAACGAATCGCGAGCGATTACAAGTATTGCTTGGTCGGGAATGGAGATACAATTAGAGTGTGTATCGATAGGAACGCTATCGAACTAACGCTTTGGCGTATATGGAGGATTGACTTGGATTTCAAGGAAATAGTACGAACAACTTAGTACGACGATGCGACGTGAGCGATTACGCTAGGGATTCGTCGAACGAATCCGAAGGATGTCTTAGCGAATGATGCGAACGTGATTGTAGGCTCGATCGGATGGCTCGAATCCGAGTGGCGTATGGTTTGTCTTGGAAACCATTCGAGCAAATATTAAGGATTACGAGTATGTCGACGAGGCGATACGATCGTGCAAAGTCTTAGAACGCGTCACGCTTAGTTGAACGTGACTTCTAATGTCCCGAACGAGCATCTTGTTCGGACAACTTGTGAACGGACAATGCGTGTTAGAAAATGATTCGGAACGATGAATGAAAATAAAGGGTCTTGATCGAGGAAACTTAGAGGATCACGCGTGCGATATCTGATTGATTTAAATGAAATATGACTTGAGTTTTGAACAACGATCTTGAAACGTGCTTGAAGAAT
Source organism: Iris pallida (assembly GCA_029216955.1). NCBI lineage: Eukaryota > Viridiplantae > Streptophyta > Magnoliopsida > Asparagales > Iridaceae > Iris > Iris pallida. The sequence goes on from JANAVB010045020.1 coordinate 15,302,150, forward strand.
TGCGATCGAACTTGATCTTGAATATCGAGGAAATTATGGAATATCCAGTTCAGACAATAGCATCAGTCGCACGACTCGAAATTGGTTGCAAAGGAACATCGTCAGGTTATGCATATCGTCGATGGTATTGAGGCATATCAAATATCTATATGTGATAACTCGGGGTACTCTGACTCGACGAATGACGATCGTGCAAATGTCATTGTTCTGATGGATGCTATACGCAGAATTTTGAAATGTGTCGAGGAAAAGATAAACTTGGCTCGAGGATTTTCTGGTTGAACGAATGACAAACGGACTATCAAAAATTGAAATCGTGACTTGGATGGAAATGAAATGTTTGGATTTACTTCGTCGATAACCACAACTTCGACATTCTTGTCTTATACGAGCGTAACTCCAGCCTCGCATATGCGTCGCGCCGATTAGGACGATCACTCCGCGTGAGCGCTGATATGGTGATTCATACAGCGGGAGTGATTGAACTTGGATGGCGTGGCAATCTGATTGCTTCGACTTGTGGTTTGACGTGAAGGTGACTCGAGAATGAAGTGCTTGAAGAATTGAACTTGAGGATTGAGTAGGTCCAATCCGTGTATCGAGAATGAGTTAGTCTAAACTCAAACAAGAGTTACACCCCGATGAGAATGATTATTCTGCGGGAGCGTTGCATGGTGATTCATGAACCGCCGTAGATAATCGGACTCGCGTGAGATTGGAGCGCAACGTATTGTCAAAGCTAGATGACCTCGTGATCGAATACACGAATTGGTTAGAGTTGGTGATTTGAATGGATTCGAATACGCACAACGAATGCATTGATGCGAATAGGTGATCGTGCTCGATGTTTAGAAATCTGAGTGATGCGAGCTTGGGTAGAAAATCCTGTACTAATGACTTTGGTTTGACCCTAGGATTGGGGTCAGTGTTGCCATTATTGTTGGGGAACTATGATTCCAATCCTGACATTGACTTAGCCTCGAAAAGAAATGGCCTAGCGGTTAGGCGAGACGCCCTGTTTCAAGTGTTAGCAATCAAAAGATTGATCTTGAGGATTGGCATGGATGGATAGCATGAATAACGAATAGGAAACCCTGCTCACGAGACTCAGCTGACATGCATATATTTCAGGGACGCCTGAGTATGTGCACGATGCGACTCGAGTGAGAATGACGAATTCTCTATCATACGGCTTGGCTGAATGCATGTATTTTCGGGACACCTGGAATGCGTGCACGATCTAGCCAAGTGATGTGTTGAATGGAAATGAGACTTAGGAAATAGAAGAGTTTCGAGAATTGAAATCGTATTATTCGAAAGGATTGATACTAGTACGAGCGTGGCTCGGACTCAAGGAAATGCGTAGGCGTATCTCGCTCGACTGTTATAGTCCCGAGTCTAGGCTCAATTAAGTCTTGGCTATAGAAATTGTAGGATGGCTTGCCTTCAGGAAAAGTCTCGAGGACGAGACTTGTTCTGAGTGGTGTATGATGTAGTGCCCCGTCTCGCAAAGTCAATCGGAGAAATCGAAACGCCAACGGCGTTGGAACTTAGCCTTGCAACGGCTGCTCGAAGGCTCGCACGTCCGAGGCGACTCCTCGCTCAGGTGGGGTAGTTTCGGTGAACTTGCCTCATCTTAGCCTTCACTTAATAACGTGCATGTTTTCAACTTGCACAAGTAGGCTAATATAAAAGCTACGAATGCACATAGCTAAGGGAATAATCCCGACCCGTTGGAATGTCTTAGAACATGGAAAATGGTCCTACGGTCTTCATAGAAGTCGGCTCAGCGTGCTTTCAAATGACACTCGATCCTTCGATTCCGTGGCTTGGGATAAGGAAGTTGGCTTAAGTTGCTAAGTTGTCCCGACACTTGAAATAGCCTAAGTTATAGGCTTCGCCTGTTTGAATGCTTCATAAAGCATGCACGGTCCCGTCGTTTTGCTCCAACACCCGAATCAGCCTAAGTCATAGGCGTCGCCCGCATGAATGCTTAATAAAGCATACACGGTCCTGTCCCGCAAGGCTTGGCATAGCCTTCGCACGTCCCGCAAGTTAAGTCGCCTTGCACGGCTCGTTGGCTTAAGTCTAGGCACCCGAAAAGTTGGTTGTCCAAGTCGACCCCGTGCCTAGCACGTTCCCTCGACGCGAAGCTCGACGTAGCCTTTGCTCGTCGAGTCGTTTCCCAAATAAGTTAGACAAGAGTTGTGCTGGGCTATCGAAGCCATTTCTAGCACTGTCCCGCTCTAGTTGCGGTTGTCAAGTCGCGTAGCCCCTTGAGAGCAAGGCTCATTGCACAAAGTATATGACTTGAGCGTTAGTGTAGCCTAGAGAACCAGGTCTGTCTAAGGCACGAGTTACGATCAGTTTAGTAAAAGCTTGCCACGAACAAAGGAAGTCCACGCGACTGGTTGTCGCCGAGATCGGTCCCGCTACTTGGGAGTCTCGTTAACTCATGATATGTCCCGCACACGAGATCGGTCCCCTGGCTTGGGAGTCTCGCTAGGTCTTGATATATCCCGCACACGAGATCGGTCCCGCAGCTTGGGAGTCTCGTTAAGGCTCGAAAGAAAGAAGGAATGCATGGTCATGTTAAGGAAGGACTAGATAGACTGGATAGATCGAGTATGCATGGTCATTGGACAACTTGTCGACAAGGTGTAGTCTTTTCGAGTGATCACCGGGGCGCCGGGATCATTCGGCCCGGAGGAAGCGAGTGTGGCTCAAAGTAGGATGCTGGATGACCGCATGGGAGAGTTCGGCCCCACCGAGCTAGTTACCCGTGTAGGTACAGGCCGATATCCCACGAGCCAGTCCAAGATAGCTTGACATTGCTAGTGACCTCCTCATGTAGATGTGTCGGCAGATAGCGGCACACCACGTGTATGCCTTTGGATTTGGGTCTAGAGCTTGAATGCAGGTCTAGTCGGTAATACAAGGTCTGGGCCTAAGATTGGGCTACAGCATAGGCACCGTGCTTGGCACGATAGATGGCATCGGGATATTTATGGAATCAATACTATGTTTCACAAGTCTTGTCTAAGTTAGCAAATGAGTCGATCAGGAAGGCCGCAAGGCGGTAGCATGATAAGTCTTGATATGTTGCGAGGCGCGGCCTCAATCTTGAAGCACGAACAAGTCTAAGCAAGGTCTAGAGGCACAACCTGCATGAGTCGTCCCGTTATCGTCTTTGGCATTCGAATCGTGGCACAAGAATTGGCCTAGTGAACTTGAGTTTCAGTGAAAGTCTTGGCATGATCGAGTCCACATAAGTTGCTCCTCGGTGAAGCACAGTCTTGAATACGTTAAGGTCCCGAATGGAGTATGGCACGACCCTGCCGTCCCGAGTTCAAGTTTGGTCAAGTACATGCCGATGAGGCACTGCCTCGATCGAAATACACGTTGGTATTGTAGCACGACCATGTCGTTGCACGTCGAGTTGGTTAGACGTCAAGTCTTAAAACTGATCCTAAGGCAAGACTAAAAAGACAATCGAAAGGGACTTAAGCTGCACAAAGTAAATGAGCATGTCGGTTATGTATGGGTGGGCGAGAAGCTCACTCCACCAGTACAGTTGAGTACTGACACCCACACAGTGTTCAAGTACAGGCACAGGTAGAAGCTCGTGGCGCGGAGCTCGCTTGGATGCGTCGAGGCACGGAGTTCCTTCGCGACTCGAAGCGTGCGGCCGTGCGAATTGAAGACTTATACATGACATAATGTATGGACATCGCATTCCGAAGCTTCCGCTGACATCAAACATTGTATCGAGAGATGAGAAAGAGCAGAGTGAATTGTAAATGAGAGAAAAGTGAGCACGAGAGACTTGTAATTTGGCTTTGCGCCCACAAATGTAATCTTGTATTCAATATCAATAAAAGAGCTTCTTTTGAATGACTTGTATTCATGTGTTCATGTGTACTTGTTCATGTGTACTTGTTCTTAAATTCCGCTGCACGTATTCAATGTATCTGCTTGGGACTTCTATGTGACGACCCCGTCGCCGCCGATGCAATCGGCCGTTATGGAACTGCCTTGCACGAGCGCAATCTAGGCTCGTGCGGCATCACGCCTTAGCGAGGACGATCGCTCCTACGGGAGCGGGACATGACATTCAGTAAGTGACACGTGTTAGGGTAGGAAGCAGCAACTTCAGGTTGTTTTCCTAACCTAATTTTTAACTTTTTAGAAGTGTCATACAGTGTATTGTAGTCAGCAGTGAGTGCATCATTTCTGACTAGTGCTTGCTGAAGACTCTTCTTCTCTTTGAGTAGGTCTTTCCCTAATTTGGTAATGGTCATGTCTTTTTTTCCGGATGGCCTTGTGGTCTCGTGTAGCTGCAACTTAATAGAAGAGAGCTCACCTACCTCACTAGAATTATCATTACTTCTAACCTCAGTTAGTAGGTCGGTAAGACTTCCTATTTTACCTTTGTACTCTTTGAGTACCTTCTTAGAGTTTTGGTATTTGCTACATAGTTTTCGATAATCACATAAGAGGTCACTAAAGGCTTCACCTAACTGTTCAAAGGTAAAATTATCATAAGAATCAAAAAGGGGGTTAGTTTTTACCTGATTAAATGCCATTAAGCATACCTTTGCAGTGTCGTCTGATTGTTCATCTTCTGAGTCGCTGGTTTCACTTTCATGTCATATGCTTGTGTTGGCATACCTTCTCGATATTGATTTCTTCAGGTAACCTTGTCTTACTTGTTGCTTTTCCTAGTTGATGATTATGTTGTCGGACAGTCCTTCTTGATGTGTCCTTTCTTCTTACAACCGTAGTAGATTGGATCTTCTTTATTGTTGCTGTTGTGTTCTTTTGTTCTTCTATTGAATCTCATGAACTTCTTGAACTTTCTTACTATGAGAGCTTGATCTTAAAAGTCAGAGTCACTATCGTTAGAATCATCTTCGACGGGTCTTCTATGTTGAGCTTTGAGGGCGATCGACTTCTCCTTTGGTGCAACTTCTTCAAAGTCTTAAAGTTCCAGCTCGTGAGTGAGTAGCTTACCCATGAGTGTTTCAAGAGACATAGTAGTAAGTTCGTTTCCTTCAATAACTATTGTAGCCTTTGTAATCTAGTTCTTTGTGAGAGCTCATAGAAGTTTGCGAATCTTCTCATGATTATTGTATTTCTTGTCTAATGAAGATAGAGGATTTACAATATCCAAAAATCTTGTAAACATCTGGGTGACGGATTTGTTTGGCTTCATCTTGAACGTCTCATACTCCTGAATAAGTTTGCTGATCTTTGATTCCTTGACTTGTGTCGTGCCTACGTGAGTAACTTCGAAAAGTTTCTACACTTATTTGATGTTGTGCATGTAGACACCCTGTTAAATTCAGCCATGTCTAAGGCACAAAACAAAGCGTTAATAGCACGTGCGTCAAGACTGGCCTGTTTCTTTTCTGCTTCAGTATACTTGTCCTGAGGTTTCTCAACCAACTCTCCATCAATAAGGATACGTACAGGCTTTTTATGGCCATCAATCACAATAGACCATAAGTCAAGATCTAGAGATTTCAAGAAGAAACTCATACGTGTTCTTCAGTAAGTATAATTTGTACCATCAAACAGTGGAGGTCTGTTTGTGCCCTGGCCTTCACTTGTGAATTTTATAGTTGCTATGTGTGATACAAAGTGATCTATGTAACAGCAGTATAAATAAGAATTTAATAACAGTATTACCTCACTTTACCTGTATTGATACCAATTGTAGGGACGAAATGTAAAGCGCTATACTCTAGAGGGGGTGAATAGAGTAGGCAGCAAAAATTTAGCTAATAAAAAATTATTAGCAGCAAGATCACAGAATATATATCACAAGTATGTAAATGAAAAACAGAGAGCAGAGAACAAACGCAAACACAAGGATGTATACTGGTTTCCCTCTTGTGAGGACTATTCTAGTCAGAAGAACTCCAGCTTCCAGTTGAATCCACTATGAAAAAATATCACAAGTTTTCCTCCGAAGTTCTTACAACTTCTACAACGCGAGCTTTGATATGAAGTACTCGACGAACTTCAATTGTGAAGTGTCTTTCTTCAATCAAGCCTCTGATTATAATCATTCTGAAACTTCTAGACCATACCACACTGGCAAATTGACTAGAGGATTGTAACTGACTTGGAATTTGAAAATAAAAGAGCTTATAACACTTTGGAAGAACGTATTAAGCTTAGAGAGAAGAGAAGAGAGAGTTGTGTTGAAATGAGAAAAATTCTTCTCTATTTATAGTTTTTCCAAAGAGAGAATTCAGACAGAATTCTTTGAGAGAATCTCGACAAATAGTTGTTGTATCCGTAACTATGGGATGACCAAGTTCAAAATCCAACGGGCACTAACCGAACTCAGGCATAATTTGGGCCGAACTCGGGCAGAGTTCTTCTGGGGTCCAGAGTTTGATTTTTGGAATTTTTGTAAATCGGATTTTGGTCTTTTTGATAAGTTTAAGCAGTTTATGAGCTTTCTGTAAAATGGGCCATTTTTAAAACAAAGGATATTTTGAAAACATTTTGGGATAGCCTATTTGCCAATACGACTCGGTGTATATCGTATTCCTAGACTCAATAAAATGTAAAAATTACATTGAATATGGAATACAGACTCAAGTGGCAAAACAGCTTTAGTCTTGAACGGTAGCAATAGCAGATCTTTAGTAGTTGTCCAAGTAGCCCTTATATTGCGACATGGTTAGATCAATTATTAAAATTAGGTTTGACCATGACCAATTAATGGGCCAATAATATATATGTTTTGATATTTCTAATTTGGCCCCTCATCAATTTAGATTTATCTCCGGTATCTACACATTCTTTCCATGACAATTATACCCTTAAGCCAATTTTTCAAATATACTACTTTAATTTGGCTTAATTATTTAGATAGCCCAACACAATTAATTTTACATGTGTGGTCCCTATTATTGAATAATTCGAACAATCTCCCCTGGGCCACATATATAACCTTATAATTGTGTTAACCTTAGTGAGCTCATAAATTGCTATCTTAATCCTTAGGGTATATCTAGACAATCTCGTCCATTAACCATATCGATATAGGATCAAAGCGTCTTTCGTCACATTTAGCGTAACTAAACCATCAAAGGTCACGTATACCGATATAGTTAAATGATATAGATCAATCATGGATGCATAGCATAAAAATTATACGCAATGTGATCAATATATGTCTATTTCCAACTGGTTCTCCTTAACTTTAGTGAGATCAATACTTTAATATATTAAAAACATAATGAACTGAATTTTTCATATATTTGATCAGATAAATATCCAAAATACTTTAATACATAAATGTGTCCAAAGCAAAATAGTACCCAAATACATAAAATATAAACTCCTACTATATTGTCATATTCTTAATTAAGATAACACCCATATGAGTAGTATGTCCATGAAAGACCGTGGGTGATAATACTTTTATGAGCGGATCTGCTAATATGGAGTTTGTCCTAATGTACTATATGGACACTTTAACCATTCTGAATTCTTTCCTTCACAACTAGAAACTTTATGTCAATATCCTTTGACTTATACAAGTTCTTGTTGTTATTCGAATACAGTACTGCTGATTTATTGTCACACCATAATTTGAGTGGTCTTTCAACACCCTCATGTAAGCGCAGCCTTGTGATAAAATTCTGCAACTATATATATTTTCTGAATAGATGTCCCACAATATACTATAAACTTTGCTGCCATGGTGGAAGAAATTATGATTGTTTATTTGACAGTCATCCAAAATATCTCCACCAGTTAACTAAAAGAATGAAATTATCTAACTAAATTAATAAAAAAATGCATAATTGTTTTATTAACAAAATCCTTCCTGAGAAGACATATAGACCCCAAAGCTATAGACTCCAAAGCTAGAGCCATTATATAAAAAAAATCTTTTGTCCAATACAATAATAAGAATTTGACAGACAAGGTTCCGAATGCAACTTAATTCAATTTTTATCACAAATAATAACCAACAAACTGTAGTACAAAAGAAAGAGAGAACCTTTAGTATGGTTCCTCATGGGGACTGTCAGAGCAACAATTGGAAAGAGAAATCCACTAAACCAGATGTCCTTTCCTCCATAGTTGCTTGTCGATTGAAATATACTTAAGTTACCATATGAAATCTACTGTCTAAGCATCGTAAAGTTTTTTTTTTCCTTTATCAATTAAGAACCTGTATTCTTTTATCGTTGGCATTTATATATATACAAGTAGATCCAGCTTCAATTGCTGCCCCATCAAGGCTAATCATATTCTAATCAGGATTGCAACAAACAGGTGGTGGGCGAATATTTCTTCAAGGAATCCAACTAATATTAATGCATAAAAAATCAATAAATTCCCCTCCAATTTGAAATCCTATATGTTTTTCCAGGGTTTGCTACTACAATTTTGTAAAGACTGTTTATTGTGCTTCATCACATAGAAGCACAGAATTGATAATAAAAAAATTATCACCTTTTCAAAGCCAAAATAAAAGGAGGAATTTAAACTGGTGGATAATAATAATAATAACTTTGATCGAATAAACGGAACCCTAAATAAAATTAGATCTAACGACCTAGGGTTTCTGAACACTAACAAAAATAGAATTTGAAAACTTCAAACTCATAAATCAAACAAGGGAGGCTTTGATATACCACTTGTTAGAAATTATTGTAGTATGTTGATTCATGAGATGAAGAACAAAATAAATATGAAAGCGTACATGAATTCATTGATTGGCTTGATGGATCCTGAAACAGACGTCTCTATATGGGGTTCGATCTTCAAACTCGCTACGACCCTTAATAACAAAGATAAAATATTTGTTCTGTTAGCCCAATGATTATATCATGTGTTTTGAATATGGCTAATCAATTGAGTTAAACTATGGATGTAACTAATATTCATGTATTCAGTATCATATTGCTACTTAAACATAGCATTGTCCTACTGTTCACTAAATGTTATCTTATTTGCTATTGTATATTATTTTGTTCGTCTAATATGTACTTGCAGACAAGCAGTAAGCATGATCAAACAAGGACATATGCAATGAAGAATTAATGATGAGACAAAGACGGCATAATATAAGAAGATTTCTTTGAACCGCCTAACGACCTATCCGGGGCCTTGCATCGAGGGTTTCGCTGCCCGGTCAGCGGACGGGGGTCGAGACGGCAGCGCCCGCCGTGGGGGTTCGGGGGCGAATGTCACGACCCGCTCCCGAATATTCGGATACGAGTAGAACACGCCCAGCCTTCGTCGATGGACACGACGAAGTAAGCTATTCAATACTAAGAAAAACTCTAAGTCACAATAATATAAAACACCACAACATCTATAAACGTTTCTAGAAAGATCACCATAATCTACCAATCAATTTGTACAATGTCATCCGCAGACAAATCCAGTAAAATAAAATATACAATGATAAATCTAAATACAATATTCTTCAAAAAATAAATGCTAAACAATCCAAGCAATGCACTAGATCCTGCAACTCCAATGATGATATCCAGCTCAATATAGTCTCAAGCTCACCTTCATCGTATTATGTTAGGAAAAAAAGCTAAGTAAAACCCCGACAATAAACAGTCTACATTATAATCTGAAATACAGAATACAATATGGACTATAATATGAAACTAGAGTACAAGAACTGAATGTGAAACTACGGTACCAGAACAGGAATATGAAACTGAAGTACAAGTATGAGAACTATGAACAAGACAATCAATCAAGACAATCAATGTACATGTGAATTTAAAATATTAGACTAATGTGTGACCAGCTGGGGACCACAATCCACAATTCACAATATCATACTTCTACAAGGTTCGGCTTAATCGTACGTGAGGTGTACGATTAGGCTATTCATAATACCTAGGTTGGGTGTGGTCACATACTAGTCAATATTTTTCCAATCCCCGTAAGAAATAATAAGCCACAATACAATGAATAAAGCACAATACAATCTTGTGTATCTCGTGTCCGATATGAGAACATGAAAGTAAGACAGAAATACAAGGTAAAAGTTCAAGTCGGTGTACTTGTCTTGCTTTGGAAGTCCGAGAATAGTAAAGCATAAGTCTGTCCACCTAGAATTTGGTACAAGTTGATTATAAGTGACAAATATCTAATTATTTCTAACTGGCTATCTACTTATCGATAAATTGGATATATACAAACTAACTAATAAATTAACTAGCTAGTCATAATTATCTAGTAAATAATATGAGCATCCTACTGTAGTATATTTACTACTACCAAGATTCCTAGAATATATATTAAGCAATTAATTTAGGGTACATTTATTTATACAAGTATAAGTAACACTATATAATAATTATAGTTTTAGATAACTAGCAATTTACACAATAAAATATTACTAATTACATATAACAAGAAATATTACTAGCAAAATTATTAGTCGAAAAGGAATACTAGTAATATAATTACTACTATATAACATTTTAGGATTTATATTTGAAAATACATTAAAATATTATTTGGTGTAACTATTTGGAAAGCTATAATCATCAAAATTTACTTAAGGAAAACAATTTGATAATAACTAACAATAATAGAGTGCTATTAACTCAATCCAAGTCCCATTACTAACTTCTTCTTCATTTAATCCTGTACAGCCCAAATCCACCCAGACCCACAACTCCATAATGGGTTAGCCCAGTAGCTGTCTTGGGCTCGACCCAGCTATAATTTACCACTGTTACTTACTTCACACAAACTCTGGCCCAGACTCACCTTATACTCTATTTCTATTTATACACCTTTCCTTCTGGTTTAAAACTGGCCCATGGCTCAAGTCCAGGACCCTCTAATATTGCATACTGGCCCAATTAAGCTGACTATTATTTCTTTTTTTCTTCTGATTTTATTACAGCCCACAACACATCTGACCCAACCCAGCCTCTTAACATCAAATCCTAACTAAACTACTCACTCCACTCTTTCCACCCTCACATTTCAAACCCAGTCGCATCGTCTATACACAACCTAGCCAACAACTACCAATGCTTACTCTTCAAATTTCGAAAAGGTACAGGCGACCTTTCGATTTCCGAAGCAACAAAGTCTGACACTCATAACAAAGTCTGACACTCATATTTCAAAAAAAAAATATGTGGAGACTATGAGAGTCCTCTCTCCACTCTTTCATTATTTCAAACACACAAAAGCAAACTAAAGATTCCCTTTCTTTTTCTTCTTCACGGCATGTAGCCGCTCAATCCGAGCAAAACCCAATCCACACTCCATCTTCTCATTCTTCACAAACATAGCCCACTTCACAACCCCAAGCCCTTCCATGGCCGTACACTCACAAACCATAAATCCCCAATCACAAAACCCTAATTTATAGAGAAACAAGAAGGAGAATGGGGTTCGAGTAGATCGAGAGGGAGCTTACTCAGTCCGACGGGGACGTCGATCCAAAGTGGCAAGAAGATCCAGCTACGGTGGTCCTCAACAACACGGCGGTGGCTCGGCTTGAGCTGCAGGACTCCGGCGCTCGTCCTTCGTGGTGGCTAGCGGCTCGAAGAGGCATCTTTTCGAGTCTCGAAGGGTCAGCGCAGATCTTGAAGGGCCGATGCCATCTTCGAGGTGGTATAGCTGTCACGCCCCAGATCCAGAATACTAGAGAGCGGGGGTAGACACAGCCAGCTACGTATATAGAAGTGTATTCCACCTTCATATACGGTCACGACTGTCTAGATGTATGAGGGTTTTTCTACAAGCCAACAGTCTCTTATAGTCAAGAACAAGCCTAGTGTCTCAATCTCAAGCAAGTAATAATAGTCACAAGATGTTAGACCATCAGATATTCAATAGTAAGGCGTCCGATATATTTTATATACAGATGATCATGAAGCTAGTCGTACAAAATACGAGGACTAGCAAGAGTTTCAGTCATACATGATCAACCCTAGGATTTGTTAATCATGTTATAGCCCGTAGGTAGATAAGAAATATAAGTATTCAATACGAGCTAACACTTGCTCGGCGGCTAAATACCTCAAAAAAATAATTTACACTAGAGTGGAAGAGCAAAATAAAATGCACTCGTTGCCAGGATTGTGCCTAGTGTTCACCATCTGGCTGGAAGGCCGGGAGATCCTCGGGTGCTGCTCCAAAATCTGGCCATACAAAACCAGCTGGATCAGACCCCAGAAAGAGCAAGTGCCACAAGGGAGGCTTCACTTAAGAACTAAAAATAGCAAGTTAGAACACAAAACATAATAATAATAAAAAAACTGAAGTTATGAATGTAGGGTGATAAACGATAAGACAACTAAGGAACTATTCAGGTAACCAAGTTACAACCCGTAAACCAAACAAGTATCGGGGTTGTAATCCTTCACCTGAACAGAACTTAATCTCTTACCAATTATCGACAAGTAAAGCATAAACTGAGAAATGTCCAGAAGTAACCATGTACTGGCAGTGTCTAGACAAGATTAGACAAGACTAGTCTCCATTCAACATTCATGGCCAAGCAAAGAGTACGGCTTGATACTTTAACTAACTAGGGTTATCACAAGCCTAGTTACTAGCAAGATGCAATGAGATGTTCCAGCAGTCACAAGTCCTGCAGCTATCCAGGTTATCCAGGCGAAGTTCATGTAAGAGTTGGTAGTGGATACATCACCCAGGAGACAAATGTATCCCTCGTTCATATACTAGTGGGTACATCGCCTAGGAGACAAATGTATCCTAAGAGATTTATTAGGTGACTTAGAACGCAACACATGACAGTGTACATATTACTTATTTATCTCAAGAAGTACCCCATATAACAGTGTGCATGGAAATGTGCCCTACTCGACAGCAGGCTCCAAGTCCATCAGGTGTGGCCGGGATAACGGGATCGCCTGTAACCGGAAACATCTCTCTCTATATGAGCTACTTGATCAATCTAGTCATTAACCTAGTCATATTCAGTATGAATCCCTGACCATAGGAAACCAGGAATTTATGTCCTAGACATGATACGAGACAAGTCGGGTAGCTTACACAAGCACAAACACCCACGATGTCTAAAAGAGTTACGTTAGCAAGGGGAATAGCCGTCGCAACAGCATCTTGATTACGCATGTCATGCTTAGATTTACTTGTCATGTCAAGAGTGTACCACGACGGGCCACTATCATGTAAGCAAAGAAAGACATATTCAAGAGTGCACCACGACGGATCACTATCATGTAAACAAAGGAAGACATGTACAAGAGTGTACCACAACGGGTCACTATCGTGTTCTATCCCTACATTATCATGAATGTGAGAAACTTGCATAAAATAGCTAGTAACATATTCTTGAAGCCAAGAAAAAGATCTACAACTTTTATGTTGGAAGTTGGTAGAAATTTTGGCCACAATTCAGCCAAATAGGATATTAAATAGCCAAAATAGGCACTATACGGCATTCTGCGGCACTATGTAGCCTCCTGCAGTACTATGCGGCCTTCTGCGATACTATGCGGCCTTCTGCGGCACTATGCAAGCCATGCGCACTATTTATTCCTGCGGCACTATTCATTCTTGCGGCACTATGCATCCATGCAGTACTATGCATCCATACGACACTATTCATTCCTGTGATACTATTCATTCATGCGGCACTATACAAGCACTACCAAAATATGTCTATTTAGCGACGGCCACATCCGTCGCCCATCCGTCAGCAATCAGTATTAGCGACCGATCACTGACGAATCTTGGCCAAAATAATCCGTCGGCAATCAGGTCGTCGCTAATACTGATCTGTCGCTCAGTAGTCGAAGAGCGACGGAATAGCGACGGCTTTTCGTCTTCACAATACGATGCATTAGTGACGACTTTCCGACGAGCTTTCGTCCATTTCAAGTATTAAATACTTAACTGTGTAGACGCTAGCGACGGATAGTCCGTCGGTAAACCGTCGTAACAGTGTATCAGAGGGTATCGTTCCGTCGCTAGTCCGTCGATCGCCGTCGCTAACGAAGAACGGATTAGCGACGAAATACTAACGGATTAACCGTCGACCATGTTCTGGAAATGCTTGACATTTCCAGAACCTTGGCGACGGATTTTCCGTCACGACACCGTCGAGACAACGACTGATTTATGGCTGATTTTTCGTCGCCAATATTCTGTAAATGTCAAGCTTTTCCAGAACCTTGTCGACGGATTTTCTATCGCTATTCCGTCGAACTATATACCACCAGAACGTTGCCGACGAATATTTCGTCGACCACCCGTCGCTACCTGGAAATAGTTTCAAATCTCCAGTTAGCGACGGAAATTCCGTCGGAAAGTAGTCGGAAACTGGAAAGTCCATCGCGAACCAGTCACTAGTCCGTCGCCAACTGAGATTTTTTTGAAAAAAATTGTAGCACTTTCCCTGTTCACAAAGATATGCATAAACCAAACCAATATATAATGCACACCAATTATCCAACAATCACATAGAAAATGCACACCAATTATCCAAGAATCACATAGACAAAATATGTACATACGAATTTAATGCACACCAATTATCCAAGAATCATATAGACCAAACCAAATTAATATAAAATAGACATCAATTATCCTGAAGAGTAACCTAATATCCGTCGTTATAATCCGATCATAGCACAAATATTCCAAAATTCCCACAAATATTCCAAAATTTCTTAATTACAATACTTTAAGGAGGAGGAGGAGTTCGATTGCCCGGTGGTGGTAATCCCTGCTGCGACCGACGAATATACTCCTCCACTAGGTACAGCGGTGGAGGAAGGGAAGTGGCTGCATGCCTTTGGCTCACTCGAGCGGTATTCGTGCGTCAGATAAAATAGCAAAAATTTGATTTATCTCCAAGTGTGAGAACGGATGGCTCAGAACACAACCCAAAATTCATTCTAGCATACATTAGTGTGAATCATCTATGTTCTGTACATATGGTGTAGTATATGTTCTTATCGTATCTAGTATCTGAAGGATATAACAGAATCAAGATGAACTCACATAATGTAATACTAAAACATCATCTACTACTATATAAGATATAGTGATAGGTTGTCGTATCATCATTGCCGAGGGATGAGGGTCGAAGGATAGTCAACTTTATCTACGGCTACATAGTTTCTGCCTCGCCAGTCGAATGGCTGCAGGAACTATGTCCTGATCACCATGTCGTACCGTAGATTAATGCAAATGGAGCTGGAGCTGGAGCCAAAATACAGTACTAATTCACCATGTCATACCATTTTACTCTCTCACTCTCTCTCCTCCCTACCCTCCGGGGCTCTCACTCTCTCCGGCGCTCTCACACTACTAATTCCTATGTGTTTTAAGTGTGAGAACGGATGGCCCAGAACACAACCCAAAATTCATTCAAGCATACATTAGTGTGAATCATCTATGTTCTGTACATATGGTGTAGTATATGTTCTTATCGTATCTAGTATCTGAAGGATATAACAGAATCAAGATGAACTCACATAATGTAATACTAAAACATCATCTACTACTATATAAGATATAGTGATAGGTTGTCGTATCATCATTTCCGAGGGATGAGGGTCGGAGGACAGTAAACTTTATCTACGGCTACATAGTTTCTGCCTCGCCAGTCGAATGGCTGCAGGGACTATGTCCTGATCACCATGTCGTACCGTAGTTTAATGCAAATAGAGCTGGAGCTGGAGCCAAAAATACAGAATCCAAAATACAAAATACAGAATTCAATCCCTGGGTTCGCCGACCCCCTCGGTGGAACACTCAACACCGGCACGCACAATACATTCCAGAATATACAAAAAATATAATAAAAAAATACTATCCGTAACGAACAATGTCAACATATAACATCCTCAACAAACCAAATCAATATCCGCAAATACGTACAAACTCAGTATCCTCAACGAAAAAACTGAATATCTCCAAATACGTACAAAGTCAAAAATATAGTACAGTCCAAAAATGCAAAAATGAAACTGCTGATCGCCTGGAGCTGGACCCGGAGCTGGAGGAGTGCCACCAGATGACGGACAAATACCGTTCGAGTGAGCCAAATGCATGCAACCACTTCCCTCCCTCCATTCACCCTCTCCCTCTCTCATGCTATCAACGTCACAACTTTTCCAGTGCTGCTCCGTCTAATGATGATGAACGCAAAAATCAAAGACCCCCCTCTCCTTTCTCACTCTTCACAGTTCTCACAACATGAAGGATCAGTGCTTTCTAGTTCTCTTCCATCCATCAATTCCTCCATTCTGATCAAGCATCTTCCTTCTTCTCTCCTCCACCATGGCCCTGGACCCATCTGCTCCTCCTTACTTCCCTTCTTCTTATTTGACTCTCTCAGCCACATATGATATCCACCTCAAGTATAGAGTTGGGGAAAAAGAAGTGGGCAGGAAGAGGAGGGGGAAGCAGCACAGTCGGCGGCATAACCTAGAGAAAGTACAGAGGTTTTCTTCAACATCCGTAGGAGAACTATAAGGATATATCTTTTCACAATATGTCACCTTGTCAAAGACCCTTAATGTGACAACCATGTTACTGCGGTGTCGAAAAACTAACATGTCATAATTTTCTAAGCCGTGTGTTTTGACATAATCCTCCAAACCCTTTCCTCCTATATATTAATGCAAGATTACTACATAGGAGGAAAGAGTTGGGAGGATTATGTCAAAACACATGGCTTAAAAAATTATGACATGTTAGTCTTCCGATCCCGCGGTAACATGATATTCACATTAAGGGTCTTTGACAAGGTGACATATTGTGAAAAGATATATCCTTATAGTTCTCCTACGGATGTTGAAGAAAATCTCTGTACTTCCTCCGGGTCATGGCGCCGGCTGTGCTGCTTCCCCCTCCTCTTCCTGCCCACTTCTTCTCCCCCGAATCTACACTTGAGGTGGATATCATATGTGGCTGAGAGAGTCAAATAAGAAGAAGGGGAGTAGGGAGGAGCAGATGGTTCCAGAGCCATGGTGGAGGAGAGGAGAAGGAAGATGCTTGATCAGAACGGATGGCTCAGAATACAATCCAAAATTTATTCTAGCATACATTAGTGTGAATCATCTATGTTCTGTACATATGGTGTAGTATATGTTCTTATCGTATCTAGTATCTGAAGGATATAACAGAATCAAGATGAACTCACATAATGTAATACTAAAACATCACCTACTACTATATAAGATATAGTGATAGGTTGTCGTATCATCATTGCCGACGGATGAGGGTCGGAGGACAGTAAACTTTATCTACGGCTACATAGTTTCTGCCTCGCCAGTCGAATGGCTGCAGGGACTATGTCCTGATCACCATGTCGTACCGTAGATTAATGCCAATAGAGCTGGAGCTGGAGCCAAAAATATAGAATCCAAAATACAAAATACAGAATTCAATCCCTGGGTTCGCCGACCCCCTCGGTGGAACACACAACACCGGCACGCACAATACATTCCAGAATATACAAAAAATATAAAGAAAAAATACTATCCGCAACGAATAATATCAATATATAATATCCTCAACAAACCAAATCATTATCCGCAAATACGTACAAACTCAGTATCCTCAACGAAAAAACTGAATATCTCTAAATACGTACAAAGTCAAAAATATAGTACAGTCCAAAAATGCAAAAATAAAACTACTGATCGCCTGGAGCTGGATCCGGAGCTGGAGGAGCGCCACCAGATGACGCACAAATACCGCTCGAGTGAGCCAAAGGCATGCAGCCACTTTTCTCCCTCCATTCACCCTCTCCCTCTCTCATGCTATCAACGTCACAACTTTTCCAGTGTTGCTCCCTCTAATGATGATGAACGCAAAAATCAAAGACCCCCCTCTCCTTTCTCACTCTTCACAGTTCTCATAACAGGAAGGATCAGTTCTTTCTAGTTCTCTTCCATCCATCAATTCCTCCGTTCTAATCAAGCATCTTTCTTCTCCTCTCCTCCACCATGGCTCTGGACCCATCTGCTCCTCCCTACTTCCCTTCTTCTTATTTGACTCTCTCAGCCACATATGATATCCACCTCAAGTATAGAGTCGGGGGAGAAGAAGTGGGCAGAAAGAGGAGGGGGAAGCAGCACAGCCGGCGGTATGACCCAGAGGAAGTACATAGGTTTTTTTCAACATCCATAGAAGAACTATAAGGATATATCTTTGCACAACATGTCACCTTGTCAAAGACCCTTAATTTGACAACCATGTTAGCGCGATGTCGAAAAACTAACAAGTCATAATTTTCTAAGCCGTGTGTTTTGACATAATCCTCTAAATCCTTTCCTCCTATGTAGTAATGCAAGATTACTACATAGGAGGAAAGAGTTGGGAGGATTATGTCAAAACACACGGCTTAAAAAATTATGACATGTTAGTCTTCCGATACCGCGGTAACATGATATTCACATTAAGGGTCTTTGACAATGTGACATGTTGTGAAAAGATATATCCTTATAGTTCTCCTACGGATGTTGAAGAAAACCTCTGTACTTCCTCCGGGTCATGCCGCCGGCTGTACTGCTTCCCCCTCCTCTTCCTGCCCACTTCTTCTCCTCCGACTCTACACTTGAGGTGGATATCATATGTAGCTGAGAGAGGCAAATAAGAAGAAGGGAAGTAGGGAGGAGCAGATGGGTCCAGAGCCATGGTGGAGGAGAGGAGAAGAAAGATGCTTGATCAGAACGGATGGGTCAGAACACAACCCAAAATTTATTCTAGCATATATTAGTGTGAATCATCTATGTTCTGTATATATGGTGTAGTATATGTTCTTATCGTATCTAGTATCTGAAGGATATAACAGAATCAAGATGAACTCACATAATGTAATACTAAAACATCATCTACTACTATATTTTTTTTTATTTTTTTATTTTGAACCTCTCCAATGTGGGACGAGCATGGATACTTTGACGAAGGAGAGCACCATGCTGTCAGGAACCTCTCACTCGAGCTCTACACGAAGGATGTCCACTTGAGCTCCGGGGCAAAGTTTTGGCTTGGAGCAAGAATCTGTTGACGGAGCACATCCACCATACTGTCAGAAAAAAATAGTAACGATGAGAGACCCATCTGAGTAGGACGTATACTCTGATAATATCTCCTCCAATACTCAATCCCACTACTGATATCATTCTTGTAAAGGTGATCTCTCAGAGTATACGTCCTACTCAGATGGATCTCTCAGAGTATCCTCTCTGGTTGGTTGTCGTATCATCATTGCCGAGGAATGAGGCTCGGAGGACAGTCAACTTCATCTACGGCTACATAGTTTTTCCCTCGCCAGTCGAATGGCTGCAGGGACTATATCCTGATCACCATGTCGTAGTCCAATACAATCCAGAGATTGACACAGTATTAATTTATATATGTAGTCCAATACAAATAGTCTAATACAAAAACAACCCAATACAAATAGTCCAATACAAATAAGTACTAATAGGTAATGAGAACCACGCAGCTCTCGCAAACGCTCAGTGATACGATCACACAACTAGCTCGAATAAGTGGGATCTTTGGCGTGAGGAGAGATGTAGTCCCTTACAAGTGCTGCAAGAATAGAACTTCCGGTCTCACTAGCTACCGGTGCTGGATGAATAGAACTCCCGGTCTCACTAGCTACCGGTGCCACTTCCTCCTTAACAGTAAGAGGAGCCACCTCAGCATTCTCTGTTTCTCTCAAACGACGTGCCGCTCCTCGGGTCATGGGAGCCATCTGGTAAGATCGATATTCACAAATAATATAATTGTAAAATAAGCAAGCTAACTAAAGGAACCATCATGTAATTTGAGTACATTTTCGAAAGTAGATAAAGTACAAAAAATTCGATTTTTTGCCAAGTGTGAGAACGGATGGCTCAGAACACAACCCAAGATTCATTCTAGTATACATTAGTGTGAATCATCTATGTTCTGTACATATGGTGTAGTATATGTTCTCATCGTATCTAGTATCTGAAGAATGTAACAGAATCAAGATGAACTCACATAATGTAATACTAAGACATCATCTACTACTATATAAGATATAGTGATAGGTTGTCGTATCATCATTGCCGAAGGATGAGGGTCGGAGGACAGTCAACTTTATCTACGGCTACATAGTTTCTGCCTCGCCAGTCGAATGGCTGCAGGGACTATGTCCTGATCACCATGTCCTACCGTAGATTAATGCAAATGGAGCTGGAGCCAAAATACAGTACTACTTCACCATGTCGTACCATTTTACTCTCTCACTCTCTCTCCTCCCCCCCTCCGGCACTCCCACTCTCTCCGGCGCTCTCACACTACTAATTCCTATGTGCTTTAAGTGTTAGAACGGATGGCTCAGAACATAACCCAAAATTCATTCTAGCATACATTAGTGTGAATCATCTATGTTCTGTACATATAGTGTAGTATATGTTCTTATCGTATCTAGTATCTGAAGAATGTAACAGAATCAAGATGAACTCACATAATGTAATACTAAGACATCATCTACTACTGTAACACCCAGTTTCTAAAATGAGAGTAATTTTGAAATTTTATATTTTAATTTATTTAATTATGATATTTAAATAATAATATAATTTTTGGTGATTTTTAATCATTTTAAAACTATTTAAATATCATGGCTTGTGATTTTGATGTACAGCTAGTGAAGCCGTAGAGACTGTCTGCCCTAGAGCCTAACCATGTGGGTAGAGCTTTTGTTTAGTACATTTATCTTGAGAGTATTTTGGTTATCTTGAATTTATTTGAATTTATTATAATTATTTGGAATTTAATATATATTATTTTGAATGGTGTGATTTAATATTATTTAATTGATTGCCATGTGATTGTTATTTGCCCTAACCTAGATTGGACCTAACCTAGATTAGACATAGCTAGTCTTAGTTAGCCTTGGTTAGTATTAGTTAGTATTGGTTAGTTGGTTAAGTCATGACTAGTTAGAATAAACTAGGTTGCAACTTGATTAAAGGGGGACCTAGATTTTGACCATTGAATGTACTAGATGGAATGAGAGCCCTTAGATTGATTCCCCAAAACCCTAACCCTAGCATTTATGACCAGCCTAGGGATTCCCCCATCACTATTTAATCCCTCTCAAATTTAGTTGCCTCTTTTATCCATCCCTTCATTTTCTAGAGAACAAGGTTTGTCTCCATTGAAACTCTTCCTATTTTGATCAATATTAATCATTTTTCATTCAAACTTCTTCCATGGTGACCTAAATCCTATTTTTCTACTGTTCATGGAGGCCAATCCCAGTTGGAGAGCAATTTGGAGGAGTTAGCTAGCAAGAAGAACCACCCCCTTTTGAAGCTTTTTCATGCAAATTGCACATATAGGTAACTTCCTATTCCTTCCATAGATTTTCGATTTGTTTACATGAATAGGAAGCCCTAGATGTCCCCTAGCCGTAGGTATTGGATTTGTGTCGAGTCGTGTTCATTTCATGTCCGTATCGGACACATATCAGTCCTAGAATCTAGGTGTTTGATGAAATGCTTGAGTGGATTGAATCCATATATTTTTGAAAACTAATTGAACAGTCTTATAGCCCTTTATGTCTGGATCACGAACCACAAGCTCTAAGCACGAATCCATGCTGTTTTCGTGTCAAAAATCGACACGGACACGTAGCACGACGCCGCGTACGGCTGCCCTGCTGTTGGACACGTCGTGTGTACTATATACGACACATTTGGACATGATACTTGCTGGACACCTTGGACACATGACTGACACGACACGTATGAAGTTTGAGGAGGAGTTATCGAGTGGGTTGGAAGAAATCCCAATCGAACCCGATTTACACTGTGCTGTGCGCGTTCTGTCGAAGGTTCGGATACCCACTTCGTGTCCAGTCCTGACACGACGAGGACACGAATCAGGGTATCGACCCTCTAGACATATGTCCCCCCTAACCCTAGACACGAGCACGAGGTTTGATTCGTGTCGTGTCGTGTCCTAGACTTGCACGAACGCGTGCACGACACTGTCAGTACACAGTTCGTGCCTGTGTGTGTTTTAGTGTCGTGGACACAAATGTGTCGACTTGGTTGGACACGGGGTGACCCCATGACACGTATACATGTGCTAGAACAATTACCAACCAATTTCTTGTAATAATTACATGTTTTGATTCATTAATTTCATGTTTCCCCAATTTTTCTGATACCGAGAGTTGTTCAGAGTTTACTATGTACAATATAGGTTCAAATTCATTTTGCTGAGTTAAACTAGATGCTAACATGTTAGTTAGTTGTTGTTTGCATGCTAGATGTAGTCTAGGGTTTGATTCCTTGATTTGTGTTGAATTCGACCACTGAGTTGGACTGTATGTAAACTGATACTTACCTTCATTTTGTGAATTAATTTCCATTTCCCTTTCTTCAAGCTGAATTCGAAATTGTGTATTGACTGGTATATTGAATTGTCATTTTGATTTTATATACGTATTGGTACACATTGGTTTGGGTTGGCTAGTAGTTATATGACACTGTCATTTGAATCATATTTTAACTGTCAATCCTAAGCTGGGATTGACTCCTATTCTAAATACCTGAATTGACATCCCAGTTTCGAACTAAAATTGGAATGATCAAGTGAACTGTTCTTCCTATTTTAACTATCGAATGGTTTAGTAATTTCAAACTGAGATTTGGTTGTTAAAAAAATGGAGATTGGTTCATTTGCAATTGAACTGAGCCTGAAAACTGAAATCTGGAACTGTCATTTGCACACAAACACTTTTCCACACCCTCTCACACAATGTCACACACATCCCCTAACCCTTGCACTGTTCTCTGAAATCTGAACACCATCACCTTCTCACTCACACTCTTACATAATGTTAGCTATCACAGAAAACCTGGGAATGGATTCCCTTTCCTTAAACATTGGTTGTTACTCCTACATCCATGCTACTCACTATTACACATCCACTCATTCCTGTACACACCTAAAATCTGATATTATGTTCCATGTTTACACCATGTGGACACACTTACACAAGACTGAACTTAGGAACACATATTACACAAACCTATAGCCTAAGTCCCTACACACACACACATGAACTGAGACATACACAAACCTGTGAACCTGATAACTTAATGTTCACTCACTCACACCAAATCTGAGATTTTAATACACGTTGATTGGTTATTGAATTTGAGAATTGAATATTGAATCACAGGTTAGTCACACCTTCCTACTGATTTTTCCTAACACTGTGAAACCTGAGACATCCTACACCACTTTAAACACACACAAGCCTATACATGGCTGTCCCCAAATCCCTTGTTAGCAACCATCAAGCCACCTAAATTTCAGTCCTAAACTCAGCCTATTAGCCCAGATTTTAGCCCTTGAACCTGTCCTATTTGCTGTCCCAAAACCAGCCTATATGCAGCCTCAAGACAGTCCATAACCTGTCCAAAAATCAGTTCTTTTGCACCACAAAATAGCCCCCACCTAGCCTATATTGCTGTCCTTGAACCACCCAAATTCCAGCCCCCTAAACCCAGCTAATAGCTGTCCAAATATCAGTCCTAAACCATCTCAAAACATGTCCTTAAACACTCTACTCACACACCCTTGCATCACACTACCATATCACCCTCTATTGACACTACCACACACACATGCTATTATATTACACTCTCATGACACATGCCACATGCTAACACATGTACACTATCATATGCCTTTTTCCTATCCTCTATGTATATGTGTATATACTCATGTATATATATATAGGTGATGCATATATTATCATGTATCCTATATATTATAATGTGTGTGTTATATTATTTTAGGTAGATATATTAATATATGGGTATGTGTAAATATGTGGATTGGTATATAGGTAACATTGCCTATGGGTGTATACCTATGGCTCATAGCCTAGGTATGTGGTTTGAATGCCAATAAGTGTCTGGTTGGTTTGTATAGACTAGATTTGATGTGTGCTTGCTAGGATGGCCTTGGTTAGGCTTAGTAAGACTTGTCTGGGTTAGTTTGACCTAGTTTGACTAGTGTGGTTGACTAGAGCTGACCAAGTGTTGACTTTAGTCTAGTTTGACCTAGACAGTATGCAGATGCATTGTAGATTACTATTATCATCCCCTGTATACATCTTGACTTGTGTTGCTCTAACTAGGAGTCAGGTACCTCATCTCGGACAGTACATTTACTTCAGACATTCAGATACCAGGCGAGTACATTCTCTGATCATTTCATAACTTGCTTAGAATTATATTCCTGCTCTAGTTTACCTTATTTGATGCTGTCACGATACTATCACGGATTGGTACTATATGGATCCCTACATTGAGATGTTATCCCCCTCGGAAGCATCGGATACATTGTGTCATGTGTTTCATGTACATCGTGTATTCCTCGCTCTCATGTTATTCATGTTTCTCGTGTGCATTATGCTCGTTCATGCTCGCTCGTGTACTCTCATGTGCTCTCATGAATCAGTCATGTTTTCCATGTATCTCATGTATAACCTATATTGTATGTGCACTCATTTATGAGCCTTCATGTGAATTTTATGTGTACCCATTTATGGGCCCCCCATGTGAACTTCATGTGCAGTCATGTATAAGCTCTCATGTATATTTCATGTGCACCCATTTATGGGCTTCATGTGAAAACCATGTACGTAACATAACTTGTTTGGATCCTTGTGTATTGATTGGGGTATGGAGGAGTATAAATAGTCATGTGAACAATTCCAAAGTAGTATAGCCATGTGCACCTCTTTAGTATAGTCATGTTCAAATCCAGCCGTTCATATGTCGACTTTGTACTCTAAATCACTAGTCACTGGTAGCTCTCTACTTATAGTAGATATTTCTATTACAGTTCTCTCTCTGTTTACATCATGTACTTTCTTTCAGTTTCATGTATCGTACTCTCTTGCATGTTTATATTCTCTAGTCTGTTATGATCTGCGTAAGATGTATTGTGCTCGCTCCCGTCCTGACTGGACCTGTTGAAAATTTTACAGAGGATGATGAGGAACCCTGCACCCCTTACCTTGGAGCTTGCCTAGATGACACTCGCGACCTGGACCCCTGGGGAGGTTCAGGCAGCTGCTGAGGATGATACCCTTGCATAGTATAGATAGCTTAGACTGTTTCTTTTCATGTTTAGCTGTTGTCCTTGTTTTTAGAGTTGTATATTTTTAGAGATGATAAGACTTGTATTTCATTTCTGTTGTACCTCAGTTGAGGATTTTCTTATCTATTTTATCGTGCCATATTCTATCTCTAGATTGTGATTGAGTTGTACCTCTGTGTTGGCCTCCTTATGGAGAGTATTCATATTATGTTAGTAATAGTTCATGACCTAGAACAGCGTTCTACCGCCGACACTGCGGCGTAGGCTGGGCGTTGTTACGTTCTCGTACCCTCACAGTGGGTGCGGGTCGTGACAACTACTATATAAGATATAGTGATAGGTTGTCATATCATCATTGTCGAGCGATGAGGGTCGGAGGACAGTCAACTTTATCTACGGCTACATAGTTTCTGCCTCGCCAGTCGAATGGCTGCAGGGACTATGTCCTGATCACCATATCGTACCATAGTTTCTGTCTGGCCAGTCGAATGGCTGCAGGAACTATGTCCCGTTCACCATGTCGTACCATAGTATCTGAAGAATGGCTGCAGGGACTATATGTCCCTAACCCGAACCCTAATACGAACCCTCCCCCAGCCGTCCTCGCCCCCCTGCTCCACCCCTCCATCCACCCCCCACTCACCCCCCAACCACCCGCATCCCCCCTGCAGGGACTATTGTAGGCTAAGGTATTGGGTTTACCTTATTAGGGT
Source organism: Iris pallida (assembly GCA_029216955.1). Lineage (NCBI taxonomy): Eukaryota > Viridiplantae > Streptophyta > Magnoliopsida > Asparagales > Iridaceae > Iris > Iris pallida. The sequence goes on from JANAVB010045020.1 coordinate 15,328,009, forward strand.
AAGGTATTGGGTTACCTTATTAGGGTAAGGTATTGGGTTACCGATATTGTGAACCTAGGTTCAAAGCATAATAAGGTTGTAAAAGCATAATAAGGTATTGGGTTACCGATCCGAAACTGCCGTTACTACCGATATCGCCGATATCCTATTTCTTAAACTAGGGTTTGTCATATCGCCGATACTACTCATTGTATTTGTACCCCGCATTGCCCCGTGCGTGCCACCCCCGCTGCCCCGGAGTGCGCTGCCCCCCGCCGCCCCCCGCAGCCCCGTGCGTGCCAGCACCCTTCCCACCCCCCGCCGCCCCTCCCACCCTCCGTCGTCCCTCAGCCCCGCGCTGCCCCACGCGCGCCACCCTCGCCGCCCCCCACTGCCCACCGCCACCCGCCGCAGCCCCGCGCTGCCACGTGCGCGCTACCCTCGCAGTCTCCGACGCCCCCGCAGCCTACGACGCCCCCGGCAGCCCACGACACCCACAACCACCGAGAGAGAGAGAGAGATTACCTTTGAGAGAGAGAGGAGAGGTCGCCGATCACCGCCGCGGGAGAGAGAGAGGAGAGTGAGGTCGCCGACCGCCGTGGAAGAGAGAGAGAGAGAGAGAGGAGAGAGAATGAAATTTGGGGGGAATGAAAAGTTCCCCCCGTTATTTCAATTTAAGCCTGGGCCCTTTATTTAGCGACGGACTAGCGACGGATAAAACCCGTCGCTAGGCCGTCGCTCTTTTTGATACTGGCCGACGGAACATCCGTCGCTACGTAGTCGAAGAATTGTTCCGCCATTTCCCTAAACAATTCTCGCCAAATAATCGACTGCATGGCGACGGCTCCTTATCCGTCGCTATATCTCCGATGCCCTAGCGACGGATAAGCGACATTTTCTTCCCCTTAAATTAAAATAAAAATTGTATCGGCTTGTCGTCGGTACGCCGTCGGTTATTTGTCGCAAATCCGTCGATAACGCCGATGGAACTTTTCCGTCACTAATGTGCCGTCGCTAATTTACTGTATTTTGGTAGTGAAGCCATACGGCACTATTCATTCCTACGGCACTATACATTCTTGCGGCACTATGCATCCATGCGGCACTATTCATCCTGTAGCACTATTCATCGTCCCTGCCAAATTCAGGACAGACGAACTAAGAAATGTTCAAATCTTATTTTGGCCATAACTTCCTCAAAATAAGTCGAAATTTAACTTTTCAAATATCCATTTTGGGTAAAATCGAATTCTCTACAACATAGAACAATCAAAACTCGAAAATAATGAAGTTTGGTGGATCAAAACCCAAGAAAACCGAAAATAACATAAACTTAGATCTACAAGAAAATATCCATCAAAATGAAAAATGCCAAGTTCTAAAGTGTCTTAGAATCATGTAGAGAAGACAATAGAACAACAAAAATGGAGTTCCTTCATGAAGCAAGTTGCATTTGCCTAAGCTTTTGGTAGGTGGAGAGAGTTATGAGGAAGAAGAAGGAGTAAATGAAAAGTAAGAAAGTAATGAAGAGAGAGAAAGGATTGGTAGATTTATAAAGGGGGGGTTTCTCTCATAATGAACCAAAAGCCCATTCAAACCAATCCAAACCAAAATAAACGAAACCAAGCTAAACCAAGACCAAACCAAGTCAAAACCAACCTAGACTAGGCTAGCAAGTCAAGTCCAACTAAGGGTCACCTGACAAACATCATAGATCTCGTATACGTATACGAAAATATGTTGTTTCACTTAACAAAATGCCCTTAAGGCTTTTGAAACGAGAAAAGTGTACAAAAATACAAGTAAATTCTGGGAAGTATTGCTATAGAAGTCTGATCTGAGAACGATCACTTTGTTTCTTGGACCATACGATGATGATGAAGAAAACTGCTTGGAGATGAACAACTGAAAGAACTAAGTCACCAGAAAGGTATCGACACAATTGGCACTGATGGCACAGTCGAATGCTTTCCTGCTTTGCTTCACTCTGTTCTTGAGAAAAAGTTGAAAAGAAATACTCTGGAAAATCACTTTGCTCTGAAAGTATCTGGTCTCCAAAATCTTTAACCTCTTTCTTAAAAAAGAAGTCTTTATATAGACTTGTCTTCTGTGCATAAAAAGCATCAATATTGGGTCTCTACGCAGGCTATTAGGATAACTGTCACCCACGTACAAAAATTAGCCTCTACGCATGTTGACACATGTCTCATAATCCAATAAAATAAGGAGAGCACATACACACGTTCTTCGAGAAGTGTGGCATGAAGGCCACGTCAGAAAACCATGTTCCCACATAATCAGGATAAACTGTGCATAAAAGATGTTGTTAAAACATGTCCGAGCGTAAAATAGCTCAAAGTAAGCTTCCTGCGTAAAGTGGCTAAAAATAGCCTTGAGCGTAAAGGCTCAAATAAACTCTACACGTGCAAAAAGAGTAGCTGAGATAGCCTTGAACGTAAAAGCTCAAATAACTCTTATGCGTAAAGAGGAAGCTGTTCCTCAAGCGTAAAGCAGCTCATTGGCACGCTAAACAACAAACTTCTCGGCTTCTGTGCAATCATTTGTAAGAAAATCAATCTGTCAGAACAGTATCTTCGTGCATTTAATACAGCATGGACAGCTCATTCCTCGCGTAAAGTATGAATTTAAGACTTGCGTAGAGTTTTGAGTTTGACCCAGTTTGACCTTTGCGTAAAGTCTAATCTGGAACTGTCTTTGCGTAAATATCTCAACTTTCTTGACTTGGTCTTCAAAATTTATTTACGCTTCTACAAGACCCCCTTCAAAGTTTTCAAAATTTCTAATATTTGAAATACTTTGAACAGAAGCATAAAATTTGGGATATCCAACAGTCATCAGCGTAAATTTAGGGATATCTAACAGTCATCAGCGTAAAGTTAGGGATACCCAACAGTCACTTCGAGAATGTGAATCAACCCTTGAATTTTTTATAAATAGGACTTTCGTTGAAGAGAGAGAACTTTACTCATCTCTCTTATTCTCTCCTTCATTCATCCTACAAATACTTTTGAGCAAATGGCACCCAAGAGCAAGGTCTCACCTCAGCCAAGGACAAGAAAGTTGTCTCTTCGTCGACGGCTAGATCATCTGAAGAAGTTCATGCTGCTGCAACATCATTGGGGAAGAGCATCGAAGAAACCGCAAAAACCAACCCAAACGTGGCACCGGCCATGATAGGTAGAAACCCTATCGACTTTGTGGAAAAAGATAACCCAAGACCAACCCTTAATTATACGCCCACGTTTATACGTGCCAGCGTAAAAAATGAACAAAACACGCTCACGTTATACGTGCCAGCGTAGATTTTAAAATCAAAAATATGCTCACGTTATGCGTGCCAGCGTAAATCTTGAAAATACGCCCACTTTATACGTGCTAGCGTAAAAACTGAAAATACGTCCACGTTATACGTGCGAGCGTAAAATTGAAAAATACGCGAGTCAAAAAGACTATGTTTTTCACATGTACAACTTTACTCTTTTGATCAGAAGCGTAAAACCAAAAATACACTCACATTATATGTGCGAGCGTAAAACTAAAAATACGCAAGTCAAAAGACTGTATCTTTCACACGTAAAACTTTATTCTCTTGAACAGAAAAAAAGTACGAGTAAAAATTCATTTTTTAGAACGCGTAAAACATTTTTCGAAAAATGCATAAAATAAATTCTCTTAAAAAAATAGAGAACTTTTTACGTGTAATAACTTAAAAGACCCATGTATAGTCTTTTGCGTAGAGCTTGAATTTGTGTAGAGTTCATACTTAGATTTTTTACTAACTTGATTTTTCTTGTTGAACTTCTTTTGTAGTGGACTTGGGGGCCCATCCTCCTTCTGAGGTGTTTGGGTCACTGTAGGTAAAAAAAAAAAATCAAACTGCGCCTAGTTGACTGCTTAAAGACAAACTGTGCCTAATTCATGAATCTGGGCAGACTGCGCCTAGTTTTCCGTCAACAGGGCAGACTGAGCCTAGTTTTCAGCCAGCTAGCCAAACTGCGCCTAATTCATGAATCTGGGCAGACTGCGCCTAGTTTTCCGTCAACAGGGCAGACTGTGCCTAGTTCTCAATCAAACTCAAATAGCGCCTATTCAGTACTCAGAGAGGCGCGTTTCTCAAACCGCGCGTAGATCACATAATCATTATTATCTGATAGCACGTAAATCGAAATAACATCTCATCATTTTTCTGACAGCGTAGCACTCGAGGAAGATATGATAGCTGTCTAGACAGATTGCACCTACATCGAAGAACCAGGCACTATCGACAGACTGCGCCTACTTTTGACTATATCAAGCACACTTTGCAGATTGCGCTTACGTCTCAGTGAAGAAGGCGCAGTTCAACACAACATCAATTCAGAGCTTGCCACGTGTCCCTGAAACAGGCGCGCTTTGACTAAATCAACGCCTAACTACCACTCTACATGTCCAACACGTGTCCCACTAACTGTACACGACCAAGCGCATGTCAATCAAATAATGTCACGTGTCTAGAGCAGTTGGTGCACGTTCGTGATAATGGAGTGAAAACAGGCACAGTTTGTCATACGTGCTCAAAACAGGCACAGTTTGTCATACGTGCTCAAAACAGGCGCACTTCAACCAGGCACTCTCCAGAATAACTGCCCAAAACAGTTATTTCAGAACTCTATAAATAGAGTTTCGTTTCCATTCAACAGAGGACAGATCAGAGAGATCAGATTACACACAGAGAGATTATTCTCTTCAGAGAATCCAGGAGTTCTTGCTAAAGTGCTGCTGTGTTCTTCAGAGGCTCTTCGCCTTCAGTTCATCAGAGGCTTCCTGCCTTCGTTCCATCAGAGGCTTCCTGCCTTCAGTCATCTTCAAAAGCTTTCGTCTTCAAAGTTCACATCGTCCAAGGGATAAAGCGATCGTCATTTCAGATCGGATTCCTATAGTTGTACTTTCCCAGAATTCTTGTAATATTCTTTACAAAGTTTGTGAAATAAAGATTATACTTTTGTTTTTGCAAACAAAATGGCGACTCTGCTGGGGATGACCTTTTCCTCCGATGAAGAGGTGACAACTCAATGTGACACGGCGTCTATCGGCTCGACGCAGAAGACTTTGGTCGTGAAAGTTGACCAAACGGCCTACGAAGCAATGATTAATGCACAAAGCACTCCTCGCCGCACTACGACTTCCGTCAAGAGCAAGACTCGCTCAGTGTGGGCTCCCAAGAACTCTGCTACTTCTCTAATAAAGAACGCTGCCACTTCCTCGGCACAACCTGCTGTTTCTAAGACACCAGTGTCTATCTCTGGTAATCAGGCGCAGTCTGTTCTCTCCTTAGGGAAACAGGTGCAGTCTGCTGTTAAACCATCTTCTGGCACAGTTTATGCCAAAATAGCATAATCTTTGCCTCACAATCAGGCGCAGTCTGTTCTCTCCTTAGGGAAACAGGCGCAGTCTGTTGTTAAACCATCTTTTGGCACAGTTCATGCCAAAACAGCACAATCTCTGCCTCACAATCAGGCGCAGTCTGTTCTCTCCTTAGGGAAACAGGCGCAGTCTGTTGTTAAACCATCTTTTGGCACAGTTCATGCCAAAACAGCACAATCTCTGCCTCACAATCAGGCGCAGTCTGTTCTCTCCTTAGGGAAACAGGCACAGTCTGCCACCAAACCTTCTTCTGGCACAGTTTGTGCCAAATTGGCACAAGTCAAATCTTTTGCTGCTGCCAAGGCTAAATCCAATACATCTGCTGCCCTGACTAAACAGGCGCAGTCTACTCAGGCGCAGTCTGCCCAGGCGCAGTCTACTCCGGATCACTCCAGAATCCAGAAACCCCAAACTGCTCAGACGCAGTTTGCTGAGGACAGTCCTTTGGCTGTTCCTTCTTCCATTCCATCAAAAGGAAAAGGCCCCTTGGTCTTCTCCCAATCTTCCCAAGCTCAAAACTTGAAAGATAACAGAGGGAAATGCTCTTTAGCTATCCCTTCATCTCAAAACAATGGGAAAGGTCCTCTGGCCTTTTCCAAGTCTTCTTCGATTCTTATCGAGGAGGATCCAACTGATAGTGCCTCTGCACTTATTAGTACAAAAACTTCTTTTAACAAAGATTCTCGTACTAATCAGAGAGGTATTCTACCTACTCCCAAGGCAAATATTCAGGAATTGCCCAATTTGCGGATTTCTCGATCCAGACAAGGCAAATTACAAGTTTCACAAACTGAGGTTCCCAGGGGCGGTTTAAATGATTTACGGGCATATCTTAATAGAAAACCCCAATCAAAACCTACCTCTGTAAAACGCAAGCATGCTAAGATCAACTTGCCTCAGTATCAACCTTTTGAGGCAAGGAATCCTGACAACTACGCCAATCAGATGAGTACCTCTCTTTATACTCATGGAATCGAACGTTTACGAAATCGGAATCATGTTCCAAATGTCATCTATGAGTATATCCCTGCTACTTCTTCTCATCCCATTGTCTCTGATCTTCGGGATCATCTCAGGCAGAAACGGAATACCACCCCCAGTTCTCCCAAACAATCACAAGTTCATCATTGCAATCATCCTCACGAAGTGGTTATCAAATGTTGTTGCCAAACAACCAAATGTTCTGTCTTCGAGCGTCTAAATTTCCCTTATGTTGATCAAAAGAGTGATGATGAAGAAGAGGTAATGTTTGCCTCCGTCAACATGACTTCCAGAGACTCTGGGGGTAGAAAATGCAAGCATGGAAAGATCCGGAGACCTAGCCAGCACTATCTTGACCGACTTAGAGAATCAGATGATGGTGTTTACCAGCATACTCGATCTCGAAGCCGAGAAACAATCGGTCAAAGGAATCTTCCTTACAGTGATCGGTCTACTTCTCATGATGGGGGTAATTCGGACTTTGCTGTCGACAGTGATGGCTCTGAACAAACTGTGTCATCTGTCATGGCACGAGAAGTGACAGCATACGTTACTGAAGAACAAGATGCTTCTGGTTCTAACAATCAAAATCAAAGGATTGTTGCACTAGAAGAACAATTGAAGACTATGGCCGAAATGATGGCTAAAATGCATGATGTTATTATGGTTCAGCATACTCCACCAGTCATAACTCCTGAACCATTGATTTCTTCCACTCCTCAGAATCCTGGTATGGGGGTATCACCTCCTCCAGTCACCACAGTACCAGTTCAGGTTACTCTTAGCCAAACTGGTGCTGGGGGTGATGCTTACCATACAGTTCCTCCTCCGGCCATCACCAATCAATCTAGTAATCCTCAATCTTTAGGGAACGCTAATGATGCTGTTGAACAATTGTAGAATCAATTTGAAGCCTATACACAAAGGGAAGGCTTACAACGGTTGGGCATTAAACAACCCTATCCCGCCGAATGGAAGAAAATACAGTTTCCACTAAAATACAAATTCCCCACCATTATGCAGTTCGATGGCACTTCATCTCCCAATCAGTATATTAATCATTTTGAATTGATGACTGATCCTCTTCAGCCTAATGATGCCCTTCTTACTCGGGTATTCGTCAGTTGTTTAACTGGCGCTGCTTATGACTGGTACCGAAGTCTACCAGACGGATGTATCACTTCTTTTGCTGGTTTCAAACAGATGTTCCTTGAACGATTTTATGAAGGCGTCAACGACATGACCATGTCAGCCCTCATTAAAATTAAACAAAGAAATAATGAGCCTGCTGAGCAATTTATCGAGAGGTTCCATCGCGAAGCTCTCAAAATGCCAATGGGAACACCATCTGCTGTTACAATTGATACTTGCAAGAATAATCTCTTGCCAATTATCAGTATGTGGACAGGGGCAACTCAATTCCAAGACTGGCCTTCTTTTATTATCAATGCTAAGGCAGCAGAACTCAGCGCTGAAAAATTCAAGACATTGGGGGTTCACATGAATCCTGACCAAGGTGATCATAGCTCAAACTCTAACAACAATCGCCAGAATAATAATAGAAAAGGCAAAGATACATCTGTTCCTAAAGAAACTTTGGCCATTGACTTGAGAAGCAAAGAAGCACTGGCTGTCAATGTTGCTCAATCTGCACCTATTCCATCACAACAACCTCAAAGAGCACCACGTCCTAAAGAAGAATACTCTTTCGATGAAGATGACATCATGGGTATCTTTGAATGTCTTACAAAGAGCAACAAACTGCAATTACCCGACCCTAAAAGGGCAGAAGAGGTTGGTAAGACTGACCATCCAAAATATTGTGTCTATCACAGGTTTGTTGGACATCCTACTCGAGCATGCTACGTGCTCAAAGGCAAGATCCAAGAGCTAGTCAACGCTGGGGTTATCACTCTTCAACAAGACGAAAAGACTGTGACCACAAACATGGTCTCAGTTCAATTTGGAGACTTTCCTTCTCTGATGGTGCAAGACGGCGTCATTCCAATCCCCAAAGCTACTCTTGAGATTGAGAATCTCCCTCTTTCTCAGAATAAAGGCCTTGTTCCATTATCTCTTGATAATGGTGAAATTATGTGGATCCATCCTGATCTCGCTTCAGAGTTTGAAGTCTCATATTCCAAGAAGAAAGATCGTTCTAAAAGCAAGATAAAGATTTGCAACATGGTGTCCTTCGACCCTACAAACGAAGAAGAGATCTTGATCGGCACCAGATCAGGAAAAACATATCAACGGGAAGTCCCAGAAGCTCCAGAGTCTTTTTCGGAGTCTGCTCCAGCACAACCTGCATCTATTGAGGAGAATCCTTCTGCATCTGCACCAGTAGTGGTGTCTATTCCTCCCAAATCTACTGCAGTAGACAAGGGCAAGCAACAAGTCCGCTTCGACAAACCTCTGAAGAAATTATCACTCACAGGATTTGAGAAGCCTTACAATTTCGATATTTTGGTTCAATTAGCTAATACACCAGCCAGATTGTCAATCTTCGAGCTCTTGCGTCTTTCCAGAGAGACTCGGGAAACTCTAAGTGAAGCCCTGATGCAAGCAGAAACCTGCTTGACTTTCCTCAAGAAGCTGGAAGCAGAACCAGTTTCTTGCCTACACTGCCACAGTGTTCTGGACTTGATGCCGAACATCACTTTTACGCAGGACGATATGCTGCTAGAAGATAATCGACATGACCGTCCTCTATATTTTACGGGCTATATCGATTCCATGAAGGTTGATCGTCTATTGATTGATCCTGGGTCCGCTCTCAGTATTATGACGAAGATTATGCTAGATGCACTGAAAATACCTGTGCATAGTCTTTCTGTTACCATTACCACAATTCTGGGATTCAACCAAGGTAAAAGCGAACCTTTGGGCAAGATTCGCCTAAAACTACAAATAGGCAATCTGCGCACTAAGGTTACCTTTTATATCATCGACAACCATGGCTGCTCATACAATGCTATTCTGGGGAGGCCATTCCTGCATGAACATAACATCGTTCCTTCCACTCTTCATCAATGTTTAAAATACGTTGATGACAATGGAGAAGTCCATAAGGAGGTGGCTGATCTCCATCCCTTCAAAGGAGTTGAGGCATATTGCAATGAGTCTCGCATGTATAAAAAGGAATTCATGAAGATTGTTCTGTCTCTTGACACAGAAGAAGATCAGGAAGCAACGTCCAGTGAAACCCTCATCATACCTGTTAAAGGGTGGGTTTCTTATCCTCAGTCCTCTAAACTATTGGCTATTCACTTGCCAATTCAGAAACAGCCAACTGATGATGATTAAAGGGAGCTCACCTCCTCTGAGCCTCTTGTTATTTGACTTACGTCGTAACAAGATAAAAAAAGCAGCTCACTTCCTTTGAGTCACTTGTTATCAAAGACAAGGAAAATAGGGAGCTCACCTCCTCTGAGTCGCTTGTTATTGACCTCCGTCGTAAACAAGTCTAAACTTCATTCACGTTCTTCCTCTCCCCCTCTTGTAATCAATCTGACCAAGTCTGCTAAGGCTAAAGGTCCTGTTGAAAATACTACTGTGTATATCAATGAAGATGTATCTCCTTTCCAGTATACTGATGTCATCTACTATACTAAGTATTATTTGGAAATGTTAGATAGCTTCCAATTATTCACAATGGGAGTTGTGCAAGCTCTTCAGACGGAAGTCTCAAATGATCGGCCAGAGAAGTCCTGCTTTATTGTTCCTTCTCGAAAGAAAGGCGAGAGTCCAATACTTTTTAGTAAAGGACCAGAACAAAAGTTCAGCTATACGGATGACAGCAAAGTTAACGATACTGGACCTATTCAGCATCATCGTTACAGTCAGCAGTGCAAAGACATCCTCCGAAAGATGGGCTACGACTTCAAAAGTGGCCTCAACTACGGCAAAGGAAGGCGAACTCCTGTTCGTACAGCTGTTCCATATGGAAAGTCTGAAATGTACTACAGCAGGACTAACAGAGGGCTCGGATATGCTTCTCCGCAAGTGTTATCCCCAGCAGTCTCTAAATCTGATAGTGACGAGCGCTCCAATTCTTCTGATTCCAGATCATGGGATTCTGACACCAGTATTGGTCAAATTCATCGATTGACTATATCTTCTAAATGAACATCCTATACAAAATTATCCGATGGCTCATCCCGTTCATCATCATCATTTGACGGTTCATCCCGTTCATCATCATCATCTGACGGTTCATCCCGTTCATCATCACCATTTGACGGTTCATCCCGTTCATCATCATCATTTGACGGTTCATCCCGTTCACCATCATCTGACGGTTCATCCCGTTCATCATCACCATTTGACGGTTCATCCCGTTCATCATCATCATTTGACGGTTCATCCCGTTCATCATCATCATTTGACGGTTCATCCCGTTCATCATCATCATTTGACGGTTCATCCCGTTCATCATCAACATCTGACGGTTCATCCCGTTCATCATTATCATTTGACGGTTCATCCCGTTCATCATCATCATCTGACGGTTCATCCCGTTCATCATCATCATCTGACGGTTCATCCCGTTCATCATCACCATTTGACGGTTCATCCCGTTCATCATCATCATTTGACGGTTCATCCCGTTCATCATCATCATTTGACGGTTCATCCCGTTCATCATCATCATTTGACGGTTCATCCCGTTCATCATCATCATCTGACGGTTCATCCCGTTCATCATTATCATTTGACGGTTCATCCCGTTCATCATCATCATTTGACGGTTCATCCCGTTCATCATCATCATCTGACGGTTCATCCCGTTCATCATTATCATCTGACGGTTCATCCCGTTCATCATCATCATCTGACGGTTCATCCCGTTCATCATCACCATTTGACGGTTCATCCCGTTCATCATCATCATTTGACGGTTCATCCCGTTCATCATCATCATTTGACGGTTCATCCCGTTCATCATCATCATTTGACGGTTCATCCCGTTCATCATCATCATCTGACGGTTCATCCCGTTCATCATTATCATCTGACGGTTCATCCCGTTCATCATCATCATTTGACGGTTCATTCCGTTCATCATCACCATTTGACGGTTCATCCCGTTCATCACACCATTTGACGGTTTATACCGTTCATCTTCATCATCTGACGGTTTATCCTCTTTCTCACATCATCCGGTGGTTTATATTCCTCCATAAAGAATTGAATTCAATCAGTCTTGAAAAATGAAGATTCATCATTCGGATATTCATTAAATGTCTGAAACGTGAGGTTAATCCTTCCAGATCGAGTAGACAACTTAGCCTATGCGCAACTTGATTTGATTTTCAAAATTCAAAGTATTTCGAAATTTTGAATAAAATCAACTTTCGAAAACTTTGAAGGGAGTCTTGTAGGTAAAAAAAAAAAATCAAACTGCGCCTAGTTGACTGCTTAAAGACAAACTGTGCCTAATTCTTGAATCTGGGCAGACTGCGCCTAGTTTTCCGTCAACAGGGCAGACTGAGCCTAGTTTTCAGCCAGCTAGCCAAACTGCGCCTAATTCATGAATCTGGGCAGACTGCGCCTAGTTTTCCGTCAACAGGGCAGACTGTGCCTAGTTCTCAATCAAACTCAAATAGCGCCTATTCAGTACTCAGAGAGGCGCGTTTCTCAAACCGCGCGTAGATCACATAATCATTATTATCTGATAGCACGTAAATCGAAATGACATCTCATCATTTTTCTGACAGCGTAGCACTCGAGGAAGATATGATAGCTGTCTAGACAGATTGCACCTACATCGAAGAACCAGGCACTATCGACAGACTGTGCCTACTTTTGACTATATCAAGCACACTTTGCAGATTGCGCTTACGTCTCAGTGAAGAAGGCGCAGTTCAACACAACATCAATTCAGAGCTTGCCACGTGTCCCTGAAACAGGCACGCTTTGACTAAATCAACGCCTAACTACCACTCTACATATCCAACACGTGTCCCACTAACTGTACACGACCAAGCGCATGTCAATCAAATAATGCCACGTGTCTAGAGCAGTTGGTGCACGTTCGTGATAATGGAGTGAAAACAGGCGCAGTTTGTCATACGTGCTCAAAACAGGCGCAGTTTGTCATACGTGCTCAAAACAGGCGCACTTCAACCAGGCACTCTCCAGAATAACTGCCCAAAACAGTTATTTCAGAACTCTATAAATAGAGTTTCGTTTCCATTCAACAGAGGACAGATCAGAGAGATCAGATTACACACAGAGAGATTATTCTCTTCAGAGAATCCAGGAGTTCTTGCTAAAGTGCTGCTGCGTTATTCAGAGGCTCTTCGCCTTCAGTTCATCAGAGGCTTCCTGCCTTCGTTCCATCAGAGGCCTCCTGCCTTCAGTCATCTTCAAAAGCTTTCGTCTTCAAAGTTCACATCGTCCAAGGGATAAAGCGATCGTCATTTCAGATCGGATTCCTATAGTTGTACTTTCCCAGAATTCTTGTAATATTCTTTACAAAGTTTGTGAAATAAAGATTATACTTTTGTTTTTGCAAACAGTCACCAGCTGGTATTCTGGGATCAAATTATCTGGAGAATTTATCCCTTGTCGTGTGTCCTCAAATCGACAAATAGTATCCCCAAGAAAGACATCAATTGATAGCTGCTCAAGGAGATAGAATGTTGTTGTCTCTGATGAACGGAGAACTATTGACATCACTGGATGGCCAGCATTATCTGAAGCCTGCATTCATGTTCGAGGATGCAATTGACTTCAAATCTCGGACAAACCCCAAGAAGGAGTCTTGGGTGTTCAAATTTGGAGAAAGGGCGATGTATCTCCCAATAATGCCAAGAGATTATCCCCTTTCTTCTTTTGTTCATGCTACTCATCCGAGACGGATGATCTAGAATCTGACTCCCAACAGTCATGGAAGACCGGGGAGAATCATATTTAAGGGAGATGAAAACCAGATGGGCTATCACTCGAGTACTCCCAGTGGTAGTGTCGTTCCTTTCTCAGGCTTATTGCCTGGATTTACACCAAGTGAGGGCTCATCTCTGATCCAACCAGTACAAATATCGATATTTATAAACAAGTTTATGAGCGCCTCAGTACTGTATCCCCAGGTCAACCCTAGGCTTCCAGGGTGGATGACTCCTCACAACAAAAACTGGGTTCAACTAAGTTCTTGGATCATAAAGAACTTCGAAGCAGAACTAAAAGCCATTGGATTATTAGAAGCGGTAGCCTCCACAAGTCAAGGCATACCTATAAATAAAAATTTGTTCTTAGCTCTGGTGGAGTTGTATATCAGCTCGACATGAACCTTTGTAACCCCAATAGACGAAATGGGTTTTGCACTCCATGAGATGCAATTCATCTCCAAGCTACCAATGGGAGAAGTTCCATATAAAGAGTACGTTCCCTCCAACCGGAAACTAGCAGAAATTAGCAAAAAAAACCTTGCTTAGTCGAGGTATACCAAGAGCTGATGTGCCACTATTTGATCTGCACCACTATGGATGAAAGTGGATCAAATTTGGCATACATCAATAAATGGACAACATATCTATTCTACCATAAGAATAGAATATCCAAGAAAGATAATGAGAGATTTCAAGACAACAAGGCTCAAACTATCAACCCTTGTTCAATAATTCCTGCTGATTTGATAAACAATTGGATGATCACATATAAGTCCCCGGACAAGTATTTGACCACCAAGGCTGGAGAATTCCCTGCGGGGACTGAAACATTGAGCTTTTTGAAGCATGGAAGTCGAAAGCTTTCAAATAAAGCCTTGATGGCGGGCTTTCTTACCCTATGGCTACGAAGATGGGTCATACCAGGGATCGGTACAGTCGACAGGATTTATCGAAACGTACTATGGCCAGCAGTATGTTTGGTATTCAAGGCTAAACTCAGCCTATTACCGGCAATGGTGTGTCGGATAAATGCAGGTTTGCGAGCATTTGGTGAAGAACTGATCAATAATGCTCCCTACCGTAAAGCTTTTCCTAGGGTGGAGATGCCCTATACTTATTTAATGGGCTGGTTACTGTATCACAACTGCAGCTTATTACCACCAGGCCCTGAAAATGATGCGGAGGTATTCCACCAGAAGTTTAGTAAAGCCACGTGGAATGCGACTTCAGTGACGGATACCCGGGCAGCACTGAACTTCTCCCATGGGTGGAATTTCTTCTGCACACGACCACCCGTTCCAGTCGACTATTTCGGTGTGCAATTTGACGACGTAGGTCGAGAGAGGACTGAGATACTTGCACCAGTCTTTAATTGGCTAATATGCATCAGACCCTCACATCTGATGTATAGAATTGAAGACAACTGCATCTTCGAACTGTATCTATCCAGCCAGTTCGCTCGTCAGTTCGAGTATGACCACCTCCACGTTGGTAATCCCTCCACCACTTTCAATAATTATGGAAAATTAATTGATGGAGCGAGGGCATGGCGGTATTTCAGCACTGGATGCATCGGTGCTAAATTTCATGTGTCAACTGCCACGAGCACAACTGAGCTATGAATGCTTCATTCGTATGCACATTTTTATGTCTCCATTCGTTCCTTCGCCAAAGACTACAACATGAAAGGAAGTCTTCGGTAGGAAAAAGAAGGAGACGCCGAAGAACCTGTTATGGTGCCTTCGGACATACCTGATGACGCTGTTCCAGATGAATATCTGAAAACGATCCCTATGGGAGTTGGAAAAACAGCTGCACGAGCAATTACTATTACTGCAACTCGGAAATAGAAATCAGATACAGCTATTACTCTTCGGGAGAAGAAGAAGAAGAAGAAGAAGAAGATCACTGTTAAAGGGTCTTCCAAACAGAGAGCCGCTACAACAGAAAGCGAAAATCCTGTTGAGGAGCCTAAAAATATTACATCTTCTTCAGCTCAACCTGGAGAAGGGTCTTCAGTACCCCCCAACCAGCAGCAGCAATAGAAGTTACAGGAGTCCTATCTCCCGGACGTCTTAGTACTTCATTACATCTAACTTCGCCACAAAAGGCGAAAGCTGTTGAAGACACTGCCACCACTCATGCTAATGATCCGGAACCCATCCCCTCGGATGAACCGGCTCTCGAATTAGATGATGATGACTGGGATCTAGATTATGACGCACTCTTGTCGCGTCCTGCACCTACTCCAGGTAAAGATCAATTGCATAAAATTTATACAAAAATATGTATTATGATTTTGTATATTGACTATTTTGTTTAATCTTTGTAGGTATCATCACTATGGCAAAGCCCGTTGCTCCTCCTCCTCCTCAAAAGTCTATTCATGACGAGGTGGTAGAATCTGAGGAAGGAAGTTCTTCTTCAAAAGAAGATTCTCTTTCTAAGGAAGGTTCTCCATCTATGGAGATTCAACAAGAGCTTGCAGGAGAGGTATACCAGGAATTGTCTTCTCTTGCTAAAGAAAGAGAAGAAGAACCAGCTGCAGAAGAAGAACCAGCTGCAGACGAAGAGCCAGCAGTACTCAGAGAATCCATTGCTGCTAAAGAACAGATAGCTGAGGTCGTAGATATAGCAGCAATATCAATTACTGTAGCTAGTCCTGACCAGATTACTGAGACAGTTGTGTTCGAGTCTGAACCGAACATAGGAGGCAGCACCTCCGTAATACCATCCCCTACCACCGAAACTCATCCTCCGGAGGTAGCAGAAAAGGTTGCTGAAGACGTAGTCCCATAACTCCCTGGAAATCAATTGGCTATGGTAACGATAACAAATATATCGTTAACTCAGCTTGCTACCACAGCAACGACAGCACCAGTTTTCGGTTTTCAGGAAAAGAGATTGGCAGATATCGCTGATACACCAAGCTCCAATGCTGATATGAATCTTTTGGTAGAGATTCATACTGAAACTTTTTACAAAACTTTGGCAGCGTTGATCAAAATGGTTTTGAAGAAAGGCCTCAGTTATGAGAGCTTGAAAAGTGCGATTGCTACTACCATAGACAATATCACAATGTTTAATGATACTGAGAGGGCATTAGCTTTGCAGAAGATAGTCCAGGGACTTGAACAACGCATCAAAGAATATCTAAGGTTGTCAAGTGGGACTATAGAAAGCCTCGTCCAATCCGAGTATGATGCTCTCACTAATGAGTATACAACTCGGGAAACCATCTTCAAAGAATCTCTTCAAGATTATAGTAATAAGGTTGCCGTAGAAAGGACCTTCTTGAGAGAAAATAAACCCTTGTTGGAGCAGCATCAACAAGCCTATGACTCAATGAATATCAAAATTCATCAACAAAATGATAGAATTCGTGAAGTCGAGGCTGAGCTGGCTCGATTAAAGGAGAAGCAAAACCGGATGACAGCAGATAGAGATCAATATTTGAGGTAAAGTTCTATTTTTGAAGAACGGATCTTTGGTTTTGAATCAAATATCAAAACCCTTGAAGAAGCCAAAGACAAAATGATAGCTGCCTTTGTCGAACTCTCCCACCTTTGTACTGCGGAAGCTCGAAGATCCATAGCATACACAACTGTACTGGGCTCTCGCGAAAAGCGTCTGGCAGAATTGCAGAAAATGATTGAAGATCTATCTGCTCCGCCTTAGGAATTTTTGTACTCAATAAAGAATTTTTATCTTCTGTCATTTCCTTCATTTTACTGATGTACTATTTCCAATCATGAAATAAATGAACTATATTTTTCTTATATTCTTCTCTCTTTTTTATGTGTATGAGATAGAAAATAATTATCAGAGGTAATATGGACATGATAAGTCTTCAAAACTCAACAAAATAGATTATATCTATCCAGAGGTAATGTGGACATGATAGATAATAAATCTTGTTTTCTTTTTAAAGTGTACAATACTATCAGAGGTAATATGAACATGATAGATCATAATAACTCGAAAAAAATAGATTAATATCTATTCAGAGGTAATATGGACATGATAGATAATAATGAAAAGAAGTAAATTTAATATCTATTCAGAGGTAATGAGGACATGATAGATAATAAATCTTATTTTCTTTTTAGAATCAGCTGGTAAGACAGAAAATAAAAATTATCTTTTAGGAGAATAAATAATCAGCTTAACCAAACCTTGGTAGCTGGGAAATGAAAAAGAAATTCAAACATAGTATTTCTTCAAGAATTTATCGTTAATTGGCATCATGAGCAAATCTCCATTAGGTTTAGACAACCTATAAGCACCATTAGAAAATACGGTTTCGACTACATAAGGACCTGCCCATTTAGCTTGGAACTTGCCTTTACTCTTATGAGTCATAACCATAGGTCTTCGGATAGCTAGAACTAGCTCTCCTACTTTAAATACCCTTTCTTTAACTTTGCGATTGAAAGCTCGAGATATGCGGGCTTGATACAGATCAATGTGTTATTGCGCTTGAAGACGCTTCTCATCCAAACCTTCAAGTTCCTAGAGTCTTAAGCGGTCATTATTCTCCGTAGTTAGCTCATTAGCAATGGCTATTCTAAGAGATGGTATTTGGATTTCCAGTGGAAGAACAGCTTCACATCCGTAAACCAATAAAAATGGTGTAAAACCAGTTGGAGTTCAGACTGTTGTTCGATAAGCCCATAAACATTCTCCAAGTTTCTCGCTCCAATCACATTTATTAGAAGAGACGAACTTTTTGAGAATTTTGATAATTGTTTTGTTGAAAGCTTCTGCTAAACCATTAGCAGCTGGATTGTAAGCTGTAGAAGATAAGTTCTGGATCAGATTCTTGTCACAAAATCGATAAAATGCCTGACTGGCAAATTGTGGTCCGTTATCATAGATTATCCTTCGGAGAATCCTGAAATGATAAATGACATGATGCTTGATGAAGTTAACCACATTAGACGTTTTTACTTCAACTAGAGGAACTGCTTCTGCCCATTTAGAAAAATAATCAGTTATAGCCAGGATAAACCGATGCCCTTTGACAGAAGGGGGTTAATTGGACCAATAATATCCATACCCTAAGCTTCAAAAGGCCAAGAAGCTGCCGTAGGATGTAAAAATTTAGAGGGTTGATGAATAAAATCAGCATGAATCTGGCATACATTACACCGTCTGGCATAATCCACAACGTTTGCTATTATAGAAGGCCAATAATAACCCATTCTTCGAATACGGTCCTATAACTTTGGACCTGGTTGATGTGTACCACAAACTCCATCCTGAGCTTCACGAAGTGTTTGCTTGGCTTCGTTTTTCGAGAGACAACGCAGTAAGAGCCCGTTATAAGAACGACGATACAACATGTGCATAGAAGTATCATAGTAAAATCGAAATGATCGTCTTTTGATTGATGCAGCTTCCTTCGGATCTTCAGATAAAATCCTATAGACCGCATAATCAACAAATGGACTTCTCCAATCTTTTTGCTGATAATTTGATTTGGTAGCATAACTCTGTTCGATGTTCAATTTATTTTTGACACAGATAGGTCTCGATCCAACAAAGTGATAGTATTTTGTCTTCTGATTAGAACTGCTAAGTCTGCAGCTAAACTAGCAAGAGCGTCAGCTTCCAAATTTTGAGAACGCGATACGAATTCAATAAAGGACCCTTTGAATGAGAGAGCCAATTCGATTACCACTTGATGATAGGGAATAAGATCAGGATTTTTGACTTCATATGTCCCTCTGACCTGATTAACAATCAGTTGAGAATCTCCATGTGCTTCCAAGAACTCAATGTCCAATTGTTTTGCTACTTGAAGACCAATTAGTAGAACATTATATTCTGCCACATTATTGGAACATGTTTCATTGAGGGAATTATAAGCACGGTATATAACTATTTTATCAGGAGAGACCAAGACGATGCCTACTCCAGAGACAATATTGCCTTTAGGTCCAATTCGTGATGCTTCATCAAAGTATAATTGCCAAATATCATCCTTTAAAGTCATGTTGCAATCTACGACTTCATCTGGAATATCGTCATATAACTTAGAAGTTTCAGGTATAGGGTGAGCTGCTAAGAAGTCAGCTAACGCTTGACCCTTCACTGATTTTTGAGGTATGTAGACCATATCATAGGGGGTAAGCAATATTACCCAGGTAGCTAACCAGGAGTTAAGAATACTCGGCTTTTTCATTAATACCCGAATAGGATATTTTGAATATGACACGAATAGTCTGTTCCGATACATAATGTCGCGTCTTTTGAATGGCAAAAACTAAGGCTAGACATTCTTTTTCCACAGGAGTATACCTGTGTTCAGCCCCAACCATCATTCGACTGAGATAATAAATTGCCTGTTCATGACCTTTATCACTTTTTAGTGCAAGAAGAGCACCAAGAGAATGATCTAATACTCGAACATACAGCAAAAATGGTCTTCCCACTACTGGGGGTACTAAAACAGGTAGATTTGTGAGGTATTGCTTGATGTCATTAAATACTTTTTGACATGCTTCATCCCAAACAAATGACACGCCCTTCTTCAATAAATGAGAGAAAGGTTGACATCTCCCAGAAAGATTTGATATAAATCTTCTGATATAAGCAATGCGACCTTGAAAGCCACGGAGTTCTTTCAGATTATGTGGAGGACGCATTTCAAGAATTGCTTTTACTTTATCAGGATCAACATGGATACCTTGAGAAGTAATGATAAATCCTAAAAATTTGCCACTAGAAACCCCTAAGAAAGACTTAGTGGGGTTCATCTTTAATTGATGTCGACGCATCAACTCGAACACTGTTTTCAAATCCTGAATGTGGTCATCCTTTAATCGACTTTTGACAGCAATATCATCTACGTAACATTCAACTGTTTTTCGTAAATGTTCTTGAAAGATATTGCTCATGGCCCGTTGATATGTAGCGCCGGCATTTTTCAGACCAAAAGGCATAACCGTGTAGCAATAAACTCCAAGGGGTGTACGAAAAGCAGTGTGCTTTTCATCTTTTAGATGCATCTTAATTTGGTAGTATCCTAAAAATTTGTCCATAAAGGACATACGTTCAAAACCACATGTATTGTCTATCATGACATCAGTGATAGGAAGTAAAAATTTGTCTTTTGGATAAGCTGCATTGAGATCTCGAAAATCTATGCAAACTCAAACTTTTCCATTCTTCTTCATGATAGGAACAATATTGGCAACCCAATCTGGGTGTTGTTCTTCACGGACAAAGCCACATGTGATCAGCTTTTTAACTTCTGCTTCAATTGCATCCATCATATCCGGTCGAAAATGCCGTTGCTGTTGTTTTACAGGTTTGGCATTAGGAAAAATATTGAGTTTATGGGTAGCTACTTTAGGATCAAGACCCGACATATCCTCATAGCTCCATGCAAAGATATCGATATATTCTTTTATCAGCTTTATCAACTTTTTTTTTCATCTTCAGAAAGGTTTTTGCTGATAAATATTGGCTTTGACGTAGTTTCGTCTCCAACATTAATCTGGACAATTTTATCTTCTGTGGGTGGTTGTCGTTGTTCGAACCGAAGCTTCCACTGAGTATCCATTTGTTGTGTCCAAGGGTCATTTTCAAATAGTTCAGACTCATCATCGGTTTGAACCATATTAACTGAAAAGACGTGCTCAGATTCAACATATTGGACTCCTTCAGAATCTGAGGATTGTAAAAAACTGTAAGAAAATTCTTCTTCCATATCTTCCTTAAACATGTGAGATGTATCGTATCCCAAACCATTACGGGTTCGTTGATAAAACAGATCACCATATAAGGGTAATCGTCTACCTTTACCCTGATTGAGACCTAACATGGTTTTCAAATCATATCCCATATTCTGAATAATCTTAAGAGATTGTTGACTATATTTGTCAATTCTGATTTTTCCTTTATCTTTCTCTTCAAGATTATCTGTCTAGATAATAGGAATATTTCTAGCCAAACCAAACACAATTTGACGCTTGTTTTTCTTAGTAGACGGGATCACAAAATAAGATTCTTCGTGACGTCTATAAATTACACAAGCTTATGATGATGAGGCAACAGGTAGCAAATAAGAAGAAGATGTTAGGAACCTCTGAGCATAGGATCCAACATCGACATGAGGAGGAAAAGAATTCTCTTTATGATTAACATATAAGGTTTCCTCTGTATTTATGTCAGTTTTATGTTGATGACTTTGATTATCAACAGATAAAGTCATTCTTTCAATAAATTTGACAGCCATATACTCCAAAAAGAAATCTTTATTAAAATGAAAAAACACAGATTGATCAATATTTACATCATTGACAGACTGATTACTACGCTTTGGATTAATCATTAACGGACCGTCATCCATCTTTGGCGTAGACTTGCCAAGGTTGATAACTAGTGGTTCTGGATCAGTTGTACGAGAAGTACATCCTTTAACCTTGATCATGAGAGGTTGATGACTAGTGTTGGTTTGAACCCGACTTTTGACTGGAGCCCTCACAGATTCATCAGACGTAGCTTGAGTTCTTCCTTTAACTTTAAGCATCAAAGGTTCATCATCGACAGGTTGGGGTTGAATTCGACCTTTAACCTTAATCTTCAAAGGTTGATCTTCTGAAGGTGATCGGTCTTCTGAAATCAATTGGTCTTCTAAAGGTGCTCGATCTTCAGCCATATCAGATATTTCCTTCACATGCTCATGTGTATAGAGTATTGAATCAGAGAAATAGGTTTCAACACCTTTAAAAGAATTGAGATCTGTAAATTCAGTCTTTACGGTCCCCTGAGAATCCACATACTTGAAGCATTGGTGAAGAGTCGAAGGAACAATGTTATGTTCATGTATCCATGCTCTTCCGAGTAGGATATTATAAGATACGTCTGAGTTGATAACATAGAAAGTTGCCATGGTTCGAAGATCACCTATTTGAATCTTCAAACGAATTTTCTCCAATGGTTTACTCCTTCCAGAATTGAAACCAACAATTGTCGTACTAGTGTAAGTCAACTCACTAGTAGGAATCCTCAATGGTCGTAGCATACTCTAAAGAATAATGCTGATGGAAGATCCATGATCGATGTAAATCCTGTCAATTTCAGTAGAGTCAATATACCCTGTATAACACAAAGGCCTGTCATGTTGATTATGCTTCAACAGCGTATCCTCTTGTGTGAAAGTAATATTAGGAATTGATTCCATCACACTGTGACATTGGGGACACGACACCGGTGTATTATCAGGACTTTTGAGCTGAGCTAAACATGAATCTGCCTGTAGCAAAGCTTCACTCATGACTTTCTTTAGAGAGACGAAGCAACTTAAAGATGGAAAGTCTAGCCGAAGTATTAGCTAATTGGGCTAGAATGTCAAACTCATAGGGTTTCATCAACCCTTGATTTGAACCAGACTTCAGCGGGACGTCAAAACGTACTGCTTTCTGTTTTCCTTTTTCAACCACTGTGGTTTAGAAGGTCTTGCCTCAGCAGGAATAGAAGATGACTGAGTCGGCAGTGTTTCAGCGGCATCATCCACTTCTTTGGAAGTTCCCTCGTAATTTTTGTTGTAGTCTTTTCCAGACCTTGTACCAGCAGAAGTCTCTTCTTCAGACTCACGAAAATGAAGTACCATGTTACAGGATTTAGTCTTTTTCCCTTAGTCTTTATTTTATGGGGATTTTTGTGAGGGACCTCAAATCCCAATCCGACAGAGGATTTCTGGCCTTGAATTTGTAAAGGAGCTCGCATACCTTTACCATTGTTCAAGCCTTCCACTTTTTGAAAGTCATAGCCCATCTTTTTCATGAGATGGACCAATTGTTTACTGTACATGCGAAGGGGTAGCGGACTTTCAATAGACGGTTTAACAGATGAAGAAGGAATAGAGACCTTTGTAGTCGCAAGGGTGGAAACTTTCGGTGTAGGAGATAAAATCCCAACCGGAGCTTTCTCGTAGGCAGCAAAAACTTGTTGTGCCCTATATAAAGGGACACTGTTCATGGCTAACCATTGCTGATGAGTAAGCTTTAGTTTGGTAGGAGGAGCCAAACTCGGAGGGCATATATTCAGACCCCTTAGCCTATTTTCCAAAGGGATGTCATCCCACAGATGATCAAAATCATCATGATCTGGAGTAACAACATGAGAAATCATATTGCAGGTTTTAACTTTTTGACCTTTTTTGGATTTTGAAATTTTACTTTTATGCTCCATTTCAGGTACGAAGTCAGAGTGTACCCAAATGATTTCACCATTTTTCAAGGTGAGAGGCACTAATCCTTTACCTTGATCTCTAGCTGGTGGAAGGTTCACAATCTTCATTGTTGCCTTCGGAATCGGGACAATCCCATCAGGAACTTACTGTGGAGGAAAATCTCCAAATTGAAGAGAAATCATATTTGTTGTGACTGTATGCTCATCATTAGTTAAAGCGATAGCTTTAGCATTTATCAACTCTTGAATCTTCTTCTTCAAGACATAGCAAGCCCTAGTAGGATGATTTATGTATCTGTGATAGATACAATATTTGGGATTATCAGTCAAATCTACCTCATTAGGTCATTTTGGATCTGGAATTTGGAGCTTACCACTCTTCACGAGACATTGAAATATCCCAGGAATATCACTGTCGTCGAAAGAGTATTCTTCTTTCGGCTTAGAAGACTCCGGATTACTTGGTATAGTTTTAGATTTTGAAAGGTTCACCACCAGGGTTTCCTTTCCTTTTCCATTACGATTACCAGAATTGTTACCTGAAGAGGTTTTCTTTCTTTTATCTTCTGAGGCGAAGATCATCCCATGTTCACGAGCCAATCTACCATTGGTCTCAGCTGAAACTGCTGCTATAATAAACGATGCCCAATCTATGAACTGAGAGCCTGTAAAAACAACGATGGTTGGTCGCAAATTCATTTTGCATGTATCAATTAATGCTGAATCTGGCATACCAGGAGGCATTTTCAAAGTAGCTTGTCGGAAACGTTCAATAAACGTCCGAGTATCCTCTTTCTCTTTTTGTTTAATCTCTATTAAGGAAGACATATTCATGTCCATCCCTCCTTCATAGAAACGAGAGAGAAACATTGCTTTGAATTTGTCAAAAGACGATATATATACAATTATCGGGTAGACTACGATACCAATCGTATGCTATACCCGTCAAACACCCAATGAAGACTCGGGTGAGAAGAGCATCATTCTTCTGTAGATGCACGGTCATAATATCAAAATAATTGATATATTGACTTGGAGAAGCCTTTCCATCAAATAATACCATAGATTGTGGCTTGAATTTAGGAGAAAAGGGCACATCATTCCAATAGGGAGGATAAGGTTGCTTGATCTCCAACTTTTGGAGCTCATCTTTGTGCTTAAGAACTTCAAATTGTGCTTTTAACTCCCGTACTGCTTGAATAGCTTCACTGGTTTAAGGGAGTATATTTGATTGAATAGTGGTTGGATGTACCGTAACTCCTACCGGAGGTGATACATCTTCTGGAATGAGAGGGTCGGAAGATGCAGAGTTTTGATTAATAACAGGTTCTTGACTCAGATTATTCAAAGGTATGTCAACCCCCTGACTATTTTGAGTTTGCACAGCTACCTGTATCGGTGTTATGACTGCTGGTGGGACTGTTTGCTGAGTCGTTATTATCTGATATATATTTTGCATTATTGCAAGCATATCCTTTAGCGATTGATCTACCACAGAAAGACGCTATTCTGTATGAGAAGTAGACGTCTCCTGCTCTTCTCCGATAACATAAGATTCAACTTCTCTTGAACATACGGAGGGATTGGTGTAGAGATATGAATCAACACTATCAGTTTCTGACTCCAAATACTGGGTACCCCCAGTCTCTGAATCTGAAGAATGCATACTTAAAGGTCGTTGACTTCTTGACCGAGTATGTTGATATACTCCTTCAAAAGTGTCAAGGATTCGGTTGAACCACTGTTGACTTGGAGTCCGGGACGAATTACGTCTTGGTCGTCGTCCTCTATTGATATGAGATGCCATATTGACCGATGCATAGGACAACTCATGTTCTTGGTCATCAATTTGTTGCTGAGGTACATTGTAGCTTAATCGGTCGAAAACTAACCGTTTAGTAGCAGAACAGCAACATTTGATCACTATTTGGTGACATTCACAATGATAATTTTCTTGAGAGAATGTCACAGGAGATTTTCTGTTTTTACGCTTTTGTACAAGTAACTCGCATAAATCAGAAGAATTAGAAGGTAATATTTTCTTTTTTACATTTGGGACAGAGAAATATTTAGTCCCTTGTGTAAAAGAAAGATTACTAGCTTCATTGGCAGAAGAAAGCTGTGCGTTTTTACGCGCTTGAAGTTGTGTGCGTAAATCCTGAGTTGATTTTTGTGCAATGAGAACAGCATCAGCATTACACGTAATTCTAAGATTAGGCACTTTGCGTAAAGCAGCATTAGAGGATTGTTGGCGTAAAATAGAAGTTTTGCCAACATTTCTTGTCTCTTTGGATAAATCAAAGGAATTATTTGCCATAAGAGACTTGTTTTTACGTTGTACACGTGTAGGCAAGTTCACTTTAGATGCAAAAGCACTATTATGAACTTTATCTACCATGTCACCAACAGGAGATTTGTCTTTACGCGTATAGCACAAAACAGGAACATCTGCCACGTCACAGACGGGAGATTTGCCTTTACGCGTATAGCGCAAGACATGATTGTCTACTACGTCACAGACGGGAGACTGAATTTGACGCACAGGGCGCAATACTGAAGTAGGAACTGCCTCCTCACAGACGGGAGCCCCAACAACAGGAGTGGGAAGAATTTCCTTGCCTTCAGAGACAATAGAGAGATCAGAGGGTGCTTTGGACTTAGGAATCCAAACTTTGCGCACCTTTCGTGATTTTTGCACATTGGAGTAGCGAGCACTACCCCCAGTTCGGAGCATTTTTTCATAAGCAGTCTGGTCGAATTGAACGACCAGAGTCTTCTTCGTCGATCCAATCGACACATTATCGTATTGAGCAATTGCTTTCTCGTCAGAGGAGAAAGTCATCCCCAGCAGAGTCGCCATTTTGTTTCACTTAACAAAATGTCCTTAAGACTTTTGAAAGAAAACAAGAAAAAGTGTACAAAAGTACAAGTAAATTCTGGAAAGTATTGCTATGAAAGTCTGATCTGAGAACGATCACTTTGTTCCTTGGACCACACGATGATGATGAAGAAAACTGCTTGGAGATGAACAACTGGAAGAACTAAGTCACCAGAAAGGTATCGACACAATTGGCACTGATGGCACAGTCGAATGCTTTCCTGCTTTGCTTCACTCTGTTCTTGAGAAAAAGTTGAAAAGAAATACTCTGGAAAATCACTTTGCTCTGAAAGTATCTGGTCTCCAAAATTTTGTACCTCTTTCTTAAAAAAGAAGTCTTTATATAGACTTGTCTTCTGTGCGTAAAAAGCATCAATATTGGGTCTCTACGCAGGCTATTTGGATAACTGTCACCCACGTACAGAAATTAGCCTCTACGCATGTTGACACATGTTCCATAATCTAATAAAATAAGGAGAGCACGTACACACGTTCTTCGAGAAGTGTGGCATGAAGACCACCTCAGAAAACCATGTTCACACATAACCATGACAAACTGTGTATAAAAGATGTTAAAATATGTCCGAGCGTAAAATAGCTCAAAGTAAGCTTCCTGCGTAAAGTGGCTAAAAATAACCTTGAGCGTAAAGGCTCAAATAAACTCTACGCGCGCAAAAAGAGTAGCTGAGATAGCCTTGAGCGTAAAAGCTCAAATAATTCTTATGCGTAAAGAGGAAGCTGTTCCTCAAGCGTAAAGCAGCTCATTGGCACGCTAAATAACAAACTTCTCGGCTTCTGTGCAATCATTTGTCAGAAAATTAATCTGTCAGAATAGTATCTTCGTGCATTTAATGCAGCATGGACAGCTCATTCCTCGTGTAAAGTCTGTATTTAAGACTTGCGTAGAGTTTTGAGTTTGACCCAGTTTGACCTTTGCATAAAGTCTAATCTGGAACTGTCTTTGCGTAAATATCTCAACTTCCTTGACTTGGTCTTCAAAATTTATTTATGCTTCTACATACTGTAGAAGCATAGAATTTCAGGACCAGAAATCCTATGTGCCTAACATCACATGCGCCAGGGAGCTCAAATGAAGTACTTGGCATAGCAGAGCAATAATATAGACATTAAAAGAGGATTTTTATTTCATATAAAAGTCTATTACATGTCTTAAAAAGAGCTATACAAAGGAGAATTTCTACAAAGAAAATACCCTAAGTCTACAGCTAGGCGCAGCAACCACCATGCGCTCTCAAACATGCGCATCTCGCCATGCGCTCTCAGCCAGGCGCATCCCTTCAGCGGATCAGTTATGTGCATCCCTTCAGCGGCTCAGTTATGTGCATCCCTTCAGCAGCTCAGTTATGTGCCGCCCTTCAGCGTCCCAGTCAGACGTATCATGAAGTGTCAGCATATGCGCCATCAAATGCTTCGACTAATGAAGTATTTATTTAGCAGAACGAGGGTGGCAATCAACCCTCTAGCTGGAGGAAGAGCTCTCCAAACCAAGGAAGAGAAGAGCACCGCAAATCAACCTGCGGCTAAAGGAGCAGCTTTCAACCCAACCAGAATGGACAACACCCACTCTAGCGGGAGGAGGAGCTCTCCCAAAGCCCAAGGAAGATGATCGGAGTACCGTAATTTCGATCTGCGGCTCTTCCAGCATAACGGAGACGAGGCTCGAGCATCCCGATCTTTGGATGCAACAGGCACCTTCTGCCTGCCTCGAAAGCCCTCGACTCCGACTTTTGGATGTAACAGTCACCTTCAAGTGCATCAATGAAAACAACGCGTCGCATCTTCACCCTCAGGAGCATCTCGTCAACAGAATGTGCTCGGGCAAACAAGTTCATTTCGGGAGGACGTGAGAGAACGAGAAGCAAACCCTCTCCATGCCACTATTTATAGGCCGGGCAAATCAAACCCATGCGCCAAGTGGCCGGCTCTCCGAATCCCGTGCAATGAATTTGCATTAATGGTGATGAACCTGACGCTTCGAATTCAGCCAAGTCAAAAATGGCTATTTAAAAGCACTCGAAGAACGTAACAGTCGGGCCCATAAAGACGTGTCATACAAAGCGGATGCGCCGGCCAGACCGCGCATCATACTGATGCGTCCATCAGCACCAAGCGCCATACGAGGATGCGCCCCATGCGTCCCTATGCGCCCAGTGGAACGCCGATCGATGCGCCCACTCAACAGCCCATCACCTGTCAAGAACATTAAATGCTGAAGTCTGACAGAGTTGGCAGCACGTCTCCCGAGGACTGAGCAGTTGACAGCTTTTTCAGAAGACGAAGCGTCGCCGACGTCAGCATCATCGTTACTCTCTTCCGGTGGTCACAAGCCACGTGGCTGCCCAATCATTCGTATGCGCCTCCGCAGCCATGCGCCTAAATCTCTGCATGTGCCCCAAAAGCCGTGCACCTCGAACTTTTCTCTGATCCCTAAAGACAGAAGTTAAGTCACTACTGAAGCCTCGTATGCTCCTCAAAAGCCGTACACCCAGACTGGTTCGTGACTCCTAAAGGTTACAAGCCCAAGTCTCCTCATGCGCCCAATCCCAGGCGCATCCTATCTGATCACTCTCCACCAAATCCGAGATCTTTGAGCCATGGACCTACGACACGTGTCCTTTGACTCGATTCAGCCCATGAAGGGGTATTAATCACCCAAGATCTTAGCAACTGAAAGATCCTCTCTATTGCTACGTGTCAGCCTGGCCGCAGCCCATAAAGGCAACAGGAATGGTTCAACTCCTCAATCAGAGCGCATCGTCTATGCGCCTCCATCAGCAATCACCACGTGGCGTCCCCACGTACAGGCGCTTCCTACATATGCGCATGAGCAGCCAGCCTACAAAGCTATAAATAGAGGGATCACTTCCTTCTTACACACACATCACACAACCACCGACATACATATACAGAGAGGCAGATACAGACACTCAACGTCTCCTTCCTCTCCGCAAGCTCCAGCACCCAAAGCAACTCAGACCTTCAGAGAACCGAGAACCGTCGTCAGATCGTCAACGGAGTCAACGCATTACCACTCGCTCCATCGGCACAAGGGACCCAGATAAACAAAAGTGTACTCATAGGACTACGTCTAAGTCCTACATTGTAACACTGTTCTATTTATAATTAAAATTTATAATCAAAAGATTTTAATGGCAAACAAGCTGGTAACTCTGCTGGGGACCTCTTTCTCCTCCACCGAGAAAGCTGTGTCGTAATCCGACGACGTGAAGGTGGGCTCCTCCCACAAGACGCTGGTCGTACGCCTCAATCAACAGGCGTATGAGGAGTTCATCTCTGAAGGCAGTGCGAGTCCTTCGAAGCGGCTGCCGAAGCCGAAGAAGACTCGCCAAGTCTGGGTGCGCAAGGTCGACGCCTCTGGCACCACCACCGAAGGGGATACGCCAATACAGCTTTCCCTTCCTGCTGACGTCCTCAGCAACCAAGATGCGCCCACCGGTACAGCACATCTCTCGGAGAAACGTGCGGCTGACCACATTCCCCAGCCATCTCCCTCTCAGGCAAGAAAGATGCGTCGACGGAGCAAGGGTGCAGCTAATGCCCCGCACATCATCTCTGATGCGCCACAGAAGGCCTCTGTCTTTGACAGAATCACTCGCTGTAGTGGCAAGAGAATTTGGACTCTGAGTACTATGCACCCCAGCGGGCTGGTACGAAGAAGTCCAAGGCAGCATGGGCCATACGCCTCAAACGTGCTATGCCGGCAGCAAATCAGAAGCATGCACTCACAATCATACGTGCTGCTGATGGTAAGCTGTATAAGGTTGACTTGGGTACTTCTGCGCCGAAAATGAGTCGACCTTCAAAGTCCTTGTCTCGCTTGGGCGCATCTGTTACGTTCGCAACCAAGTCGAGCAAGGCAAACTCTGTGGTCTTGAACTCCCGCGCCTCCACTGGTTGTGCGTCTGAGGTTCGTTCAAGTCATTGTAAATGTTGTTCCCCCACTACTGATCTGAGCGCCGGTTTGGTGTTGGATCAGGGGGCGCAGCATTCACTTGACCACCCCGGCGCTTGGCCTTGCCATGCGACTGATGGGGGTACGAAGGTGGTACTCTCCTCCAACGATCTGCGTAACATGATCACTCACAAACGCCGATCAGGAGAGTCGGTTGACAAGCATAATGCTCCCCTCACAGGGCACACCTGTGCTGTAGTCACCATCAACTGCTGTTGCAAGGCAGTAGTTCCACCAAGACAGTCGGTGTTCCAGCGGCTGCAATCATCAACACCCTTCCGACGTTGCCTCGGGAAGAAGATGTCAATAAAAGAGGAGCCAGAACTAAAGGTTGCTTCATGCAACGTAATCTCTAACTCCTCCTCAGTTCGAAGGGCGACTGGCAATTCCTCGTCCTCGTCCAAGAGCCAGCCGAGGAAAACCAAGACAACTGTCCCGTCCTCCGGAGTATTTGAAGGCACTCGGAGGAGAAAGAAGATCTTGGAGGAAGCTGGGGGTAGTCAAGCCCTTGTTGATCCTCCTTCTGAAGATGAAGATGTCCTCCAGAGCACAGCTGGGGTGGATCTTCATCTTGGAGACGAAGTCAGCCTCCCGGACGTAGCTGGGGCTAGCCTAGCCCCTGTGGACCTGCGTCTCGAAGACGAAGAAGTCCTCCAAGACAGAACTGGGGGTAATCAGGCCCTTGCGGATGCTCCTGAAGTCGAGGATGTCCTCCAGAATATAGCTGGGGGTAGCCAAGACGAGGCTCCGGAGGAAGTTTCTCTTCTACAAGAGAGCGAGGCCGAAAGCGAAGCCTCGACTGATCCATTCGACTCCTGCCGTGTCATGACAGTATACAAGAATAGGGGTAATACCGAGCCTGATGCGCCGCCAGCAGACCTCGTCCAGCGCATGGATATCCTTGTGGGAGGACTCAAAACCCTCTCTGCCTTCATGCAAATACTGACTCAAGCAGTGTTTGAAATACGGTCCGCTTTGGCCAGAGCGCCTTCTACCGGTCCTGACCCAGGGGCCAATGGAGAATCAAGCATACCCCTTCAATGCGTATCCTTGGATATAGATCGCCGCAAGGCACCTCGGACGTCAGAGCCCTCAAATGCTCAACTCCAGGCGATACCACCTTTCCCAATTCCTAGCTACCCGGAAGACGTGGTCGAGATGATCAGGGACTTGCGCGAGTGCTTTGAGTCCAAGAATAGCCAAGAGGAGCGCCAAAAGATGGGGATCCCCTAACCTTATCCCCTTGAATGGAACCAAGTGGTTTATCCTCCTAAGTATAAACCACAAACACTGACGCCATACGACGGGAAGGACTCTCTACGTCGTTATCTGATATACTTCCAGTCTCAAACGGGACATCTTTCGAAGGAGAACGCACTACTCACCAGCATATTTGTCGGGGCACTAAAAAGAATGGCGTACGACTAGTACTGCAGTCTCCCAGATAACTCTATATCTTCCTTCGACGACTTGACGCGTCTCTTTCTCAACCGTTTCTACGACGGCGGGAAAGACATGACAATGGCGTCCCTCATAGAGATAAGCTAGAAGGAGAAGGAAACAGTTCGAGTATTCATCGAACGCTTCTGACAGGCCTGTTTCAGACTGCCCCCGGGTATCCCAGAACATGCACTCCTCTCCTCCTGCAGCATGAACATGCTGCCTGCAATCAAACTCTGGCTCAACTCTACTCCTCCTCCCGACTGGAGTTCCTTGATCATCAAGGCCGAAGCGGCAGAAAAGAAGGCGTCCAATTCTCGTCTTCTGGGAGTTAGTTTCCCTGCCTTTGAGGACAAGGGAAAGTGGCATGCGGCCAACAACCCCGGACGAGAGACGAAGGAGAAACAGGCATTGACTGTCAATGCCTCCAAAGGTGCATCAGCACCTACTCAGAAGCCTCCACTTGTACCAAGGCCAAAAGAGGTTTATTCTTTCAATGATAAAGACACCCTACAACTCTTTGAGATACTGAAGCAGGATGACAAGATCAAATTGCCGGACCCGAAGCATCCCGACGAGGTTAGAAAAGTGGACAATCTGAGGTACTATCACTACTATCGGTTTGTCGGACATCCAACTAAGGACTGCTACGTCCTCAAAAACTACATCCAGTGCATGATCAATGCGGATGTTATCTCCGTCGACTACGAGGAGAAAACGGTCTCGACCAACTTGGTGTCACTTCAATTTGGCACCTAGTCGCCAACCACAACACAAGATGGCGGCGTCCCCATCCCTAAGGCGACAATAGAGGTGGTTAACTAACCACCTACTCGTGACAACGTGAGTGGACTCATCCCACTCACCACATCTCGGGAAGAGGTCTTGTGGGTTCACCCTTATCTCGTCTCCGAGGTTACTCAACCGGAGGTATGCTCTGCCTCCAAAACTAAGGACAGGAAGATCAAGTCTTGCCGCATGGTCTATTCCTCTGCAGAAAAGACACTTCCTGTACAGACGCATTTATATCAGAACGCCCAACCTGACGAAGCTGCCGTCGAGGTGGTGTCTCCTTGTGCCGTCCCTGCTGCCCAGGAAGAGGGCCCATCTAAGCCCCCAGCAGCCAATAAACAGAAGCATGTAGAGGCCCGTTTCGACAAGCCTCTGCGAAAGAAGAATACTTCGGGGCTAGCCAAGCCCCACAACTTCGACATACTGGCACAACTTGCCAGTACTCCTGCCCGCCTATCGCTGTTTGAGCTCCTTCGTCTTTCCAAAGACACTCGTGAAGCTCTCTGTGAAGCCCTGAAGGATGCTGAGTCCTTCATCAGTCAGGTCAAGCAGCCTGAGGATACTCCGACTACATGTGCGCACTGTCATTGTACGGATGAAGTTATCCCCAATATAACCTTCACCTAACAAGACATGCTGCTCAAGCACAACCGACACAACAGGTCGCTGTATTATACAGGGTATATCGGTTCCGTCAAGGTGAAGCGGATTCAGATCGATCTGGGGTCTTCCCTCAGCATTATTCCGAAGACGCTGCTCTCGACACTGGGGATCCCAATGTACCGACTGGCGCCTTCCAACACAACAATCAGTGGCTTCAATGCTAGCAAAAGCGAGCCGCTGGGTAAAATACGGCTAAAGTGTCATATCGGTAACCTCTGAACCGAGGTGACTTGCTATGTCATAGACGCCGATGTCAACTACAACGTCCTACTGGGTCGTCCGTGGCTGCATGAGTACGTGGTGGTACCATCCACACTCCACCAATGAATGAAATACGTGTCCACCAATGACATCATCCGGACGGAGTTCGCGAACATCGACCCTTTCAAGGGGGTTGAAGCCTACTTCACTTATTCCACCTTGTACAAGTCACCTGACGAGGAGGAAGCCAATGATGCTGACGATGAAGCAGAAATGGCAGCAGAGCCCGACATGGAGCCAAAGATGATTCCCGACGCTCCTTTAAAAATTTAACTCAAAGAAAAGCCGCCTCAGACGTTGCCTCCCACGAACATCAAGCTACCTGGAAAAGCACTAACTGCTCCAAGTAGAACACCTACTGAAGCTCCCTTGAAGATACGGCTCAAGGAAAAGTCGCCTCAAACATCGGCTCCCCTTGTGGCAAAACTACAGGGGAAGGCACCAATCACCGAAGGCGCAGTTGAGGCACCTCTGAAGGTGCGTCTTAAGGACAAGCCACCGCAATCATCTGTCTCATCCAAGCTGCCGGAGAAGGTCCACATAGTCCTCTTGGACCCCAAGATCAAAGCTGTGGTGGACTCTCCCGATCCAACCCCAGTACTCACAGATGAAGAGTTAGGGGAATATATCTCTGCTGATGTAGATGCACCCTCTCTGGACAATGTAATCCTGTGGGACAAAATCTCGTGTTTTATCAATAATAGAGTGTCTTTTAATTATTCTAGTCTTCCACATTGGAATACCATGTATACATTAGATAACGCTCTACGGTCGTTGCAAACACAAATAACGACCGTCCATTATGCAAATCGAGTTGTCCCATCCCAAGGGGTCTGTTTTGTAGTCCCACCGCGGAATCGAGACAAAGAATTCATCATCTTCGACAAAGTCGAGCGTCATCAAGACCTTCCGCCACTCGAGCAAGAACCTGATACCGGCAGAATACAAGTCTATCGGTACACGGACAAGGCAAAGTACCTCATCCAAAAGATGGGTTATGACCTAAAAAGCAACAAAGGCCTGAACTACGGCAAGGGTCGACGTCTTCCTCTTCGGCTTCTAACACCTAAAGGAAAGCCACAGGACTACTATCATCGAACTCGACGGGAGGTGGGCTATGTCACGCCGCCGTCAACTCCAGAGAGTTCGGAGGCAGAAGAACTAGAACATTCTCATTCATCCGAAGCGTCAACTTGGGATTCTGATACCAGTATCGGATCAGTCTTCAAGAAAGTGCTATCAGCCAACATGACATCTGCACAATCTCAAGAAGATGAAGGCAAAGACCAAACGCCAAAATTCTTCGAAAAAGAACCCTGAGCTCAACGCCTAGAAGAACAGTGGGAGTCTCATTTTGAATTATGCGAACCCCCTACCGAAGACGAAGTCGAGCAGATCGACCTTGGGGATGGATCTTCTTCCAAACCCATCTTCATCAGCAAAAGCCTAAAAAGAAAAGACCGGGAATCTTTAATCCAGCTGGCTAAAGAATATATTGATGTCTTCGCCTGGAGCTATGAAGATATGCCGGGACTTGATCCCCAGATCGCGATGCATAGGCTTAACATCTTACCTGATGCCAAGCCGATAAAACAACAACAGCGACATTTTTGTCCTGACATTATGAACGCTATCGATCAGGAGGTAGACAAACTCCTGACCAGCGGGTTTATCCGTGAAGAACAACACCCGGATTGGGTGGCCAACGTCGTCCCTGTCACCAAGAAGAATGGGAAGATACGAGTCTGTATCGACTTCAGGGATCTCAACACTGCTTGCACGAAGGACGAATTCCTACTTCCAATCACCGACGTGATGATCGACAACACATGTAGCTTCGAACACATGTCTTTCATGGACGGGTATTCAGGCTTCAACCAGATCAAGATGTTCCCCGATGACGCAAAACACACGTCATTCAGGACTCCGAAGGGGGTTTTCTGCTACACAGTGATGCCCTTCGGCTTGAAGAACGCCGGTGCGACATACCAACGAGCTATGAGCACCATCTTCCGTCAGCATCTTTGCAAGACAGTCGCTATGTCGATGACATCGCAGTCAAGTGTCGTCTCAAAGTAGATCACCTACAAGACCTTAAGACAGTCTTCGATCTCATGCGAGCGCATCAACTCAAGATGAATCCCGCTAAATCCTTCCTTGGGGTTTCTAGCGGAAAGTTCTTGGGCTTCATTATCATGGCAAAAGGCATTCATGTCGATCCCGAGAAGACCAAAGCCATCCTTGACATGGACCCTCCGAAGAACCTCCGAGAACTTCGAGGCCTGCAGGGGCGTATGGCATACATCCGGAGGTTTATAGCAAACCTTTACAAAAAATGTCAACCCTTCACCCAGCTCATGAAGAAGGGAGTCTCTTACGTCTGGACAGAGGAATTCCAAAAAGCTTTCGACGATATCAAGGCTTACTTGACGAGCCCGTCAGTCCTGGTGGCACCAGTCGCCGGCAAACCTTTTCTCCTCTATGTCCGTGCCATGGATCATTCCCTCGGTGCCCTGCTCGTCCAGAACAGCGATGCAGGCTATGAGCAAGCTATCTACTACCTCAGTAGAACACTGATCGGGGCCGAACACCGGTACAACCCCGTTGAAAAAGAGTGTTTGGCTTTGGTATTTGCCATCCAGAAGACTCGCCATTATGTTTCGGGCCAGACAATTCTTGTCATCTCCCGAGTCAATCCACTCAGAGTTCTCATGATGAAGCCAGGGTCATTAAACTCCCGGCTAGCCACGTGGGCAATCCTGTTAACGCCATACAACATGGTGTTCGTTCCACAAAAAGCCGTCAAGGGTCAAGCTCTGGCCGACTTTTTAGCTGTACACCCCATCCCAGAGTCTTCCAGACTCTATAAAAACATCCCGGATGAGGTCCAAGAATTAAACGTCACCGAAGAAAGCTCCGTCTGGCGGATGTTTTTCGATGGCGCTTCAAGAACAGGCCCCAAAGGCCAAATCATCGCAGGAGTGGGGGTAGTCCTAGTCTCCCCCGATCAGCTAGTTATACAGCATGCCTACTCCCTTTCGAAGTCGTGCTCCAACAATGTTGTCGAGTACAATGCGCTCATCATGGGACTCCAGTTGGTACAACAGCTGGGGGTGGATCATCTGGAAGCCTACGGCAACTCAAAACTCGTCGTTAACCAGGTCAGAGGGCAATACAAAGTTCGCCATGAAGATCCGGTTCCTTACCATAAAGTTGTATTGAACATCATTTCAACCTTCACCAAGTTCTTCATCGAACATGTACCTCATTTATAAAATTTGGAGGCTGACGCTCTGGCTGGCCTCGCAGCCTCAATGATAGCACCCCTCGGGACTCAACACTATGTCACGGTAGTTGGTCGAGACTTGGTCTGTCCTAAAATTAACCTATGCTCACGAATGGCCCATACCATGTCAACAAGTGCTGGTGTTAATGTCCGAGACTGGAGGTTCCCGTTCATCGACTTCGCTGTCTACGGAATTCTTCCAGAGGACCCGAAAGAAGCCGTCTCAATCAGGAGGCGCTCCCTTCGATTATATTACGATACAGCTACTAAAATGCTGTACCGACGCTCCTACGATGGACTTCTCCTTCGATGTTTGTCCAACGAAGAAGCAGTCGAAGCCCTTCGAGAAGCTTACGATGGAACCTACGGGGCCCATCAACCTGGTCCTAAGTTGCAGGATCGACTGCGACGCATGGGCTACTACTGGCCAACCATGGCGGCCGACGCTGTCGACTATGCTAAAAAGTGCCATGCGTGCCAGCTTCACGCTGACTTCATCCATACACTGTCAGAACCACTACATCCTACGGTCGCCTCCTGGCCCTTTGAAGCCTGGGACATGGACATTGTAGGACCGATCACCCCTTCTTCATCAAGGGGACACTGCTTCATCCTAGCCATCACCGACTACTTCTCCAAATGGGCAGAAGCAGTTCCACTGGCAGAAGTGAAGAGCTCCCGGGTGGTCAGCTTCATCAAGCACCATGTCATCTACCGTTTCGGGGTACCTCGAAAGATTATCCACGATAACGGTCCACAATTTATCAGCCATGTTTTCAGCAGATTCTGCGACAAGAATCGCATTCAGAACGTGGCATCGACCGCCTACAACCCGACCGCAAACGGATTGGCCGAGGCGTTTAACAAAACTATCGTCAGGCTACTCAAAAAAGTTGTGTCATCCAACAAACGCGACTGGGACGAAAAGCTCGACGAATACCTTTGGGCCTACCGCACAACAGTACGGACCCCGACGGGCAACACACCATTCTCCCTGGTCTACGGGAGCGAAGCGGTACTGCCTCTCGAGATCCAGATACCCTCGCTCCGTATAGCGATCACAGATCAACTAACAGAGGAAGACAATCAACGTCACCGTCTGCGAGAATTGGAGGCACTTGACGAAAAACGTCTCCTAGCTCAACAACGTATCGAACTCTATCAAGCCCGTATATCACAGGCTTTCAACAAGAAGGTCAAGCAGAGGACTTTTCAAGTAGGCGACCTGGTTCTGGCAGTCAGGAGGCCGATGGTGTTGACTCACAAGACACCAGGAAAGTTCGAGCCCAAGTGGGAGGGACCTTTTATCATAGAGACGGTATACTCGAACGGTGCTTACCGCCTCGCCAAACCCAATGGGAACTTGTTCATGATGCCCATCAACGGCAAGTTCCTAAAGAAGTACTACTCTTGACATCCTTCAAAAATGTACTTCTATCTCCACCCAACAAGGGAGTCTGCGGACCCAATCATCAGGGCTCACATACAATTCCCTTCAATAAAATCTTACGCTTTCTGAACCCAGCTGTTCCGTGGCATTCTCCAGTAGAAGGACAACCACATCCATATTACCTCTGAGTTGTTCT
Organism: Iris pallida; assembly: GCA_029216955.1. NCBI lineage: Eukaryota > Viridiplantae > Streptophyta > Magnoliopsida > Asparagales > Iridaceae > Iris > Iris pallida. The sequence goes on from JANAVB010045020.1 coordinate 15,366,389, forward strand.
CCTACACCCTACAAAGCGGAATCTTACACTCCGTAAGACTATGCTACCCATCATGTTTACCACATCCATATTACCTCTGAGTAAACATCCCGTACAGACAACCCCTGCGTTGCCGTATATTTATCACAGAACTTCTACGTCCATATTACCTCTGAGAAGTTCCGCGTATCCCCCAGAGTCATTCCTACCACGTCCATAACACCTCTGAGTAGGAAGATTCCATCATTTGAATCCCATATTTGCCACATCCACATCACCTCTGAGCAAACATGTCGGTTCTCTCGAACTTATTATATGTACCTAAAAACCAAGGTGCGCAAAAGATAATAGGTCCACACAAATCATCAAGTTCATGACAGCAAAAATGAACACACCACAAAAACTCTGTATTCTTTATTCAAAAATAAAGGATTACACCCCCAGCAAAAGTTGCAAATTACACAAAAAAAAGAGATTACAATCCCTAAACATCCCCGGGGTTGGCTGAAAGCTCTTCAATCCGACGCTTCAAGTCTGCCGTCCGAGTCTCTACGGTCGCCAGGACCCGGCGTTCGGCTTCTTGACGCATCCTTTCTATGGCCTCAGAAGAAGTGTCATCCTCATGCTTTTCGTCCAACTGTTGCCGTTGCTGGGCCAGGGTAAGAGCCCGGCGGATGAAAGCTGCTTCCTCCTCCTTAGATGCTACATGTTCAGCCTGGACTCGCTCAGCATCTAATTAAAGTTGGGCCCGCTGGTCTTCAAGGAGGCGAATCTTGGCATCAACCTCCGCTATGCTAGCGCCCAACGCATCTCGCAACTCCACCTTCTCCTGCATGGACTGAGATAACCTCTCCACCGTAGCCTCAGTTTCAGCCACCTCGCATTCCCAGACACCCACGGTGGCCTGATAAGAGGACTCAGTCTCAGCGATCAACTTCTCCTTTTCCGCGTCTATCAGGGCGGAAAGATCATTTCGCTGGATACACTGAAACTCGGAAAGCAGCTGGTCCAGCTCGGCCACCGAGGCCTCCAGAATCTCGGCCATATGATCATGGCCCTGGTGGAAACGTATCAGACGAATGTGAGGGAGTGCCAGGGTTTTTGCCGTCGTGAAACTCCCATTGGCATCCACCACTGCCGATACGCCCCTCTGCAGCATCTTATACACCGCCTCAATAATAAACTTCACATACTCATCTGCATCCGCCAGCACCTGCGACGTCATAACAGGAGTTGGAGGAGCTGCTCTAGACAGCGGACCGGAAGAAGGCCTGCCAACGTCAATCTGCGAGGCTGAAACCTCGGCATCAATGGACTTTTCCTCAACAGGGGCTTGACTACTAGCCCGAGGAGCCAAAAGAACAAAAGGAGCCGAGAGAGGCATCGATATCGTACCCCAAGTAGAAGGAGCAATAGAGGGTTCCAGCGAACCCTTACCTTTCTCAAGCTTGGAAGGACCACCGACGTCAGGGGCTACCGCACCCGTCCCCAACACTCTATCAGCAAGTCGTACGGGACATTCCCCCTCCGACAGAGCAGCAAGATCAGCACTTGTTTCCTGACTCGGCTCCCTTGGAGTCAGGATCGGCGGACTAGTCTCATTTTTACCATCAAACCCCTTGCGGGGATAGAATCTGTCGCTACCTTCCGGTCGGCAGCCACCTCAGCCTCCGCTGCTGAGTCTGGGGTAGGGCTTGGCAATGCTGCAGCCGACCTCCCCTCATCATAAAAAGGAGGGAATCAACCCTCTCCTCTGTTTCAATCGCGTCTGTTGCCCCCGCAACAGGCTCATGCATCTCTGGAGGAACGTCATCTGAAGACGACGAACTCCACTCCACTTCCTCAAACCCCGTCTCTGCTGGACCCTCAATGTCCAAGGCCCCCATGGCGGCTTACACCATCTCGGGAACTGCTTCAACCTCAGTTTCCCTTCCAACATAATCTGGAGATACTGAAATCTCCGCCGGAACGACATTGTCAGGATTCTCCCTTACGGGAGACATTACAATCGAAGGAATGCGCTCGTCAAAAGAGCTTGCCACCTCCTTCGGTTTACTGTCGCCCGGTTTTGAAACCCGGGTCTTCTTCTTCAACGGTTCCTACAAAAGGAAAGCATATGTCACGAAAATGACAGAAGGAGCCAGATTATGGAAAATGTCTTTACCTCAACAGGAACTGATTCCATTGGCGTTACAGGCGGCACTCCTGTAGCCTTTGGAGTCGTCGTTTTTCTCGGCCTTTTTGGTACAGACGAACCGGCTTCTGCGTCAGCCCGCCTCTTTCCAGCAGGGGGTCTTCTCGAATACCTCCCGTTGATATTACAGCAGCAGCCCGATATCCCGCCAACTCTGGTGGACGATATGACCGAGCCGCCACCAATATGTTCTTCGTAGCCTCTAGCTGAGTTCCAATGATGAAACTGGTCTCCCTATCATAATCAGGAGGCATAGTATTCATGGTACAATACAGCTTAACGGCCGAATACAGGATTTATGGCCGGGGGTTGCGAACTGGAGTATTGAAACGAACACCAGTGCACCCGGCATTGTAATATTGCCAACCCCGGGCTCCATCCAGTAAACTTCCAGCAAACCCCAGACTGCTGCTGGGGTTTCGTAACATTAACTGGGTGTAACCAAACTGGCGAACAAACCGGCTTGGCAGATATGGCTCCAGATAACACTTATTTTGGTTACGGTAGACCAAGTGGGAAGGCCGAATACTCTGCAACCAACGAAATCCCTATTTCGGCAGAGTGATCGCATCCTCACCAGAGTCTTCCAAATCTTGGTCAGCCTCGAAATCTTTGAAGATGGGACTGACCTTGACGATCTCCCACCCCTGAAGATAAGACAAGATTCTCCTACAAACGGGGACGCCGGTGTGCAACCACTTCCTCTTGTAGAAGCGACGGATAAAGGCGTCACCTTCAACGTGATCCTCTTCAGGACCTAGACTCATCACGTTCGGGTGATACAGAATCAACCATCCCATCAGATAATGGAATGGTAGCTCCGCCCGGGGAAATTTGTCCTTCCTACCTCTCCTATGGATCATATCATCAGCAAAAGTCCTCAAGCCCCGCAACAGGTTACACACCATCGCGGAGAGGAGAGCCAAAGGGCGACCAAAAACCAATTTCGCTGCCGGCAAAATGAGGTTCCGATTTACCCTCTTCACAGAGCCAGATCCGCCCGAGAACACACAATCCCGGAGCCATATCATCAAGTATGCAGTCAATACTGCCTTGGATGACATCCGGTGCACACAGTGCCAGAAACAGCTGTACGCGTCTTCGCCACTCTTATTTGAACGGGGGGCCCTCTCGTCTAGTCGGCTCATTTCGGAAGTTACTTCCGCGGGTTTTAGCCCCTGCAGAGTCGTAAACCGGATCTTTGAGGAGTCCGCCAAATCTTGCTTGAAGACGTAATCCCTCCAAGCAGTTACATGAGGCTGAGACTTACCTTTGTCCTTCCGTTGCATCAGATAATGATGGCTCGCCACCTCTTTGAAAATAGCCATCATCTCCGGGTCCCTCTTTTCTAGAACGACGATCTTTTCGTTTGAGGGGAAATATTCCTCATACGGTTCCGAGCCCCAGGAAAGCTTGGACACCTCGTACATCTCATGGAGGGCCAGTCCCAACTCCCCCACTGGAGTAAAGAAAGTGCCAGTCTGGGTATTGAACGTTTCCAAGAGCGCAAGAAACATATGCTTGTTGAGATCTACGCCGGCCTGTGTGGCACGGATAGCGGCCGTCAGCCCAATCTCTTTAAGCTCAGCTTTGAACTTCGATAACACCCAAAGGGTCAACTCGTCCCACTTCAGCACATGGTGACACCAACCTTCAACCCTAAAGCCACCTTTCGGATACATAACCTTCGATGTTAGCATCCGATTCGTAAAAGTTGAAGCACTAAAGGCAAAGGTGTCATTAGGGACCTCACTATAAAGCCTCCCAGGACGCAAAGTTCGGCAACTAAATGAGGGGCCGGCTCACGAGGCGGCCAAGGTATCCCTTTGATTCGAAGTAACATCAATCGAAAGAGTACCCCCTACTGCCCCTCCTTGAGAAGGGATAAGTTTCCATGACATCCTTCTCTTGGAAGCTAAATGGTAGAAGGCCGTCGGCGGCAATTGGCGTTCAAGTTGTCGCATATACAGAACCATGCCCTTCGCAGAGAAGAACCAGTCCTCTTTGATCCTCAGTATCTTCGCCTCGGTAGAGAACAGTCGATCACCGAACAGAAAGACAGGTTTCAAGAAGGTCACATACTCGGACTCAGCAGATTTCGGTTTGCCGCTCTCCATCATACTCTGGAGGAAAATAGGCGATTGATTCTGGATTTGCAGCATTCTCTCGGGAGGCTGATCCAGCATGATAGCAGCCTTCGCGGGGTTAATAACCTCCTCATCGAAATCAACTCCCATTTGACAAAGAGAAGCATCCAGAAGGACTTCATTCAGCAAAGGGATAGTCATCGACACTGACACAGCAAAAACAAAAGTCAGGCAAGAAACTTTAAGAAGACAAAGTGTGTCAAGCAGCCTCGGCGCATCATCAGGGTGTAAACCTGTGAAACCCGTAATTTTAGATAATTATTTGAATAATTTAATTAGCTAATATAAATCATTATTAGTTGTTAATTTAGGAAAATGCATTTTTTAGGTAAATTATTAATTCTGGAAATTTTTATCAAAACCCGTAATTTTCTAATTAATTAATATTGTGTTTTAGTTAGATTAAAAAAATTATTATTATTTTTTCAAAAAATATAAATTCATGGACTTTTGATTGTCTGGCCAGACCCGAACCCGTTCCCATTTTCGAAATCCGACTTGGATTCAATTCCAAAAACCGAGATCGGTTTCGTGTATAAATCATAAATTAATATTCTGAAATTTTAAATTTGGACCAGACCATCCCGAACTTGTTCCAGACCTGTTCCCGAACCCAAGTTCGAATCCAAGCAATTTTTGATTTTCGAAAACGGAAATATTTTGATATATTATTAATTTTTATAAAGAAAAGAGAATTTTCTCTTTTAAACAAAACAACTGTTATTAACCTTCCTAAATACTTATTTATTAATTTTCTTAACTTTTCTCTCTCTCTGCCTGGAGTAAATTCTCACGGCTGGAGATTTCTCGAGTCCCCTCCGTTCCTGAACGGCCGAGCCGTCGACCCATCGGCTCCCCGTAACTCCGGCGAACCCTTCCTCTCCCGTAACCCCCACTCATCTCTCTTATTTAAACCCCCTTCCTCTCCTTCCATCCCTCACACCACTCTCAAACCCTCAGCCCTAACCCCCAAACCCTAGCCGGAGCTCCGCCACCCGACGTTGACCGATCCTTCCCCGGCGCCACCGCCAGGCCGCCTGAGCCCGGCGACCCCCGCCGCCGCTGTCCCCGACCCAGGCTAGCCCGAGCCCAGCGGCTCCGCCCGACCCTCCGCGCCAGCCTCCTGCCGGCGGACCCGACCCCGCTTCTGTCCCGGCGGCCCCCACTCGACGGTTCCAGTGCGCTGCTACCCGGCCGCTGTCCCAGCGCCTCCTCGCGCTCACTCCGTTTCCGATCCGACCGCTCGGTCCGTGTCTGGCTTGCTGTTCCGAGTCTGAGGCTACCCTTCAGATTCCGTCAGTTTTGGGTAACCTCTGTTAATCTCAATAGTTGTCCCTTGGGTATGTGTCGGTGATGAAATTGGTCCTGATCCCGCAACGGGAATCTGTTGTGAAGTTTTCGATCCTTCAGAATTTTCGAATTTGCCTTTGGCAAGTTTCTGTAGATTTTTGGTTTATTGTTCTGATTTAGTTTCGGGTTTTCCGATTCCATCTCGGATTTTCCGAGAACTCTTCGGAATAGTTTCTGTGATTTTTGGATTTTTCCGAATTGATGGTTTAATATGAGCTGTGGTGTTTTTCGAGTTAGTTTCGGGATTTCCGTTTCGTTTTGGGTTTTCCGAATAACTTTTGGAAGAGTTTCTTTGATTTCGGTTAGTTCGGATTTTTTTTCTGAATGTTGGTTCTGGTTCTTTATAGTTCCGTGGTTTCATCTCGGGTTTTCCGAAATTGTTTCGGAAATATTTTCTGTGGACATAATTTATATGATATTTGGGTTTCCCTGGTTTGGGATAATTTGTAGGAAATTATGGCACACTTTTCCCAGTTTTGGGTTATCCCGAAAACAGAGGGAATGCTGTCCGAATTTTCAGAAATATTTTAAAAGGAAATTTTCTATAAAATCTATAATTCCCAAAACCGGCTTTTGCAAAAGATTTATTAAACTTGGTTTTGATTATCGGGCGACGACCATACCGGTCCATGGGCCCTGGCTAAGTGCAAACGAAACCGGTTTTACCGGACGTTGAGGCATTAGCTATATTTGACGATTGGACCAATATCTGAGACTCGTAAATTAATTCAAGTTAATTTAAATTATTATTTTATTTTATAATTAAATTGTAGGACTTTTAGAGACTAACCAAGTTTTCTTCTTATTTAAATTCATGAAAATGGTCTGTAAGGGCCTAAGCCCAGTATTTCTCTTTATTATCTGCGGCCCTGTAATAATGTAGCGTAACTTTTTATCCTTCTTTTCTGGTTTATTAGTTTAAACACGTAGAATAATAAAATGACTATTTATTTTTGAAATGGAAAATTAATAACATTTTTTCACATTAAATAACTAGTAAAAATTACAAGTTTGCAATTTAACAAATTTACGTTTTCTTATCTAAAAGAAAAACCTTAGTTCATTATATAATATTACAAAACATAAAGTTTTACTAAATAATCGGAAAAGTGCGAGTTTTCCCAATAAATGATAAATTAATTGTTCTTTCATAATTTTATAAACTAGTAAATTACATCGATAGATGTGTTTCGGTAGTTCTTATTAATAACATAAAACTGGACTAGGACAAAACTTCTAGAAATTGAAACTAGCACACCTAGAGATGGTATCAATTTTTGGTTCTAAGACAGGATTCTCAAACTGTAGGATTTTTCAAGGACGAACTTGAGTTTCTTCCCGGTACCGACATCTCACTCCAGTCATAAACAAGACAAGTACAGTTTGTGGTAGTTTACAATTATTTAGTAATAGTTTTACTGCAAATTTAAACCACGAGGCAACACGGAACTCTCTCTGAGAGCATTGACTGTTTAACCGTTGGGTACTGGGAGAGTAGTGTAATGAGTATGACCACATCCAAAATAGTATAATGACTGTGTTAGCTTACCCCTCATACACACGGGAATAAGCCATATCGTATCAATAGGACACAACTGTACAACCCAATCCGGTCATATTTATTGCCTATTCACATCACACTGTTTAACTGTTGAAAAAAAACCATTTACTTCAAATTGTTTAAAAATGCATAATTCTATTATTATTTCAATTGTTAAAATATCATGAATTGTACTTTGCTTCCTCCTGACTGGAGACTATATTTTTAGGTCCTATTGATGATGCAGAGCTATAGATTAGTAGTTACTATGATCCTGAACTGTACCCGGCTGTTCTACTAGGGGATGATGAGGAGGAGATTGCCAATTAGTTTTATTTTCAGCTTATGTTATTGTGGAAGACAATTATTTTATTTCAGTTGTGGGTTGTATTGAAAACTTTGTGTTTGGATAAGTTTTAATTATCGGATTATTAAAGTTGTGAAAATTTGAATTTGTGTTGTTGATTACCTGCATGAGTATTACAGCTTACTGCCGCCGTCTCAACAACGGTGCAGGCTGGGCATGATCCGATTCGACCCAAAAAATTGGGACCGAATCGTGACATATTTTTAGTGGTGGCCCATACAGGTCCGATCAACGACTTAGAAAAACATCTAGAAACATTTAGAACACTAGAACATTAAAATTGTCACAACATAGGACCGTTATATATTATAAATATTTTTGCTTGTTATAGACTGGTAGGTTACCTTGCTTATGTTTATATCCTAAACCTTCCAGAATATGGCCACTGACAAAATGAACCCTGCTGGCGATGGGGTATCTTCACCCTATCATACCCCACCTCCCCAATCAAGTTCGGAGCCTATACCTCGGCAGCTGGCCGACCGTCCCCATAAAACAACGGTGGATCCATCATCTTCCCAGACGGAGATGCAGCCTCCTGTGGTATTGCCCACTCCAGCTGCCCCTCCGTTACCTGTGGACCCTACTGACCTCATAGGTCTGCTACGAGGAGTGCTAGAAGCCATAGAACTCAAGCTGAAGCTCATCATGAGCAGACGACGATTATGAGAGAAGGCATGGAGAATGCCCATAGTGTGGCAATGGCTGCACTGGAGAGAGGAGAAACAGCTTAACATGAACCAAGGCCTGCCAAGGTAAACATAAATCTAAGGATTAATTTATGTAACATTAAGGCCATATAAATTAATAAGGATCATATTGCCAAGGTGGGCGATATTGAGAGTTTCAAGAAGCAGAACCCTCGACCCTTCAAAGGAACCGAGGGAATCGTCTATGCCGATGAATGGCTCGATAGCATAGAGCGTCTCCTAAGCGTCGCTCGACTTCCAGAAGACCTCAAGGCTGAAGCAGTGGGACTCCAACTGCAAAGTGTAGCAAGCACCTGGTATCGGAATGAACTCCGACTCCAGGATAGGCAGCTTGACTGGGACACCTTCAAGAGGTTGTTCAAGAGGAAGTTCTTTCCAACATCAGAGTTGCGGGAGATGGAGAGGCAATTTCAGAACCTGAAGCAAAGAAATATGACTGTTGGAGAATATGCGGCAGAATTCGGCCAACTCAGCCGTTTTGCCAAGAACTTGGTAGCTGACCCTGATGACCATGCTGAAAGGTTCAGACATGGGCTGAGAGAGGAGATCCGCATCCATGTGATCTCAGGCGGTGCTAAGACCTATGAAAGGATCCTGGAGCGAGCTCAAGATATAGAGAAGAGCCAACCCGCTCGCTCAAAGAGGGATTATCCTGGAACTAACAACTTCCAGGGTAATCAGAAGAGGCCCAACAACAACAACAACAACAACAACCGGCCTCTTCACCACCACCAGCAGAACCAACAGGCAAGGAACAATGATAGAGCACCTCAGAGGCAGATCCCTGTCTGTGATTTTTGCAAGAGGCCAGGGCACCAGTCGAACATCTGCAGGAAGAGGCTAGGATACTGCCTAGTCTGTGGGTCTTTCACCCACCAAGTGAAGGACTGTCCTTCGTCGATGCACCGGACTGGAGCTACTCAGCAGAAAGGTCCTCTGCCCACTTAGCAACAACAATTTGGGCAGCATCAACAGAAGACTGGGCGAGCTTTTGTCCTAGCAGCAGAGGAACAAGAGCCAGAGCAGGAACCTACAGCTGATGTCATTGCAGGTTTTATTTATGTGCATTTCTATCCTGCCTTAGCTTTATTTGATTCAGGAGCATCATATAGTTTTATATCCACAAAATTCATCTCTGCACACCACATAGATACGGGCTTTAGCAAGAAGATATATAGAGTCATGACCGGTGGAGGACCCCTACCCATCACTGAGATCTGTAACTGCCCTATCACCATATCAGGCCACCAATTCATAGCATATTTGCTTGTGATGCCCTTACCCAAATATGATGTAGTCCTAGGGATGGACTGGTTGAGTAAGCAGCATGCGCTGATAGACTGTCACAGAGGATGTGTAGTCTTCAGCCCACCTGGAGAGCCAGAGTTTGTAATCTCTCGAACTCCGGAGGATATGGAGTGTGTTACCTACACCTCTATCACAGAAGAATCCGGACCTCCCCATCCTATCATAGCAGAATTTATGGATGTCTTCCCTGATAGTCTACCCGGGTTACCCCCAGATCGAGACATAGAGTTCACCATTGACCTCGTCCCCGACTCTTCCCCTATTTCTAAGGGATGCTACAGAGTCAACCCGAAGGAGGCCAAGGAGATAAAGGATCAGATCAATGAACTGAAGGCTTTAGGATTTATCCGAGACGGAGCTTCATCCTGGGGAGCACCTGTCTTGTTTGTTCCCAAGAAGGACGGAACTGTGAGGATGTGCATCAACTACCGGGCGCTGAACAATATCACCATCAAGAACAAGTACCCTCTGCCCCGGATCGATGACCTGTTTGACCAACTCAGTGGAGCCAAGGTGTTTTCGAAGATAGACCTTAGATCCGACTACCATCAGATCAAGGTCAGGAAGAAGGACATTCCCAAGACGGCATTCAATACCAAGTATGGGCAGTTTGAATTCTTGGTCATGCCGTTTGGACTGACGAATGCTCCTGCTGTATTCATGAACCTTATGAACAAGGTTTTCCATGAATACCTAGATCAGTTTGTCGTTGTCTTCATCGATGACATTCTGATCTACTCAAAGACTGAAGAGGAGCATGAAGAGCACCTCAGAAAAGTTCTGGAAACTTTGAGAAAAGAGAAGTTATATGGTAAGCTATCCAAGTGTGAATTCTTTCTAGACAAGGTAGATTTTCTTGGCCATATTGTCACAGGAGAAGGAATTTCGGTGGACCCTAAGAAGATAGCTGCTGTTGAGAAGTGGTCTACCCCAAGCTCAGTTGCTGAAATCAGAAGTTTCTTGGGCTTGGCTGGCTACTACCGGAAGTTTGTGAAGGATTTTGCCAAGATTGCTGAACCAATGACGAAGCTCACTCGGAAGAATGAAGAGTTCATCTGGACGGAAGCTTGTCAGGCGTCGTTTGAGGAACTGAAGAAGAGGCTTACAACAGCACCGATACTTGCACTACCTGCAGGTACCGGCAGTTTCTCAATCTACAGCGATGCCTCTGGAAAAGTACTGGGTTGCGTTCTTCAACAACATAGAAAAGTGATTGCTTACACATCTAGGCAATTACGGACTCATGAGAAGTATTATCCCACACATGACCTGGAGCTTGCTGCAGTCATCTTTGCATTGAAGCTATGGAAGCATTATCTCTATGGAGAGAGAGTGGAAATATATACAGACCACAAAAGTCTGAAATATGTTTTCACTCAGAAGGAGCTGAATATGAGACAAAGAAGATGGCTGGAGCTGATGAAGGATTTTGACATCGACCTGCAGTACCATCCGGGTAAAGCTAATGTGGTTGCAGATGCACTTAGTCGATACCCAGTGGCGATGTTCTTGACTAAGGAGCGGCACTTATTGGAGGACATAGAGAAGCTTGGTCTGGAGATTATACTACCTGAGGAAAAGATGAAGCAACTAGGGCGAGAAACTATTGTACCTGGAGCTGACTCAGCCATGATGCAGTTGCAATTGCGTTCAAGTCTGATGGACAAAGTCAAGGAGACACAATTCCAAGACGAGACGCTTTGCAAACTCGGAGATGAAGTGCTGGCAGAAACACTTGAAGGATTCTCTATCGTCAGTAACGGAGCATTGAAGAATGGTACGAGACTGTGTGTACCATCTGGCAAACTGAGGAATGAGCTGATGCAAGAAGCACAATAGTCGCAGTATTCCATACATCCTGGAGCTAATAAGATGTATCAGGATATGCGTACCATCGTTTGGTGGTATGGAATGAAGAAGGATGTATCCAGATTTGTGGCTAGATACTTGATTTGTCAACAAGTGAAGGCTAGCAGACAGAGACCCGCAGGACTTCTACAGCCGCTGGACATTCCGGAGTGGAAGTGGGAGCATATAACAATGGACTTTGTGTCAGGATTGCCTCGATCCCAAGGAGGAAAGGACGCCATTTGGATTATTGTGGACCGACTGACGAAGTCAGCTCACTTTATCCCCTTCAAGGTTGGTTTATCCACCGAGAAGTTGGCGGTACTGTACATGCGACACATCTACCGGATTCATGGAGTACCGGTAAGTATTGTATCTGACCGAGATACTAGATTTACCTTATACTTTTGGAAGAGCTTGCATGACAGCTTGGGAACAAAATTGAAGTTCAGCACAGCCTATCATCCCCAAAACGACGGACAATCTGAGAGGACCATCCAGACGCTAGAAGATATGCTGAGATCTTGCGTCTTAGAATTTGGAGGGTCTTGGAAGGACCACTTGCATTTAGTGGAATTCTCCTACAACAACAGTTACCAAGCTAGTATTGGTATGACATCATTTGAAGCTCTTTATGGACGTCGTTGCCGCACTCCACTTGTATGGGACGACGTAGGAGAAAGAGTACTGCTGGGGCCTGAAATGGTGACTGATACAGCAGAGAAGGTGAAGGTGATTAGAGACAAACTCAGGATTGCTCAAGACAGGCAGAAGCATTGGGCAGATAGCAGTCGTCGACCACTGGAGTTTGAAGAAGGAGATAGTGTCTTTGTGAAGATTTCTCCTACCAGAGGAACTATCCGATTTGGCAGAGCTGGGAAGCTGATTCCAGATATATCGGACCATTTGAAGTTTTGAGCCGAGTTGGTGAAGTAGCGTATCGGTTAGCTCTACCAGCTAATCTTGAGGGCGTGCACAACGTTTTCCACGTTTCACAGCTCAGACGCTACATTCCATATCCGAGTCACATCTTGGACCATTCGGAGCTAGAGATTGGACCGAGTCTTACAGTACCAGAGAAGCCTGTGGCGATTTTGGACAGAGGTGAGAAGAGGACCAGGACTTCGGTGACTCCCATAGTCAGAGTTATGTGGAGGCACAATTCCCCAGGCGAGTCTACCTGGGAGCGAGAAGATGAGATGCGGGAGCAGTACCCGTACTTGTTTGAGACCTGAGGTAATTCCTAACCTTATCCTTTAATTTCGAGGACGAAATTTCTTAAGGAGGGAAGGTTGTGAAACCCGTAATTTTAGATAATTACTTGAATAATTTAATTAGCTAATATAAATCATTATTAGTTGTTAATTTAGGAAAATGCATTTTTAGGTAAATTATTAATTTTGGAAATTTTTATCAAAACCCGTAATTTTCTAATTAATTAATATTGTGTTTTAGTTAGATTAAAAAATTATTATTATTTTTTCAAAAAATATAAATTCATGGACTTTTGATTGTCTGGCCAGACCCGAACCCGTTTCCATTCTCGAAACCCGACTTGGAATCAATTCCGAAAACCGAGATCGGTTTCGTGTATAAATCATAAATTAATATTCTGGAATTTTAAATTTGGACCAGACCATCCCGAACTTGTTCCAGACCTGTTCCCGAACCCAAGTTCGAATCCAAGCAATTTTTGATTTTCGAAAACGGAAATATTTTGATATATTATTAATTTTTATAAAGAAAAGAGAATTTTTCCCTTTTAAACAAAATAACTGTTATTAACTTTCCTAAATACTTATTTATTAATTTTCTTAACTTTTCTCTCTCTCTGTCTAGAGTAAATTCTCACGGCTGGAGATTTCCCGAGTCCCCTCCGTTCCCGAATGGCCGAGCCGTCGACCCATCGGCTCCCCGTAACTCCGGCGAACCCTTTCTCTCCCGTAACCCCCACTCATCTCTCCTATTTAAACCCCCTTCCTCTCCTTCCATCCCTCACACCACTCTCAAAACCTTAGCCCTAACCCCCAAACCCTAGCCGGAGCTCCGCCACCCGACGTTGACCGATCCTTCCCCGACGCCACCGCCAGGCCGCCTGAGCCCGGCGACCCTCGCCGCCGCTGTCCCCGACCCAGGCTAGCCCGAGCCCAGCGGCTCCGCCCGACCCTCCGCGCCAGCCTCCTGCCGGCGGACCCGACCCCGCTTCTGTCCCGGCGGCCCCCACTCGACGGTTCCAGTACGCTGCTACCCGGCCGCTGTCCCAGCGCCTCCTCGCGCTCACTCCGTTCCCGATCCGACCGTCCGGTCCGTGTCTGGCTTGCTGTTCCGAGTCTGAGGCTACCCTTCAGAGTACGTCAGTTTTGGGTAACCTCTGTTAATCTCAGTAGTTGTCCCTTGGGTTTGTGTCGGTGATGAAATTGGTCCTGATCCCGCAACGGAAATCTGTTGTGAAGTTTCCAATCCTTCGAAATTTCTGAATTTGCCTTTGGCAAGTTTCTGTAGATTTTTGGTTTATTGTTCTGATTTATTTTCGGGTTTTCCGGTTCCATCTCGGATTTTTCGAGAACTCTTCGGAATAGTTTCTGTGATTTTCGAATTTTTCCGAATTAATGGTTTAATATGAGCTGTGGTGTTTTTCGAGTTAGTTTCGGGATTTTCGTTTCGTTTTGGGTTTTCCGAATAACTTTTGGAAGAGTTTCTTTGATTTCGGTTAGTTCGGATTTTTTTCTGAATGTTGGTTCTGGTTCTTTATAGTTCTGTGGTTTCATCTCGGGTTTTCCGAAATTGTTTCGAAAATATTTTCTGTGGACATAATTTATATGATATTTGGGTTTTCCTGGTTTGGGATAATTTGTAGGAAATTATGGCACACTTTTCCCAGTTTTGGGTTATCCCGAAAACAGAGGGAATACTGTCTGAATTTTCAGAAATATTTTAAAAGGAAATTTTCTATAAAATCTATAATTCCCAAAACCGGCATTTGCAAAAGATTTATTAAACTTGGTTTTGATTATCGGGCGACGACCATACCGGTCCATGGGCCCTGGCTAAGTGCAAACGAAACCGGTTTTACCGGACGTTGAGGCATTAGCTATATTTGACGATTGGACCAATATCTGAGACTCGTAAATTAATTCAAGTTAATTTAAATTATTATTTTATTTTGTAATTAAATTGTAGGATTTTTAGAGACTAACCAAGTTTTCTTCTTATTTAAATTCATGAAAATGGTCTGTAAGGGCATAAGCCCAGTATTTCTCTTTATTATCTGCGGCCCTGTAATAATGTAGCGTAACTTTTTATCCTTCTTTTCTGGTTTATTAGTTTAAACACGTAGAATAATAAAATGAATATTTATTTTTGAAATGGAAAATTAATAACATTTTCTCACATTAAATAACTAGTAAAAATTACAAGTTTGCAATTTAACAAATTCACATTTTCTCATCTAAAAGAAAAACCATAGTTCATTATATAATATTACAAAACATAAAGTTTTGCTAAATAATCGAAAAAGTGCGAGTTTTCCCAATAAAAGATAAATTAATTGTTCTTTCGTAATTTTATAAACTAGTAAATTACATCGATAGATGTGTTTCGATAGTTCTTATTAATAACATAAAACTGGACTAGGACAAAACTTCTAGAAATTGAAACTAGCACACCTAGAGATGGTATCAATTTTTGGTTCTAAGACAGGATTCTCAAACTGTAGGATTTTTCAAGGACGAACTTGAGTTTCTTCCCGGTACCGACATCTCACTCCAGTCATAAACAAGGCAAGTACAGTTTGTGGTAGTTTACAATTATTTAGTAATAGTTTTACTGCAAATTTAAACCACGAGGCAACACGGAACTCTCTCTGAGAGCATTGACTATTTAACCGTTGCGTACTGGGGGAGTAGTGTAATGAGTATGACCACATCCAAAATAGTATAATGACTGTGTTAGCTTACCCCTCATACACACGGGGATAAGCCATATCGTATCAATAGGATACAACTGTACAACCCAATCCGGTCATATTCATTGCCTATTCACATCACACTGTTTAACTGTTGAAAAAAACTATTTACTTCAAATTGTTTAAAAATGTATAATTCCATTATTATTTCAATTGTTAAAATATCATGAATTATACTTTGCTCCCTCCTGACTGGAGACTATATTTTTAGGTCCTATTGATGATGCAGAGCTACTGATTAGTAGTTACTATGATCCTGAACTGTACCCGGCTATTCTACCAGGGGATGATGATGAGGAGATTGCCAATTAGTTTTATTTTCAGCTTATGTTATTGTGGAAGACAATTATTTTATTTCAGTTGTGGGTTGTATTAAAAACTTTGTGTTTGGACAAGTTTTAATTATCGGATTATTAAAGTTGTGACAATTTGAATTTGTGTTGTTGATTACCTGCATGAGTATTACAGCTTACTGCCGCCGTCTCAACAATGGTGCAGGCTGGGCATGATCCGATTCGACCCAAAAAATTGGGACCGGGTCATGACAAAACCCATGCGCGTTAGCAGTGAAGCTTCGGCGCATCATCAGGGTGTAAACTCATGCGCGTAAGCAGTGAAGCTTCGGCGCATCATCAGGGTGTAAACCCATGCGCGTTAGCAGTAAAACCTCGGC
The DNA here is from genome assembly GCA_029216955.1 of Iris pallida. Classification (NCBI taxonomy): domain Eukaryota; kingdom Viridiplantae; phylum Streptophyta; class Magnoliopsida; order Asparagales; family Iridaceae; genus Iris; species Iris pallida. Next base: position 15,382,469 of record JANAVB010045020.1, read on the forward strand.
GCATACTCAGGGCCTAAACCCATGCGCGTCGGCGGAATAGCCTCGGTGCATCATCAGGACAGAAGTCCATACGCGTCGGCGACAAAGAGTTAGGGCACAACAACATGATGCAACTCAGCCATGTGCTCCAAACTCGTCTAAAACAAGTGGAAAAGATGACACCCACCCGTCACCGCAGGCCAAACATCGGCCGGAGTCACAATGGTGATAGGAGCGTCCTCTTCGACGAACTCCGCAGGCTCCTTCCCCTTGCCAGTACGGCCACGAGGAGTCTTGGGAGCCATTTCTTACAAGAAGAAAGTTAGAGTTTTTTTTCAAAAAAAAGAACTCTAAAAAGAGAAGAAAGCAAAGAGAGGAAGAACTCTCTCTTTCTCCATCTCACGCCTATTTATAGGCCCAGTCGCACGCGTGAACCGATGAAGTGTGACCTCAGCCGCCGCCTCGGGTTCTGTGGGGAGATAACTGCAAATAAATCCAAAAAGATCATCATTAATCTTCTTGGTTATCGAAGCGTTATCATTTGCATTTACTGAGAGGAGCATGCGCCCCATCACTGATGCGCGGAGTAATCATGCGTCCAAACAGTCATGCGCCCCGTAGAAGGCGCCACCATGCTTCTTATTCAAAGTATTCCAAAACTTGACAAAAAGTTTTGAAAACTTTGAAGGGGGTCTTGTAGAAGCATAGAATTTCAGGACCATAAATCCTATGCGCCTAACATCACATGCGCCAGGGAACTCAGATGAAGTACTTGGCATAGCAGAGCAAAAATATAGACATTAAAAGAGGATTTTTATTTCATATAAAAGTCTATTACATGTCTTAAAAAGAGCTGTACAAAAAAGAATTTCTACAAGGAAAAGACCCTAAGTCTACAGCTAGGCGCAGCAACCACCATGCGCTCTCAAACAGGCGCATCTCGCCATGCGCTCTCAGCCAGGCGCATCCCTTCAGCGGATCAATTATGTGCATCCCTTCAGCGGCTCAGTTATGTGCATCCCTTCAGCATCTCAGTTATGTGCCGCCCTTCAGCATCCCAGTCAGGCACATCATGAAGTGTCAGCATATGCGCCATCAAATGCTTCGACTAATGAAACATTTATTGAGCAGAACGAGGGTGGCAATCAACCCTCTAGCTGGAGGAAGAGCTCTCCAAACCAAGGAAGAGAAGAGCACCGCAAATCAACCTGCGGTTAAAGGAGCAGCTTTCAACCCAACCAGAATGGGTAACACCCACTCTAGCGGGAGGAGGAGCTCTCCCAAAGCCCAAGGAAGATGATCGGAGCACCGCAATTCTGATCTGCAGCTCTTCCAGCATAACGGAGACAAGGCTCGAGCATCCCGTTCTTTGGATGCAACAGGCACCTTCTGCCTGCCTCGGAAGCCCTCGACTCCGACTTTTGGATGTAACAGTCACCTTCAAGTGCATCAATGAAAACAACGCGTCGCATCTTCACCCTCAGGAGCATCTCGTCAACAGAATGTGCTCGGGAAAACAAGTTCATTTTGGGAGGACGTGAGAGAACGAGAAGCAAACCCTCTCCATGCCACTATTTATAGGCCGGGCAAATCAAACCCATGCGCCAAGTGGCCGGCTCTGCGAATCCCGTGCAATGAATTTGCATTAATGGTGATGAACCTGACGCTTCGAATTCAGCCAAGTCAAAAATGGCTATTTAAAAGCACTCGAAGAACGTAACAGTCGGGCCCATAAAGACGTATCATGCAAAGCGGATGCACCGGCCAGACCGCGCATCATACTGATGCACCCATCAACACCAAGCGTCATACGAGGATGCGCCCCATGCGTCCCCATGCGCCCAGTAGAACGCCGATCGATGCACCCACTCAACAGCCCATCACCTGTCAAGAACATTAAATGTTGAAGTCTGACAGAGTTGGCAGCACGTCTCCCGAGGACTAAACAGTTGACAGCTTTTTCAGAAGACGAAGCATCACCGACGTCAGCATCATCATTACTCTTCTTCGGCGGTTACAAGCCAGGTGGCTGCCCAACCATTCGCATGCGCCTCCGCAGCCATGCGCCTAAATCTCTGCATGCACCCCAAAAGCCATGCGCCTCGGACTTTTCTCTGATCCCTAAAGACAGAAGTCAAGTCACTACTGAAGCCTCGCATGTGCCTCAAAAGCCGTGCGCCCAGACTGGTTCGTGACTCCTAAAGGTTACAAGCCCAAGTCTCCTCATGTGTCCAATCCCAGGCGCATCCTATCTGATCACTCTCCACCAAATCCGAGATCTTTGAGCCATGGACCTACGACGCGTGTCCTTTGACTCGATTCAGCCTATGAAGGGGTGTTAATCACCCAAGATCTCAGCAACTGAAAGATTCTCTCCATTGCTACGTGTCAGCCCGGCCGCAGCCGACAAAGGCAACAGGAAGGGTTCAACTCCTCACTCAAAGCGCATCGTCCATACGCCTCCATCAGCAATCACCACGTGGCATCCCCGCGTACAGGCGCATCCTACATATGCGCATGAGCAGCCAACCTGTAAAGCTATAAATAGAGGGATCACTTCCTTCTTACACACATATCACACAACCACCGACATACATATACAGAGAGACAGATACAGACACTCAACGTCTCCTTCCTCTCCGCAAGCTCCAGCACCCAGAGCAACTCAGACCTTCAGAGAACCAAGAACCGTCGTCAGATCGTCAACGGAGTCAACGCATTACCACCCGCTCCATCGGCATAAGGGACCCAGATAAACAAAAGTGTACTCCTAGGACTACGTCTAAGTCCTACATTGTAACACTGTTCTGTTTGTAATTAAAATTTACAATCAAAAGATTTTAATGGCAAATACATACGTATAACGGGAAACGGGAGTGACAACAGCAGTCGAGAGGAGGCTCAGATCGGCCGACAATGGCGTCGGACTCTGGCTAGACGAGGAAGCTCTGGACTCATATCTCGAGATCTGAGTCAGATCTAACAGTGATGGCGAGGCAGCTTCTTGTCTCTGTCCGGCGGTGAGTCAGCCTCCGGTGATGTAGCTCAGCAGTAGAGGGCGCCTCCTCGACCTTGCGGCGGATCTCGACTCCTGGCTCGACGGAGCGACAACGGCGGATCTGACTTCTCCGGTTGGATGGCTGCTGTCACGACCCGTTACCCAAATTGTTGGGCCGGGCCGGGCCGAGCCATGTCCAGCCTACGCTTAAGATAAAGCGCAGTAAGCTGTTCTAGAGATAACAAGATAAGACTAAATGTGCTAACAGTTCTATAAGTGAAGAAGAATCATAAATGCTCCAAACACAAAAGTCATCTCATATAGTAAAATGTCCAAGTACAAGTGAACTGAAATGTAAAACTGGATACATGTCCAGTTATAAAATATGTAGCCTAATACATGACTACACTAGATATCCCAAACAGCTAAGCAAACTAGACGAGTCTCCCCGCAGGAACATCCTCGTATGGCAAAACCGGGTCCTCGGCAGTAACTCCATAATACGAATCACAGAGCAACTCCTCCTCAGTAAGTATACCTACAACGTTATCCTGTCAGGACGGGAGCAAGTACTGTTTTCTAGCAAACTAAATATACAAAGCATGAACAGGAATGTAATAAACTGGACTCATGGCATATCATGGTTTAATTGGTTCTTTTTAGGAATGACAACATATAGTTTAAAAGTTTAAAACTGTAGCATATACGTGAATCGGTCAATAGATGAATAGGATATACAGCGGCACATATCAAGTTTTTCTGGCATGCACATACGTGCACGAACGGCATCGGTGTATATCCATACACAAATGCGAGATCAGAACCTACGGCAAGGTTACATATAGAATGTCTCCGAGCACGGTAAATACATACGGAGAAGGGGGTCATGATCACGTACACTACTAGCAGTTTTCCCTTAACCCGTTATTTTAAACATGTGAGAGATATGAAAACAGTAATAACATGTGGAAGATACGAGAACGATATAAAGCATGTGAAAGATATGAGATATTGTCCTAAACATGGTAGAGACTGAAAGTAATACAACATGTAAAGTTCTAACTTGCTACCCCAAGGATCAGCATTTAACATGGTTGGTAAGTCGCAGTTTATTGTTCTAGCAGTATGTAAAGTTCGTAGAAAGTACTTGCCTCTAGCAAAGCAAAGCAAAACAAGCTACGATAAAAGTGCTATGGATGTCCGATAACTCGTCACTGTAAAAATAAATACAATAACTTAGTTTTTACACTAAGCTAAAATGCTAAGACACTAATCTGTGAAATACGACTTGTGACAGGGCACCTAGCCAAAATGATGATTTTAGCTTAGGAGACCAATGTGGGGTGACACACTACTTTAACTACTTTCTAGGGTCTTTACACTAGTGATGGATGGGGTTCAACACGGCTAAAACTCAAAATAACACAAAAAGCTACAAGTCGTAGTTAATCAATAAATAAATCAAAAGACTATTGTGTTCTAACATTTTTAGAAATAGACAAATAGCCTAGTTTTACTTAAAGTAAAGTATCAAAGTGATCCTTGTTAATCATAGAAATTTATTATAATTTTTCTGGAATTTATTAACCAGTACAAATATTTAATAAAAATCAGGTTTCCTAAGTACACAGAAAATGAGTTTTGATTTCATATGCCAAACTAGTTGCAAAACTGTAAATTAAATTCTACAAAAATTATACTAAATTAGCTAAATTAACATAGTATCTAAATACTATTTTTCCAGAATTTTAGCAACACTTTAAGTATTTTTAGAAAATCAAAAACAGCATTGTACACAATATAAATTAATTAATTAATTATCTGCGTATTTTGTCCATGTATATAATTTGAACCAAAGTTCAAATACAGGACCCAAGGCCATGAATCAAGTCTAATATGACTTGTACAGGTCTTGAATGTGTGAAAACACATTTGGGCCCAAAAACCCATGCTAGACTTGGACACCAAATGGTTGCAGTAATTTAAATACACTAAAATACAATTTGGTAAAAGTGCAAAATAAATATTATTATTTTAATATGGTAAAATTATGCATAGTGAAAATATACATACATATATTTTAAGAGTACATATATATATAAGGAAAATACTTAATTTGTAAAGTATTTATATATATATATATATACAAATATATACATATATAAGAAAACACTTAATAATAAAGTGTATATATAATAATGTATATATATACATGAGAATATATATATATACATATACAATATATATCCATATAAAAGTTTACTAAATATAAAATTATATACATATATAAAATTATAGCTAATATACAGTATATATACATATATATACTAATATATACATATATACATATATATATAAATATATAAATAAAACAGAAAAAGAAAAGAAAAAGAAAAAGAAGAGAAAAAGAAACAGAACTAAGAAGGGGGGGCTCGAACCCGAGCACGCAGGGGGGGTTCAACACTACAGCCGTTGGCCAATGGGCCAACTTGGCCCGACTGTTAGGATTAGAGTTAGGTTAGTTTTATTTAGGTTTGTTTAACATAAACATAAAAAAAATAATAAATACGAGCCTGTGTTCGGACAGTTAGGGACACAGGAGTCCATGTGTCGGGTTGATTTACGACACGCACGACACGTGTTTGCTGTGTCCGCACTTACCATTAGGGTTGTCGTGTGTAGGCGAGTCCTGTGCATGAGAACGAGACACAACAGGACACGGGGGGGTAGATGACACGTACGTGTCCAGGTCGGGGCTGCTGTCGGGGAGGCAACTGGGCGGAGGAGCAGTCGGGGCGGTGGCGCTCGGGTGGCGCTGGGCGTGGCTCGTCGCGGCGCATCGGATGATGGCGGTTGGGGGCGGTGGATGTCGACGGTGGGGTTGGACGGGGGCTCGTCGGAGTTAGGTTTAGGGTTTGGAGTTTGGGACTGTCGGCGAGGCTGTCGGGGGTGGCTGGGGAGGATTTAGGGTTAGGGTTTGGTCTGGGGGAAAGAGGGGGGCTTAAATAGGGGGTCGAGGCGGTCGGAGGCTGTCGCGCTGGCCGGAAATGGCGGGGGCAGCCCGGTCGGCGGTCGTCGGTCGTCGGGCAGGAAGTGGGTAGGAATTTTACACTAGGGTCCCTAGGGTTTAGGTTTATTTCATAATGGTCTCCACAGGTAAACATTGCAAATAAAATTTGCAAATCCCCTCCCGCAGCTATTATTTGCAAATAAAATTTGCATAAACAAATAGGAAATTGCAAACTGATATCTAAACAATTTAATAAATTACAAAATACATTAAAAACATTTTTGAAAATTACAAATTAATATTTTTAATATATAAAACTCATTTAAAATTTATTTAAAAATTCTAGAAAAATTTCTAAAAATCCTAATAATTATTTTAAGGCTAAAATTGACATTAAAAATTAATTAACACTAATTAATATGAAATTTAAAAAACAGGGGCTTACAAGTCTTCCCTCCTTGAAAAATTTCGTCCTCGAAATTCACAAGGATTGGAGATCCGACAATATTCTAACATAGCAAGCAATGCAACAAATGACTAAGGCTACGATCAAAACTAACCTCCCGAAACCTGTTCCGGCTCCGGCTCAAGGACTAGGCTATAAGTCTTCCCCTGGGGTCCCTTGGCTACTGGGCAGTCCCGAATCTGATGGATGGCAGACCCACAAGCTAAACACTGCCCTAACCTCTTCCTACAAACGAAAGCGTCGTGGCCTACCCTTCTACAGAATGAACACATAGTCCCCTTCTGCTGCTGCTGAGGTCCCGAGGCTCTAACTGGCTGGGTCGGGTGATGTGATGTAGGGAAACAGTAAGTCTGCTGGGGTGGCGTCGGTGCTCTCTGCTGGAAAGCCTGACGTTTGGACGGTCCCTCATGATGTACAGAAGCCGGCCTCTTGCTAGACAGAAGACGCTCCTCAATGCTTCGGGCCAACTCTAGGCTCTGGTAGTAGTCAGTCGTACCGTTCGCCACTATAAGAATGCCAATGTCTGAAACTAGACCATGGCAAAACCTACGGGTCATCTCCTCTGGATCAGCAACCAGACTAGGAGCGAAACGGCTCAGACGACTAAACTCTGCCGCATACTCATCAACAGAACGGTTCCCCTGCTGGATGTTCTGGAATCGTAGCCCCATGGCTACTCTAGCAGTGGTCGAGAAGAATTTCTTCTTGAACTGGGTCTTGAACTGATCCCAAGTGGCTCTCCCTCTCGCAAACAACGGCTCATTCCGGAACCAGACTCCTGCTAAGTCTATCAGCAGAAATCCCGCTGCTTCGACCTGGAGGTCATCCGGCATCCTAACTCCCAGAAGCTTCCTCTCTACTGAATCTAGCCAGTCATCTGCTACTATTATGCCCTCAGTCCCTAAGAACTCCTTGGGATTCAAACCCATGAAGTCCTTGATAGTCCCCGCTCTCTGCCGTGGCTCTACAGGTGGTGGGACCACGGGACGTCCCTCATAACGCTCCATGCTCTGGCAGAGTAGGGTAGTCTGCTCCTGATGGGTTGTTAGGAACCCCTGAATCAGTGTGAGCAGCTGGTTCCCGTCGAGTGTGACGGAAGCCTGGGTAGGTATAGTGATAGGGGGTGGTAGAAGTATTGGGTCCTGCTGGGCCTGTGATGTGGAAGGTGGTTGTGGTATCTGGGTCTGTGGATCTGTGGAGTGGGGGAATATGGTAGGTGGAGGTGTATCAGTCAACTGGTCAGCTGACTGGATATGGAGGGCCCCATTCTCGGGGGTAACATACTGGGATGAACGAGTAAGCACCATCTAAATTACAAATAAAAAGGACTTATAAGGACCTATTTAAAGTAAGCAATCATAGACAAGGAAATCTAATTATAATAGCAAGCATGTGATGTTTTCCTATGTTGCAATCCTAGCATTCCTCTAGGTGTTCTAAGCGTTATTCCTAATGTTGTCTAATTACCTTAAGTTCCTAATTGTAGGCATGCTTGGTACAATAACGTAACCAAACAGTTTAGTCAGGACCTGCATGGGGGCACCACTAAAAACATGTCACGACCCGTTACCC
>JANAVB010045020.1:15390506-15423006 GCA_029216955.1 Iris pallida
AACCCAATGGGAACTTGTTCATGATGCCCATCAACGGCAAGTTCCTAAGAGACTACTCTTGACATCCTTCAGAAATGTACTTCTATCTCCACCCAACAAGGGAGTCCTGTGGATCCAATCATCATCACATACATTCCCTTCAATAAATCTTACGCTTTCTGAACCCAGCTGTTCCGTGGCATTCTCAGTAGAAGGACAACCACGTCCATTACCTCTGAGTTGTTCCCCTACACCCTACAAGTGGAATCTTACACTCCGTAAGACTACGCTACCCATCATGTTTACCACATCCATATTACCTCTGAGTAACATCCCGTACAGACAACCCCTGCGTTGCCGTATATTTATCGCAGAACTTCCGTCCACATTACCTCTGAGAAGTTTCGCGTATCCCCCAGAGTCATTCCTACCACGTCCATAACACCTCTGAGTAGGAAGATTCTATCATTTGAATCCCATATTTGCCACGTCCATATCACCTCTGAGCAAACATGTCGTTCTCTCGAACTTATTATCTGTACCTAAAAACCAAGGTGCGCAAAAGATAATAGGTCCACACAAATCATCAAGTTCATGACAGCAAAAATGAACACACCACAAAAACTCTGTATTCTTTATTCAAAAATAAAGGATTACACCCCCAGCAAGAGTTACAAATTACACAAAAGAAGAGATTACAATCCCTAATATCTCTGGGGTTGGCTGAAAGCTCTTCAATCCGACGCTTCAAGTCTGCCGTTCGAGTCTCTACGGTCGCCAGGACCCGGCGTTCGGCTTCTTGACGCATCCTTTCTATGGCCTCAGGAGAAGTATCATCCTCATGCTTTTCGTCCAACTGTTGCCGTTGCTGGGCCAGGGTAAGAGCCCGGCGGGTGAAAGCTGCTTCCTCCTCCTTAGATGCTATATGTTCAGCCTGGACACGCTCAGCATCTAATAAAGTTGGGCCCGCTGGTCTTCAAGGAGGTGAATCTTGGCATCAACCACCGCTATGCTAGCGCCCAACGTATCTCGCAACTCCACCTTCTTCTGCGTGGACTGAGATACCTCTCTACCGCAGCCTCAGTTTCAGCCACCTCGCATTCCCAGACACCCACGGTGGCCTGATAAGAGGACTCAGTCTCAGCGATCAACTTCTCCTTTTTTACGTCTATCAGGGCGAAATATCATTTCGCTGGATACACTGAAACTCGGAAAGCAGCTAGTCCAGCTCGACCACCGAGGCCTCCAGAATCTCGGCCATATGATCATGGCCCTGGTGGGAACGTATCAGACGGATGTGAAGGAGTGCCAGGGTTTTTGCCGTCGCGAAACTCCTATTGGCATCCACCACTGCCGATACGCCCCTCTGCAGCATCTTATACACCGCCTCAATAATAAATTTCATATACTCATCTGCATCCGCCAGCACCTGCGACGTCATAACAGGAGTTGGAGGAGCTGCTCTAGACAGCGGACTGGAAGAAGGCCCGCCAACGTCAATCTGCGAGGCTGAAACCTCGGCATCAATGGAATTTTCCTCAACAGGGGCTTGACTACTAGCCCGAGGAGCCAAAAGAACAAAAGGAGCCGAGAGAGGCATCGATATCGTACCCCAAGTAGAAGGAGCAATAGAGGGTTCCAGCGAACCCTTACCTTTCTCAAGCTTGGAAGGACCACCGACGTCAGGGGCTACCGCATCCGTCCCGCAACACTCTATCAGCAGTCGTACGGGACATTCCCCCTCCGGCAGAGCAGCAAGATCAGCACTTGTTTCCTGACTCGGCTCCCTTGGAGTCAGGATCGGCGGACTAGTCTCATTTTCACCATCAAACCCCTTACGGGGATAGAATCTGTCGCTACCTCCCGGTCGGCAGCCACCTTAGCCTCCGCTACTGAGTCTGGGGTAGGGCTCGGCAATGCTGCAGCCGACCTCCCCTCATCATGAAAAGGAGGGAATCAACCCTCTCCTCTGTTTCAATCACGTCTGTTGCCCCCGCAACAGGCTCATGCATCTCTGGAGGAACGTCATCTGAAGACGACGAACTCCACTCCACTTCCTCAAACCCCGTCTCTGCTGGACCCTCAATGTCCAAGGCCCCCACGGCGGCTTGCACCATCTCGGGAACTGCTTCAACCTCAGTTTCCCTTCCAACATAATCTGGAGATACTGAAATCTCCGCCGGAACGACATTGTCAGGATTCTCCCTACGGGAGACATTACAATCGAAGGAATGCGCTCGTCAGAAGAGCTTGCCACCTCCTTCAGTTTACTGACGCCCGGTTTTGAAACCCGGGTCTTCTTCTTCAACGGTTCCTACAAAAGGAAAGCATATGTCACAAAATGACAGAAGGAGCCAGATTATGGAAAATGTCTTTACCTCAACAACTGATTCCATTGGCGTTACAGGCGGCACTCCTGTAGCCTTTGGAGTCGTCATTTTTCTCGGCCTTTTTGGTACAGACGAACCGGCTTCTGCGTCAGCCCGCATCTTTCCAGCAGGGGGATCTTCTCGAATACCTTCCGTTGATGTTACAGCAGCAGCCCGATATCCCGTCAACTCTGGTGGACGATATGACCTAGCCGCCACCAATGTTCTTCGTAGCCTCTAGCTGAGTTCCAATGATGAAACTGGTCTCCCTATCATAATCAGGAGGCACAGTATTCATGGTGCAATACAGCTTAACGACCGAATACAGGATTTATGGCCGGAGGTTGCGAACTGGAGTATTGAAACGAACACCAGTGCACCCGGCATTGTAATATTGCCAACCCCGGGCTCCATCCAGTAAACTTCCAGCAAACCCCAGACTGCTGCTGGGGTTCCGTAACATTAACTGGGTGTAACCAAACTGGCGAACAAACCGGCTTGGCAGATATGGCTCCAGATAACACTTATTTTGGTTACGGTAGACCAAGTGGGAAGGCCGAATACTCTGCAACCAACGAAATCCATATTTCGGCAGAGTGATCGCATCCTCACTAGAGTCTTCCAAATCTTGGTCAGCCTCCAAATCTTTGAAGATGGGACTGACCTTGACGATCTCCCACCCCTGAAGATAAGACAAGATTCTCCTACAAACGGGGACGCCGGTGTGCAACCACTTCCTCTTGTAGAAGCGACGGATAAAGGCGTCACCTTCAATGTGATCCTCTTCAGGACCTAGACTCATCACGTTCGGGTAATGCAGAATCAACCATCCCATCAGATAATGGAATGGTAGCTCCGTCCGGGGAAATTTGTCCTTCCTACCTCTTCCTGGATCATATCATCAGCAAAAGTCCTCAAGCCCCGCAACAGGTTACACACCATCGCGGGAGGAGAGCCAAAGGGCGACCAAAAACCAATTTCACTGCCGGCAAAATGAGATTTCGGTTTACCCTCTTCACAGAGCCAGATCCGCCCGAGAACACACAATCCCGGAGCCATATCATCAAGTATGCAGTCAATACTGCCTTGGATGACATTCGGTGCACACAGTGCCAGAAACAGCTGTACGCGTCTTCGCCACGCTTATTTGAACGGGGGGCCCTCTCGTCTAGTCGGCTCATTTCAAAGTTACTTCCGCGGGTTTTAGCCCCTGCGGAGTCGTAAACCGGATCTTTGAGGAGTCCGTCAAATCCTGCTTGAAGACGTAATCCCTCCAAGCAGTTATATGAGGCTGAGACTTACCTTTGTCCTTCCGTTGCTTCAGATAATGATGGCTCGCCACCTCTTTGAAAACAGCCATCATCTCCGGGTCCCTCTTTTCTAGAACGACGATCTCTTCGTTTGAGGGGAAATATTCCTCATACAGTTCCGAGCCCCAGGGAAGCTTGGACACCTCGTACATCTCATGGAGGGCCAGTCCCAACTCCCCCACTGGAGTAAAGAAAGTGCCAGTCTGGGTATTGAACGTTTCCAAGAGCGCAAGAAACATATGCTTGTTGAGATCTACGCCGGCCTGTGTGGCACGGATAGCGGCCGTCATCCCAATCTCTTTAAGCTCAGCTTTGAACTTCGATAACACCCAACTCGTCCCACTTCAGCACATGGTGACACCAACCTTCAACCCTAAAGCCACCTTTCGGATACATAACCTTCGATGTTAGCATCCGATTCGTAAAAGTTGAAGCACTAAAGGCAAAGGTGTCATTAGGGACCTCACTATAAAGCCTCCCAGGACGCAAAGTTCAGCAACTAAATGAGGGGCCGGCTCGCGAGGCGGCCAAGGTATCCCTTTGATTCGAAGTAACATCAATCAAAGAGTACCCCCTACTGCCCCTCCTTGAGAAGGGAAGTTCCATGACATCCTTCTCTTGGAAGCTAAATGGTAGAAGGCCGTCGGCGGCAATTGGCGTTCAAGTTGTCGCATATACAGAACCATGCCCTTCGCAGAGAAGAACCAGTCCTCTTTGATCTTCAGTATCTTCGCCTCGGTAGAGAACAGTCAATCACCGAACAGAAAGACAGGTTTCAAGAAGGTCACATCCTCGGACTCAGCAGATTCCAGTTTGCCGCTCTCCATCATACTCTGGAGGAAAACAGGCGATTGATTATGGATTTGCAGCATTCTCTCGGGAGGCTGATCCAGCATGATAGCAGCCTTCGCGGGGTTAATAACCTCCTCATCGAAATCAACTCCCATTTGACAAAGAGAAGCATCCAGAAGGACTTCATTCAGCAAAGGATAGTCATCGACACTGACACAGCAAAAACAAAAGTCAGGCAAGAAACTTTAAGAAGACAAAGTGTGTCAAGCAGCCTCGGCGCATCATCAGGGTGTAAACCTGTGAAACCCGTAATTTTAGATAATTATTTGAATAATTTAATTAGCTAATATAAATCATTATTAGTTGTTAATTTAGCAAAATGCATTTTTTAGGTAAATTATTAATTCTGGAAATTTTTATCAAAACCCGTAATTTTCTAATTAATTAATATTGTGTTTTAGTTAGATTAAAAAATTATTATTATTTTTTCAAAAATATAAATTCATGGACTTTTGATTGTCTGGCCAGACCCGAACCCGTTCCCATTTTCGAAACCCGACTTGGAATCAATTCCGAAAACCGAGATCGGTTTTGTATAAATCATAAATTAATATTCTGAAATTTTAAATTTGGACCAGACCATCCCGAACTTGTTCCAGACCTGTTCCCGAACCCAAGTTCGAATCCAAGCAATTTTTGATTTTCGAAAACGGAAATATTTTGATATATTATTAATTTTTATAAAGAAAAGAGAATTTTCTCTTTTAAACAAAACAACTGTTATTAACCTTCCTAAATACTTATTTATTAATTTTCTTAACTTTTCTCTCTCTGCCTGGAGTAAATTCTCACGGCTGGAGATTTCTCGAGTCCCCTCCGTTCCCGAACGGCCGAGCCATCGACCCATCGGCTCCCCGTAACTCCGGCGAACCCTTCCTCTCCCGTAACCCCCACTCATCTCTCTTATTTAAACCCCCTTCCTCTCCTTCCATCCCTCACACCACTCTCAAACCCTCAGCCCTAACCCCCAAACCCTAGCCGGAGCTCCGCCACCCGACGTTGACCGATCCTTCCCGGCGCCACCGCCAGGCCGCCTGAGCCCGGCGACCCCCGCCGCCGCTGTCCCCGACCCAGGCTAGCCCGAGCCCAGCGGCTCCGCCCGACCCTCCGTGCCAGCCTCCTGCCGCGGACCCACCCCACTTCTGTCCCGGCGGCCCCCACTCACGGTTCCAGTGCGCTGCTACCCGGCCGCTGTCCCAGCGCCTCCTCGCGCTCACTCCGTTCCTGATCCGACCGCCCGGTCCGTGTCTGGCTTGCTGTTCCGAGTCTGAGGCTACCCTTCAGATTCCGTCAGTTTTGGGTAACCTCTGTTAATCTCAGTAGTTGTCCCTTGGGTTTGTGTGATGAAATTGGTCCTGATCCCGCAACGGGAATCTGTTGTGAAGTTTTCGATCCTTCGAATTTTCGAATTTGCCTTTGGCAAGTTTCTGTAGATTTTTGGTTTATTGTTCTGATTTAGTTTCGGGTTTTCCGATTCCATCTCGGATTTTCCGAGAACTCTTCGGAATAGTTTCTGTGATTTTGGATTTTTCCGAATTGATGGTTTAATATGAGCTGTGGTGTTTTCGAGTTAGTTTCGGGATTTCCGTTTCGTTTCGGGTTTTCCGAATAACTTTTGGAAGAGTTTCTTTGATTTCGGTTAGTTCGGATTTTTTTTCTGAATGTTGGTTCTGGTTCTTTATAGTTCCGTGGTTTCATCTCGGGTTTTCCGAAATTGTTTCGGAAATATTTTCTGTGGACATAATTTATATGATATTTGGGTTTCCCTGGTTTGGGATAATTTGTAGGAAATTATGGCACACTTTTCCCAGTTTTGGGTTATCCCGAAAACAGAGGGAATGCTGTCCGAATTTTCAGAAATATTTTAAAAGGAAATTTTCTATAAAATCTATAATTCCCAAAACCGGCTTTTGCAAAAGATTTATTAAACTTGGTTTTGATTATCGGGCGACGACCATACCGGTCCATGGGCCCTGGCTAAGTGCAAACGAAACCGGTTTTACCGGACGTTGAGGCATTAGCTATATTTGACGATTGGACCAATATCTGAGACTCGTAAATTAATTCAAGTTAATTTAAATTATTATTTTATTTTATAATTAAATTGTAGGATTTTTAGAGACTAACCAAGTTTTCTTCTTATTTAAATTCATGAAAATGGTCTGTAAGGGCCTAAGCCCAGTATTTCTCTTTATTATCTGCGGCCCTGTAATAATGTAGCGTAACTTTTTATCCTTTTTTCTGGTTTATTAGTTTAAACACGTAGAATAATAAAATGACTATTTATTTTTGAAATGGAAAATTAATAACATTTTTCACATTAAATAACTAGTAAAAATTACAAGTTTGCAATTTAACAAATTCACGTTTTCTTATCTAAAAGAAAAACCTTAGTTCATTATATAATATTACAAAACATAAAGTTTTACTAAATAATCGGAAAAGTACGAGTTTTCCCAATAAAAGATAAATTAATTGTTCTTTCGTAATTTTATAAACTAGTAAATTACATCGATAGATGTGTTTCGGTAGTTCTTATTAATAACATAAAACTGGACTAGGACAAAACTTCTAGAAATTGAAACTAGCACACCTAGAGATGGTATCAATTTTTGGTTCTAAGACAGGATTCTCAAACTGTAGGATTTTTCAAGGACGAACTTGAGTTTCTTCCGGTACCGACATCTCACTCCAGTCATAAACAAGGCAAGTACAGTTTGTGGTAGTTTACAATTATTTAGTAATAGTTTTACTGCAAATTTAAACCACGAGGCAACACGGAACTCTCTCTGAGAGCATTGACTGTTTAACCGTTGGGTACTGGGGGAGTAGTGTAATGAGTATGACCACATCCAAAATAGTATAATGACTGTGTTAGCTTACCCCTCATACACACGGGATAAGCCATATCGTATCAATAGGATACAACTGTACAACCCAATCCGGTCATATTCATTGCCTATTCACATCACACTGTTTAACTGTTGAAAAAAAACCATTTACTTCAAATTGTTTAAAAATGCATAATTCTATTATTATTTCAATTGTTAAAATATCATGAATTGTACTTTGCTCCCTCCTGACTGGAGACTATATTTTTAGGTCCTATTGATGATGCAGAGCTAGATTAGTAGTTACTATGATCCTGAACTGTACCCGGCTGTTCTACCAGGGGATGATGAGGAGATTGCCAATTAGTTTTATTTTCAGCTTATGTTATTGTGGAAGACAATTATTTTTTCAGTTGTGGGTTGTATTGAAAACTTTGTGTTTGGACAAGTTTTAATTATCGGATTATTAAAGTTGTGACAATTTGAATTTGTGTTGTTGATTACCTGCATGAGTATTACAGCTTACTGCCCGTCTCAACAACGGTGCAGGCTGGGCATGATCCGATTCGACCCAAAAAATTGGGACCGGATCGTGACATATTTTTAGTGGTGGCCCATACAGGTCCTCAACGACTTAGAAAAACATCTAGAAATTTAGAACAGAACATTAAAATTGTCACAACATAGGACCGTTATATATTATAAATATTTTTGCTTGTTATAGACTGGTAGGTTACCTTGCTTATGTTTATATCCTAAACCTTCCAGAATATGGCCACTGACAAAATGAACCCTGCTGGCGATGGGGTATCTTCACCCTATCATACCCCACCTCCCCAATCAAGTTCGGAGCCTATACCTCGGCAGCTGGCCGACCGTCCCCATAATACAACGGATCCATCATCTTCCCAGACGGAGATGCAGCCTCCTGTGGTATTGCCCACTCCAGCTGCCCCTCCGGTACCTGTGGACCCCACTGACCTCATAGGTCTGCTACGAGGAGTGCTAGAAGCCATAGAACTCAAGCTGAAGCTCATCGTGAGCAGACGCGATTATGAGAGAAGGCATGGAGAATGCCCATAGTGTGGCAATGGCTGCACTGGAGAGAGGAGAAGCAGCTTAACATGAACCAAGGCCTGCCAAGGTAAACATAAATCTAAGGATTAATTTATGTAACATTAAGGCCATATAAATTAATAAGGATCATATTGCCAAGGTGGGCGATATTGAGAGTTTCAAGAAGCAGAACCCTCGACCCTTCAAGGAACCGAGGGAATCGTCTATGCCGATGAATGGCTCGATAGCATAGAGCGTCTCCTAAGCGTCGCTCGACTTCCAGAAGACCTCAAGGCTGAAGCAGTGGGACTCCAACTGCAAAGTGTAGCAAGCACCTGGTATCGGAATGAACCCCGACTCCAGGATAGGCAGCTTGACTGGGACACCTTCAAGAGGTTGTTCAAGAGGAAGTTCTTCCCAACATCAGAGTTGCGGGAGATGGAGAGGCAATTTCAGAACCTGAAGCAAGAAATATGACTGTTGGAGAATATGCAGAATTCGGCCAACTCAGCCGTTTTGCCAAGAACTTGGTAGCTGACCCTGATGACCGTGCTGAAAGGTTCAGACATGGGCTGAGAGAGGAGATCCGCACCCATGTGATCTCAGGCGGTGCTAAGACCTATGAAAGGATCCTGGAGCGAGCTCAAGATATAGAGAAGAGCCAACCCGCTCGCTCAAAGAGGGATTATCCTGGAACTAACAACTTCCAGGGTAATCAGAAGAGGCCCAACAACAACAACAACAACAACCGGCCTCCTCACCACACCAGCAGAACCAACAGGCAAGGAACAATGATAGAGCACCTCAGAGGCAGATCCCTGTCTGTGATTTTTGCAAGAGGCCAGGGCACCAGTCGAACATCTGCAGGAAGAGGCTAGGATACTGCCTAGTCTGTGGGTCTTCCACCCACCAAGTGAAGGACTGTCCTTCGTCGATGCACCGGACTGGAGCTACTCAGCAGAAAGGTCCTCTGCCCACTTAGCAACAACAATTTGGGCAGCATCAACAGAAGACTGGGCGAGCTTTTGCCTAGCAGCAGAGGAACAAGAGCCAGAGCAGGAACCTACAGCTGATGTCATTGCAGGTTTTATTTATGTGCATTTCTATCCTGCCTTAGCTTTATTTGATTCAGGAGCATCATATAGTTTTATATCCACAAATTCATCTCTGCACACCACATAGATACGGGCTTTAGCAAGAAGATATTAGAGTC
This sequence comes from Iris pallida, assembly GCA_029216955.1. NCBI lineage: Eukaryota > Viridiplantae > Streptophyta > Magnoliopsida > Asparagales > Iridaceae > Iris > Iris pallida. The sequence goes on from JANAVB010045020.1 coordinate 15,400,117, forward strand.
ATGACCGGTGAGGACCCCTACCCATCACTGAGACCTGTAACTGCCCTATCACCATATCAGGCCACCAATTCATAGCACATTTGCTTGTGATGCCCTTACCCAACTATGATGTAGTCCTAGGGATGGACTGGTTGAGTAAGCAGCATGCGCTGATAGACTGTCACAGAGGATGTGTAGTCTTCAGCCCACCTGGAGAGCCGGTTTGAATCTCTCGAACTCCGGAGGATATGGAGTGTGTTACCTACACCTCTATCACAGAAGAATCCGGACCTCCCCATCCTATCATAGCAGAATTTATGGATGTCTTCCCTGATAGTCTACCCGGGTTACCCCCAGATCGAGACATAGAGTTCACCATTGACCTAGTCCCCACTCTTCCCCTATTTCTAAGGGATGCTACAGAGTCAACCCGAAGGAGGCCAAGGAGATGAAGGATCAGATCAATGAACTGAAGGCTTTGGGATTTATCCGAGACGGAGCTTCACCCTGGGAGCACCTGTCTTGTTTGTTCCCAAGAAGGACGGAACTGTGAGGATGTGCATCGACTACCGGGCGCTGAACAATATCACCATCAAGAACAAGTACCCTCTGCCCCGGATCGATGACCTGTTTGACCAACTCAGTGGAGCCAAGGTGTTTTCGAAGATAGACCTTAGATCGCTACCATCAGATCAAGGTGAAGGAAGGACATTCCCAAGACGGCATTCAACACCAAGTATGGGCAGTTTGAATTCTTGGTCATGCCGTTTGGACTGACGAATGCTCCTGCTGTATTCATGAACCTTATGAACAAGGTTTTCCATGAATACCTAGATCAGTTTGTCGTTGTCTTCATCGATGACATTCTGATCTACTCAACTGAAGAGGAGCATGAAGAGCACCTCAGAAAAGTTCTGGAAACTTTGAGGAAAGAGAAGTTATATGGTAAGCTATCCAAGTGTGAATTCTTTCTAGACAAGGTGATTTTCTTGGCCATGTTGTCACAGGAGAAGGAATTTCGGTGGACCCTAAGAAGATAGCTGTTGAGAAGTGGTCTACCCCAAGCTCAGTTGCTGAAATCAGAAGTTTCTTGGGCTTGGCTGGCTACTACCGAAGTTTGTGAAGGATTTTGCCAAGATTGCTGAACCAATGACGAAGCTCACTCGGAAGAATGAAGAGTTCATCTGGACGGAAGCTTGTCAGGCATCGTTTGAGGAACTGAAGAAGAGGCTTACAACAGCACCGATACTTGCACTACCTGCAGGTACCGGCAGTTTCTCAATCTACAGCGATGCCTCTGGAAAAGTACTGGGTTGCGTTCTTCAACAACATGGAAAAGTGATTGCTTACATCTAGGCAATTACGGACTCATGAGAAGTATTATCCCACACATGACCTGGAGCTTGCTGCAGTCATCTTTGCATTGAAGCTATGGAAGCATTATCTCTATGGAGAGAGAGTGGAAATATATACAGACCACAAAAGTCTGAAATATGTTTTCACTCAGAAGGAGCTGAATATGAGACAAAGAAGATGGCTGGAGCTGATGAAGGATTTTGACATCGACCTGCAGTACCATCCGGGTAAGGCTAATGTGGTTGCAGATGCACTTAGTCGATACCCAGTGGCGATGTTCTTGACTAAGGAGCGGCACTTGTTGGAGGACATAGAGAAGCTTGGTCTGGAGATTATACTACCTGAGGAAAAGATGAAGGAACTAGGGCGAGAAGCTATTGTACCTGGAGCTGACTCAACCATGATGCAGTTGCAATTGCGTTCAAGTCTGATGGACAAAGTCAAGGAGACACAATTCCAAGACGAGACGCTTTGCAAACTCGGAGATGAAGTGCTGGCAGAACACTTGAAGGATTCTCTATCGTCAGTGACGGAGCATTGAAGAATGGTACGAGGCTGTGTGTACCATCTGGCGAACTGAGGAATGAGCTGATGCAAGAAGCGCAATAGTCGCAGTATTCATACATCCTGGAGCTAATAAGATGTATCAGGATATGCGTACCATCGTTTGGTGGTATGGAATGAAGAAGGATGTATCCAGATTTGTGGCTAGATGCTTGATTTGTCAACAAGTGAAGGCTAGCAGACAGAGACCCGCAGGACTTCTACAGCCGCTGGACATTCCGAGTGGAAGTGGAGCATATAACAATGGACTTTGTGTCAGGATTGCCTCGATCCCAAGGAGGAAGGACATTTTTGGATTATTGTGGACCGACTGACGAAGTCAGCTCACTTTATCCCCTTCAAGGTTGGTTTATCCACCGAGAAGTTGGCGGCACTGTACATGCGACACATCTACCGGATTCATGGAGTACCGGTAAGTATTGTATCTGACCGAGATACTAGATTTACCTCACATTTTGGAAGAGCTTGCATGACAGCTTGGGAACAAAACTGAAGTTCAGCACAGCCTATCATCCCCAAAACGACGGACAATCTGAGAGGACCATCCAGACGCTAGAAGATATGCTGAGATCTTGCGTCTTGAATTTGGAGGGTCTTGGAAGGACCACTTGCATTTAGTGGAATTCTCCTACAACAACAGTTACCAAGCTAGTATTGGTATGACATCATTTGAAGCTCTTTATGGACGTCGTTGCCGCACTCCACTTGTATGGGACGACGTAGGAGAAAGAGTACTGCTGGGGCCTGAAATGGTGACTGATGCAGCAGAGAAGGTGAAGGTGATTAGAGACAAACTCAGGATTGCCCAAGACAGGCAGAAGCATTGGGCAGATAGCAGTCGTCGACCACTGGAGTTTGAAGAAGAGATAGTGTCTTTGTGAAGATTTCTCCTACCAGAGGAACTATCCGATTTGGCAGAGCTGGGAAGCTGATTCCAGATATATCGGACCATTTGAAGTTTTGAGCCGAGTTGGTGAAGTAGCGTATCGGTTAGCTCTACCAGCTAATCTTGAGGGCGTGCACAACGTTTTCCACGTTTCACAGCTCAGACGCTACATTCCAGATCCGAGTCACATCTTGGACCATTCGGAGCTAGAGATTGGACCGAGTCTTAAGTACCAGAGAAGCCTGTGGCATTTTGGACAGAGGTAGAAGAGACCAGGACTTCGGTGACTCCCATAGTCAGAGTTATGTGGAGGCACAATTCCCCAGGAGTCTACCTGGGAGCGAGAAGATGAGATGCGGGAGCAGTACCCGTACTTGTTTGAGACCTGAGGTAATTCCTAACCTTATCCTTTAATTTCGAGGACGAAATTTCTTAAGGAGGGAAGGTTGTGAAACCCGTAATTTTAGATAATTATTGAATAATTTAATTAGCTAATATAAATCATTATTAGTTGTTAATTTAGGAAAATGCATTTTTAGGTAAATTATTAATTTGGAAATTTTTATCAAAACCCGTAATTTTCTAATTAATTAATATTGTGTTTTAGTTAGATTAAAAAATTATTATTATTTTTTCAAAAAATTAAATTCATGGACTTTTGATTGTCTGGCCAGACCCGAACCCGTTTCCATTCTCGAAACCCGACTTGGAATCAATTCCGAAAACGAGATCGGTTTCGTGTATAAATCATAAATTAATATTCTGGAATTTTAAATTTGGACCAGACCATCCCGAACTTGTTCCAGACCTGTTCCCGAACCCAAGTTCGAATCCAAGCAATTTTTGATTTTCGAAAACGGAAATATTTTGATATATTAATTTTTATAAAGAAAAGAGAATTTTTCCCTTTTAAACAAAATAACTGTTATTAACTTTCCTAAATACTTATTTATTAATTTTTTAACTTTTCTCTCTCTCTGCTGGAGTAAATTCTCACGGCTGGAGATTTCCGAGTCCCCTCCGTTCCCGAATGGCCGAGCCGTCGACCCATCGGCTCCCCGTAACTCCGGCGAACCCTTCCTCTCCCGTAACCCCCACTCATCTCTCCTATTTAAACCCCCTTCCTCTCCTTCCATCCCTCACACCACTCTCAAACCCTCAGCCCTAACCCCCAAACCCTAGCCGGAGCTCCGCCACCCGACGTTGACCGATCCTTCCCCGACGCCACCGCCAGGCCGCCTGAGCCCGGCGACCCCCCGCCGCTGTCCCCGACCCAGGCTAGCCCGAGCCCAGCGGCTCCGCCCGACCCTCCGCGCCAGCCTCCTGCCGGCGGACCCGACCCCGCTTCTGTCCCGGCGGCCCCCACTCGACGGTTCCAGTGCTGCTACCCGCCGCTGTCCCAGCGCCTCCTCGCGCTCACTCCGTTCCCGATCCGACCGCCCTCCGTGTCTGGCTTGCTGTTCCGAGTCTGAGGCTACCCTTCAGAGTCCGTCAGTTTTGGGTAACCTCTGTTAATCTCAGTAGTTGTCCCTTGGGTTTGTGTCGGTGATGAAATTGGTCCTGATCCCGCAACGGAAATCTGTTGTGAAGTTTCCAATCCTTCAAATTTCTGAATTTGCCTTTGGCAAGTTTCTGTAGATTTTTGGTTTATTGTTCTGATTTAGTTTCGGGTTTTCCGATTCCATCTCGGATTTTTCGAGAACTCTTCGGAATAGTTTCTGTGATTTTCGAATTTTTCCGAATTGATGGTTTAATATGAGCTGTGGTGTTTTCCGAGTTAGTTTCGGGATTTCGTTTCGTTTTGGGTTTTCGAATAACTTTTGGAAGAGTTTCTTTGATTTCGGTTAGTTCGGATTTTTTTCTGAATGTTGGTTCTGGTTCTTTATAGTTCTGTGGTTTCATCTCGGGTTTTCCGAAATTGTTTCGGAAATATTTTCTGTGGACATAATTTATATGATATTTGGGTTTTCCTGGTTTGGGATAATTTGTAGGAAATTATGGCACACTTTTCCAGTTTTGGGTTATCCCGAAAACAGAGGGAATGCTGTCTGAATTTTCAGAAATATTTTAAAAGGAAATTTTCTATAAAATCTATAATTCCCAAAACCGGCTTTGCAAAAGATTTATTAAACTTGGTTTTGATTATCGGGCGACGACCATACCGGTCCATGGGCCCTGGCTAAGTGCAAACGAAACCGGTTTTACCGGACGTTGAGGCATTAGCTATATTTGACGATTGGACCAATATCTGAGACTCGTAAATTAATTCAAGTTAATTTAAATTATTATTTTATTTTGTAATTAAATTGTAGGATTTTTAGAGACTAACCAAGTTTTCTTCTTATTTAAATTCATGAAAATGGTCTGTAAGGGCATAAGCCCAGTATTTCTCTTTATTATCTGCGGCCCTGTAATAATGTAGCGTAACTTTTTATCCTTCTTTTCTGGTTTATTAGTTTAAACACGTAGAATAAAAAATATTTATTTTTGAAATGGAAAATTAATAACATTTTCTCACATTAAATAACTAGTAAAAATTACAAGTTTGCAATTTAACAAATTCACATTTTCTCATCTAAAAGAAAAACCATAGTTCATTATATAATATTACAAAACATAAAGTTTTGCTAAATAATCGGAAAAGTGCGAGTTTTCCCAATAAAAGATAAATTAATTGTTCTTTCGTAATTTTATAAACTAGTAAATTACATCGATAGATGTGTTTCGGTAGTTCTTATTAATAACATAAAACTGGACTAGGACAAAACTTCTAGAAATTGAAACTAGCACACCTAGAGATGGTATCAATTTTTGGTTCTAAGACAGGATTCTCAAACTGTAGGATTTTTCAAGGACGAACTTGAGTTTCTTCCCGGTACCGACATCTCACTCCAGTCATAAACAAGGCAAGTACAGTTTGTGGTAGTTTACAATTATTTAGTAATAGTTTTACTGCAAATTTAAACCACGAGGCAACGGAACTCTCTCTGAGAGCATTGACTATTTAACCGTTGGTACTGGGGGAGTAGTGTAATGAGTATGACCACATCCAAAATAGTATAATGACTGTGTTAGCTTACCCCTCATACACACGGGGATAAGCCATATCGTATCAATAGGATACAACTGTACAACCCAATCCGGTCATATTCATTGCCTATTCACATCACACTGTTTAACTGTTGAAAAAAACTATTTACTTCAAATTGTTTAAAAATATAATTCCATTATTATTTCAATTGTTAAAATATCATGAATTACTTTGCTCCTCCTGACTGGAGACTATATTTTTAGGTCCTATTGATGATGCAGAGCTACTGATTAGTAGTTACTATGATCCTGAACTGTACCCGGCTATTCTACCAGGGGATGATGATGAGGAGATTGCCAATTAGTTTTATTTTCAGCTTATGTTATTGTGGAAGACAATTATTTTATTTCAGTTGTGGGTTGTATTGAAAACTTTGTGTTTGGACAAGTTTTAATTATCGGATTATTAAAGTTGTGACAATTTGAATTTGTGTTGTTGATTACCTGCATGAGTATTACAGCTTACTGCCGCCGTCTCAACAATGGTGCAGGCGGTGCATGATCCGATTCGACCCAAAATTGGACCGGGTCATGACAAAACCCATGCGCGTTAGCAGTGAAGCTTCGCGCATCATCAGGGTGTAAACTCATGCGCGTAAGCAGTGAAGCTTCGGCGCATCATCAGGGTGTAAACCCATGCGCATTAGCAGTAAAACCTCGGCGCATACTCAGGGCCTAAAATGCGTGTCGGCGGAATAGCCTCGACGCATCATCAGGACAGAAGTCCATGCGTCGGCGACAAAGAGTTAGGGCACAACAACATGATGCAACTCAGCCATGTGCTCCAAACTCGTCTAAAATAAGTGGAAAAGATGACACCCACCCGTCACCGCAGGCCAACATCGGCCGGAGTCACAATGGTGATAGGAGTGTCCTCTTCGACGAACTCCGCAGGCTCCTTCCCCTTGCCAGCACGCCACGAGGAGTCTTGGGAGCCATTTCTTACAAGAAGAAAGTTAGGTTTTTTTTCAAAAAAAGAACTCTAAAAAGAGAAGAAAGCAAAGAGAGAAAACTCTCTCTTTCTCCATCTCACGCCTATTTATAGGCCCAGTCGCACGCGTGAACCGATGAAGTGTGACCTCAGCCGCCGCCTCGGGTTCTGTAGGGAGATAACTGCAAATAAATCCAAAAAGATCATCATTAATCTTCTTGGTTATCGAAGCGTTATCATTTGCATTTACTGAGAGGAGCATGCGCCCCATCACTGATGCGCGGAGTAATCATGCGTCCAAACAGTCATGCGCCCCGTAGAAGGCGCCACCATGCTTCTTATTCAAAGTATTCCAAAACTTGACAAAAAGTTTTGAAAACTTTGAAGGGGGTCTTGTAGAAGCATGAATTTCAGGACCATAAATCCTATGCGCCTAACATCACATGCGCCAGGGAACTCAGATGAAGTACTTGGCATAGCAGAGCAAAAATATAGATTAAAAGAGGATTTTTATTTCATATAAAAGTCTATTACATGTCTTAAAAAGAGCTGTACAAAAAAGAATTTCTACAAGGAAAAGACCCTAAGTCTACAGCTAGGCGCAGCAACCACCATGTCTCAAACAGGCGCATCTCGCCATGCGCTCTCAGCCAGGCGCATCCCTTCAGCGGATCAATTATGTGCATCCCTTCAGCGGCTCAGTTATGTGCATCCCTTCAGCATCAGTTATGTGCCGCCCTTCAGCATCCCAGTCAGGCACATCATGAAGTGTCAGCATATACGCCATCAAATGCTTCGACTAATGAAACATTTATTGAGCAGAACGAGGTGGCAATCAACCCTCTAACTGGAGGAAGAGCTCTCCAAACCAAGGAAGAGAAGAGCACCGCAAATCAACCTGCGGTTAAAGGAGCAGCTTTCAACCCAACCAGAATGGGTAACACCCACTCTAGCGGGAGGAGGAGCTCTCCCAAAGCCCAAGAAGATGATCGGAGCACCGCAATTCTGATCTGCGCTCTTCCAGCATAACGGAGACAGGCTCGAGCATCCCGTTCTTTGGATGCAACAGGCACCTTCTGCCTGCCTCGGAAGCCCTCGACTCCGACTTTTGGATGTAACAGTCACCTTCAAGTGCATCAATGAAAACAACGCGTCGCATCTTCACCTCAGAGCATCTCGTCAACAGAATGTGCTCGGGAAAACAAGTTCATTTCGGGAGGACGTGAGAGAACGAGAAGCAAACCCTCTCCATGCCACTATTTATAGGCCGGGCAAATCAAATCCCATGCGCCAAGTGGCCGGCTCTCCGAATCCCGTGCAATGAATTTGCATTAATGTGATGAACCTGACGCTTCGAATTCAGCCAAGTCAAAACGTGCTATTTAAAAGCACTCGAAGAACGTAACAGTCGGGCCCATAAAGACGTCATGCAAAGCGGATGCACCGGCCAGACCGCATCATACTGATGCACCCATCAACACCAAGCGCATACGAGGATGCGCCCCATGCGTCCCCATGCGCCCAGTAGAACGCCGATCGATGCACCCACTCAACAACCCATCACCTGTCAAGAACATTAAATGTTGAAGTCTGACAGAGTTGGCAGCACGTCCCCGAGGACTAAACAGTTGACAGCTTTTTCAGAAGACGAAGCGTCACCGACGTCAGCATCATCATTACTCTTCTTCGGCGTTACAAGCCAGGTGGCTGCCCAACCATTCGCATGCGCCTCCGCAGCCATGCGCCTAAATCTCTGCATGCGCCCCAAAAGCCATGCACCTCGGACTTTTCTCTGATCCCTAAAGACAGACAAGTCACTACTGAAGCCTCGCATGTGCCTCAAAAGCCGTGCGCCCAGACTGGTTCGTGACTCCTAAAGGTTACAAGCCCAAGTCTCCTCATGTGTCCAATCCCAGGCGCATCCTATCTGATCACTCTCCACCAAATCCGAGATCTTTGAGCCATGGACCTACGACGCGTGTCCTTTGACTCGATTCAGCCTATGAAGGGGTGTTAATCACCCAAGATCTCAGCAACTGAAAGATCTCTCCATTGCTACGTGTCAGCCCGGCCGCAGCCGACAAAGGCAACAGGAAGGGTTCAACTCCTCAATCAGAGCATCGTCCATGCCCTCCATCAGCAATCACCACGTGGCATCCCCGCGTACAGGCGCATCCTACATATGCGCATGAGCAGCCAGCCTGCAAAGCTATAAATAGAGGGATCACTTCCTTCTTACACACATATCACACAACCACCGACATACATATACAGAGAGCAGATACAGACACTCAACGTCTCCTTCCTCTCCGCAAGCTCCAGCACCCAGAGCAACTCAGACCTTCAGAGAACCAAAACCGTCGTCAGATCGTCAACGGAGTCAACGCATTACCACCCGCTCCATCGGCACAAGGGACCCAGATAAACAAAAGTGTACTCCTAGGACTACGTCTAAGTCCTACATTGTAACACTGTTCTGTTTGTAATTAAAATTTACAATCAAAAGATTTTAATGGCAAACACATACGTATAACGGGAAACGGGAGTGACAACAGCAGTCGAGAGGAGGCTCAGATCGGCCGATAATGGCGTCGGACTCTGGCTAGACGAGGAAGCTCTAGACTCATATCTCGAGATCTGAGTCAGATCTAACAGTGATGGCGAGGCAGCTTCTTGTCTCTGTCCGGCGGTGAGTCGCCTCCGGTGATGTAACTCAGCAGTAGAGGGTACCTCCTCGACCTTGCGGCGGATCTCGACTCCTGGCTCGACAGAGCGGCAACGGCGGATCTGACTTCTCGGTTGGATGGCTGCTGTCACGACCGTTACCCAAATTGTTGGGCCGGGCCGAGCCATGTCCAGCCTACGCTTAAGATAAAGCGCAGTAAGCTGTTCTAGAGATAACAAGATAAGACTAAATGTGCTAACAGTTCTATAAGTGAAGAAGAATCATAAATGCTCCAAACACAAAAGTCATCTCATATAGTAAAATGTCCAAGTACAAGTGAACTGAAATTAAAACTGGATACATGTCCAGTTACAAAATATGTAGCCTAATACATGACTACACTAGATATCCCAAACAGCTAAGCAAACTAGACGAGTCTCCCCGCAGGAACATCCTCGTATGGCAAAACCGGGTCCTCGGCATTGACTCCATAATACGAATCACAGAGCAACTCCTCCTCAGTAAGTATACCTACAATGTTATCCTGTCAGGACGGGAGCAAGTACTGTTTTCTAGCAAACTAAATATACAAAGCATGAACATGAATGTAAAAACTGGAATCATGGCATATCATGGTTTAATTGGTTCTTTTTAGGAATGACAACATATAGTTTAAAAGTTTAAAACTGTAGCATTACGTGAATCGGTCAATAGGTGAATAGGATATACAGCGGCACATATCAAGTTTTTCTGGCATGCACATACGTGCACGAACGGCATCGGTGTATATCCATACACAAACGCGAGATCAGAACCTACGGCAAGGTTACATATAGAATGTCTCCGAGCGCGGTAAATACATACGGAGAAGGGGGTCATGATCACGTACACTAGCAGTTTTCCCTTAACCCGTTATTTTAAACATGTGAGAGATATAAAACAGTAATAACATGTGGAAGATACGAGAACGATATAAAGCATGTGAAGATATGAGATATTGTCCTAAACATGGTAGAGACTGAAAGTAATACAACATGTAAAGTTCTAACTTGCTACCCCAAGGATCAGCATTTAACATGGTTGGTAAGTCGCAGTTTATTTTCTAGCAGTATGTAAAGTTCGTAGAAAGTACTTGCCTCTAGCAAAGCAAAGCAAAACAAGCTACGATAAAAGTGCTATGGATGTCCGGTAACTCGTCACTGTAAAAATAAATACAATAACTTAGTTTTTACACTAAGCTAAAACGCTAAGACACTAATCTGTGAAACACGACTTGTGACAGGGCACCTAGCCAAAATGATTTTCAGCTTAGGAGACCAATGTGGGGTGACACACTACTTTAACTACTTTCTAGGGTCTTTACACTAGTGATGGATGGGGTTCAACACGGCTAAAACTCAAAATCACAAAAAGCTACAAGTCGCAGTTAATCAATAAATAAATCAAAAGACCATTGTGTTCTAACATTTTTAGAAATAGACAAAAAGCCTAGTTTTACTTAAAGTAAAGTATCAAAGTGATCCTTGTTAATCATAGAAATTTATTATAATTTTTCTGGAATTTTTAACCAGTACAATATTTAATAAAAATCAGGTTTCCTAAGTACACAGAAAATGAGTTTTGGTTTCATATGCCAAACTAGTGGCAAAACTGTAAATTAAATTCTACAAAAATTATACTAAATTAGTTAAATTAACATAGTATCTAAATACTATTTTTCCAGAATTTTAGCAATACTTTAAGTATTTTTAGAAAATCAAAAACAGCATTGTACACAATATAAATTAATTAATTAATTATCTGCGTATTTTGTCCATGTATATAATTTGAACCAAAGTTCAAATACAGGACCCAAGGCCATGAATCAAGTCCAATATGACTTGTACAGGTCTTGAATGTGTGAAAACACATTTGGGTCCAAAAACCCATGCTAGGCTTGGACACCAAATGGTTGCAGTAATTTAAATACACTAAAATACAATTTGGTAAAAGTGCAAATAAATATTATTTTAATATGGTAAAATTATGCATAGTGAAAATATACATACATATGTTTTAAGAGTACATATATATAAGGAAAATACTTAATTTATAAAGTATTTATAATATATATACAAATATATACATATATAAGAAACACTTAATAATAAAGTGTATATATAATAATGTATATATTACATGAGAATATATATATATACATATACAATATATATCCATATAAAAGTTTACTAAATATAAAATTATATACATATAAAATTATAGCTAATATACAGTATATATACATATATATATACTATATATATACATATATATTATATAAATAAAACAGAAAAGAAAGAAAAAGAAAAAGAAGAGAAAAAGAAACAGAACTAAGAATAGGGGGCTCGAACCCGAGCGCGCAGGGGGGGTTCAACACTGCAGCCGCTGGCCAATGGGCCAACTTGGCCCGACTGTTAGGATTAGAGTTAGGTTAGTTTTATTTAGGTTTGTTTAACATAAACATAAAAAAATACTAGCCTGTGTTCGGACAGTTAGGGACACAGGAGTCCATGTGTCGGGTTGATTTACGACACGCATGACACGTGTTTGCCGTGTTCGCACTTACCATTAGGGTTGTCGTGTGTAGGCGAGTCCTGTGCATGAGAACGAGACACAGGACACGGGGGGGTAGATGACACGTACGTGTCCAGGTCGGGGCTGCTGTCGGGTTGGCGACTGGGCGGAGGAGCAGTCGGGCGGTGGCGCTCGGGGGGCTGGGCGTGGCTCGTCGCGGCGCGTCGGATGATGGCGATTGGGGGCGGTGGATGTCGACGGTGGGGTTGGACGGGGCTCGCGGAGTTAGGTTTAGGGTTTGGAGTTTGGGACTGTCGGCGAGGCTGTCGGGGGTGGCTGGGGAGGATTTAGGGTTAGGGTTTGGTCTGGGGGAAAGAGGGGGCTTAAATAGGGGGTCGAGGCGGTCGGGGCTGTCGCGCTGGCCGGAAATGGCGGGGGCAGCCCGGTCGGCGGTCGTCGGTCGTCGGACAGGAAGTGGGTAGGAATTTTACACTAGGGTCCCTAGGGTTTAGGTTTATTTCATAATGGTCCCCAGGTAAACATTCAAATAAAATTTGCAAATCCCCTCCCGCAGCTATTTATGCAAATAAAATTTGCATGAACAAATAGGAAATTGCAAACTGATATCTAAATAATTTAATAAATTACAAAATGCATTAAAATTTTAGAAAATTGCAAATTAATATTTTTAATATATAAAACTCATTTAAAATTTATTTAAAAATTCTAGAAAAATTCTAAAAATCTAATAATTATTTTAAGGCTAAAATTGACATTAAAAATTAATTAACACTAATTAATATGAAATTTGAAAAACAGGGGCTTACAAGTCTTCCCTCCTTGAAAAATTTTGTCCTCGAAATTCACAAGGATTGGAGACCGACAATATTCTAACATAGCAAGCATACAACAAATGACTAAGGCTGCGATCAAAACTAACCTCCCGAAACCTGTTCCGGCTCCGGCTCAAGGACTAGGCTATAAGTCTTCCCCTGGGGTCCCTTGGCTACTAGACAGTCCCGAATCTGATGGATGGCAGACCCACAAGCTAAACACTGCCCTAACCTCTTCCTACAAACGAAAGCGTCGTGGCCTACCCTTCTACAGAATGAACACATAGTCCCCTTCTGCTGCTGTTGAGGTCCCGAGGCTCTAACTGGCTGGGTCGGGTGATGTGATGTAGGGGGACGTAAGTCTGCTGGGGTGGCGTCGGTGCTCTCTGCTGGAAAGCCTGACGTTTGGACGGTCCCTCATGATGTACAGAAGCCGGCCTCTTGCTAGACAGAAGACGCTCCTCAATGCTCCGGGCCAACTCTAGGCTCTGGTAGTAGTCAGTCGTACCGTTCGCCACTATAAGAATGCCAATGTCTGGAACTAGACCATGGCAAAACCTACGGGTCATCTCCTCTGGATCAGCAACCAGACTAGGAGCGAAACGGCTCAGACGACTAAACTATGCCGCATACTCATCAACAGAACGGTTCCCCTACTGGATGTTCTGGAATAGCCCCATGGCTACTCTAGCAGTGGTCGAGAAGAATTTTTCTTGAACTGGGTCTTGAACTGATCCCAAGTGGCTCTCCCTCTCGCAAACAACGGCTCATTCCGGAACCAGACTCCTGCTAAGTCTATCAGCAGAAATCCCGCTGCTTCGACCTGGAGGTCATCCGGCATCCTAACTCCCAGAAGCTTCCTCTCTACTGAATCTAGCCACTCATCTGCTACTACTATGCCCTCAGTCCCTAAGAACTCCTTGGGATTCAAACCCATGAAGTCCTTGATAGTCCCCGCTCTCTGTCGTGCTCTACAGGTGGTGGGACCACGGAACGTCCCTCAGAACGCTCTATGCTCTGGCGGAGTAGGGTAGTCTGCTCCTGATGGGTTGTTAGGAACCCCTGAATCAGTGTGAGCAGCTGGTTCCCGTCGAGTGTGACGGAAGCCTGGGTAGGTATAGTGATAGGGGGTGGTGGAAGTATCGGGTCCTGCTGGGCCTGTGATGTGGAAGGTGGTTGTGGTATCTGGGTCTGTGGATCTGTGGAGTGGGAATGTGGTAGGTGGAGGTGTATCAGTCAACTGGTCAGCTGACTGGATATGGAGGGCCCCATTCTCGGGGGTAACATACTGGGATGAACGAGTAAGCACCATCTAAATTACAAATAAAAAGGACTTATAAGGACCTATTTAAAGTAAGCAATCATAGACAAGGAAATCTAATTATATAGCAAGCATGTGATGTTTTCCTATGTTGCAATCCTAGCATTCCTCTAGGTGTTCTAAGCGTTATTCCTAATGTTGTCTAATTACCTTAAGTTTCTAATTGCAGGCATGCTTGGTACAATAACGTAACCAAACAGTTTAGTCAGGACCTGCATGGGGGCACCACTAAAAACATGTCACGACCCGTTACCCAAATTGTTGGGCCAGGCCGAGCTGTCCAGCCTACGCTTAAGATAAAGCGCAGTAAGCTGTTCTAGAGATAACAAGATAAGACTAAATGTGCTAACAGTTCTATAAGTGAAGAAGAATCATAAATGCTCCAAACACAAAAGTTCTCATATAGTAAAATGTCCAAGTACAAGTGAACTGAAATGTAAAACTGGATACATATCCAGTTACAAAATATGTCCTAATACATGACTACACTAGATATCCCAAACAGCTAAGCAAAGTAGACGAGTCTCCCCAGGAACATCCTCGTATGGCAAAACCGGGTCCTCGGCAGTGACTCCATAATACGAATCACAGAGCAACTCCTCCTCAGTAAGTATACCTACAACGTTATCCTGTCAGGACGGGAGCAAGTACTGTTTTCTAGCAAACTAAATATACAAAGCATGAACAGGAATGTAATAAACTGGAATCATGGCATATCATGGTTTAATTGGTTCTTTTAGGAATGACAACATATAGTTTAAAAGTTTAAAACTGTAGCATGTACGTGAATCGGTCAATAGATGAATAGGATGTACAGCGGCACATATCAAGTTTTTCTGGCATGCACATACGTGCACGAACGGCATCGGTGTATATCCATACACAAACGCGAGATCAGAACCTACGGCAAGGTTACATATAGAATGTCTCCGAGCGCGGTAAATACATACGGAGAAGGGGGTCATGATCACGTACACTACTAGCAGTTTTCCTTTAACCCGTTATTTTAAACATGTGAGAGATATAAAACAGTAATAACATGTAGGAGATACGAGAACGATATAAAGCATGTGAGAGATATGAGATACTGTCCTAAACATGGTAGAGACTGAAAGTAATACAACATGTAAAGTTCTAACTTGCTACCCAAGGATCAGCATTTAACATGGTTGGTAAGTCGCAGTTTATTGTTCTAGCAGTATGTAAAGTTCGTAGAAAGTACTTGCCTCTAGCAAAGCAAAGCAAAACAAGCTGCGATAAAAGTGCTATGGATGTCCGGTAACTCGTCACTGTAGAAATAAATACAATAACTTAGTTTTTACACTAAGCTAAAACGCTAAGACACTAATCTGTGAAACACGACTTGTGACAGGGCACCTAGCCAAAATGATGATTTTAGCTTAGGAGACCAATGTGGGGTGACACACTACTTTAACTACTTTCTAGGGTCTTTACACTAGTGATGTGGGGTTCAACACGGCTAAAACTCAAAATAACACAAAAAGCTACAAGTCGTAATTAATCAATAAATAAATCAAAAGACCATTGTGTTCTAATATTTTTAGAAATAGACAAAAAGCTTAGTTTTACTTAAAGTAAAGTATCAAAGTGATCCTTTTTAATCATAGAAATTTATTATAATTTTTCTGGAATTTATTAACCAGTACAAATATTTAATAAAAATCAGGTTTCCTAAGTACACAGAAAATAGTTTTGGTTTCATATGCCAAACTAGTGGCAAAACTGTAAATTAAATTCTACAAAAATTATACTAAATTAGCTAAATTAACATAGTATCTAAATACTATTTTTCCAGAATTTTAGCAACACTTTAAGTATTTTTAGAAAATCAAAAACAGCATTGTACACAATATAAATTAATTAATTAATTATCTGCGTATTTTGTCCATGTATAATTTGAACCAAAGTTCAAATACAGGACCCAAGGCCATGAATCAAGTCCAATATGACTTGTACAGGTCTTGAATGTGTAAAACAATTTGGGCCCAAAAACCCATGCTAGGCTTGGACACCAAATGGTTGCAGTAATTTAAATACACTAAAATACAATTTGGTAAAAGTACAAAATAAATATTATTATTTTAATATGGTAAAATTATGCATAGTAAAATATACATACATATGTTTTAAGAGTACATATATATAAGGAAAATACTTAATTTATAAAGTATTTATATATATATATACAAATATATATATAAGAAAACACTTAATAATAAAGTGATATATAATAATGTATTATATACTGAGAATATATATATACATATACAATATATCCATATAAAAGTTTACTAAATATAAAATTATATATATATATATAAAATTATAGCTAATATACAGTATATACATATATATATATATAATATATATATATATATATATATATACATATAAATAAAACAGAAAAAGAAAAGAAAAGAAAAGAAGAGAAAAGAAACAAAACTAAGAAGGGGGGGCTCGAACCCGAGCGCGCAGGGGGGGTTCAACACTGCAGCCGCTGGCCAATGGGCCAACTTGGCCCGACTATTAGGATTAGAGTTAGGTTAGTTTTATTTAGGTTTGTTTAACATAAACATAAAAAAATAATAAATACGAGCATGTGTCCGGACAGTTAGGGACACAGGAGTCCATGTGTCGGGTTGATTTACGACACGCACGACACGTGTTTGCCGTGTCCGCACTTACCATTAGGGTTGTCATGTGTAGCGAGTCCTGTACATGAGAACGAGACACAACAGGACACGGGGGTAGATGACACGTACGTGTCCAGGTCGGGGCTGCTGTCGAGTGGCGATTGGGCGGAGGAGCGGTCGGGCGGTGGCGCTCGGGTGGCGCTGGGCGTGGCTCGTCGCGGCGCGTCGGATGATGGCGGTTGGGGGCGGTAGATGTCGACGGTGGGGTTGGACGGAGGCTCGCCGGAGTTAGGAATTTAGGGTTTGGAGTTTGGGACTGTCGGCGGCTGTCGGGGGTGGCTGGGGATTTAGGGTTAGGATTTGGTCTGGGGGAAAGAGGGGGCTTAAATAGGGGTCGAGGCGGTCGGGGGCGGTCGCGCTGGCCGAAATGGCGGGCCCCGGTCGGCGGTCGTCGGTCGTCGGGCAGGAAGTGGGTAGGAATTTTACACTAGGGTCCCTAGGGTTTAGGTTTATTTCATAATGGTCCCCACAGGTAAACATTGCAAAAAATTTGCAAATCCCCTCCCAGCTATTATATGCAAATAAAATTTGCATGAACAAATAGAAAATTGCAAACTGATATCTAAACAATTTAATAAATTACAAAATGCATTAAAACATTTTAGAAAATTACAATTAATATTTTTATATATAAAACTCATTTAAAATTCATTAAAAATTCTAAAAAATTCCTAAAAATCCTAATAATTATTTTAAGGCTAAAATTGACATTAAAAATTAATTAACACTAATTAATATAAATTTGAAAAACAGGGGCTTACAGCTGCAGCGGTGACGATTCCTCAATGACGACGTGGTGCTTCGATGTTCGTCGGGGTGGCGCTCGTGGTGCCGAGGTGGATCTGGCCAAACTAGGTCAGAATCTGGACATGCGGCAACTTTGAGGTAAGTCCGGCGAAAGCGGTGGTTGGCGGTAGGGCACGGCATAGCGGAGCTCTGGTCGGTGACGAAGTGAACTCCGGTGGCCGGAGGTGGTGGCTCGCGGCGGCGCGTCGCCGGAGCAATTGGCAGCACAGTAGAATTATGTGTCAGATCAGTGATGTGGATTGATGGGACTGTGTCAGAAAATTTAATAATAAAATATTAAGGGTTGTACAGTATTTATAATAAATATTATGGGTATTCTCCAAGAAAGGACAGTGGCAACTGTGGTAATTAAAAATAGATCTGGGGGCAAGGATTCAAATTGTAACAGATTTGTAATAGAATTCCAACTATATGGTGATTAACTAACTAATCAATTAGTTAAAAGCTAACTAAATAACTAACCACTAAAGTAGTTAACCACTACTGTCAACTAAACAATTATTCTTCTTAGTTAATAATTAATAAATACTCACGAAAATAGTTAATTACTGATCTAATAGATCAAAACTAATCTTTAGTAAAATAGAAATTTTAGGAGTAAAATAACTAATAATAGGTCAATTACCAAAAGTGACTAGTAACAATAATATTTATCAGAGTTTATTTTAACATGAAAATTAGTAAAGCTCGTTAAAGAAAATAAGTGGAAAGCAATATTGAAATTTCCAAATAGCAATTTAAAAAGTTCTTAAAATTCACTAAAATTCGTTTAGGGAGTTACAGCGCAGCCCCCGAAAGTATTCAGATTTTCAGATCTGTTTATCTTTGGACGACTGTCTTCAAGAAAAAATGTGTCTTCAATGTTAGAAAAAATACGTCATCAAAAGGGATATTAATTTTCATATTTATTCTGTATTTTTACTTTTATTGAGTCTAGAAAAAAATCTGAGGTTGATCGGATCGGTACTGGCTTAGCTACTCTCAGTCCACAATATATAGCCTACATATCCACAAATATCTATCCAAAAGTCCACATATTAAAAAGTCCAAAATCTATCAAAATTTGGCCAAAATAGTTCTAGCAGAACTCTGCCCGAACTCGGTCCGAGTTCGGTCTGGATAAATTCGAAATACAGTTCCCACCAAATCTGCATCCAACGTTCGTATGCAAATTCTAGCATCCGAACTATGTCCGAGTTCGGTTCCCAAAAATATTATAAAAATAGAGTTGAGATTACCATTTATTTCACTCATCCCATTTCATCTTTTCTCTTCTCTATCTAAAGTGTTCTAAGTTTCTTTTTTTACTTTCATATCTAAGCATTTACGACTCTTAGCCAAGCCAGTACAGTTTCTGTTTAATATAGAGTTTGGTATTAAAGAGTTGTATCGGAGACTGTACTTAGAAAATATTCCAGTTTTTAATTGTCTTCTGGAGTCGGTCGTGCGCTCGTCACCAAGTACGGTGTTATGAAGTCGGTCATGCACTTGTCGCTAAGCACGGTGTTGTAAAGAATTGCAAGCGTTTAGTTAAAACTTGTGCATAGTGGATTAACAGCGAGCAAGAGTAGTCGCGAGTGGACTAGTCCTCCGAGAGGGAATCCAGTATACATCGTTGTGTCACTGAGTTTGAATTCTTGACTCTTACTTTATCGTATTTTATTTACCGTCTTTTATCTGCCATAATATATAACTGCTATAATTTTTAATTGGTGATTATTTTCTGCTGCATACGCGCACACTCTATTCACCCCTCCTCTAGAGGTGCTCAACGGTCCAACATGTTCCTTTCTGTTGAAAGAAGGTAATTATGACGAACGCTCCCACCGAAAATCGATATATATATATATAATATATATATATATATATATATATATATATATATATATCTATATATATATATTGGTCTCTCGTCAAATTAGATTTATCTCCGATATCCTTAAGCCAATTTTTCAAATAGATCACTTTAATTTAGCTTAATTATTTAGATAGTCCAATACAATTAATTTTAAATGTGTGGTCCCTATTATTGAATAATTGCAACAGGAGATGACTAGTGTTTGTAATTGTAGAGTTTTAGACTTTTTCTTTTGCAACTTCACATAACAAATTATATTCTATACTGTTCAAGTCTTTATTGTAGGCAACTGTATCAATTTAAATGGCTCGAATTTATTGGTGAAAGAGACGACGAGCCATCGCTATCGGAGGAATCAAGGAAGCAATAGGTATCTCTTTCAAATTTAAGTTACATATTTTGTGGAAAATGAAGGGATGAGGAAGAAGAAATGATTGAAGAGATGAATAACTTGCTAGTAGTACACATATATGAAGATGACGTATCCACTCCTAAGCAGACGAGCTGGACTGGACATTCTATCAATAACAAACCTCCCCCAACTAACCTGAAGTGAGCATTAAAATTTCCGGTACTGAAAACAAAGGTATATACAGTGCCATGACGTTGAGCTGACAGTGAAGGATAGGAGAGGAGCAATGTTACAGTTACAACCAAACTTTTACAACCTTCTTACAATCACTCATCCATTTTCTGACATGTGGGCCAGGTGGTGGTCTGGCCCAGTCAGCAAATGGTGTAAGTTGTAAAAAGGTTGTAAAAGTTTGGTAAACCAAACATTTCCCATAGTAGAGGCTACAGTCTGCGCCATGGGTGAGCCTTCGGTTTATTCGGTCAATCGAAATGGTACAAACCGAAACTTCTCAAAATTTAAATTCGAAATCGAACCGAAATTAGTCATAACAGAAATCGAACCGAGAGATATTGAGCCATTTTATTCGGTTTGTTCGATTTATTCGGTATGTTCAGGTTGACTATTTTTATAGTTTAGTTTGCCGAACCCAAAATTGGATCGTATTTAAACTATATTTACAAAAATGTAATATATATATTATTATATATATATATAATATATATATATATATATTGCTTGTTGTATTTCAAGTTGGGTTGGTTGTTAAATTACAAGTTCGACTTAAAACACACATATAGAATTGTTATTTTGGCTAATTAGAGTTTAGAATCTGGATTTTATATCAGCTTAGATTTTAAGTTTTGACATGTCCAATTAAAAGTTTAGATCCTGATTTTTTATTATTTGCTTCATTTTCTCATTATACTCTCCCTAGTTTATATATGAAGATTTCATTGTCAAACATGGGAAGGGGGGGTATAATGGAAAAATGAAACAAATAATAAAAATTTAGGTTATAAACTTTCTAATTGAACAAGTTTGGCTTAAACTCTAAGCTGATATAAAATTCAGGGTCTAAACTCTAATTAGCCATTGTTATTTTCAAAATTAAAAATATACACATTTTTAATCATAAAATATGAATAAAATTGAGGGTATTTACATAATTTTGTAAGACTTAATTCCGAACCCAAAACTGAAACGGAATCTGAATATTTTTGTTAGCGTGTTTTTTTTCCTTTCAAATCGAACCGAATTTCTTATTCTGTTCGATTCGGTTATCGGACCAAAACCGAATAATGCTCTCCCTACTCTTATCTCCTTGTGATGTTATATATGTCTATAGCGTGTCATTCACCTAGTGTGATCTTGAAGAATGATTAAATCAGCACTAGTCGAAAATGTTATTAAATCTGTATTCTAGAAAATGAAAATAAAATTCTAACTGAGGCAGAAGCTTGAACTTGATTCAATATCCTAAAAACATTATTTGTCCCGCACAATTGTTTACGGTTGAATGACGATTTAGTCTCCCAGGATACAACGGAACTCTTTCATAGTAGCACTTTAAATCGCAGGAACTAGACGAAGCAATCAAGGTACTCTCTCTCTCGAACTGAGTACTTGAATGTGTGAATGAGTGACTCAAACACGGACATGACTGTGCTTTTATAAATGATGAAGATACATAAAAAGTGAACAGACACACTGTTTAGAAGGGACACACCCTTTCAAACAGACACAACTTGTGGGAATTATTCATTCACTTAAAATATTTCCAACAGGACATCCCGTTCACCAACGGACAATTCCCTTGATAATGTGGAACTCTCTCAATAATAGGAATTATTGACTAAAAATCCTCGGTATCAGTAATACCCTAATCGATAATACATCAAAAATCCTATAGGAACTCATGAGCTCTTAATTTTTAAAACTCGGTCATTAACAATCATTGTGTTACATGCATCTGATCTCTTGATTTTTTTTTTCCGAAACTAAATAGTAAGGTATGCACACTTTATGACAGTAAAATTCACGTGTTACATCTATATCGCAAGTTATTATTAAACATGTCGCTATTCGATTATTCATGGATGTTACAAAAACAGCTAATTTCAGAATTAGGACTACATCTGTGGCACAATCTGAGAGGAAAAATTTATGTATGGTTAGCCAAGTGGAAATGTAATATTGTAACCGAACATACGGTTCATCTTGTCACCATATGATCAGAAAGAAGTACACTTATGGAGCCTGCTTGACTGTACAAGTAAACTCTAGAAGAATATGGATATTGAAGTTGCAACAACTTTGCATTCAACTGAAGACTAAGAACTACATATCTGACATTTAGTGAAAGAGCAGGTAAAGTTATACTATATATATATATATATATAGTGAAAGAGCAGGTAAGTTTTAATGCATATATAAGCCTCTGTAACTATATGGAACTCAACTGGATCGATCAGTTCAGTACATGAACTATGCTGAACATGTTTGTTCGACTGACTCGTCGTCTGAGGAACTCTTTGAAGCCTATATTTCTCTGATTTTCCTTCAATTTTGCACAACCGCCGTCCGACATTTCCCTCTTCTTCAGCATCATCAGGACTCCCAGGTAAATGCATCATCTGACAGTTATGACCATAATGAGCATTTTCCTTTCCATGTGAGATAAACCTAGCTCAGACTAATATTCAAGATCTCAAATACGTACTCAGAGTTCAGGGGGAAAAAGCTTATTATATATATATGAACCTGGTGCATTTCAAATTCAAGTAAAAGAAGTAAGTACGAGGCACTTTGTAACAGACAAAAAAAGTAACCATAGTAAGCAATGTCAAACCCTACACCTTAATTTGTACTAAGAGTGCTATCGAGTCAGTCTATTCGATGTAGTGCTAGTCCTCAAACACGGTCTTGTGAACCCCCGCGCGCGCGCGGGCGCACACACACACAATATATATATATATATA
>JANAVB010045020.1:15428006-15538006 GCA_029216955.1 Iris pallida
CTTCTATTATGTGGCATATGACATGGTTGTTGACATGGCAGCTGACATGGTAAAATTTAACATTAAAATTAATATTAATATTAAATTAATATTAAATTAATATTAAATTAATATTAGGATTAACCTTAACATTAAAATTAAAAAAAATGAAGATTAACATTAACATTAAAAAAAATTGGGTAATTAATTTTTTGGGTTAAAATTTAGTATGTCAGCTGTTATGTCAGCTATCATGTCAGATGCCACATAATGGGAGATGGCATCACCCAAACATTTTGGGAGCCAAATAGCATAATTGATTCACTTCTCATTCAAGTTGTTGCAAATATAAACACCAGTTACAACAAGAATAACAAAAGTAACTGAAATGAAGGATGACTCAAAAGAGTCGTATTCTAAAGGACGACTCAACAAGATGAAACTGCAAATTAAAACAAATGAAAATGCAAATCAAAGCAACTGAAACTGCAAGTAACACATATGTTCTTTATATATTTTTTATATATATAGATCATGAATTTTATATTAGTTTACAGTTTAATTTCTGACATGTCTAACTGGAAAATTTAGACCTAAGTTTTTATTTTTTGTTTCTTTTTTTCCATTATACCCTTCCTTTCATGTATGATAATAAAAAAAATTCTTACATAGGTTAGTGAGGGTAAAAAAAGGGAAAAAGAAAACCAAATTTAAATATTCAAGGTCCAAACTCACAAATTGGACATATTAAGACGAAACTCTAAACTGATATAAAATCCATGATCTAACTTAATTAGCCCATATATATATATATATATATATATATATATATATATATATATATATATATATATATATATTGAAAGAAAAAATATATATATATTGAAAGAAGATAATTGTGGCGAACGCTCCCACCGGGAATCGATCTCCTGACCACTTGGGCCGCATGCATCTCTCTTAACCACTAGGATAGAGGTCATTTGCATATATATACAAAAATGCTCTAAAACCAGCTGGTGGTTTTGTATTATAGAACTACCCTATGTTTTATGGTTGGATTGGAATTTAGTAGTTGAGATTAAAAGATGTAGATCATACCACCTTTTAAAGTCATTTAATCTCAACCATGCAATTACAATCCAACGTATATAACATAGGTTGGTTTCATAGTACAAAACCAGCCTGTTGGTTATATATATATATATATATATATATATATATATATATATATATATATATATATATATATATATAGGGAGCGGATCAAAAGCCCCACTTAGAAAGCCCCCCAAAAACCCCCCTCACTCTAATTCGTAATATTAACATTAATATTAATGTTAATATTAATGTTAATGTTAATATTAATGTTAATATTAATGTTAATGTTAATATTAATGTTAATATTAATTTTTTTATTTTTTTTATATTAATGTTAATGTTAATGTTAATATTAATGTTAATGTTAATGTTAATGTTAATATTAATTTTAATGTTAAGTTTAAAGTTAATTTTAGTATTTAATGTTAATATTAACATTAATATTAACATTAATATTAAGAATTAGAGTGAGGAGGATTTTTGGAGGACTTTCTAAAGGGGACTTTTGATCCGCTTCCACATATATATATATATATATATATATATATATATATATATATATATATATATATTCTGAAATGCTATCATTTCTATTATACTCTTTAAATATTTCCATCGAGATAGGATCCAGGTCAGGTTGGCTTTAGTTGAACCTAAACCCTACCACTGTAGGATGGGAGCTTTGCCTCTTTTAGTTGGTCCAGATCTCAGGATGGAGGCCCTAGGTGGTTCCGTGATGTCTTTGGGCCAAAATGAACTTGGGCAGACATACACACCGGGTACAAGATCGGCCTCCCATAGACTTACATTACTAGTTTCTCTCTTGTAATCTCTACTATTTTAACCGGATTTTAAAACGGATCCAAATAAAACCGTGTAAGCCAATTTTTATATCATCAAACAATTTTATTTAAAACAAATTAAGGAATAACATAATTTTAAAATTTCTCATTTTTATTTCCCATAACCGAATACCTTTTTTTTATCCACAAAAAAAATACGAAAGATTATAATTTAAAACTTTCTCTCATTTTCTTCCGCATAACCGAATACCTTCTCTTTTATCCACATATATTCATAACAAATTATAATTAATTTTTAATTATATAACAAATTTAATTTAAATTTTAATATTTAAATTATTTTTTAATAATATTAGAAAGAAAGAAAAATAATTTTAAGAACAACGAATATAACAACATGGTTAGACCAAAATATTTGTATTGTCGAATAAACAGGAATGACGCATAACGACCCTTTTCGACAACGAATATAACACGTTCGACCAAAATCGACGTATGTCCACAGGGCAATGGCAAATTATTTTATTGTATAAAAAGAATCTTACAACAGTTAGTACAATAATACTACATCGCAGAATATTTTATCCCTTAATTAGGGTTTAATCCGAATCATTGAAATTGCCCCCTAAAATCAGACCCGAATATGACCAATTTTGCTTGAACCGGAATTTCGGTTCCATGCATACTCATTCTTTGGGATAACCGGTATTCCGGTCAAGATGGACATGAAGACCCAAAATTCTGGTCAACTTCTTCCTACTACTGCTTTGGAGCATCTCCAACCCTATTGTGAGTTTGAAAAAAATGGTTGCCACGTAGGAATGACAAGTATTTTTTTTCAAAAGTACATCTCCAATACAAATGTGAAATAAATTGTGAAGTTGACATGGCAATGACATGGCAAGTAGAATGTGAAGTTGGTTGTCTAGATCTAGACAATGCACTTCACAATGACTTTATGTCCACATCATCAATTATCAATAAAAATATATATATAAAAAAGAAGAAGTGAAAAAGTTGTCTTGGAAGTTAAAAAAAAAGTAATTTTATTGTCTTCTCAAACTTTTGCATTGGAGAACACATTTTTATCTCATTGTCTTGTGTGAATGTCATCTTGCCACATAGGAAAGACATTGTCTTGTGCCTCATGCCACATAGGATTCACAACACAAAATAAGACAATAGGGTTGGAGATGCTCTTAGCTTGTAGAGCCTTGCTATGAGCTTTGCTTTAATGACGCCTTCATTGCTCCTCCGTCAGAAACAAGACACCACCAACATAAGATCCATTTTGGGCAGAGAGTTTGACTCACGCAGCAGTTTTTTAAAAATCGGCTTAAATTGCATGCTAGAAGAGATTCAAATTTGGATTACTCTGATACCATTTTAAAAGCCATTCCATTTGTACCAAAACTTTGGAGTATTGGTAAGAGTTGTCGGATAATATTTATATTATTCAACAACGATAAATAGTCGATTCGACCTAGGTTACCTCGAGATATCTTCTAGATGTCATAAGGAAGGTGCTTGATGTTGGATTGTATCTCACATCAGGTTGAGTACGTAAGTTTGATGACGATATAAATGAAGTTATATTTAGACTGTTAAGTTCTACATTTAGATAAAAGTAGAAGAATGAGTGTCACGACCCGCTCCCGAATATCCAGGTACGAGTACGTGAGTGTGCCCTAGCCTATGCCGCAAATTGGCGGTGGTATGCTTTATACTACAATATTTTCTATTAGCCACCATAACCTCAAATACAAGCATCCACAGATACAACTATCTAAGAGTTAAAAAGGAGAGAGACTCAAATAATCATGAATAAGGATATATATATAGTGCACTATTTAACTTGTGTACGCTAACCGTGTCAAGACCATGTACATATTGTCTAGAACTGTGAAACCCAGTTTTAGGATTTGTAATTTTATTATTATTAAAATATAATATTATTGCTATTATTATTATTATATATTGAGTTCGAAATTATTTTCAAAATAATAATTGGTTTTTGGTTGCTGACCTGACCCGAGCCTGGACCAGTTCGAACCCGAATCCAATCCCGATTCGAACCCACCCTTTTATTTCTTTTAAAATCTAATTATTATTTGTTTTATTAAAAAAAAAACATAAACCCCTTGGCCTGGTCTCCCCATGACCATGCCATACACTCACGCACCCCCCCTATTCTTCAGTACCACACCTCTACCTACTTTCCCTCCCCCTCACATATTCCCACAGCACACTCCCCACTCCCCTTAAGAACACCCACACACCACCACCTTTCCCATTATTCCCACAGTTCACTTCCCCCTCTTCCCCTTCCTCACAAACTTTCACTCCTCTCTCCCTCCCCCTAAGCAAGCCCGCGCCCGACGCCGACACCCGAGCCCTTCCAGCTCGGCCCCTTTTTCGGCGCCCGAGCCCGCGCCTCGGCCTCCTCTGCCGGACCCGCGCCCACAGAGCGTCCGCCGGCCCCAACCTCCCCGAGCGCCGCCCGCGGCTCCGCCCAACTCTGGCGATCCGCCCCTGGCCGACCCCTCCAGCCGGCGCACCCCCTCCCGAGGCCGATCCCGACGCCGGCGCCACCGTCGCCCGCCGTTCCCGGGCCGCCCGACCCCCTTGCGCTCGTGATCGGCCCGTCCAGCTGTTGTCCAGAGTCTCCCTGTCTCCGGCGAGCTTCCGTGCGCGACCCGTTGTCCGATCCCGAGCTTCAGTTACGTTTACGCAGCCGTACCCCGGCGAAGCGTGTCCCGAGTCCGAGGCAACCCTTCGGATTCTGTCGATTTGGGTAATTTCTGGATAATCACAGTAGTTCGTCCCTCCCAACGTGTCTATGATGATAAATTGGTCCCCGAACTCTCTACGGAAATTCGAAATTTTGCTACGTTATGGTTTCCGGGAATTTCGAAACCATTCTTGGCTTATGTTCTGTGGTTTTTTCTATGTTCTGATCATTTCGGATTTTCCCGAGAACTATTCAGAATTATTCTGATGGTTTGGATAATTATTTGCTGGTGTCGGAATTTAGAGAAACTTTCGAAAAAGTTTCTGTTGCGGTTTTGAATTTGGATTTCCCGAACAAAGTTGGTAGTATTGGTTCTGAGATTTATTTGGTTTCTTATATATGTTGGTTGAAAATTTTTAGTTCTGTTGAGTTTTGGTTTTCTTCCGAAGTTCATTTTGGGTTTTCGAATAATATTTCGGAAGGTTCTGTGGACTGGGATTGTGATATTATTATGTAAATTATGGTTGGGATTTATAAATGGTGATTATGGCACACTTTCCAGTTTTTGGGTTGACCAAAAATAGAGGAAGTGCTGCCGGATTTTTCTATAAAATTTAATTATATAATTTTAAAATGGATTTTCGGAAAAGAATATTATTTTGGATTTTTGGGCGACGACCGTATTGGTCAATAGGCCCTGGCTAAGTGCAAACGAAACCGGTTTCGTCCGGACGTTGAGGCATTAGCCTATATGATGATTGGACCAATATCTGAGACTCACTATTAAATTTATTTTAATTATTAGTTTTATTTATAATTAAATTATAGAAAAGATTTCAGGACTAACCCAAGTTTAGTTCTTATTTAAATTCATTGGTCTGTAAGGGCATAAGCCCATTTATTTTCTGCAAATTTGTAATAATTAGTAATGTGGATATGATTTTCTGGTGAATGTTCGAAAGCGTAAATTTAAGAATACTGATAATAATTATAATATTTTAGAAATTCATGTTATTCTCATTTAAAGAAAAATGTATTTTTATAGAAAATTATAAATACCAAGTTTTTCCGAATAAACTGATAAATACAAGTTTTTCCGAAATTAAATATAAATTGATGTTTCATAATTACAACGCACCGATAATCGCGTTTTGTTCGTGTTAACTAAATAAAGATTAAAATTGATTAGGACAAAACTTAGAGATTGCAACTAGCATAGTTAGCATGGCGATTTTGGAATCTGAGATGAACTTCTCGACTGTAGGATTTCGAGGACGAGGCTAATTTCAATCCTGAAGTCTCAACCCTTCAAGTCCAGTCCAAATTGAGGCAAGTCCATTTTGTGTTAGTTTACAATTATTTAGTAATCGTTTTATTGCAAGTTTAAACCACAATGCAACACGGAACTCACTCTGAGAGCACTGACTGATTGACTGTTGGGTACTGGGGGAGTAGTGTAATGAGTATGACCACATCCAAAATAGTATAATGACTGTATTAGCTTACCACTCATACACACGGGGATAAGCCATATCGTATCAATAGGATACAACTGTACAACCCAAGCCGGTCATATTCATTGCCTATTCACATCACAATATTTTAACTGCTGGAGAACTGTTTATTTTCAAATTGTTTAAAAGTGCATGATTCTATTATTATTTTAATTGTTAGATTATCATAAATTGTACTTTGCTCTCTCCTGACTGGAGATAACATTTTTAGGGGATTTTGAGGATGCTGAGCTGTTATACAACAGTTATTATGACCTGGTTCTGTACCCTGTGGTGTTGCCAGAGTCCCCTTTGGAGGACGCAGGACCTGAGGCCGATGTGCCGAACGCTTAGCTAGATTTTTTGTTTCCAGATTGATTGTTTTAGAATTTTGTTAATTTGAATTCAGCATTTTATTTCAATCTTTCTAATTCCGGTTGTACTTTTCAAATGTTGAATAAAGTTTTAAATTCCCGAATATTGAGTTGTGACAAATATTTAGATGTTGTTGTGATTACCTGCAATAGTGGATACAGTTTACTGCCGCCGTCTCAACAACGGTGCAGGCTGGGCATGATCCGGTTCGACCCAATTATTTGGGATCGGGTCGTGACATGTTTTTAGTAGTGGCCCATGCAGGTCCAGAACAACAACTTAGGAAAACATACTTAGAAACAATTAGAACACTAGAACATTGATTTGTCACAACATAGGTCCGAATTATATATAAATAAATATTTTTGTTTGATTATAGACTGGTATGATACCTTGCTTATGTTTGCATCCTAAACCTTCCAGAATATGACCAAGGAAAAGACCACCCCTGCTGGCGATGAGGTGTCATCACCCGAACACACCCCATCTCCCCCAGCACGTCCAGACCCCTCACCGTTGCAGCTGACCGACCGTCCCCATCAATCTCCAGCACTTCGCGACGTTCACGCCACTACATCTCAAGCGACGAACCCTACACTTCCCCGGACTGAGCCGCAGTCCCCTGCGGTAGTGCCCGCACCAGCTGCCCCACCCGTGCCCGTAGATCCCACCGATCTAGTGGGCATGCTACGAGGAGTGCTTGAAGCACAGAGAGCCCAAGCAGAAGCTCATCGTGAACAGACTGCAGCCAAGCTGAAGCCCATCGCGAGCAGACCGCGATCATGAGAGAAGGCATAGAGAATGCCCACAATGTGGCTATGGCTGCCCTCGAGAGAGGAGCAACAACTTCATTGGAGCTACGACCTGCCAAGATAAACATAAATTCAGGAGTTAAGTTTTATATCATTAAGGTCATCCTTTTGATTAGAGGCGTATTATTACATGAAGGTCGGAGATATAGAGAGTTTCAAGAAACAGGGCCCTCGACCTTTCAAAGGAACCGAGGGTATCATCTACGCCGATGAATGGCTAGACAGCATGGAGCGTCTCTTGAGCGTCGCTCGACTCCTGGAGGACCTCAAGACCGAAGTAGTAGGACTCCAGCTGCAAGATGTGGCAAGCACCTGGTATCGGAATGAACCCCGACTCCAGGACAAGCAGCTTGACTGGGACACCTTCAAGAGGCTGTTCCGCAGGAAGTTCTTCCCAACGTCAGAGATGCGGGAGATGGAAAGACAGTTCCAGGACCTAAAGCAAGGAAACATGACGGTTGGAGAGTATGCGGCAGAGTTCGGCCGACTTAGCCGCTTTGTCCAGAACTTGGTTGCTGACCCCAAGGACTGTGCTGAAAGATTCAGGTATGGACTAAGGGAAGAGATTCGCACCCCTGTGATCGCAGGTAGTGCCAAGACATATAAGAAGATTCTAATACGAGCTCAGGACGTGGAGAAGAGCCAGCCTTCTCGTTCAAAGAGGGAGTATCCTGGAACTAGCAACATCCAGGGTAACCAGAAGAGGCCCAACAACAACAACAACAACAGGCCTTCGCACCATCAGCAGCAGCACCATCAGGCAAGGACCAATGACATAGCACCTCAGAGGCAGATCCATGTCTGTGATTTTTATAAGAGACCAGGACATCAGTCGAACATATGCAGGAAGAGGCTAGGATACTGCCTAGTCTGTGGGTCTGCCACCCACCAAGTGAAGGACTGCCCCTCGTTAGTCCACCGGACCGGAGCAACTCAGCAAAGAGCTCTCCTATCCACTCAGCAACAACGGTTCGGACAACACCAGCAGAAGACCGGGCGAGCCTATGCCCTAGCAGCAGAAGAGCAAGAACCAGAGCAGGAACCCACCGCTGATGTCATCACAGGTTCCATTTATGTGTTTTCATATCATGCTCTAGCATTATTTGATTCGGGTGCATCACATAGTTTTATATCATCAAAGTTTATTTCTGTACACCACCTAGATACGGGACTTAGCAAGATGATTAGTAGAGTTATGACCGGTGGTGGACCCATACCCATCACTGAGGCTTGTAACTGTCCCATAACTATCTCAGGCCACCAATTTTTAATACCCTTACTTGTGATGCCCCTGCCCAACTATGATGTAGTCCTAGGGATGGACTGCTTAAGTGAGCAGCATGCGCTGATAGATTGTCATAGAGGATGTGTAATCTTCAACCCACCAGGAGAACCGGAGTTTGAAATCTCTCGAGCTCCGGAAGACATGAAGAGTGTTACCTACTCCTCTATCACCGAAGAACCAGGGCCTCCTTACCCTATCATAGCGGAATTCATGGACGTCTTTCCAGATAGTCTTCCAGGATTGCCGCCAGATCGAGGTGTGGAATTCACCATCGATCTAGTACCCGGCTCTTCCCCTATTTCTCGGGGATGCTACAGAGTCAACCCCAAGGAGGCAAAGGAGATGAAGGACCAGATTGACGAACTGAAGGCACAAGGATTTATCAGAGACGGGGCTTCACCCTGGGGAGCACCAGTTTTGTTCGTGCCCAAGAAGGATGGAACCGTACGGATGTGCATTGATTACCGGGCGCTGAACAACATCACCATCAAGAACAAGTACCCTCTGCCTCGGATCGACGACTTGTTTGATCAACTGAGTGGAGCCAAGGTATTTTCGAAGATAGATCTCAGATCAGGCTACCACCAAATCAAGGTCAGGAAGGAGGATATTTCCAAGACGGCGTTCAACAACAAGTATGGGCAATTTGAATTCTTGGTCATGCCGTTTGGACTGACGAATGCTCCTGCGGTATTCATGAACCTTATGAACAAGGTCTTCCATGAATACCTGGATCAGTTTGTTGTTGTCTTCATCGATGACATACTGATCTACTCGAAGACTGAATAAGAGCATGAAGAGCACCTGAGGAAAGTGCTGAGTACCTTGAGGAAGGAGAAGCTCTATGGTAAGCTATCTAAATGCGAATTCTTTTTAGACAAAGTGGAATTTCTGGGCCATGTTGTCACAGGAAAAGGAATTTCGGTGGATCCAAAGAAGATAGCTGCTATTGAGAAGTGGACTGCACCAAGCTCGGTTACAGAAATCAGAAGCTTTTTGGGTTTAGCTGGCTACTACCGGAAGTTTGTGAAGGATTTCTCCAAGATTGCTGAACCAATGACGAAGCTTACCAGGAAGAACAAAAAATTCATTTGGTCTGAAGCTTGCCAGTCAGCTTTTGAGGAACTGAAGAAGAGGCTTATAACTGCGCCGATACTTGCGCTACCCGCAGGTACCGGCGGTTTCTCAATTTATAGTGATGCTTCCGGTAAGGGATTGGGCTGCGTTCTTCAACAACACGGAAAAGTAATTGCTTACGCATCATGCAATTACGGACTCATGAGAAGAACTATCCCACACATGATTTGGAGCTTGCAGCGGTGATATTTGCATTGAAGCTATAGAAGCACTACCTTTATGGAGAGAGAGTGGAAATATTTACAGACCACAAAAGTCTGAAATATGTTTTCACCCAGAAGGAGCTGAACATGCGACAGAGACGATGGCTGGAGCTGATGAAGGAATTCGACATCAACCTGCAGTACCATCCGGGTAAGGCTAATATTGTTGCAGATGCACTTAGTCGATACCCGATGGCAATATTCTTGACCAAGGAGCGTCATTTGCTGGAGGACATGGAAAAGCTTGGACTGGAAATTGTACTGCCTGAAGAAGAAATGAAGAAACTGGGAAGAGAAGCCATTGTACCATGAGCTGATTCATCATTGATGCAGTTGCAAGTGCGTTCAAGTCTGATGGACAGAGTCAAGGAGGCACAATTCCAAGACGAGACGCTTTGCAAACTCAGAGATCAAGTGCTGGCAGGAACACTTGAAGGATTCTCAATCGCCAGTGAGGGAGCACTGAAGAATGGTACGAGGCTTTGCGTACCAACTGGCGAACTGAGGAACGAGCTGATGCAAGAAGCGCACCAGTCGCAGTATTCCATACATCCTGGAGCCAACAAAATGTACCGGGATATGCGTACTATAGTGTGGTGGTACGGAATGAAGAAGGATGTATCCAGGTATGTGGCTAGATATTTAATTTGTCAACAAGTAAAAGCTAGCAGACAGAGACCAGCAGGACTATTACAGCCGCTTAACATCCCAGAGTGAAAATGGGAGCACATAACGATGGATTTCGTGTCGGGACTGCCTCGATCTCAAGGAGGAAAGGATGCCATTTGGGTTATCGTGGACCGACTGACGAAGTCAGCTCACTTTATCCCCTTCAAGGTTGGTCTATCCACCGAGAAGTTGGCAGCACTGTACATGCGGCATATCTACCGGATTCATGGAGTTCTGGTAAGTATTGTGTCTGACAGAGATACTAGATTTACCTCTCACTTTTGGAAGAGCTTGCATGACAGTTTGGGAACACAACTGAAGTTCAGCACCGCCTACCATCCCCAGACTGACGGACAATCGGAGAGAACAATCCAGACGCTAGAAGACATGCTGCGATCCTGCGTCTTGGAATTTGGAGGGTCTTGGGAAGACCATTTGTACTTGGTACCAAGCTAGCATCGGTATGACACCGTTCGAGGCACTCTATGGACGTCGTTGCCGCACTCCACTTGCTTGGGATGACGTCGGAGAACGAGTATTACTTGGACCAGAGATGGTGACCGATACGGCAGAGAAGGTAAGAATGATCAGAGACAAGCTCAGGATTGCCCAGGACAGACAGAATCATTGGGCCGATAGCAGCCGACGGCCTTTGGAGTTTGAAGAAGGTGACAGTGTGTTTATGAAGATCTCTCCTACCAGAGGAACCATCCGTTTCGGCAGAACAGGAAAGCTAAGTCCCAGGTATATTGGTCCTTTTGAAGTACTTAACAGGATTGGAGAAGTGGCTTATCGGGTGGCTCTACCCCCAAGTCTCGAAGGCGTCTACAACATCTTCCACGTTTCGTAGCTGAGACGCTACATCCCGGACCCGAGCCACATCTTGGATCATTCGGAGCTGAAAATTGGACCCAGTCTCACAGTACCAGAGAAGCCAGTGGCAATATTGGACAGAGGGGAGAAGAGAACCAGGAACTCTGTGACGCCGATAGTCAGAGTCATGTGGTGGCAGAACTCACCAGGCGAGTCTACCTGGGAGCAAGAAGACCAAATGCGGGAGCAGTATCCGTATCTGTTTGAGGCTTGAGGTAACCCCTAACCCTGTCTTTAATTTCAAGGACGAAATTTGTCATGACCCGCACCCACTGTGAGGGTACGAGAGCGTAACAACGTCCAGCCTACGCCGCAGTGTCGGCAGTAGAACGCTGTCCTAGGTCACAACATCTAACAATATAAGCTAAGTAGTTTATACTTCCCAAATGGGGGTGACATAGTAGAAAATAAACTCAATCACAACTAAGGAAGAAGAAGCACGATATGATAAAGAACTCAAGGAAAATACAGATGATCAGAAAGTCTAAGATAACATCTCAGCAATATCCAGAAATACATGGTCTCAGCTACTGAAAATGAAAGAATATACAACCCAGATCTCAAAGACAGAAATAAGTCTATCTACTAGTCTCAAGACAACATAAGTAAGATAGGGCCTAACTAAGCTAGTCTAGGCAGTAGGGTAAAGCCGTCAGCTAGAGCTATCCCGTAGAAGGTATCCTCTCAGGCCTCCTCCTCGTCTTCTGTAATATTTTCAACAGGTCCAGTCAGGACAGGAGCGAGCACA
The DNA here is from genome assembly GCA_029216955.1 of Iris pallida. Classification (NCBI taxonomy): domain Eukaryota; kingdom Viridiplantae; phylum Streptophyta; class Magnoliopsida; order Asparagales; family Iridaceae; genus Iris; species Iris pallida. The sequence goes on from JANAVB010045020.1 coordinate 15,440,213, forward strand.
ATACATCTCAATAGTTCATAGCAGGTTAGAAAATATAATCATGCAGTAAAGTAAGATATAGATACTGAAAAAATGCAGTATGTAAACAGAGAGAGAGAACTGTAATAGAAATATCTACTATAAGTAAAGAGCTACCAGTGACTAGTGATTTAGAGTACAAAGTCGACATATGAACGGCTTGATTTGTACATGGCTATACTAAAGAGGCGTACATGGCTATTCTACTTTGGAATTGTTCACATGGCTATTTATACTCCCCCGTACCCCTAATTAATACACAAGGATCCAACCAGGTTATGTTATGATTCTATGTAACAGCTCCCGAAGGGTGGTAAGCCCCCAAAGGGTGATAAGCCCCCAAAGGGTGATAAGCCCCCAAAGGGTGATAAGCCCCAGAAGGGTGGTACATAGTAGTCCCATAAATGGGGATTCTGGGAAACCCAATAAATGGAATAAGGATTCAAAGAAGACTCTGTGATCATATGAGTATATGTCACAAGTGATCAAAGAACCAAAGAAGCATAGTGATACGCCATGTAAGTGAAACGCACAGAACATAGAGTACCCCGATGCTCCCTGAAGGGATAACATCTCAGGGAGGGATTCATATTGTACTAATCCGTGTGACCAACGTGACAGTATCAAGTAAAGTAATTTAATGCAGGAAAATAATTCTAAGCAAGATATGAAATGATTAGAGAATGTACTCGCCTGTATCTAAGTGTCCGGATGAAATGTACTGTCCGAGGAGAGGTGTTTGGCTCCTAATCAGAACAGCACAGGTCACAACAAGTCTAAAATGATATAATGAAGTCCTACTATGCATTCTATATGAATCTAGGTCAATCTAGACCAAAGTCAACTATTGGTCAACTCTGGTCAACCCTAGAAGTCAAACTAGGTCAACCAAGTCAAACCTAAGTCAAACTAGTCTATACTAGGCTAATAAGGCTATTCTAAGTCTAACAAGACTAATCTAGGCTCACTAGCTAAGCAAACACAATCATAGGCCATAGGCTAAGAGACTAGGCCATGGGCCAATAGGCAATTCCATATTCAATATCTATATCTAAAACAATACATATATATACATACCACACAATCTAATATAGGATATCTATATTGATATATATGTAGGCTCCTATTCACATATTAGATACATACATAATATGACAATATATATATATATATATATATATATATATATATATATATATATATATATATATATATATATATATATATACACACACATTGATGTGTTGTACAATATAACTTAGAATATATACCTATAGGCTAATATATGTATACAATACAACACTATATGCCAATACATATACATATACATATGTAGAGAGAGAGGGACACATGAACATGTGTCCAAGTGTATGTGTGTGATGGGATGAAGGTGTGTGTTAGTGAGAGGAGAACACATGGTGTGTGCTAGAGTGTGTTAGGCTTAGACTCTAGGGTGTGTGTGTGTTACAAGTGAGGCATGTGTGTATCTCATAGAGTGTGTGTACAGAATTTGGAAACATTAGTGTAACAGTTTATATGAAACCAATCATAGCTAGAAAAATCTGGAAAACAGTTGACAGGCTAATAGAAGGAAATTTAGTTCACACATTCAGGGGATTCATCCCAGGAAATAGGAAGAACAACCTCAGTCCTATTTACAGTTTAAGGAAATGCAATCTACAGTCCATTTGAAAACCAGTGGATAAAAAAAGGAAATCAGAAATCTCAGGTATGAAAGCTTTCATTCTCAGGTTTAGCTATTGACAGTAAGGCCTGCATTGAGAGTTAACAAGAACAGTAACAGGGAAAACATGAATCAAACATCCATTAAGTCTCAGTTCAGTTTACAGCAAACTTTGAAATGGAAAGGAATCAAATTCTCAGTTCTAAGAAGGAAAGGTAACCAATTTCCAGTTCAGTTCAATAAGAGGAACATCAGTACATGTTTTAGGCATAGAAAATCAGTGAACAATGTTAAAAAGAGCAGTGGCATGGCAATCAGTTTTAGGTTCAACATTTGACAGATTATGAAATGGGTATCAGCTCATAAATCTAAAGCTAAATTCAGTTCAAACCTGGGATAGTGAGTACATGAATCAACATTTTAGTTCATTGGTAATAGTTGACAGGAACAGTGAGGAAGGAATGAAAATCAGTAAAACAGTGGAGTTCATGATATAATTATTCTGAAATCAGTTAAGTACAAAACAGTGCTAACTAAACCTTATGAAACCTGGAATCATTTGACAGTTATAAATGGGAAGAAAATCAGTGAATAATGAAATGGAAATCAGTTCGATTACAGTTTACATGAATAGTTGATAGAAAATGATACTCCAACCATTATTTGAATTCAACACAAGGTCACTAATACATGCAGGAGAATTTACATTAAATGGCCATTCTAAATTAGTTTAACCAATGAACAAATCAAAACTATTCCAGTTTAAGAGAGAATAATCTCAGGTTAAATAGTTTACTGTAGGAAGGATAACTCAGTGTAAAGAAATGAAATCAATGCAAAACAGTGGCAGCAATGGGGATAACATGGGTGTCTACAGGAATAGAAATTGAACCTATGTGTGTGAAGTAACTGGTATTAGTGTAATAGGAATCAAATCAGTTAAGTTTCGAAAAGGAAGGGAAATCAATTCAGTCCTAAACCATTCGAATCCAACACAAATGCTAAATTTCCATTTTCAACTCAAAGCCCATATTTGAATTGCAATATTCAATAATATGAAGCAACAAATATGTGAGAGTAAATTACAGTTGAAAAAAAACATCAATAACAGGGATTAATAGCTCAGGAATTTGAAGGAAAAACAATGTATCAAACGTGTATCAGACCCTGCGAACAGCTAACATGCCATTTGACCCGAATTCAAATCCAATTCACATCCAACACCTAAACTAACTGGTAAATTAATTCAAATCTAGATTATACATGATATTTAGGATCTAATTAGCAGTTAATAACATGATTTAAACTAATTAAAATTGTAAACAAACATAGAACCAACTCAGCACTGTGCACGCACACAGTGCACACTCGTGCACATGTGATTCCGTATCCGACACGACACGAGGACTCGTGAAACTCGAGGAACCTCATGTCAGTCATGGACACAACACGTGTGTCGAGTTTCGTGTCTCGAAGTGGCGTGTGCACAGAGCAGTCGCACCCGAGCAGCAGGGCAAGCCACCTGCCCGCGCGCGCGCGTAAAACCGCGTATCCACGTGTCTGTGTCGACTCGACCCGACACTAATACATGCTCAGTGCAATAGAAAACCATAAGCGAGGTCAAAACCCTAATTCCTATTCAAATAGTTTCCTAAAATCAGGTCGAAACGTCCTTTGGGACATTTCATCAAACACCTAGGTCTCTAGGCTGATACGTGTCCATTTAGGACACGAAATGGACACAAAACGTAGGTCTAGGTATACCTACAGTTAGGGTAGACCTAGGACTTTCCAAATATGCAAAGAAACTAGAAATTTAATGGAGTTTACATTGATTTACCTATTGGTGTCAAAATACAAGAAAAGCCTCAAATGGGGGGGTTCCTCTTGCTAGCAAACTTCTCCAAATTGGTAAGAATCTGAGAAAAATAAATAAAGCAAGAACACCTCATTTAAAACCTATTGCAATTTGTTTGAGAGAAAATGGAGCTAAAATAGAATTTTTAGGGATTTTTGAAGATGGAGGCTCACCTCTTCCAAAACTTGAGAAATTCTAAGGAGGTTAGCCCTAATAGAGGAGATTATTTATAGGGGGGATTCCCAAGGCTAGTGTTGGCTGGCCACTAATAGATTAGGGTTAGGTTAGGGCTAAAGGATTGGGCTTAGTCATTAATCAATGGTTCAAATCACAAGTCATGACTTGTGTCTAAATGCCTTCTATTCTATCTTGGGTTTAAATGACTAAACCATAGGTTAACTCTAGTCTAACTAGGGTTACATGACCTAACCAAGTCCAAGCTCAACTAGGGTTAGCTCCTAGGTTAGCCTACCAAGTCAAAACTAGTCAAAATCAACCTAGTCAACCTTCATTCAAACAATTCCAAAATAATTCCTAAAAATTTCTATAAATTCTAATAAATTCAAATAACCCCAAAATGTCAAAAATACCCTAATCACATGGCTAGGCTCTAGCGTAGGCACTCTCTACTGTTCACTAGCAAAACACCAAAAATCACAAGTCATGAATTTAAATAGTTTAAAAATAATTAAAAATCACTAAAAATTATAATATAAAATAAATATCATTAAATAATAATTATAATTATAAAATTTCAAAATTATCCTCCTCTAAAAAACTGAGTGTTACAATCCTACCCACCTTATAAAAATTTCGTCCTCGAAATTAAGATGATCGCACCCTTTTCTAGGTTAAGCCCCCAAGCAATCATAGTCTCAGAAATCTATCTTAAATCATACAGTTGGAAAGTGTAACCTATGGGGTCATGGCATGTAATATCAGTCCGGGGTCTCATCTAGTTACACCAAACATGCTACAGTACTAGGCAATCACAAGGTATCAAAACATACAAGCAAGGGATGCATCAAATATTCTCAAAAAGGGATACTAAGGTTAGGTCAAAACTCACCTCCAGCTAGGTCTGAGAACCAGAACTCCCTCCTGGAAGCAGGGCCCTGGTTGGGGCAGGTATATCAGGGCAGTGCTGCACCCAGTGTGCAGCTGAACCACAGAATAGGCACAATCCTAGTCTCTTTCTACAGTTGTTCCACTTGTGTCCAGACTTCTTACAGTAGGCACAGATAGGCTCTGGCTCAGCTGGCCTCTGCTGGACAGGAGACTGGGCTGGCTATGATGATATAGGATGGATATATGGGTACTCCTCAAACTCTGGGTAGGACTGGGTACTGCTCCTCGCCCTCTTGGAGCTAGGCTCTCCTCCTGGAAGCACAGAGTCCCGCAGACGTAGCAACCTCTGGATTTGCTCCCTCATGGCCTCCTCATGAACTCTCTGTGACTCCAACAGCCTCTCTTGGAAATATCCAAACATCTGGGTTGCGTCAAGTAACAAACCTTCGGGTGGTACAGTATGGAGTACAGAGGGTAGGGAAGGGCTCTCGATCTCAGGCAAATTCGTAGCTCTCTCCTGAACGACAGGAGATGAAGGAAGACTCTCTGGCGAGGCTACCACCACCTCCTCAATGGCAGGAGGTGCCACCACCCCCTGATCAGATAGAGGGATCACTACCTCCTGAACAGTAGGAGGTGGAGGCACACTCTCAGTAGCTGCAGCTGCTCTCAGGCGACGGGCTCGGGTCATGGGTGCCATACTGAAAGAAAAAAAAAGAAAAAAATAAATCAATCATCCAGGCTGTAAGGCAGTCTATCATTCCATATAAAAACTAGTAAATATAAACAAAGGAGAACCAGCTACAAGAATCACTATTTTTAAAGCCAGGCTATACTATCATTCCTAAGATAAGAGCCTAATCACAAGTCATCAAATCGTCACACTAAGAAAGAACTACATATGCATAAGCTCTAAAAGCTAAAATATCTCTACTCCTAAATTATTTGATAATGGAAAACAATTTATAATAACAGAAGGGTACGATAGAGATGATATGTTTAAAAACCTTCTCAGGATATAATCTGATAATCATATGCGTCCGTCCAAAATCATGTTACTCAGAGTCCTCGCCATGCCAGTAAGCAAGGCTGCGATAAACGATAGGTCCCATAACTGGGGCATGCACCTCTATAATCATGTCGTCTGGAATTCTTGCTATGCCGACTAGTATAGCTGCGAGAAATTCCAAATCTCATAACCAAGATACGTACATCCGAAGTCAGGTCTCTATGTTTCCGCCATGCCAGCTAATATGGCTGCGATAAACTACAAGCTCCATAATCAAGTAGACATTTTACCATCCCTGTATTCCCGTCAACATATGTTATCAGAAAAATATCGTAACTCAGGCCATAAAAATTCATCTCGATAGGAAATCAAATCAACAACGATCCAACAAAATCAAATTCAATGATCAAGGAGTGAGAACGAACAAAACAAGGAGAAGGATTTCAAATTAAAGTTTAAATAAGATTCTCAAGGGTCGTCCCAGGAATCTCTCAAGGAATCCTAACTGTGATTGAGTACCTTCAAAATATATATCCTAATCCTACTGTAGGCTGTAGTGATACTCTAGTTCGAATACCACTACATAAACTCGACCTGCATGGGCCACCACTAAAAACGTGTCACGACCCGCACCCACTGTGAGGGTACGAGAGCGTAACAACGTCCAGCCTACGTCGCAGTGTCGGCGATAGAACGCTGTCCTAGGTCACAACATCTAACAATATAAGCTAAGCAGTATATACTGCCCGAGTGGGGGTGAAATAGCAGAAAATAAACTTAATCACAACTAAGGAAGAAGAAGCACGATATGATAAATAACTCAAGGAAAATACAGATGATCAGAAAGTCTAAGATAACATCTCAGCAATATCCAGAAATACATGGTCTCAGCTACTGAAAATGAAAGAATATACAACCCAGATCTCAAAGACAGAAATAAGTCTATCTACTAGTCTCAAGACAACATAAGTAAGATAGGGCCTAACTAAGCTAGTCTAGGCAGTAGGGTAAAGCCGTCAGCTAGAGCTATCCCGTAGAAGGTATCCTCTCAGGCCTCCTCCTCGTCCTCTGTAATATTTTCAACAGGTCCAGTCAGGACAGGAGCGAGCACAATACATCTCAACAGTTCATAGCAGGTTAGAAAATATAATCATGCAGTAAAGTAAGATATAGATACTGAAGGAATGCAGTATGTAAACAGAGAGAGAACTGTAATAGAAATATCTACTATAAGTAAAGAGCTACCAGTGACTAGTGATTTAGAGTACAAAGTCGACATGTGAACGGCTTGATTTGTACATGGCTATACTAAAGAGGCGTACATGGCTATTCTACTTTGGAATTATTCACATGGCTATTTATACTCCCTCGTACCCCCAATTAATATACAAGGATCCAACCAGGTTATGTTATGATTCTATGTAACAGCCCCCGAAGGGTGGTAAGCCCCCAAAGGGTGATAAGCCCCCAAAGGGTGATAAGTCCCCGAAGGGTGGTACATAGTAGTCCCATAAATGGAGATTCTGGAAAACCCAATAAATGGGATAAGGATTCAAAGAAGACTCTGTGATCATATGAGTATATGTCACAAGTGATCAAAGAACCAAAGAAGCATAGTGATACGTCATGTAAGTGAAACGCACAGAACATAGAGTACCCCGATGCTCCCTGAAGGGATAACATCTCAGGGAGGGATCCATATTGTACTAATCCGTGTGACCAACGTGACAGTATCAAGTAAAGTAATTTAATGCAGGAAAATAATTCTAAGCATGATATAAAATGATCAGAGAATGTACTCGCCTGTATCTAAGTGTCCGGATGAAATGTACTGTCCGAGGAGAGGTGTCTGACTCCTAATCAGAACAGCACAGGTCACAACAAGTCTAAAATGATATAATGAAGTCCTACTATGCATTCTATATGAATCTAGGTCAATCTAGACCAAAGTCAACTATTGGTCAACTCTGGTCAACCCTAGAAGTCAAACTAGGTCAACCAAGTCAAACCTAAGTCAAACTAGTCTATACTAGGCTAACAAGGCTATTCTAAGTCTAACAAGACTACACAAGTCTAATCTAGGCTCACTAGCTAAGCAAACACAATCATAGGCCATAGGCTAAGAGACTAGGCTATGGTGTCACGACCCGCTACCCAAATTGTTGGGCCAGGCCGAGGCATGCCCAGCCTACGTTGAGATAAAACGTAGTAAGCTGTTCTAAAGACAACAGGATAAGACTAAAATGTGCTAACAGTTCCATAAGTGAAGAAAAACCATAAATGCTCCAAACACAAAAGTCATCGTATATAGTAAACGTCCAAGTACAAGTAAACTGAAATGTAAAACTGGATACATGTCCAGTTACAAAATGATATAGTCTAATACATGTCTACTCTCAAAAGTCTAAGTAAACAAAAGACAACTAGGCGAGGTTCCCCGCAGGAACATTCTCGTAAAGCAGAGCCGGGTCCTCGGCAGTAATCCCATAATATGTGTCGCAGAGTAACTCCTCCTCAGTAAGGACACCTACAACGTTATCCTGTCAGGACGGGAGCAAGTACTAAATCTAGCAAACTAGCATATGAAACATAGAAATGAACAGGTGAGTAATAACTGGAAAGCATGGCATCACATAGTCTATCATGGCAAGGACACATATGTCATAGAGACAGATGTATATGTAATGTTTAAAACTGTAGTAGGTACGTGATCGGTCAATAGATGTACAATGTGCTGGGGCACATAATAAAATGTACATACGTACAAGTGTAAAGGCGGTAGATGTACATACGCGCAAATACAGCTTTGAGATAAAGGCCTACGGCGTAGTAACATATAAAATGAAACTTTGCTCGGTACTGTAGAGGGGGATATGATCACGTACACTACTATCAGTTTCCCCATAACCCATATTCTAATCATGTGAGAGATACATCAAGACTGTTCTAAGCATGGTAGTAACTGAAAGTACAACATGTAGAGATCTAACGTGCTACCCCAAGGATCAGCATTTAACATGGTGGGGTTTGCAGTTCATTTATGTGACAATATGTAAAGTTCGTAGAAAGTACTTGCCTCTAGCAAAGCAAAACAAAACAAGCTGCGATAACAGTGCTATGGATGTCCAGTAACTCATCACTGTAGAAATAAATACAATAACTTAGCTTTTACACTAAGCTAAAATACTAGAACACTGATTGGTGCGACACGACTTGTGACTGGGCACCTAGCCAAAATGATGACTTGGCATAGGAGACCAATATGGGGGTGACACACTATGTTAACTAACTTTCTAGGGTCTTTACACTAGTGAGGTATGAGGTTTTACACGGCTAAAACTCAAAAATAGCACAAAAACTATAAGTCGTAATTAATCAACAAATAAATCAAAAGACCATGGTGTTCTAACAATTTTTGAGATAGGCAAGAAGCCTAGTTTTTCTTAAAGTAAAGTATCAAAGTGATCTTTGTTAATCATAGAAATTTATTATAATTTTTCTGGAATTTATTAACCAGTACAAATATTTTATAAAAATCAGTTTTCCTAAGTATACAGAAAATGAGTTTTGATTTCATATGCCAAACTAGTGGCAAAACAGTAAATTAAATACTACAAAAATTATACTAAATTAGCTAACTTAACATAGTATCTAAAAACTATTTTTCCATAATTTTAGCAATACTTTAAGTATTTTTAGAAAATCAAAAACAGCAATACACACAATAATTAATTATCTGCGTATTTTGTCCATGTATATAATTTGAACCAAAGTTCAAATACAGGACCCAAGGCCATGAATCAAGTCCAATATGACTTGTACAGGTCTTGAATGTGTGAAAACACATTTGAGCCCAAATACCCATGCTAGGCTTGGACACCAAATGGTTTGCAGTAATTTAAATACAATAAAAATATAATTTGGTAACAGTCAAAATAAATATTATTATTTTAATAAGGCAAATTTGTACAAAAGAATATATACATACCTATGCTAAAAGTATATAGATATATAAGGAAAAATACTTAATTTATAGAGTATATATATATATATATTTGTATATATATATATATATATATATATATATATATATATATATATATATATATATATATATATATATATATATATATATATATATATATAAAATATATATATATATATATATATATACAAATATATATATATATATATATAAGAAAACACTTAATAATATAGTGTATATATATATAATATATATATATATACGTATGAAAATATATATATATACAAACATATGCATATAGAATTTACTAATTACAAAATATATATACATATATATTAAATACTGTTAAAATACAGTATATACATATATATATATACTAATATATATATATACATATATATATATATAAAAATAAAACAGAAAAAGAAAAAAGAAAAAGGAAAAGAAAAAGAAAAGGAAAAAGCAGCAGTGGCCGGGCTCGAACCCGAGCCAACACAGCGCGCGGGGGGGGGGGTGTTAGATTAGGATGGGCTGGCCAGGGGGTCAGCCCATCAGTTGTGTTAAGGTTAGAGTTTGCTTATTTTATTTAGGTTCGAATTAATTAACACACAAAAAAATATAAAAACCATCCTGTGTCCTGACAGTTAGGGACACAGGTGTCTTGTATCCTAGGCTAGCACGACACGCACGAAGCGACTTGGCCGTGTCCAAGCTAACCCTAGTATTGCCCGTGTCCTGGCGAGTCTCATATGTAAAGACGAGACTCGCACGACACGAATCGAAGCTGCCACTTACGTGTCCGATCAACTCAGGGTGATTCGAAGGGGCTGGACGGCGGCGTAGGCGTCGGGGTGGTGGCGGAGCAGTGGCGATCGACGCGTCTCGTCGGGGCGAAGCTGCGGGTGGTGGTGGTGGTCGATGAGGGTGTCGGGATTGTGAGATCGAGACTTCGTCGGGGTTAGGGTTCCGGCGAAGTGTTTTGGGGAAGAAGGGGGGTCGTCGGTGGCTGTGGGGAGAATTTAGGATTAGGGTTTAGATCAGGGAAGAGAGGGGGAGTTTTATAGGGCTTTTGGGCGGTTGCTAAGTCGGTCGGGCAGCCAGAAATGGCGGGGGTTGCCCGTCGGCGTGGCGGTCGTCGGTCGGGGGGGGGGGGGGGGTAGGTTTAGGGTTTTGCACTTAGGTCCTTAGGTTTTAGGATTTTGCATAATAGGTCCCCACAGAAGTAAATGCAAATATAATTTGCATTCCTTAATTAAAAACAAATTCCTAATTACAAACTGATATAAAAGTAATTTGAATAATTACAAAACAGTATTAAAATAATTCTAATAATTGCAAATTGATATTAAAATATTTTAGAAAATTACAAATCAATATTTTTGTATTTTAAAACTCATTTAAAATTATTTAAAAATTCTAGAAAAATTCCTAAAAATTAGTTAAGGCTATAAATGACATAAAAATTTTAATTAACACAAATAAAAAATGAATTTGAAAATCAGGGGCTTACAAGTCTTCCCTCCTTGAAAAATTTCGTCCTCGAAATTCACAAGGATTGAAGACCTAACAATATTCTAACATAGCAAGCAATGCAACAAAATGACTAAGGCTGCGATCGAAACTAACCTCTAAGGTATCAAGCGGGAACGGGTGGTTCCCTCGCAGCGGTTGGATCGAACAAGTAAGGGTATCGCTCCCTCATGTCCGACTCCCTCTCCCAAGTAGATTCACCTGGGGAGTGACGGCTCCAAGCTACTCGCACTAGGGGTATAACCTTGTTCCTCAACCTCTTCTCTCTCCGGTCTAATATCTCCACTGGCTGCTCAGAAACTGTAAGGCTCGATCCGACCTCCAACTCTGAATGATCTAGCACATGACTGGGGTCTGGAACATATCTCCTCAGCTGAGATACGTGAAAGACATCGTGAACTCCTGCTATTTTGGGTGGAAGTGCAACCCGGTAAGCTACCTCTCCGATCCTGCCAAGTACCTCGAACGGCCCGATGTATCTGGGGCTCAGCTTCCCTCCTCGTCCGAACCGGATCGTCCTTCGAGTAGGTGATATCTTCACTAGCACCATATCACCGTCTGCGAACTCCATCGGTCTGCGACTAGCATCAGCCCAGTGTTTCTGCCTGTCCTGAGCTACTCTGAGCCTGTCTCTGATCATCCCGACTTTCTCTGCTGCATCCGTGATCATCTCTGGCCCAAGCATAACTCTGTCTCCGACATCATTCCAAAAGAGCGGTGTTCGGCATCGTCGTCCATAAAGCGCCTCGAAGGGAGACATACCAATACTGGCCTGGTAGCTGTTGTTGTATGAAAACTCTACCAAGTGCAGATGGCTCTCCCATGATCCTCCGAAGTCCAGTACGCAGGTCCTCAGCATATCTTCCAGTGTCTGTATCGTCCTCTCGGACTGTCCGTCTGTCTGTGGGTGGTACGCCGTACTGAACTTGAGCCTACTGTCCAACTCTTCCTGCAAGCTCCTCCAGTAGTAGGACGTGAACCTGCTGTCTCTGTCTGACACGATGCTCACCGGCACTCCGTGTAGACTAACTATCTGCTGCATGTATAGCTCCGCCAACTTCTCGGTGGAAAGCCCCACCTTGAAGGGTATGAAGTACGTACACTTCGTCAGCCTGTCTACGATGACCCAGATGGCATCTTTCCCTCCTTGGGAACGAGGAAGCCCTGAAACGAAGTCCATCGTAATATGTTCCCACTTCCACTCAGGAATGGGTAACGGCTGCAACAAACCAGCTGGCCTCTGGCGCTCCGCCTTGACCTGCTGGTAAACTAGGCATCTCGAGATGAAACGTGATACATCCCTCTTCATCCCGTGCCACCAAAGATGTTCCCGCAAGTCACGGTACATCTTGTTAGCACCAGGGTGAATAGAATATCTCGATCGGTGTGCCTCCTGCAAGATTGCCTCTACCAGCTCTCCCTTCGGCACGCACAATCGGCTGCCATGCCTTAGGGATCCATCCTCTGCTATAGTGAAGTCATCCAGCAATCCAGCTAATACCTGGGGTCGAAGTCTGCGAAGGCTCTTATCTGTAGACTGTGCCTCCCGGATCTGCTCCATCAAACCTGACTGAATGTCAAGCGTCATCATCTGTATCACTGATCCTGGCCGAACTAGCTCGATACCGAGCTTCTCCAGATCCTCCCACAAATGCCGATCAATCATCAGGTACCATGCCATCGGATGCCTGCTCAGCGCATCCGCCACCACATTCGCCTTCCCGGGGTGATACTGTAAATTGATGTCGAAGTCCTTCATCAACTCCAACCATCGTCTTTGCCATATGTTCAGCTCTTTCTGCGTGAACACATACTTCAAGCTTTTGTGGTCAGTAAAGATTTCCACACGCTCTCCGTATAAGTAATGTTTCCATAACTTGAGTACTGCAAAGATCACCGCAGCTAACTCTAGGTCATGGGTAGGATAATTCCTCTCATGAGTCCGCAACTGCCTAGATGCATAAGCAATTACTTTTCCATGCTGCTGTAGAACACATCCTAGCCCCTTCCCAGAAGCATCACTGTAAATGGTGAAACCTCCAGAACCTGAAGGTAAAGTCAGAACTGGAACGGTCGTCAGCCTCCTCTTCAGCTCCTCAAATGCTGTCTGGCAGTCCTCTGACCAAATGTACTCTGCATCCTTCCACGTCAGCTTCGTCATGGGTTCAGCTATCCTAGCAAAGTCCTGGACAAACTTTCTATAATAGCCTGCTAAACCCAGAAAACTCCTGATCTCTGAAACTGACGTCGGAGCCTTCCACGTCTCAACTGCAGCAATCTTTCTGGGGTCCACCGAGATTCCATCTCCAGTGACTACATGGCCGAAAAACTCCACTCGGTCTAAAAAGAACTCGTACTTCAGCAATTTGGCAAACAATCTCTCCTACCTCAGAATCCTCAAAACTATCCGCAAGTGCTCTGCATGCTCCTCTGGCGTCTTCGAGTATATCAGGATGTCGTCGATAAACACCACGATGAACTTATCCAGATACTGGTGAAATGTCTTATTCATCAAGTTCATAAAGACAGCTGGCGCATTTGTGAGACCAAATGGCATCACCAGAAACTCGTACTGCCCGTACTTCGTGTTGAACGCCGTCTTCTGGATGTCTGCTGGCCTAACCTTCACCTGGTGGTACCCGGATCTCAAGTCTATCCTGGAAAACACCTTTGCCCCGCTCAACTGGTCGAACAAATCATCTATCCTGGGCAGAGGATGTTTGTTCTTGATGGTGATGGCATTCAAGGCCCGGTAGTCAATACATAATCGGACTGTACCATCCTTCTTAGGCACAAAGAGCACTGGTGTTCCCCATGGAGAAGCACTGGATCGAATGAAACCCTTTTTCAACAGGTCATCAATCTGCTCTTTCATCTCTATGGCCTCCTTGGGATTCACTCTATAGCAAGCCCGGGATACTGGTGATGAACCCGGCACTAAATCTATAGTGAACTCCACATCTCTGTCAGGCGGAAGTCCTAGAAGATCCTCTGGGAATACATCCATAAACTCCCTAATGATAGGGTGCGGCGGTACTGCGTCCCCGACTGTCGCACAACAGTTCGGCTCTAGGCTGATCTCCGGCCCTGTCCTCCTGACACTGAATAGTACTGTGCCTGGGGGACTGAACAAAATACTACCCTCATGACAATCTATAGATGCATGGGCATAGCTAAGCCAGTCCATCCCCAATATGATATCATAACCGGGGAGTGGCATCACAAAGAATCGCCCCTCGAACTCTCTCCCGGCTATCATAATAGAGCATCTATAGCTAGCTCTAATAGGCACTGGTCCTCCTTCCGTCATTACTCTACTAATCTCCGCAGTAGGTGTAGATACTAAATGATGTTCTTGCATAAACTCTAATGATAGGAAGCTATGAGATGCACCAGAATCAAACAAGCATAGAGCTAGAAAAGTATACAAATAAACATGACCTGTAATGACGTCAGCTAAGTAATCGGGCTCTGAAACCTGCTCCGGCTCCGGCTCAAGGGCTAGGCTATAGACCTTCCCCTGAGGTCCCTTCTGCTGCTGCAGATGCTGCCCAAACCTCTGCTGCTGAGTCGGGAGCGATCCTCTAGGCTTCGCCGCTGGACAGTTCCGAAGCTGATGGGTGGCAGACCCACAAGCCAAACACTGACCCAACCTCTTCCTGCAGACTGCGAAGTCATGACCTGGTCTTCCGCAGAAAGAACATATAGCTCCCTTCTGCTGCTGCTGTCGGGGTCCCGGGGCTCGAACTGGCGGGGTCTGATGGTGGAGTGTAGGGGGACGGTAAGTCTGCTGGGGTGGCATCGGTGCTCTCTGCTGGAAAGCCTGACGCTTGGACGGTCCCTCATGATGTACAGAAGCCGGCCTCTTGCATGACAGAAGACGCTCCTCAATACTCCGGGCCAGCTCTAGGCTCTGGTAGTAGTCAGTCGTACCGTTCGCCACTATAAGAATGCCAATGTCTGGAACTAGACCATGGCAAAACCTACGGGTCATCTCCTCTGGATCAGCAACCAGACTATGAGCAAAATGGCTTAGGCGACTAAACTCTGTCGTATAGTCGTCAACAGAACGGTTCCTCTGCTGGATGTTCTGGAATCGTAGCCCCATGGCTACTCTAGCAGTGGTCGAGAAGAATTTCTTCTTGAACTGGGTCTTGAACTGGTCCCAAGTGGCTCTACCTCTCGCGAACAACGGCTCATTCCGGAACCAGACTCCCGCTAAGTCTATCAGCAGAAATCCCGCTGCCTCGACCTGAAGGTCATCCGGCATCCTAACTCCTAGAAGCTTCCTCTCTACCGAATCTAGCCAGTCATCAGCTACTACTATGCCCTCAGTCCCTGAGAACTCCTTGGGATTCAGACCCATGAAGTCCTTGACCGTTCCCGCTCTCTGCCGTGGCTCTACATGTGGTGGGACCACGGGACGTCCCTCAGAACGCTCCATACTCTGGCGGAGTAGGGTAGTCTGCTCCTGATGGGTTGTTAGGAACCCCTAAATCAGTGTGAGCAGCTGGTTCCCGTCGAGTGTGACGGAAGCCTGGGTGGGTATAGTGATAGGGGGTGGTGGAAGTATCGGGGCCTGCTGGGACTGGGATGTGGAAGGTGGTATCTGGGTCTGTGGATCTGTGGAGTGGGGGAATGTGGTAGGTGGAGGTGTATCAGTCAACTGGTCAGCTGACTGGATATGGAGGGCCCCATTCTCGGGGGTAACATACTGGGATGAACGAGTAAGCACCATCTAAATTACACATAAAAAAGACTTATAAGGACTTATTTAAAGTAAACAATCATAGGCAAGAAAATCTAATTATAATAGCAAACATGTGATGTATTTCCTATGTTGTAATCCTAGCATTCCTCTAGGTGTTCTAAGCGTCTTTCCTAATGTTGTCTAATTACCTTAAGTTCCTAATTGCAGGCATGCTTGGTACAATAACGTAACCAAACAGTTTAGTCAGGACCTGCATGGGCCACCACTAAAAACATGTCACGACCCGCTACCCAAATTGTTGGGCCAGGCCGAGGCATGCCCAGCCTACGTTGAGATAAAACGTAGTAAGCTGTTCTAAAGACATCAGGATAAGACTAAAATGTGCTAACAGTTCTATAAGTGAAGAAGAATCATAAATGCTCCAAACACAAAAGTCATCGTATATAGTAAACGTCCAAGTACAAGTAAACTGAAATGTAAAACTGGATACATGTCCAGTTACAAAATGATATAGTCTAATACATGTCTACTCTCAAAAGTCTAAGTAAACAAAAGACAACTAGGCGAGGTTCCCTGCAGGAACATCCTCGTAAAGTAGAGCCGGGTCCTCGGCAGTAATCCCATAATATGTGTCGCAGAGTAACTCCTCCTCAGTATGGACACCTACAACGTTATCCTGTCAGGACGGGAGCAAGTACTAAATCTAGCAAACTAGCATATGAAACATAGAAATGAACAGGTGAGTAATAACTGGAAAGCATGGCATCACATAGTCTATCATGGCAAGGACACATATGTCATAGAGACAGATGTATATGTAATGTTTAAAACTGTAGTAGGTACGTGATCGGTCAATAGATGTACAATGTGCTGGGGC
The DNA here is from genome assembly GCA_029216955.1 of Iris pallida. Classification (NCBI taxonomy): domain Eukaryota; kingdom Viridiplantae; phylum Streptophyta; class Magnoliopsida; order Asparagales; family Iridaceae; genus Iris; species Iris pallida. Next base: position 15,456,953 of record JANAVB010045020.1, read on the forward strand.
ACATAATGAAATATACATACGTACAAGTGTAAAGGCGGTAGATGTACATACGCACAAATACAGCTTTGAGATAAAGGCCTACGGCGTAGTAACATATAAAATAAAACTTTGCTCGGTACTGTAGAGGGGGATATTATCACGTACACTACTATCAGTTTCCCCATAACCCATATTCTAATCATGTGAGAGATACATCAAGACTGTTCTAAGCATGGTAGTAACTGAAAGTACAACATGTAGAGATCTAACTTGCTATCCCAAGGATCAGCATTTAACATGGTGGGGTTTGCAGTTCATTTATGTGACAATATGTAAAGTTCGTAGAAAGTACTTGCCTCTAGCAAAGCAAAACAAAACAAGCTGCGATAACAGTGCTATGGATGTCCAGTAACTCGTCACTGTAAAAATAAATGCAATAACTTAGCTTTTACACTAAGCTAAAATACTAGAACACTGATTGGTGCGACACGACTTGTGACTGGGCACCTAGCCAAAATGATGACTTGGCATAGAAGACCAATGTGGGGGTGACACACTATGTTAACTAACTTTCTAGGGTCTTTACACTAGTGAGGGATGAGGTTTAACACGGCTAAAACTCAAAAATAGCACAAAAACTATAAGTCGTAATTAATCAACAAATAAATCAAAAGACCATGGTGTTCTAACAATTTTTGAGATAGGCAAGAAGCCTAGTTTTTCTTAAAGTAAAGTATCAAAGTGATCTTTGTTAATCATAGAAATTTATTATAATTTTTCTGGAATTTATTAACCAGTACAAATATTTTATAAAAATCAGTTTTCCTAAGTATATAGAAAATGAGTTTTGGTTTCATATGCCAAACTAGTGGCAAAACAGTAAATTAAATACTACAAAAATTATACTAACTTAGCTAACTTAACATAGTATCTAAAAACTATTTTTCCATAATTTTAGCAATACTTTAAGTATTTTTAGAAAATCAAAAACAGCAATACACACAATAATTAATTATCTGCGTATTTTGTCCATGTATATAATTTGAACCAAAGTTCAAATACAGGACCCAAGGCCATGAATCAAGTCCAATATGACTTGTACAGGTCTTGAATGTGTGAAAACACATTTGAGCCCAAATACCCATGCTAGGCTTGGACACCAAATGGTTTGCAGTAATTTAAATACAATAAAAATATAATTTGGTAACAGTCAAAATAAATATTATTAGTTTAATAAGGCAAATTTGTACAAAAGAATATATACATACCTATGCTAAAAGTATACATAGATATATAAGGAAAAATACTTAATTTATATATATATATATATATATATATATATATATATATATATATATATATATATATATATATATATATATATATATATATATATATATATATAAAAGAAAACACTTAATAATATAGTGTATATATATATAATATATACGTATGAAAATATATATATATACAAACATATGCATATAGAATTTACTAATTACAAAATATATATACATATATATTAAATACTGTTAAAATACAGTATATACATATATATATACTAATATATAAAAAAAAAATATATATATATATATATATATACATATATATATATATATATATATATATATATATATATATAAAACAGAAAAAGAAAAAGGAAAAAGGAAAAGAAAAAGAAAAGGAAAAAGCAGCAGTGGCCGGGCTCGAACCCGAGCCAACACAGCGCGCGGGGGGGGGGGGGGGTTTAGATTAGGATGGGTTGGCCAGGGGGTCAGCCCATCAGTTGTGTTAAGGTTAGAGTTTGCTTATTTTATTTAGGTTCGAATTAATTAACACACAAAAAAATATAAAAACCATCCTGTGTCCTGACAGTTAGGGACACAGGTGTCTTGTATCCTAGGCTAGCACGACACGCACGAAGCGACTTGGCCGTGTCCAAGCTAACCCTAGTATTGCCCGTGTCCTGGCGAGTCTCATATGTGAAGACGAGACTCGTACGACACGAATCGAAGCTGCCACTTACGTGTCTGATCAACTCAGGGTGATTCGAAGGGGCTGGACGGCGGCGTAGGCGTCGGGGCGGTGGCGGAGCAGTGGCGATCGATGCGTCTCGTCGGGGCGAAGCTGCGGGTGGTGGTGGTGGTCGATAAGGGTGTCGGGATTGTGAGATCGAGACTTCGTCGGGGTTAGGGTTCCGGCGAAGTGTTTTGGAGAAGAAGGGGGGTCGTCGGTGGCTGTGGGGAGAATTTAGGGTTAGGGTTTAGATCAGGGGAGAGAGGGGGAGTTTTATAGGGCTTTTGGGCGGTTGCTAAGTCGGTCGGGCAGCCGAAAATGGCGGGGGCTGCCCGTCGGCGTGGCGGTCGTCGGTCAGGGGGGTAGGTTTAGGGTTTTGCACTTAGGTCCTTAGGTTTTAGGATTTTGCATAATAGGTCCCCACAGAAGTAAATACAAATATAATTTGCATTCCTTAATTAAAAACAAATTCCTAATTACAAACTGATATAAAAGTAATTTGAATAATTACAAAACAGTATTAAAACAATTCTAATAATTGCAAATTGATATTAAAACATTTTAGAAAATTACAAATCAATATTTTTGTATTTTAAAACTCATTTAAAATTATTTAAAAATTATAGAAAAATTCCTAAAAATTAGTTAAGGCTATAAATGACATAAAAATTTTAATTAACACAAATAAAAAATAAATTTGAAAATCAGGGGCTTACACATGGGCCAATAGGCAATACCATATTCAATATCTATATCTAAAACAATACATATATATACATACCACACAATCTAATATAGGATATCTATATTGATATATATGTAGGCTCCTATTCACATATTAGATACATACATAATATGACAATATATATATATATATATATATATATATATATATATATATATATATATATATATATATATATATATATATATACACACACACACACATTGATGTGTTGTACAATATAACTTAGAATATATACATATACTCTAATATATGTATACAATACAACACTATATGCCAATACATATACATATACATATACATATGTAGAGAGAGAGGGACACATGAACATGTGTCCAAGTGTATGTGTGTGATGGGATGAGGGTGTGTGTTAGTGAGAGGGGAACACATGGTGTGTGCTAGAGTGTGTTAGGCTTAGACTCTAGGGTGTGTGTGTGTTACAAGTGAGGCATGTGTGTATCTCATAGAGTGTGTGTACAGAATTTGGAAACATTAGTGTAACAGTTTATATGAAACCAATCATAACTAGAAAAATCTGGAAAACAGTTGACAGGCTAATAGAAGGAAATTCAGTTCACACATTCAGGGGATTCATCCCAGGAAATAGGAAGAACAACCTCAGTCCTATTTACAGTTTAAGGAAATGCAATCTACAGTCCATTTGAAAACAGTGGATAAAAAAAAAGAAATCAGAAATCTCAGGTATGAAAGCTTTCATTCTCAGGTTTAGCTATTGACAGTAAGGCCTGCATTGAGAGTTAACAAGAACAGTGACAGGGAAAACATGAATCAAACATCTATTAAGTCTCAGTTCAGTTTACAGCAAACTTTGAAATGGAAAGGAATCAAATTCTCAGTTCTAAGAAGGAAAGGTAACCAATTTCCAGTTCAGTTCAATAAGAGGAACATCAGTACATGTTTTAGGCATAGAAAATCAGTGAACAATGTTAAAAAGAGCAGTGGCATGGCAATCAGTTTTAGGTTCAACATTTGACAGATTATGAAATGGGTATCAGCTCATAAATCTAAAGCTAAATTCAGTTCAAACCTGGGATAGTGAGTACATGAATCAACATTTTAGTTCATTGGTAATAGTTGACAGGAACAGTGAGGAAGGAATAGAAATCAGTAAAACAGTGGAGTTCATCATATAATTATTCTGAAATCAGTTAAGTACAAAACAGTGCTAACTAAACCTTATGAAACCTAGAATCATTTGACAGTTACAAATGGGAAGAAAATCAGTGAATAATGAAATAGAAATCAGTTCGATTACAGTTTACATGAATAGTTGATAGAAAATGATACTCCAACCATTATTCGAATTCAACACAAGGTCACTAATACATGCAGGAGAATTTACATTAAATGGCCATTCTAAATTAGTTTAACCAATGAACAAATCAAAACTATTCCAGTTTAAGAGAGACTAATCTCAGGTTAAATAGTTTACTGTAGGAAGGATAACTCAGTGTAAAGAAATGAAATCAATGCAAAACAGTGGCAGCAATGGGGATAACATGGGTGTCTACAGGAATAGAAATTGAACCTATGTGTGTGAAGTAACTGGAATTAGTGTAATAGGAATCAAATCAGTTAAGTTTCGAAAAGGAAGGGAAATCAATTCAGTCCTAAACCATTCGAATCCAACACAAATGCTCAATTTCCATTTTCAACTCAAAGCCCATATTTGAATTGCAATATTCAATAATATGAAGCAACAAATATGTGAGAGTAAATTACAGTTGAAAAAAACATCAATAACAGGGATTAATAGCTCAGGAATTTGAAGGAAAAACAATGTATCAAACATGTATCAGACCCTGCGAACAGCTAACATGCCATTTGACCCGAATTCAAATCCAATTCACATCCAACACCTAAACTAACTGGTAAATTAATTCAAATCTAGATTATACATGATATTTAGGATCTAATTAGCAGTTAATAACATGATTTAAACTAATTAAAACTGTAAACAAACAGAGAACCAACTCAGCACTGTGCACGCACACAGTGCACACTCGTGCACATGTGATTCCGTGTTCGACATGACACGAGGACTCGTGAAACTCGAGGAACCTCGTGTCAGTCATGGACACAACACGTGTGTCGAGTTTCGTGTCTCGAAGTGGCGTGTGCACAGAGCAGTCGCACCCGAGCAGCAGGGCAAGCCACCTGCCCGCGCGCGCGCGTGCAACCGCGTGTCCACGTGTCTGTGTCGACTCGACCCGACACTAATACATGTTCAGTGCAATAGAAAACCATAAGCGAGGTCAAAACCCTAATTCCTATTCAAATAGTTTCCTAAAATCAGGTCGAAACGTCCTTTGGAACATTTCATCAAACACCTAGGTCTATAGGCTGATACGTGTCCATTTAGGACACGAAATGGACACAAAACCTAGGTCTAGGCATACCTACAGTTAGGGTAGACCTAGGGCTTTCCAAATATGCAAAGAAACTAGAAATTTAATGGAGTTTACATTGATTTACCTATTGGTGTCAAAATGCAAGAAAAGCCTCAAATGGGGGGGTTCCTCTTGCTAGCAAACTTCTCCAAATTGGTAAGAATTTGAGAAAAATAAATAACAACAGCAAGAACACCTCATTTAAAATCTATTGCAATTTGTTTGAGAGAAAATTGAGCTAAAATGGAATTTCTAGGGATTTTTGAAGATGGAGGTTCACCTCTTCCAAAACTTGAGAAATTCTAAGGAGGCTAGCCCTAATGGAGGAGATTATTTATAGGGGGATTCCCAAGGCTAGTGTTGGCTGGCCACTAATGGATTAGGGTTAGGTTAGGGCTAAAGGATTGGGCTTAGTCATTAATCAATGGTTCAAATCACAAGTCATGACTTGTGTCTAAATGCCTTCTATTCTATCTTGGGTTTAAATGACTAAACCATAGGTTAACTCTAGTCTAACTAGGGTTACATGACCTAACCAAGTCCAAGCTCAACTAGGGTTAGCTCCTAGGTTAGCCTACCAAGTCAAAGCTAGTCAAAATCAACCTAGTCAACCTTCATTCAAACAATTCCAAAATAATTCCTAAAAATTCCCATAAATTCTAATAAATTCAAATAATCCCAAAATGTCAAAAATACCCTAATTACATGGCTAGGCTCTAGGGTAGGCACTCTCTACTGTTCACTAGCAAAATACCAAAAATCACAAGTCATGAATTTAAATAGTTTAAAAATAATTAAAAATCACTAAAAAATTATAATATGAAATAAATATCATTAAATAATAATTATAATTACAAAATTTCAAAATTACCCTCCACTGGAAAACTGGGTGTTACAAAATTTTCTGAGGAAAGATTGTGAAACCCAGTTTTAGGATTTGTAATTTTATTATTATTTTGCTATTATTATTATTATATATTGAGTTCGAAATTATTTTCAAAATAATAATTGGTTTTTGGTTGCTGACCTGACCCGAGCCTGGACCAGTTTGAACCCGAATCCAATCCCGATTCGAACCCACCCTTTTATTTCTTTTAAAATCTGATTATTATTTGTTTTATTTAAAAAAAAACATAAACCCCTTGGCCTGGTCTCCCCACGTCCAGGCCATACACTCACGCACCCCCCTATTCTTCACTACCACACCTCTCCCTACTTTCCCTCCCCCTCACATATTCCCACAGCACACTCCCCACTCCCCTTAAGAACACCCACACACCACCACCTTTCCCATTATTCCCACAGTTCACTTCCTCCTCTTCCCCTTCCTCACAAACTTTCACTCCTCTCTCCCTCTCCCTAAGCAAGCCCGCGCCCGACGCCGACACCCGAGCCCTTCCCGCTCGGCCCCTTTTTCGGCGCCCGAGCCCGCGCCTCGGCCTCCTCTGCCGGACCCGCACCCACAGCGCGTCCGCCGGCCCAGACCTCCCCGAGCGCCGCCCGCGGCTCTGCCCAACTCCGGCGATCCGCCCCTGGCCGACCCCTCCAGCCGGTGCACCCCCTCCCGAGGCCGATCCCGACGCCGACGCCACCGTCGCCCGCCGTTCCCGGGCCGCCAGACCCCCTTGCGCGCGTGACCGGCCCGTCCAGCTGTTGTCCATAGTTTTCCTGTCTCCGGCGAGCTTCCGTACGCGACCGTTGTCCGATCCCGAGCTTCGGTTACGTTTACGCAGCCGTACCCCGGCGAGGCGTGTCCCGAGTCCGAGGCAACCCTTCGAATTCCGTCGATTTGGGTAATTTCTGGATAATCACAGTAGTTCGTCCCTCCCAATGTGTCTATAATGATAAATTGGTCCCCGAACTCTCTACGGGAATTCGAAATTTTGCTACGTTATGGTTTCCGGGAATTTCGGAACCATTCTTGGCTTATGTTCTGTGGTTTTTTCTATGTTCTGATCATTTCGGGTTTTCCCGAGAACTATTCGGAATTATTCTGATGGTTTGGATAATTATTTGCTGGTGTCGGAATTTAGAGAAACTTTCGGAAAAGTTTCTGTTGCGGTTTTGAATTTGGATTTCCCGAATTAAGTTGGTAGTATTGGTTCTGAGATTTATTTGGTTTCTTATATATGTTGGTTGGAAATTTTTAGTTCTGTTGAGTTTTGGTTTTCTTCCGAAGTTCATTTCGGGTTTCCGAATAATATTTCGGAAGGTTCTGTGGACTGGGATTGTGATATTATTATGTAAATTATGGTTGAGATTTATAAATGGTGATTATGGCACACTTCCCAGTTTTTGGGTTGACCGAAAATAGAGGAAGTGCTGCCGAATTTTTCTATAAAATTTAATTATATAATTTTAAAATGGTTTTTCGGAAAAGAATATTATTTTGGATTTTTGGGCGACGACCGTATTGGTCAATGGGCCCTGGCTAAGTGCAAACGAAACCGGTTTCGTCCGGACGTTGAGGCATTAGCCTATATGACGATTGGACCAGTATCTGAGACTCACTATTAAATTTATTTTAATTATTAGTTTTATTTATAATTAAATTGTAGGAAAGATTTCAGGACTAACCCAAGTTTAGTTCTTATTTAAATTCATTGGTCTGTAAGGGCATAAGCCCATTTATTTTCTGTAAATTTGTAATAATTAGTAATGTGGATATGATTTTCTGGTGAATGTTCGAAATCGTAAATTTAGGAATACTGATAATAATTATAATATTTTAGAAATTCATGTTATTCTCATTTAAAGAAAAATGTATTTTTATAGAAAATTATAAATATCAAGTTTTTTCGAATAAACTGATAAATACAAGTTTTTTCGAAATTAAATATAAATTAATGTTTCATAATTACAACGCACCGATAATCGCGTTTTGTTCGTGTTAACTAAATAAAGATTAAAATTGATTAGGACAAAACTTAGAGATTGCAACTAGCATAGTTAGCATGGCGATTTTGGAATCTGAGATGAACTTCTCGACTGTAGGATTTCGAGGACGAGGCTAATTTCAATCCTGAAGTCTCAACCCTTCAAGTCCAGTCCAATTTGAGGCAAGTATATTTTGTGTTAGTTTACAATTATTTAGTAATCGTTTTATTGCAAGTTTAAACCACGATGCAACACGGAACTCACTCTGAGAGCACTGACTGATTGACTGTTGGGTACTGGGGGAGTAGTGTAATGAGTATGACCACATCCAAAATAGTATAATGACTGTATTAGCTTACCCCTCATACACACGGGGATAAGCCATATCGTATCAATAGGATACAACTGTACAACCCAAGCCGGTCATATTCATTGCCTATTCACATCACAATGTTTTAACTGCTGGAGAACTGTTTATTTTCAAATTGTTTAAAAGTGCATGATTCTATTATTATTTTAATTGTTAGATTATCATGAATTGTACTTTGCTCCCTCCTGACTGGAGATAAAATTTTTAGGGGATTTTGAGGATGCTGAGCTGTTATACAACAGTTATTATGACCCGGTTCTGTACCCTGTGGTGTTGCCAGAGTCCCCTTTGGAGGACGCAGGACCTGAGGCCGATGAGCCGAACGCTTAGCTAGATTTTCTGTTTCCAGATTGGTTGTTTTAGAATTTTGTTAATTTGAATTCAGCATTTTATTTCAGTCTTTCTAATTCCTGTTGTACTTTTCAAATGTTGAATAAAGTTTTAAATTTTCGAATATTGAGTTGTGACAAATATTTAGATGTTGTCGTGATTACCTGCAATGGTGGATACAGCTTACTGCCGCCGTCTCAACAACGGTGCAGGCTGGACATGATCCGGTTCGACCCAATTATTTGGGATCGGGTCGTGACAAGAACATTCAATTGTAGAAACTATAAAGTATTGGAAACAAAAAATGTAAAGTGCTTGTTTTAGAATATGATGGAGCCGACGTGCGCGACACGAACATGTCGACACATAATAGACTCAAATGCTAAGCTTCCATATATGATCCCAATTGTTAATAATATCATTGCCAGTAATCTCAGAATATTCCAAATAGCTGGAATTGATATTAAAAAAGTCCAGAATCGAAGACGGGACAAAATCCAAGATGTCCAATCGTGGGGCCCGCATTACAACGATCCGATCGATGGTCACAACCTTTACTAAACTTGCATCGCACGGGTAAAAACACGCTACGAATCCAATGGTGCAAGTTTTGTGTTGTTCCGATGAACCCACAAAAAGTAATCAGAGAAATTGCAAAATCGATAATAAAATGACTGATACGAGTCAAATTCTTCGTGCTCTGTCAACGAATTCAAGTTCCATCAATTATCAAAGGCCGGGAACGTCGTTGTTATGCGCATTTTGGTGCAGACCGGATCAACTTCCCGGATCGTAGATTTTATTAAATAGACTGTAATTCCGATTAGCCATCTTCGAGCTCACATTGAACCGATCAAACGATTGACAAGGAGGACAAGGGTTATATCCCCTCTGAATTGTAAGGATCAGATTTGGAATCGGTGAGACGTACGGGGAGGGAGCCATACGCGGTTGAAGGAGGCTCGTCAATTAGCTTAGTTGTTGTCCACTGTTTTCTTCTCTATTATTATTCTGCTTGGATTGAAGATGCGTGAAGGACAATTAGCTTATTGGTTACAAATGTAACGGACATTAAATTTGTCCAGGTTCATTGAACCACATATTTTTTTTTATGTCTTTATTCAGCATCGTTACATCCTTAGATTTAGCAAATGGTTACAATTTTCTATTCCTATATATTGACCCCCATCTCCTAACTCTGACAAATTTCCATCTCCAAATTTCTGTTCTTCCTTGTTGCTATGGACAAAGCTAAGTCGCTGGTCACTCTCTCTGCGTCGTGTGCGGTATGGAGATTCCGGTGGAACGGAGATTTTACCACTAGGAACGTTTGGACAAAGTCTGCACATAGACCCGGATTAACTTTTAAGACAGTGTTGCGTGCACGACTTCCTCGGAGGCCGGTAACCTTTAATTTATATTTTATTTCCTTGGCAGATTTTAAGACAAAGTGACGAAAAATCCAACAGCTGCAACTTTCCTCGACTGACGCGGCTTGTAACAATACGCAGACGAGCGTGCGTGCGTGCGTGCGTGCAGTGTGAGAGCCCTCTCGCGCTGCCTGGGCTGAGGGTGATATAATACGTTGTTTGTCGCTACGCTTGTTATGAAGGAGAAAGTGTAGGTAGTAGAAGAGGAATGGAGGAGGTGGTGTGTGAATTTGACGATGGAACAATGAAGTGCTAGGAGGAAGGACTGAGAGTTTATAGACTAGAATGTTAGTTAGGAGAACCAGGATTGAAGTCAAACATGCGTGTTTCTTGCCATGGATTCTCTTTTGTTGGTCTTGATCTTTATCCCTTTTCGCTTGGTTGGACTTTTCCTTCATGCATCAGTCCATATTCCGATATAGTCGATTTTGGTGTATAGAATAACATGCATTAATTAGCTTTAGGCAATGAGATGGCATTCGTGCTAGTATGGCTAGTAGATGATTTCTCATCGTCGTTCTAAAAAAAACTGTGAATGTCTGCTCTATATATTGTTACTACAGGAGCATGTTAGAGACATGAAAAGTCGAGTAAGTCTTCTCCGAAGGTCTACCTCAATCAAGTTTTTCTTCCAGAATTGAAAGAGTGATCGGATACAACAAACTAATGAGTTGTACTCATTCACGAACTTGGTCCTAGAATCTCAGGTTTTGCTAGTCATGTCTTGCTTCCGGCAAGTAAATGAGACGGTAGTCAAAACGCTCTTCGAGAGTGACCCAGAGAGTCCTCGAATGCTCTTCAGTGAGATACTCTGTCTACAATCCGCTAGACATATGCTTGTTAATGAAGATCATAGCTCTTGCATCTGCTTTATTTTGGGGTTCAATGGTGGATCTCAGCTTCTTGGTAGTGAGATGGAGTTTGACATTTTATACCCATTTTAAATATTCTTCTGAAGACTTCCAATGTAGTAAAATCAAGCATGTTCAGATTCACTAGTGCATAAAGGAAAACAATGTTAGAATTTTGAATTCTAGAATAGTTGAATTAATCAAGTGAAACTTCTTGTTCTCAAGGGTATAACAATAAATTTTAGAGGAAAATATTAATCCATTCCTGGCTAACGGATCGTCAATCTTGGAGGTCAACAAGACAAATATAGACAGAAAACATCAGACCATAAATAAAATTAAAATCATACTCCAATTAATACGAGAATGATCGCACATTTCGTGAGCTATAAGTGTTGATAAGGTTTTGTAGTCAACTATGTGATTGAAAATTTTCGGGAGAGGAGCTAAATTCTCTGCTGGTTGAACCTATTCAGGTTCTCCATATGTTTCTGTTTACATGGTATGATCACACATGGAGAACCCATGACTAGGAGATTACAAAGATATGACAAAGTAATTAGTTGAGCACAATCAACTAGTTAGTTACAAGCTAACTACAACAATAACATCATTTATTATCATGAACAAGTAGTATATTATAAGTTATATTTTGAGACGAGGCCAATCACTTGTAATATCATTCAAGTGATACTCCAGTTGCATTAGATACATGGAGAAAACATGTGGCAAAAGAGAAAACATATAGATCAGTACTGTCCATTAATAACATTCACATACCACTACTTGAGTCCCGAAAAAAAAGGTTTCACATAATAACTTTCGTTCACAACAGAACTAACCAGAAATTGCATAATTAATATGCATTTACTTACACGCCAAACAGGATTAACCAGGCTGTGTATTGGGAAGCATTACCAAACCGTTAACAGTTATTTAGAATACTGCTGGTGATCATATGCTTGGAAAACAAATTGGAACTCAGCAATCACATGCATATTACAAAACCTTAAAACAAATCTTTAGAAATTAGGGCAAACTTTCGACTCGTTAGCTTATGATGATAGCTTCCAAGCTCCTACAAGTCCCAAAGGCAGGTAGAGTGCATATAATGACTAAGCTACTGTCGGTACACTGAAGAAAAAGATCGAGCGTATAGTTATATATAATGATCCACTTATCCGGTGCCAGAAAAATATCATTTGAATACCTGCAAATCTTGAATGAAGTTTCTGGTTCTCTACTGCAATAAAATGTCTGAGCCAACATTCTTTCACAACAAAAAGTCCTGTCCATTGGGCAAACATCTGCACACAATAAAAATATAAGTAATCGAGAAGTTACGAATAGTATGTCACACAAAAATAACGTAAACAAACAGGTCACATTTGAACCATTTGACAACAGGTTAACAAATGCATGTGAAGTTGTCACTGTAAAGAGAGCAATTTGGGACATTTGTTCAACTTGAAGCAGGTAGTAAAAATTGACACCCCTCAAGCTTTTATTATTTTCTTCCTCTCTGTTACTGGAGGTAACTGGAATAGTAAATAGTATAACTATTTAGTAACAAACATAAATGTTATTAGCAGGAGCATCGACATTGGGGGCCCTCCAAAAAAATCCGTCATTAAAATTATAAAGCAACCAGGAATCCTGTTTTACATTTCCCAAACAAGCTGTAATGCACACAAAAATATTTTCTTGGTTCTGGTTGGATCTTGGGGTTGTGTTGATGTCAGGGCCTTTGTGCCCGGGTTGTGACATGCGCTTATGTAGCCTTTGGATGTATGGGTTTTGATAGGGTCTCTTCTAGGGTTTGATTTGAGATGTGGATGTTAGTCTGCTTTCGTGCTCTACTGGGATAAACAGACGTTTAATTCATAGTTTGCAGTACCGGCCGATACCGGTCCGATAAGGCCGATACCAACACAGTTTGGCATGTCCCGATCCAATATTGATATTGAGTCATTGACCCGATACCGAGATTGGGAGCTCTCTTTTTAGTCAATTCGGTAAAGAAAATTGAACGAAAAAGACCAATCAACAAGGGTGTAAAAGCACAGTAAAGTTGTTAAAGCAGGTAAAAGAAGAAAATTTATCCATCACAGGTAAACCAATCGGCAAGGGTGACTACTATTTCAATCAATTTCAAAACTACTAAGAAACAACACAGTATTTTAAATTATGTCTAAATGTACAAAAAAAAAAAAAACTAATAATTATTTGCCTTCCAACACACAAAAAAAAGATACTCCAATCTGAAACTGCCAATACCACCGATACTCATAGGAAGGGGCTGAGAACCTTGGTTTAATTACTAACTTATTAATGAAACAAGGTAGCATGCTACTTCCCAAAAAACTAGGTAAAAAGCAAAACTGAAGCAACGATTTCAGATGCCTTGATCAGATTACAATGACTTGTATCTGGCAAAAAATAGTGGTGTTGTTTAAGGGAGATTGTTACTTAAAAATAGCATACATACGATATCACTAGGGAGTCCTACCCCCCTTGAAAATAGTACATACCCAGAGTGAGCATGTGCGCACACACATGGGCGGATTTGGTGTGTTTGTGGGAGAATGTGATGGGGTGAGGTTGGGAGCAAGGTTCAAAGTATCGGGATCGGGATCGGTATCGGACAGTTTCTAAGAGTATCGGTATCGGCAGTATCGGCTGTATCGGCGGTACCGGATCGGAGTATCGAATTTTTTGGTATCGGTTGTATCGACGATATTAAATAATTATTAATAAATTAGGGAAAAATAATTTACATATTTATGCACTATTTAAGTATTTTCTATGTTTTTCAAGTATAATTGAATTAAACGTTAAATAGTGTACAATAATAAATATTGTTAAATAGTATATATATACAATAAAAAAATATTGCAATAATATAAATTGTTAAATGGTATATAATATTGTTAAATAGTATATTATAATCTGAATAATTTTCTGCCTTTAGTGTTGTTAGATGTAATTTGCAAATAATTTTTCATCTATTTATAGAGATTTTATTGCAAATGTTACCAATTTTCATTACTGATTCCTAGATTTGACGTGAAGAATCTTTCTTTACCCTTTTTTTGTTTCGAAAGTATGTTTTTGGCAGAGGTAAAATTCGTTTTTAATATTTTCTGGTATTTTGAATTCTCGTATCGGCCAGTATCGGCCCGTATCGGCAAGTATCGGTCCGATACGGGCCGATACCATAATTTTTCCTCCTGGATCGGCCGATACCGATATTTTTGGTCAGTATCGGATCGGCCTAGGCCAAATCCAATCTGATACGGCCGATACGTATCGGTATAGGCCGATACTTTGATCCTTGGACTTGGGAGGCACGTGCCTGAAATCAAAGATACTTAAAATAAATATGAAAACAACATATACATAAAAAGATTTAGAATAAAAAATCAGGGTCACTAGAAACAATAATCATATCATCATCAATGTCTAAATAAATAATATCAACAAAGTTTTTGGAAAAAAACACTTCTTTCATATAGATGATATTTTACATCATCTATATGATCTTGTCATTATCGATTTTTTTTTGCTCTCCCCCAATGTATCAAATTGTTAGCAGGAAAATCATCCTCCAACTTGTACAAACTCTTGCTATAATGAGTTTCATTGCTGAAAAATATCTCTCAGTAGAGTAAAAAACAAGACGGATCAACTGATCAATGAGATAAAAAGTTCTCGACTTACCTGTCTGCTAATCTTCGGCATAAATAAAAAATAATAGATGAAATTTTCAAATCCTCATGAGAATAAATCAATCTCTTCATGTTGCAATTTGTATCGCAGCAACATTATCTCTTGCTATGTGAAATATTCAGTAAAGAAATTTTCAGCAAGTATACAGATGTGTTCCACCTTGAATGACTTGTTGCTATCTTCTAGATCCAATGTCACACCAAGATTGTTCGACTCCTGTAAATGTGAGTCAATTGTTGCATGAAAAATGTCTACTCAATAGTGGCGCTCAAGCGTTACCTAACCGTATGTCATTATATTCATATAATGAACTTCCACCTCATTTTGCAAATAAAATTTTGTCACATTCTGAAGGAATTCATCCCGACCATTTTCTCTAAATTCTTATAAAAGACGAGATCATAGCATTTAGAATATCCTATGATGGACGTTGCAGAGCTTGACAAATCAGTAATTACAAGCACTTCTTTCATCAAATATAAGAAGAGTATATATTCAAACCCTCTCGATGCTATAAAGCCTCTTTTGCGTCTCCACAAAAAGCATACATAGATCCATGATTACTAGTGTCAATGAAGACACTGCAACTCGATTATACATTTTTAAAATACTAGAAAAAAAAGAGAACCATCGAGTATCTCCTAGTCGCTATGATGTACAAATCGGTTTAGCCCGATCCGTATCTCCTAGTCGCTATGAAGCACAAATCGATTTAGCCCGATCCAGTCTCTCTCTTACCAAGATCAATTATATGTTGAATATAAGCTTTGTGAGCGGTGTTTAATTATCATTGTACTTATGAGAGGAACCAACGATATATATATAATAATATAAGACAATTCACTAAAAAAAATTATGTTATTTCTTCACTTCTCTTGATGCTGCAACAAAAAGTTATTAGGAGTTTATGTGCAAAAGAATGCACATAATATGCACAGGGACATTCATCAAGACATAAATTTTTCAATCTATCTATTCACCCCTTATGGTTATAATTCTTGCACCATCGTACCTTGGTCACAAATATTTTGAATATTAAACTTACGTCAAGAGAGAACGACCGATATCTTATTTTTAAGGTCGAAACACTTGTAACTATTTAATATGCACAAAACTAGGAACCATTCTTTCACAAATCCGTTGATATCTGACAAATCTTGTTCCCCATGCAATATTGCTAAAAAATGTTGTCAAGATTTAATGGAACAATCTTTGAATATACATAAAGTGATTAAGCGACAAACTTCACTACAAAATGCTTCTAACTGATTGCGCCTCAAGACTAAAGACATCAAATAATGCCTTAGAATAAGTGATTGCCTTTCTTGACCACGATGAAAGTAAAAAAATCAATGGGTCAAATTAACTTAATTGAATTGATAAAAAAAAAGTTTGTGAAATACAATAAAAAAAGTAACTTAAGTTCAAGGAAATGCTCCTAGTAATTCAAAATATACATTACGTAATTCAAAACATACATCACTTGTGATCAAAATAAAAGTCTATTCAACCATTCGAATATGGTGCAAAATGTTATTCGTGAAAAATTTGGTGATGCTTTGGTAAATCTAAAAGAGAGCAGATGGTTGTCAACGAATTGACAAAATCAATGGATCTTAGATTTTCTCCATGTTAAAGATACAAGAAATTCAACTTTGAAGAATGAGATATCAGTCGTACTTTCCGATATAATCTTAGTATTCAAAACATATGTAGACAAGGATGTGATGATGCAAGCAATACGAGAGGTGAATGAAAGGGGTTAAAACTTGATAAATGTCCATATGCATATTATGTGCATTGTTTTGCACATAAACTCCAATTAGTTCTAGTTACATCATCAAGAGAAGTGAAGCCAGAGATAATTTCTTTAATTAGTTGTCGCATATTCTTAATATCATTAGCGCCCCCCCCCCCCCCCCCCCCCCCCAGCGTAATGATCATTTAAATGCCGCACAAGAATTATATTCAACATACAACTGATCTAGAGTCTGGATCATCAGTTTACTTCACAGCGACCAGGAGATGCAGAAATGGCTTTTATAACGTTGTAGAATATATACTAGTCTAACATTTGATGAAAGAGTGTCGGAATTACTCATGTTCTTTGTCAAGCTATTCAATGTCAATCACAAGATATTATAAATGATATGAACTTGTCTTTTCCGCATAACTTCTCAAAAGTCCAGAGAAATGATTGAAATGAATTTCATCGAAGTGTAACAAAATTTTGTTTGCTATGGGGTGGAAGTTCCTGATACGAGTATTAAGTATAACAAATAGCGTTAAAATATTACTTCACACCACTATCGAGTGTACATTTTTAGTGCCACAATAGCGTGCAATAGCATGAGCTCTCAATTACATAAGTTGAACTACCGGTTCAACGAACAATCAACTTAACTCTTTTTTTGTCTCGACTCATTTGATTCAAAAGATAGTTAGAAGCCATTCAACCTGAATCACATATGTACATCTGCTGAAAAAAAAAATCTATATTGCAGATTTCACATAGCAAGAGATAATGTTGTTGTATACCAATTGCAACATTACAAGCTTCATGTATGTCCTTTATGAGTATTTGAAAGATTTATACAATATTTCTAATTTATGTCCAAGACTAAGTTACTAACAGAATATAAAAATAAAAAAAAATTCTCTCATTGATCAGGTTTATCCATCTTGTTTTGCTCTTCAAGTCTCAACAACTACTGAAAGATCCTTTTTCAACAATGAAGCTCATTAAAACAAGATTCCGTACAGGTCCATTTTAACAATGAAGCTCATTAAAACAAGACTTCATACAGCAATGGAGAATGATGTTTTTTGTTAATAATTTAATTCACACATTGAGAGAGAAATAGCAGAAAATTTTGATAACAAGAAGATCATAGATGGATCCAATGAAGTAAAACATCGTTGAGCACAGTTAAATGAAAGTTATGCATTTTTATATTCTTCTTTGATGTTATTTATTAAGACAATGATATCCAGACATTGATGTATTATATTAATATGATTAGTGTTTCTAGTGATGTTGGTTATGTATTTTAAATATTTTTTATCTATATGTTGTTTTTATTTTATTTTATAACTCTCTTTGGGGGCCTTTCTAGTTCCAGGTTCCGTCCTTGCACACATATGTACAAACAGATAGCATTAGTGAAGGATATCAATCCAGACTCCTATTGAATATTGCATCAGGATGTCTTATGATCTCAAGTTTCCCATGTTCTTTGTCACAATAATAACTAACCAAGGTTCGTCGTAGTAATCAAATCAGTTTCGGACACTTCTTACCGAATCGGTTTCGGAGTTCTTATTTTGGACCCCTCGTATGAGTATTGGTAGTTACGACGGTTTCGGATCAGAATTTTGGATTTTTTTTTTGGTTTCAGAATTCAAATATTTGGTACATTTAGGAATAGTCTTATGTATTATCTTTTGTTTTCTGCTAGTTTTGGATGGAACAAATGTTCAACATTGTTGAATTATTCATCCGCAATAGCTATTGTTATTTATTACATGCTTTTATACGAAGTAGTGAAGTACCCATACAATAGATAGTTCTGAACGAAATAACATCACCGTGTGTGAACATTTTGATCTTTAGCATGAGTAAATCATTTTGTCGGTATTGTTTTTGCCATAATTCTCTGGCTTGTTTTTTTCCGTTAATTGACCGGGAAGGAAAGCCACAACTTGGGCAGCATCTGGTATCGATGGGGGACTTGTATCGGATCGGACATGCCAAAAATGATACGATAAGAATGATACATACCGGTATCAGCCAATACTACATGTCCATTACCAATAATCACCGCATAACAGTTTGTCAATACTTGTTCGATTACCCGAATAATATTCAGGAATTAACGTCTCACGACAATATGATTGAACTTTTACGATGCAGTATGATTGAACTTTTACCTTCAAGACTCGAGAATTATTTTCAAAACAATATTGTACAGTTCTCCCACGTAACATACCTGTTATAACTGATACTGATCCAAACATGTTTAATGTTTACACCAAAGCATGAACGCATGCTTATGTTATCTCAAGCGTACATTAGTACTAGCTCCATATTTGACTAGATGCTTCTCCGAGGTACTTATACCATTATGCAATCCTCAGGGAAATAATTTCCAGATTCTGAGTTACATTGGGGTCTGGACGAAATGCAGAATGGATAATACTCTCTCCACAGAAAACACCAAGCACAGTATTAAGATTACGCCTGGTACTACAAACTGCCGATATTGTAGGGTTCGGGAAGGGTTAAGACCATACAAACACTTGGTTCGGGGAGTGTCAGGATGCATGCAACCTTGCCTCCATTTTAAAAAATGTTTCGAAGACTCCAGCCTGCATCCTCCAAATGCAAGCACCTCGCACCAAGCAGAACCACCTAAGTTCAACTACATACAGTGTAAGTTTAAGGATTTGTTCGGGTTAAAAAAACATGGAACACCAGTTAACTATAT
This sequence comes from Iris pallida, assembly GCA_029216955.1. Taxonomy (NCBI): domain Eukaryota; kingdom Viridiplantae; phylum Streptophyta; class Magnoliopsida; order Asparagales; family Iridaceae; genus Iris; species Iris pallida. Next base: position 15,476,178 of record JANAVB010045020.1, read on the forward strand.
CATTAAGCATCCCCGAATGTCCCATATATATATATATATATATATATATATATATATATATATATATATATATATATATATATATAATTTTGAAGCAATGGGTAATTGTGGCGAACTCGCCTCCACTGGGGCTCGAACTCCAACCACTTGGGCCGCATGCATCTCTCTTAACCACTAGGCTAGAGGTCATTTGCTATAATATATATATATATATATATATATATATATATATATATATATATATATATATTGAAGCAATGGATAATTGTGGCGAACTCGCCTCCACTGGGGCTCGAACTCCCGACCACTTGGGCCACACACATCTCTCTTAACCACTAGGCTAGAGGTCATTTGCTATATATATATATATATATATATATATATATATATATATATATATGTCACCGCTATTAAGCATTCCCAAATGCCTCCAAAATAGCATTCACTGGATCTAATTTTTTTTACCGTACAGATTAGATCATTAAAGTACCCAATTGCTCACGAGATTTTGAAGTAATATGTACGGTCAAAGAAGATAAGACCCAACGGGTACTATTCAGAATCATTAGGGGTGCTTAATAGCGGGAATCCTTATCCCTTCTCATATAATAAGAAGCAAGGCTCTGTTGAGAACTCAACTCCGGAAATAGAAATTGCACCATCTTTCCTTTTCCCCTCAAAATTCCAGACCCTACAAGCTACTCATCATGTATTCTTATTTTTTATACTTAGTTGATTTTAATGCCTTCTAGATCATCAATTGATTGACATTTTGTTGAACTTCATCTATTTGGATCTGAACTGGCCGGGTTGTCACTTTGGATATCTGGATTGGGTACACCCCAAAACTGGGGTGGTATACCAGAAACGCGGTTTCCAGGGATAATAAGAGGACCCAGTATACTGTGGCCCAGATGGTATATCATATTTTTTTTTAAAAGTGTGTTGAATTGGAGTGCACAAGCACACAAATTTTATTTTTTACATTTTCAGATTATTTCATCCCCACTATAGGTTAAAGTCATGGTTGTGTCCCACTAATTCATGGCTGCAAAATGAAATACTACACATAATGGTAGAATTGACGGAACCAGTCCTTCCTCCTCTTCTTTTCTTCTTGTGGTTACTCTCATACGCTTCAGTCTTATGCTAATATTAGGTATTCCTCTGTATATTATGTGAATATCCTGCTCTTGTCATAATATGATTTTAATACTGCATAAGATTCCTATTGTTATAAATATTAGCCCCAAATGCCCTACTAATATTCTAGCATTCCCCTCTCTCTGACTGCAAGTTATGTAAAATGTAGACAAGATGACAACAAACAATGTCTATTGCTCCTTCAAATTATATTTTCCTTGTTCCCAATGTTCTTTCAGTATTTCTCTAAAGGTGATATTCTACCTGTATATTGTGTGTGAATATTTTAACTATTACATTTTTAAAATTTTAAAAGAAGTCATAACCTTCCTAATTTTTATAGTGTTGATGCCTTTCAGTTAACTGATATATGCAGGCAGATCAAAAAGAAAACTACATCTTTGTCCACCAGCAAGGAATCTGAGACAATTCTTCCTAAACCCACTTGTTGTATCGACACTAAAATCAGCTGAAGTTTGCATTGATTAAATGGGACCAACTATGTTCTTCCCTTTCCATCTAATGGAAGTAATACCAATGTTATAAGAGAAAAGGGCCCATATACAGGACTTGTAGCCTAGAGCCTTATTGGCGATTTATTTGCAGCCACCAGAGCATAGTTACTGGGATCCCCTACCTCCATAGGGACCGCGTCCTAGATCTCACGACCCCAAATGTACGGATTCCTGATCTAGATATGACCAAAAGTGGCAAGCAATGTGATCAAGATCTTACAAGATGAAGTTCAACTAAGTTATCAATCAAATGTCATTATAAAAAATAATATAATCAATTAATTGTCAAGTGAAGTGCACAAGCATATCTTGTAGTAGGATCAGTAGGAATTATTCCCTAGAAGACAGATCACACCCAAATGAACCGCTGCTAAATGAAACACAACATACTGGTTAATCCTACCCTCCAGGTCTCCTCGAACCAAAATCTTGGTGACTATGGGCCACTTTCTGCTCTCGGCAGTTAGAGACTAGAGGCGCCTGCCTAGCCCCATTTGAGTGGCTTTTCTACTTACAGTCCATACCGTCAACTATAAAATAACCCTCTAGCTCTCGGTGGCAACTGCAAAGAGGTTATGCAACAGCCGTATCAGCAAGTTGACCTGTCTAAATAATTCCATACGTTTTCCATCTTTTAATTGGCATTTTTGTAGAACCCGGGGGGGGGGGGGGGGGGGGGGGGGGGGGGTTGAATAGGGTAATAAAAATTACCAACACAAATTTGTAAGGCAAATAGCAATATAAAAGAGAGAACAAGAAATCAAACACCCGATCTATCCTCGTTTCCTCCGCGAGGACAGTCCAGTCCCGGAACTCTCTCCGGCTTTAATCCACTATTTGAGAAAATAGTACAACACGAGCTTTGATCCGAAAACTCGTCAACTTCTTACACACAAGTTTTTATCCGAAGGCTCTTCAACATCAAACACATGAGTTTTAATCCGGAGGCTCGTCAACTTCTTACAAGGAAGGATTTTGATCTTCGTAAACACTTGGAAGATCTAGGCTACAACTCTTGAGCAACTCTTAACACTTTGATGGATGACAAATTTAAAGCTTGGTAGAGTAACAGAGAAGCTCTTTGGTAGTAGAAAAAATTTAAGGCTCGAGTGGATAGTCATTTATGAGGAAGGCTATTTATACAAATCCAAAGGCATAAGCAGTTTCAGTCAAGGTTATAAACGGCAGTAGGCGGGTGCGCGACGGAGAGAGTCCGCCTACCGCCTAGGCGGTGCCTAGGGGCCGCCTAGGCGGTTGATACATTTTGAACATTTTTTACTATTTTACCACTGTTTTTGCATAATATGCATATTGTAAGGGTGTTCCATGCATAACTAAGTTGTAGAACGAAGATTTATAAAGTTTTAGTGTTGTTAGGCCCATAATGTTAAAAAAAAATCTTTTTGGCCAAAATATTTTGTAAAGTATTTCTCCGCCTAGGCGCTCGCCTACGCTGCCTCACCTCCGCCTATGCCGCCAACCTCCATTGGCCGCCTACTCCACCGCCTACAGCAAAGCGGTGCGGAGAGGGATCGCCTACCGCCTAGACGGCCTAGGCGGGCGCCATTTAGAACACTGGTTTCAGTAGACGATCGGAATATCCGTCTGATTTCTGCGAAAATTCATCGGTTCTTCCAAAGCCGAAAGTAACGGATATAAATGTATCCGTTGAATGCATTAAATACATTTGTAAGGAGCCGTTGGATTTGAATTTTATAATAGACAGCTGGGCAATTCGGATCATCCGTCGGTCGTCCGTGAAAATCCGACGGATTATCCTAATGGACCACAATATACTTGTTTCCATTCGGATCTTCGGAAGGTACTCCACGGAAATCCGAAGGATTGATCTGAATGGACCAAAGAAAACTTTTTGTTTCCATTCAAACCTTTCAAAAGTATTCTGCGAAAATCCGAAGGTTGATCCGAAGGTTGATCCGAATGGGTCACAGCAAACTTTCTGTTTCCAGTCGGACCTTCCGACGGCATTCCGCGGAAGTCCGACGGATGATCCGGATAGACCACAAAAACTTGTTTTCATTCGAAATTTCTGGCAGTTCTCTGCGGAAACCCGACGGATCTTCCGCTTCTTCAAGAATACTATTGTATTGTTTTTGGCAGGTTTAGCTTTTAGTTTTGCCATTCACTAAGGTGTTTACAAGGTTTCCTATACGCTTACAAACACCGAGGACTGATAATGAGTATGCTTTTGAAATATAGCAGTATACATTCTATGTTCTTTTGATCTTGGGCGACGTCTTGAGGCTTTAAGAGACTTCTGTCTTTTGTGTCTATGGTCAATTTAACAAAATCATTCATGTGCCAACAATTTTATGGCTTCCTGTAATTGAAGTAACTCTAGGTTGTCTGAAAGCAAATGTAAGAATCATTTAACAAGTCCTTGAAGGCTCCAAACAATTAATTAAGTAGATCATCCTTAATATGCTTGTACTTGCAACACTAGCACGAACAAAGGTTGAACCAGGATCAAAACTTGGATTTAGTATCAGTTTCAACAGTTTCGGGGGTTTCTTTGGTCTTGAATCGGTTGGTTTTGTTGTTTCATTGGTTTCGGCAGATACTGAAAAAGCATTAGTTAAATATGTAGTCAAATTGAATTGCATATTAATAAGTGGGCAAACTAATAAAATAGTAAACTGAAATGCAAATAACTATCTATTTAAGTGTGTCAGTTTCAGTAGTAGCTAAACTCGTTGCCGCCATGAAAGAACAATAACTCCCTAGTAAAAACATATGCATATCCACAAATAACAAATCATTCACAATAGAAGTAAAATCATACTCATCATATAGCTGAATATGAACCGGAACTGCCAAACATGAGCAACAGGATCAATACCTCAACCATCTGCTGCATCCGTGTCCTTGCCAAAGGGGTCGTGCGAGGGCCCCATGTCCTGCCCAATGTGCCTCTGCACCAGCCTTTGCAGGTCCGCCATGACCTTGTGCTCCCTCTTCGCCTTCTCCTCGTAATTAAACATCGCCAGCGCCCGCTTGTCCTCCGCACTGTAAACCTGGTTCTCCTTCCTGATACGGATGGCGTTCATCCTCTGGTGCCTGCTACCGCTCATCACGTACCCCAAGCTCTCAAACTTCGATATCTCGTCCGCCGACAGCCCCACCTCTCCCCTCCGCGGGATACGCTTCCCCTGCTGCACGTACTGTGCGATGGCATCTCCTTCTCCCGGCCGCAGTGCGCCTCCGTAACTAATATGACCCTCAGCCTTCGGGAGGGGGACGGGCCCCACGAACGTGTCGTTCTCCGCGGTGTTCTTCTTCTGCGACTCGATCATCTCCTTGAGGAGCAGCGCCTCGGGGTCGATCTCAGATTTCTTGAGATCAGCTTCGGGTATCTTGTCGGTATCGGATTCCGACGCGACCTTTTTGGTCTTCGAGATCTTTTTCTTCTTAGGGCTAGGGCTGGAGTCAGACTCGGACGCTTCGCTCTCGTCGTCGGAACTCGAAGATCTACTCCTCCTCTTCTCCCTCCTGCTCCTGCTACTGCTACTCTTTTTCCTACTGCTCCTCTTCCTAGACTTCCGGCTTCTTCTCTTGCTCCTCCGCTTCCTTCTCCGGTCATCGTCGCTCGAGGAATCATCGGGATCGCTTTCGGAATCGGAATCTTCTTCAGAATCATCGGACCTCCGCCGCCGGCTCCTCCCTCTCCCTCTGCTCTTGCTATCGGATCCGGAACCCGAACCCGAATCCTTCGTCGTCTTCTTCTTCTTTTTGTCTTCCTCTTCTTCCGATGCCGATTCTTCTTCTATGGGCAGGAAGCGGTGGCGCTCGGAAGGGGGAGGGCTGGGGGTGGTCCTCCAGATGCAGCTCTTGAGCTTCTTCCGGAGCTTCTGGCGCTTAAGGCGGCGGTACTCGGAGTAGGGAAGGCCCTTGAGTTCCTCGTCGTCGGACGAGGAGGAGAAGTGGCCGGAGTTCTTCGCGGATGCGCCGCCGGTGTAGGTGTAGTCCGGGGAGCGGCGGCGGTTGTTGCGGAGGGGAGGGGTCCGGGATCGGGGACTCCGGCGGGAGGGAGAAACCCTAGATCGGACGATGGTGGATTCGAGACGACCCATTTTGGTACGGGGAGGGAGGGATAAGTTGTCGATTTTGTATTATTGTGGATATTATGGTTATTTATAAGGGCACATCAAAAGCTTATAAGGGCTAGCATAAAATTAAGGGTGCGACTAAAGGCACCCCAGCCTTTACTAAGGACACCCCACACTTAAAAAAAAAAAAAAAAATTGAAATACCTATTCTACCCCTCTCCCCCTCCCTCTGTTCGGCCGCTCCCCTCCCCGCTTCCCCGACCCTCCTCCGACGAACCCCCTCCCCCGCCGCTCCCCCGGCCTCCCTCCCCTCCTCCGACGACCCCCCTCCCCTCCCCCGCCCTCCTCCTCGCTCCTCCCCCGACCCCCCTGACCCCCCTCCCCTCCTCCTCGGTCCCCCGACCCCTCCCCTCCTCCTCCGGCCCTCCGACCCAGACCTCCGACCGAGGAGGAGGGGTCGGGAGGAGGAGCAGAGGGTTGGAGGAGGAGGGCGGGGGAGCAGGGGGGCGGGGGGAGCGAGGAGGAGGGCGGCGGAGCAGGGGGGATCGGGGGAGCTGGAGGGGGAGGGGGTCGGGGGAGGAGCGGGGGAGGTCGGGGGAGGGGAGGGGGGTCGTCGGAGGAGGGGAGGGAGGCCGGGGGAGCGGCGGGGGAGGGGGTTCGTCGGAGGAGGGTCGGGGAAAGCGGAGAGGGGAGCGGCCGAACAGAGGGAGGGGGAGATGGGTAGAATAGGTATTTCAAAAATTTTTTTTTTTTTAAGTGTGGGGTGTCCTTAGTAAAGGCTGGGGTGCCTTTAGTCGCACCCTAAAATTAACTCTGATTTATTTACAAATTTTTCATTGAAGAAATTATTGATGGCTAGTCCAAATGTAAGTATATAAGTCAATTTTTTATTTTTTTGCTCTCTTCTCCTTCCTAACAAGAAGAAGAAGTTCCTCACAAGAAGAACAAGAAGAAAAAAGAACAACAAGAAGAACAAGAATAAGAAGAGCATCTCTTTTTTCAAAAAAAAAAAAAAATTTCTTTTTGCTCTCTTCTAATTTCTCAGATCTCTTTCTCCAAACCCTAGTTTATTTTCTTTCTTCTTGTTTGGGTATTATGGATGAAACCCTAGTTGTAGAAGAAATTAAATTATCAAATCTATCAAATTTATTAATCAATTTTTCTTCATTAATAGAAGAAATTATGGATGAAACTCTAGTTGTAGAAGAAATTATGGATGAAATCCTAATTGTAGAATAAATGGGTCCATATCAGGACTGCCAATTTCTGGCGGTCCTGAAATCGATAACAGGACTGCCACAATTGCTGGCAATCCTAGAAGTATTGAGGACTGCCAGAAATTGTGGCAGTCCTGAAAGGGACTTGCTTTATAGCAGAATTGTCACAATTTCTGGCAGTCCTAGAAGTATTGAGGACTGACAGGAATTGTGGACTTGCTGTACAGCAAGTCCATTTCAGGACTGCCGCAATTCTTGGCAGTCCTAAAGTCGAAATTGTCGAATGAAAAAACATATGTTACAGTTTATTTCCATCTTGATAATGGAGTAAAATATACATTTTAGGGCTTATTTTTATGTATTCTTTGTGAGGAAAGAAGTATTAGGGTTTGTATATTGTTTGTGAGGAGTCTTTGGGTGTCATCGAAATTAGGAATGAGAATGAAACTAGGGTTTTAATGGAGATGGTGAGGATGAAAATGGTGGAGAAGAAGAAGAAGATGAGAAAAAAAAAAACTAGAATTTTGATGAAAATGGCGAGGATAGAAATGGTGGAGAATAAGAAGAAGAAGATCATGAGAGGAAATAGGATTTTGGAAGAGAGAGTGAAATATGGAAATGAAACTCAAAATTGGGGTTTGGGGGGTATGGGGTTGGGATAGCCCAATGAGTAAGAATATGGGATGTCCCGAGTAATTTTTTCTCAAATCTGGGCTAGCCCCAATCCTAATGTGCCCTGATCAATTTTTGATCTGCCCTTATAAAATAACCCATATTATGGACTATCATTTCCTTTTTATAAACATTTTCCTTGAAAATAATGTTTCAATTTTGCCCAAAATAATATATATATATATATATATATATATATATATATATATATATATATATATATATATATATATATATATATATAGGATTTGCAATAATGTAACGGTTTCGGTGATTTCGAGTAGGGTGAGCATTTGGTTTATTGGGTTTAAACCTAATCGAAATAATAAAAATCGAAATAAACCAAAATTCCAAATATCCAAAGCAAAAATCAAATCGAAATTAGCAAAAAAACTGAAATCGAACCGAATAACGATTTAGTTTGTTCAGCTGGACTATTTCTATTGCATAATGGGTTGGGCTCAAAGTTTAAATCGCAATTAAATGATATTAAAATTTATAATTTTTATGCACACATTTGTTGTATTTGTATTCAAAGTTAGACTAGTTGTTAAATTATCAAAGTTTGATTTTAAAACATATAAATATAATTATCGTTTTTAAAATATACACATTATTAATTGCAACATTGCATGAAATTGAAAGTATTTATATGATTGCACAAGTTTTATTCAATTTTTGGTTTTGAACGAAAGCCAAAATCCAAAACGAAATCAAAACCAAATAAAAAAATTTAGTATTTTTAAAATCAAAACCAAACTGAATTTTTTTTGCAAACCAATCTGAATCTCTTATTCATTTAGGCTCGGTTTGGTTCGATTTAGTTTTTGGTCCAAAACTGAATAATGCTCACCCTTAGTTTTAAGGATCTTTCATGGTTTTGAATGGCCGGATAGATAGTTTGAACCTTGGTGTTAGTCTTGGTTTATAATTGTGAATTTGTGATGGTTGTGTTTCAAATTTATAAATATAAGGTTTTTTTTTTTTAAAGTAGCCTTTCAGTACTGCTAGAAAAAACTTCATAATTATTTGTTGGGGGCGGATCAAAAGATAACTCTAACAATATTTTGGGCTGTGTTTTGACCATATCCTTGTTTCTCGAAACCCAACCCCTAACCGACCATCAGGATTTCGGGTCTGCCTGTGATTTTTCGGACCGGCTCAAGTATGTATTTCATTTTATTGAAGGAATGGCGATTATATAAACCAAGGCGGTTGTCACGTCCCGATCCGGAAAAAAATGTTCGTCCTCGTATCGATTTATCCGAATCATCGTCCTCGCTGGACGTGATACCGTACGAGTCTGAAGTTGCATTCGTACAAGACAAGATGATAAGTTCTCAAATGGTTATCTTCGATTTGATATTAGCAGCGGAAGAAACAGAGTATACGAAACAATTCTCTTTGTTTAATAAATGAACTGAGTTTACAAAAGCTTTCAATAGCCCAACTGAATTTGCCAGATTGGTTACAACACTCAGGTTCTCTCTTGCCCATAAAGAATTTTAACGTTTCATACATCATGTCTTATATATCTCGGCCACATCATCCTGTTACAAGTCCGAACGTATATAAAAGGGATATTTTAACAAATACCCCTATTTAAATTATTGAACTAGTATATACTGTTGGAGTGGGAGGGGTTCCCAACCTATGTGGAGAAGATCCCGGAGTGCGACGAGCGCCGTCCGATATCGGAGAAGCTCGGGAGTAGTTGTTACTGCTGCTGCTGCCCCAAAGGGGGTTCTGGACCAAGTCTGCCGAGTTCGGGCCGAACTCGGTCCCAGGCCGAGTTCTGGCCGAACTCGGTCTGGCCGTTCCAAGGTTTGGCCACCCAGTGCTGGTTGCCCCACACAGAGTTCTGGCCGAACTCTGTGTGTCGGGGGGCTGAAGCGGATTTCTGGATGAGTTTTCATCATTGGATCTAATCCAACGGTCCAGGTTGGTTGCGGGATTAGGAAGATATATTGAGTTTTCTCAACCCTAATTTATTAATCGTATAATTGCATTGGACAACACAAGTTTGAGAGAGAAGGAGGCAAGAGTGCCATTACAACTTCGGAGAAGAAGACGGAGGATTGAATGTCGTTTTCGAAGGAGATCGTGTTCGGGTAATCTCTACTCGTCGTTCTCGCTCTTCGTAGCCTTGTAATCATTGTTCTTATCTCTGAGTGTTGTGGGGATCCGATTTGGATCGGGAGGAGTTTGTAGAGGGTGTATTTCTTCTATTCCATTAGTGGAGGCTTCTCAGGGTTGGACTCCGATCGTCCCGTGGTTTTTTCCGCAAGGGTTTCCACGTCAAAAATTCTCTGTGTCTGCGTGGTTGTTTTTGTGTGCTTGTTTTTGGGTTCGTGCGTTGTTTGCTCGGTCCTCTCGCAGGTACTCTCCGGTTTGGGGAAAGGTTTTCGCGCTTCTTTCCCATCAGAGTGGTTGTTACTGCTGCTGCTGCCCCAAAGGGGGTTCTGGACCAAGTCTGCCGAGTTCGGGCCGAACTCGGTCCCAGGCCGAGTTCTGGCCGAACTCGGTCTGGCCGTTCAAGGGTTTGGCCACCCAGTGCTGGTTGCCCCACACAGAGTTCTGGCCGAACTCTGTGTGTCGGGGGGCTGAAGCGGATTTCTGGATGAGTTTTCATCATTGGATCTAATCCAACGGTCCAGGTTGGTTGCGAAATTAGGGAGATATATTGAGTTTTCTCAACCCTAATTTATTAATCGTATAATCGCATTGGACAACACAAGTTTGAGAGAGAAGGAGGCAAGAGTGCCATTACAACTTCGGAGAAGAAGACGGAGGATTGAAGGTCGTTTTCGAAGGAGATCGTGTTCGGGTAATCTCTACTCGTCGTTCTCGCTCTTCGTAGCCTTGTAATCATTGTTCTTATCTCTGAGTGTTGTGGGGATCCGATTTGGATTGGGAGGAGTTTGTAGAGGGTGTATTTCTTCTATTCCATTAGTGGAGGCTTCTCAGGGTTGGACTCCGATCGTCCCGTGGTTTTTCCCGCAAGGGTTTCCACGTCAAAAATTCTCTGTGTCTGCGTGGTTGTTTTTGTGTGCTTGTTTTTGGGTTCGTGCGTTGTTTGCTCGGTCCTCTCGCAGGTACTCTCCGGTTTGGGGAAAGGTTTCCACGCTTCTTTCCCATCAGAGTGGTTGTTACTGCTGCTGCTGCCCCAAAGGGGGTTCTGGACCAAGTCTGCCGAGTTCGGGCCGAACTCGGTCCCAGGCCGAGTTCTGGCCGAACTCGGTCTGGCCGTTCCAGGGTTTGGCCACCCAGTGCTGGTTGCCCCATACAGAGTTCTGGCCGAACTCTGTGTGTCGGGGGGCTGAAGCGGATTTCTGGATGAGTTTTCATCATTGGATCTAATCCAACGGTCCAGGTTGGTTGCGGGATTAGGGAGATATATTGAGTTTTCTCAACCCTAATTTATTAATCGTATAATCGCATTGGACAACACAAGTTTGAGAGAGAAGGAGGCAAGAGTGCCATTACAACTTCGGAGAAGAAGATGGAGGATTGAAGGTCGTTTTCGAAGGAGATCGTGTTCGGGTAATCTCTACTCGTCGTTCTCGCTCTTCGTAGCCTTGTAATCATTGTTCTTATCTCTGAGTGTTGTGGGGATCCGATTTGGATCGGGAGGAGTTTGTAGAGGGTGTAATTCTTCTATTCCATTAGTGGAGGCTTCTCAGGGTTGGACTCCGATCGTCCCGTGGTTTTTTTCCCGCAAGGGTTTCCACGTCAAAAATTCTCTGTGTCTGCGTGATTGTTTTTGTGTGGCTATTTTTGGGTTCGTGCGTTGTATTGCTCGGTCCTCTCGCAGGTACTCTCCGGTTTGGGGAAAGGTTTCCGCGCTTCTTTCCCATCAGAGTGGTATCAGAGCTTTGGGTTCAAAGGGTGTCAGGAGTTGACAGAGGAACCAGAGAGGAGAGATGGACGCGAAGCCGGTGCGCATGGTGAACCTCAATGGCACAAACTATCATTATTGGCGGAGCAAGATGAAGGATTTGCTATTTGTCAAGAAGCTGCATCTACCTGTGTTTGCAACCGAGAGGCCCAGTGATAAATCCGAGGAGGACTGGAAGTTCGAGCACATACAGGTGTGTGGGTACATACGACAGTTTGTTGATGAGAACGTGTACAACCACGTTGCCAATATTGAGCACGCGAAGACGTTGTGGGATAAGCTGGAATCCTTATATGCGAAGAAGACCGGGGTAAACAAGTTGTTCCTGATCCGAACGATGATGGATCTGCGGTACAAGGATGGGGCGTCTATTTCGGATCACTTGAGTGAGTTCCAGGGCGTGGTTGACCAGCTATCTTCTATGGGAGTCAAGTTCGACGACGAAGTTCAGGGACTGTGGCTGCTGTGTACCTTGCCAGACTCGTGGGAGACCGTACGAGTATCTATGATCGCTTCTGCTCCAGAGGGCGTGGTCAGTCTGGAGTTTGCCAAGAGCGGGGTGTTGAATGAAGAGATGCGGAGACGTTCTCAGGGCACTTCATCCACATCCCACCACTCAGAGGCATTGGTTTCAGAGAGCCGCGGAAGGGGCAAAAGCAGGGGTCCAGGTGGTGGCAGAGACAAGAGCAGGGGGAAGTCCAAGGGTCGTTACGAGGACTCAGAGTGTTACCATTGCGGTAAGAAGGGCCATATCAAGCGGAATTGTTTCGCTTGGAAGAGATAGAAGAAGGGCGACAAGGAGAAGCAAGAGGAGAACACTACAGCGGCGGCCTCGGTGCATGGAGGCGATGTGATCGTCGTAGGTGATGAGGTCATTACTAACCTCGCCTGCGATGACAATTCTTGGCTGGTGGACTCAGGGGCTTCAGCACATGTATCTCACAATAGGGCACTGTTTGCCACTTACACGACAGGCGACTGTGGCGTGTTGAAGATGGGCAACGGAGATGTGTCGAAGGCGGTTGCCGTTGGAGATGTACATTTGAGAACGAAGACGGGTGCAGTTCTTGTTCTCAAGGATGTTCGTCATGTCCCTGATATCCGTTTCAACCTGGTGTCGGTTGGAAGGTTGGATGACGAGGGATTCTTCAGTCTCTTCGGGAACAGTCAGTGGAAGCTTTCCAGAGGTTCGATGGTGATTGCCAGAGGAAGCAAGAAGTCCGGTCTCTACTATATGGAGGGGAGCGCAGAGGGGGCACAGGAGGTGAACGCAGTCAGTGACGCGTCTACCGAGTTGTGGCACAGGCGGCTCGGCCATATCAGCGAGAAGGGGATGAGCTACTTGGTGAACAGGAAAGTGATTCCGGGGCTCAAGTCTACAAAGTTGGAGAAATGCACGCACTGTTTGGCTGGGAAGCAAAATAGGGTGTCTTTCCAAAGTCACCCAAGTTCGAGGAAGCCGGCGTTGCTCGAGTTGATTCACTCGGATGTCTGCGGTCCTATGAAGGTAAAATCTCTTGGTGGTGCTTCTTACTTTGTGACTTTTATTGATGACTGTTCCAGGAAGGTTTGGGTCTATGCCTTAAAGACCAAGGATCAGGTGCTGCCTACTTTCAAGGAGTTTCAGGCCTCCGTTGAAAGGGAGACGGGCAAGAAGTTGTTGTGTGTTCGGTCCGACAATGGCGGCGAATACATCGGTCCCTTTGATGCGTATTGCAGAGAGCAAGGGATACGACACCAGAAGACTCCGCCAAAGACACCTCAGCTCAATGGTGTAGCGGAGCGCATGAACAGGACACTGATGGAGAGGGTGCGGTGTTTGCTATCAGAAGCAAACTTGCCGGGCAGTTATTGGGGTGAGGCTCTTCTCACAGCTGCTTATATTATTAATTTGTCTCCTAGTGCTCCTTTGCAGGGTGATGTGCCTGACAAAGTATGGTACGGCAAGGAGCCGTCATACAGTCACCTGCGGGCGTTTGGTTGTAAAGCCTTCGTGCATATACCGAAGGACGAGAGGACCAAACTTGAGCCGAAGACGAGGCGATGCGTCTTTGTCGGCTACGGTCGGGATGAGTTTGGCTATAGACTCTACGACCCAGTGGAAGGAAAGCTCTACAGAAGCAGGGACGTGGTGTTCGTCGAGGATCAGACCATGACCAACACTCAGGATTCCGAGACGCCTTCTGAGGCTGAGGAATTGCCTGAGTTAGAGTCATTTTGCTTCGAGCAGTTTCCAGAGGACATCGCGGAGGATCCAGTTATGGGGGAGCCGGTACATGGAGTTGCTCCCAACCTTGATCATCAGCCTGCTGATGGTGGTCAGGGTGTCCCTCAGGAGGATGAGCATGCCGGGGAGGCAGTTCCTGAAAGGGCGGAGGCTGTCGGTATACAGCCAGCACCAGTGGCTCCACTGAGAAGGAGCAACAGGGATCGTCGACCATCTACGAGATACTCGCCGGATGAGTATGTGCTATTGACTGACGGGGGAGAGCCCGAAAGTTTCGCAGAGGCTATGGAAGACGAACACAGGCAGGAGTGGATGGTGGCTATGCAGGAGGAGATGAGTTCCTTGCACACCAATTCTACTTATGATCTGGTGCGGTTGCCAAAGGACAAGAAGGCTTTGAAGAATCGATGGGTGTTCAGAATGAAGCAGACGGATGATGCTACTCGCCCTCGATACAAAGCGAGGCTGGTAGTCAAGGGCTACGGTCAGCGGAAAGGCGTGGATTATGATGAAATCTTTTCGCCTGTCGTCAAGCATTCGTCTATTCGGGTGGTGCTAGCATTAGCAGCCAGTTTCAACTTGGAGGTCGAGCAGATGGACGTGAAGACGGCGTTCCTCCACGGTGATCTTGAGGAGGAGTTGTACATGGAGCAGCCGGAGGGATTCTGTGAGAAGGGCAAGTCACATTTGGTCTGCCGGTTGAGGAAGAGCTTGTATGGTCTGAAGCAGGCTCCGAGGCAGTGGTACAGAAAGTTCGAGTCATTTATGGGGGAGCATGGTTATGCACGGACGACGTCGGACCATTGTGCATTTGTGAGGTACTTTGCCGATGATGATTTCATCATTTTATTGCTCTATGTTGATGATATGTTATTAGTGGGTCGGAATGCCACTAGGATAGCGGAGTTGAAGCGCCAACTGGGCGCGGCCTTCTCTATGAAGGATTTGGGCGCAGCGAAGACTATTCTTGGGATGGAGATCAGCCGAGAGAGAGAGTCCAAGCTGCTACACTTGTCCCAAAAGAAGTACATTCACCGGGTACTTCAGCGTTTCGGGATGGACGGGTCGAAGAAAGTGAGTTCCCCCCTCGCGGCTCACTTTAAGTTCACTGAGGAGCAGTGTCCATCTACCGAGGACGAAAAGGAAGATATGGAGCGGGTTCCATATGCCTCAGCTGTGGGAAGCCTTATGTATGCCATAGTGTGTACGAGGCCAGATATTGCTCATGCAGTTGGTACGGTTAGCAGGTATCTTTCCTGGAAGGGTACACTGGAGTGCGGTCAAGTGGATTCTACGATATCTTCAGGGCACTGCTGGTTGGAGACTTTCCTTTGGTGGTGACGAGCCGAAGCTGGTTGGGTATAACGACGCTGATATGGCTGGAGATGTAGACACGAGGCGATCGACTTCAGGCTACGTGATGATGTTTGCGGGAGGAGCAGTGTCGTGGCAGTCGCGGTTGCAGAAGTGTGTTGCCTTGTCGACGACGGAGGCGGAATACATTGCGGCGACGGAGGCTTGCAAGGAGCTGTTGTGGATGAAGAAGCTGCTGCAGGAAATGGGACTGAAGCAAGAGCAGTATACTTTGCTTTGCGACAGTCAGAGTGCGATCCACCTTGTGAAGAATCAGACGTTTCATAGCCGGTCCAAGCACATCGAGACCCGGTATCATTGGATACGGGATGTGGTTGAGAAGAAGGACGCGGAGCTTGAGAAGGTGCATACAGATGACAACGGAGCTGATATGTTCACGAAGATTCTACCAAGGGGGAAGTTTGAGTACTGCAGGCAGGTCGTCGGGATGACGACGTCCTCCCCATAGTTGTGAAGGAGGAGATTTGTTGGAGTGGGAGGGGTTCCCAACCTATGTGGAGAAGATCCCGGAGTGCGACGAGCGCCGTCCGATATCGGAGAAGCTCGGGAGTAGTTGTTACTGCTGCTGCTGCCCCAAAGGGGGTTCTGGACCAAGTCTGCCGAGTTCGGGCCGAACTCGGTCCCAGGCCGAGTTCTGGCCGAACTCGGTCTGGCCGTTCCAGGGTTTGGCCACCCAGTGCTGGTTGCCCCACACAGAGTTCTGGCCGAACTCTGTGTGTCGGGGGGCTGAAGCGGATTTCTGGATGAGTTTTCATCATTGGATCTAATCCAACGGTCCAGGTTGGTTGCGGGATTAGGGAGATATATTGAGTTTTCTCAACCCTAATTTATTAATCGTATAATCGCATTGGACAACACAAGTTTGAGAGAGAAGGAGGCAAGAGTGCCATTACAACTTCGGAGAAGAAGACGGAGGATTGAAGGTCGTTTTCGAAGGAGATCGTGTTCGGGTAATCTCTACTCGTCGTTCTCGCTCTTCGTAGCCTTGTAATCATTGTTCTTATCTCTGAGTGTTGTGGGGATCCGATTTGGATCGGGAGGAGTTTGTAGAGGGTGTAATTCTTCTATTCCATTAGTGGAGGCTTCTCAGGGTTGGACTCCGATCGTCCCGTGGTTTTTTTCCCGCAAGGGTTTCCACGTCAAAAATTCTCTGTGTCTGTGTGATTGTTTTTGTGTGGCTATTTTTGGGTTCGTGCGTTGTATTGCTCGGTCCTCTCGCAGGTACTCTCCGGTTTGGGAAAAGGTTTCCGCGCTTCTTTCCCAACATATACCTCCATTTTTTTTTTAAAAAGTAGCAAATATCATCATTCTTTTGTATAGAACAAATAACATTTTAACATATACCCCAGTATTTAATCAAAACTTTAAACTGATTTACAAATGAATAGAGACATTTGTTAGTTTTTTTAAAAAGTGAGAATATATGCTAGTTTCTATTTTGAATATAGACATTTGCTAAAATATTCCATAAAAATTTTAAAATATTAATATAATTTAACCATCTTAACTTTAGATTTGATCCATAAAATAATAAAAATAGCTCAAACAAACAAACAAACCAACCGATCGAAATGGAGCTTAGAGTGGGGAAGCTCGTACATATCATCATTGAAAATACACAACTAGAACCGAACTCGAGTGACCTTGCAGTTACCGAAAAGAAACACAAGACCATAACGATAGCGTATTATTACTTCTATTTATAAAAAGTAATAAAACTTAAGAGCCGTGGACTCAAAAAGTGTGTTAAGAGTCTCAAAGTACATAACGTCGAACATCTCAAATAAATAAATAAACAACCAGAAAACTTTCCCCGAAAAAACATTGCATTAGATTTGATAGCAATATCATCCAACCAACACATGACACGTACCTAACCCCAAAAACCAGAAACTACTCCCAACATCATCCATAGATTTAAGTTCCTCAAAATATAAAAACCTCGAGAGAAACTAGGAAGCTACAAGCATTAATACTTAAAAATGCCAGAACCAGCCAGTCCCCAACTAAGGGCACTTGGGTCCTCCTTCCTTGGTCTTCCAGTTGTTGTAGCAAGCGCAGACCTGCTTGTTTCCATAGAAGCCCGGCGGCACACAGAGGCACTTGCTGCAGCATTTCTGGCAGAAGAACATGCACGGCTTGTGGTACTGGGTCCTTGAGCACCTCCTGCTGCACTGCCCTGGGCATTCTGCAGATACGAACAACAATAACCATTCACTTCACTAACCACAGAAAATCTCCTAAGAGACATAACAGACAAGAGTCATTTTGAATATGGTCTCATATAATATTTGATATTAGAATTTGGATTTTCATAATATCTAACATTAGAATTTGGTCTCACATTCACCGTCGACGTCCAAATCTGTTACCAATTTGTAGACCTACGGAGACTCAGGAAATATTATATGAGACACTATTACTAAATAACCCAACAAACAACTTACGATAACTACGCAGGCTTCCTGGCCCGTACCTCCCCTGCAGAAGAAGATCACATACAATCAAAGGTTGAGTAAAAAAAAAATGTAGACATATAGTGATGCAAATGAAAGAGAAATATTCTAGGCACCTTGCGGTTCCTAGCTAACTCTGCCTCCAGCTCATGACCAATCTACAAAACACATGAAAATGATGTGAGCACAATGTGAGAAATAACAATGTTACAAACTGATTAAGAAAAAGCACAGCGTGTGTGTGTGTGTAAGAAACAAACCGCTGCTGAAGCAATGCAGAATGTGATGAGCAGCAGAAGAGCAAACGCAAGCAATTTTGCCATGGAAGGAAGCAGAGAACAGGAGAGGGGTGGATTGGAGGAGATGAAGCTCCAATAAATAAAGGGGTTTGGGGGGGGGGGGGGGGGGGGGGGGGGGGGGGGGGGGGGTGGGCATGTGAGCTACTGAGCTCTGAGAGTAGGCACACTGCACAAGGAACAGAGCAGTACTATATTTGTGGGCAGTGCAGTCTACTTGTGATGTTTCTATAGGCTGGTGCGTGATCTAGTAACGATATCAATTTGACCTAAATTTTCAAATATGGGTCAAAGTGAATTGACAGGAGCTAGCTAACATGGTGGGGGGGGGTGGCTCAGAAAACCTATGTACATCTCTGATATCGGGGAGGGAAACCGGGTCTCGTCTGTGTTACACTGCTACCAAGATGGGACCATAAGAAAAAGTACCAAAAATATCTAAGGAATCCAAAGATTATGTTAAGATAAGTAGAGTATTTAGTTAGTTAAACTTTATGGTTTGAAGTGAATACAAGCGTTACTTTGGTGAGTTCTGGCTTTCAGAAACAAGAAAGCATCCTCCTTCAGAAGATAAAAACGGGCAGTGTCCGACACAATGTGAAGCCTCAGTTTAAACTTTTAAGGCAGAGTGTGAGCACCCTAATAATCTTTAACAAGGCTTCTGTAGAAGTAAATAGTTGGTTAACATTATTGTTGAATGTTAGAACTAGAAAGATTGGGATGTTGCATAAAAATACACTAGAAATATACATAAATTGACTACATGGTTATCTGTAACACTATCTATTTTCTAAAAACAAAAACATCGGAAAATTTCGTATAGAGCATAAAATTTTCACGTATGCACTCAAAGCAAAAAGTTTCTACAAATTCCTAATACATCACAAGAAATAACGGACGTTCTTTATATATATATAAAGAGAACTTCCAAAAGACGTTCTTGTGTTGTATTAGAAATTTTTAAAAACTTAGTGCTTTGAGTGCGGATACGTAAAAAATTTACGTTCGGTACGAAATTTTCCGAAAATTTAAAATTCATTAGACATGATCCATGTAGAATATACTGGTCATTATCAATGTGGATTTCACAATTCCATCCATCAACATAACTAGGTCAATATTAATTACTTTTGCAGGTTGACAACACATTAGTTTCAAAACTTCAAAACACATTTTTTTAACTTTGTGAGCCTAATGTTGTTGAGTGGCCCATGGGCCAGGTTAGGCCAGTCCGGACATGATTTGATTGAGTTTGACCGGGCCTGGGTCGAGCCGGTACAGTCAGAAAATTCGATCCGGATCAGGCCGAGTTCAGAAAGCAGAACCCAAATACAGAACGCTCCACTACCCGGAAAAAAATGGGCCAAACAGAACCGGGTTGGGTCCTGGTCGGGCCCGAGTTGGCCTATTTTTTTTTTTAAAAAACCCAAAAAAAATGGTTGGGCTTCATGGAGGCAATGGGCTCGTAAGAAGAAAAATTACTTAACTTGACTATAAAAAACTAGTAAGAAAAAATATAAATTTTATTTAATTGAGTTTCAATATATATTGTTTTCGTTATATAAGTGTTTTTAATGTGATTTATATTTTACTTATGGACTTTCAATCTCTCTTCTCGCTTCCTTTGTGGTACCACAAGGAAGGATTGTAGAGATGCTAAAAGCTCATACACAAAACATAAGTCATATAAAAATGTATAAAATACATATCTAACAATAATAGTATATATTGGAAACTAATACTTAATAACTGTGACTAATGATAAATAAAACAGTAAGTACATAAGAATTATTGCAGCTAATTATTCGATCTGATACATGATAATTACGACTACCTAATACTAATAGCTAAATAAATTAAAATAGACATATTTTTTTTCCAAAAAGATGTAAGATACTAGATACAATTGTCTAGATGTCTACGTAGTTTTCTTGTGTCACGATTAGGTTCCCATTTGATTCGTTTCCCACAATGTATGCATTGAACAATAGTTGCATGCGAGTATCTTCTTTCGGTATCACATTCATTATAAACTTCGCTAAATTGGTGCCGAATTTTTGATCTTATCCAATTATTATGCATTCCTTCTTCGTAGCCTAGCGTCCACTAATGGTTCGCAGGTTGAGGCCCTTGTACCCCCGAGGTTGCTGGACGGGTTAAGATTGCTGATGTTGTGATTGATGTGGTAATTGTTTATTCTCCGTGACAACGAAAAAGAAACTTTCCAACAAATATAACACAAGATTGTTTGTAAGTATTAGAAAAGGAAAAAAAAAAATGTCATGGTAAATTTGGATGTATTTATATGAATTTTTGGGTGGCAAACAACCACAAATATTCTTAGAACATGACTATTACAGGAATATTGTCATCATTTAACGTTCAGAAAGGGCTAAAATAGGAGTTTTTTTGGTAAAAATATCCTCCAAAGGACTAATATGGTTGTTGGAGCTTTTTTACCAAAATACCTCCAATAGTTTACTAGCGGTTTAAAGGAGAGATTAAAATCGTAAAACACCCCGATGGTTATAATTAAAGGGGTAGGGCCGAAGGGGGGTGGAGCTCGGGTCGATCCGGGCATGGGATCGGGTCACCGACCTGGCCAGGACGGATCAACCTGTTTTCCAAGGCTGAGACTAGCTCGGAAACCGGTTCGGACCATTGGAGGAGCTGGGCCGTGCCGAACCAGGCCCGGGTTGGCAAAACCTAAACCCAGTCCGACTTGTAGAGAAGTATGGACCGGGCCGGGCTCGGAGCAGGTTTCGGGCTGCCCAGCCCACTCAACACCTTGATGTGAGCCAACACAACAGTGGAAAAAAACTACCAGTTGTCCAAAATGAAACTCGCAAGTTTCCATAGGATTTCCACCATTAACAAAGGTGTTTCTTCCAAAAAGAACTAATGGCAGTACATCTCTTGTGGATAGTACAATGGAGACCAAGGGATTGGCACTCGGATTCCGTAGCGTTTCACAAGTAAGGTGGATATTTGGGTGTTGCTTAGAACTACTATTTAAAACAACAAAAGCTACGCCATATTGTCTGAACATTGTTGGGTGTGAAACACAACAATATAGTAAAAGACCGAAATAAATACACTGAACGCCCCATTGTAAAACACAACAATAGTAGTTGCTTAGAACTACTATTTAAGTAGCCCTGCTTATTCACACCCTTTGATTTTAAGCTTGTTTTTCTCAGCCTGAGTATTACATACTCAGGCCAGCTCTTTCAGCTCACAATCTATGAGGGGTGAATAAGGATGTTTAATGATATCAAAGAAAATATAAAGCACGAATGTAAATCAAGATCAAAAATCAAGATCAAGGACTTATCAGCTATCTCGTGCTTAGAAACAACGACAACACAGAAGTAAACAGAGGATAAAATGGAAGCACAGCAAATCTTGAAAACATTACCAATAGTATGACACCACATGCAAATGCACATCTTCAGGGCAATGGGATCGTACAATTTCAACCAATATTCCGCCCAGGGCTTGACAGTTATTTGATCCCAAAGAACAATATTATACGCAGAATATACCAATGATCTGCCAAAAATAGGTTAGTACAGAGAAAAAATAAATTGAAACAAGCAGGCAAAAAAGCAGTGAAAGCTAGTAAGAAAACCGAAGCCAACTAGCATGTTTTAAGAAAACATAATACTTACTATTGCATTTGCGGAGGTTATGCACGCTTCAAGCACATCAACTGCATAGAACCAACCTCCAACGTCCAAAAAGCACAGCAAAAACAAAGGACACCTAACAGTGACCAACGAATTAATAACCCAGCTCTATAGGTGCAGAACAAAGCATATCCGACCTCACAAGAGAAGCGAAATCAGACCTAGTTAAAAGTATATGTTCCAATTTGTCACAGCCAAAAGATTTAAGCCAATAAACTTGGCAAAAGTAAACAACAAAGTGAAAATTTAAACAAATTTATAGTGTTATTCAATTTGGGCTACCTAAATTTTCAGTCCGTATCTAAAGGTTAGGGAACGTAGTTTAAACCTAAATCTCTAGTTACTTTTGAGTGCACACAGAAAAGGCACACAAGAGAGAGATATCAGCAGGTTATTCAGTAGCTGCTCCTAGTTCTCCAACCCCTGAGCTCTTTGCCGCCTGAACAACTCATATTGCCCCCCAAATTCAAATTTTTGTTTGGCTTGCCGCCTAAAATAGCCGGCTTAACCAAGGATAGCAGTGCATCCTTCGACGACTAGTTTCCACTAAACTTTTCACTTAACTGTCAGATGAAAAGCATGGTTTAAAGTATCGGCCGATACCGATCCGATACGGCCGATACCGATACGGTTTGGCATGTTCCGTCCGATACCGACCGATACCAAATATTGACCGATACCGACATTGGGGGTCTTTGTTCCGGTCAATTCGGCAAAACCAATCGGTAAGGGTGACTACTATTTCATATAATTTCAAAACTACTAAGAAATAACGCTGAAATACTTAAAATTATGCCTAAATGTATAAAATATATGTTTTTAAATGTAAATAATTTATTAATAATTATTTGTTTTCCGATACCAAAGTCCGATACTCCGATACGATACCGCCGATACTACCGATACTACCGATACCAATACTCATAGGAATAGTCCGAAACCGATTCCGATACCGATATTGTGAACCTTGATGAAAAGTCTCCACCACAAATTTCTAATTACTATATTTCTAGTCCTACCATCTTATCATGGACTGAAAGAGACAATGCCTACTTATAACAAATTCCTCTCATAACTTGATCGGAATTTTATTGCTTCATAAATATATTCAATGTTCAAAAAGGTTCTGATGGGCTGTTTCCCTTTCATATTTGGTGAGGCTCACCGCATTGCTAGTGGATCCTCATCTTTATCTACCTCATAGGCTTCATGCAAGCACAGTTTACCAGAATGAGGAAAATTCATTAATAGAGAAGAATTGGTCAAGTTGGTTGAGCTGAGGCATGCTTTTGCAGAGAAGAATCAGTCAAGTAATGTGTACAGAAAATAGTAAATTCATAAAACATAAGAAACCTACGCTTGCTTATACCTACGAATAAATGAAGAAGAATAAATTATTTTTAGATTCAAAACTTTTGCTGCAGAACAAAATAGGATATAACCAATTAACTTATTTTAGAAGTAGTCAAAGCTTCTGCTGCAGAAGAAGAAATGATTTTAGATTCACTCCTATGATCCTAGCTATATACCTGGTCCCTTGTTTGCCTTGTCCAAACTTTTTGATGTAGGACAACCGAGCAACTGAACCTTCTTAAAAGTAGGAAACAGAAAAGATTGAGATTTTAGGAATAAAAAAATTTGGTTCTGTAGAATTTGGGGCTAGCTTTGAGAAAAAATTGGAAAAACATTGATTTCATGAATTATTTAGGGTTTTCTAGTTGTAAAAGGGCTTGCTGGACAGAATACAGACTTTAGGATCTGCAAAAAGTTTTTTTTTTTTACTCAACACCTAGCTTTGAAGTTGGAATTTGATGGGGACTTGGGCCATGGTTGGATTGGTGGAAAGTGAAAGGAAAGGAAAATATAAGCGTTCTATGCAGAAATGAGATCCCACTTACGGATCAAGTTTCTTTGTCCTTCCTTCACTTTCTTACAAACCAAACACACTGTTAAGATACATAAGGCCATGGTTGTTTTGGAGTGATTTCACAGTGCAAGAAAGGGATATGATTTGGTTAGTGGCTACACGCCTCAACTTCAATTCACTAATCCCTGGTGCACTAAGAATGGAGTTCCGGCTTTCAAAAGGTTATCATGGTCTTTAGTCATTCTCGAACAGGAACAACAGTATCAAACTTATAAAAACAACAACACAGACAAAACTAACATTTTCCCATGGATCTCTGTTCCGTATCTGACATGGACATCCTAGCATGTATGTTAGAGTCATTGGACTTTCTGTTCCTAGACGCATATGAAAACGACATGTCACAGTCCATGTTTAAACAAGTAGCCCAGTGAAAGTTCTTATAATTGTCAAAAAGGATCAACATAAATTAGTCTTACAATGTACCACTAAGCAGCAGTAACATGTAAAGAACCAAAGATGATGGAATATCTCAAATTTGGGCAAACAGGATTTTGGAAAGACTTCTCTATATCTATCAGAGATTACAAGATGCCAAGAACATACTAGAAGAGAGTATCCAAGCAAGTTACTTTTGGTGCAAGCCATCTAATGAAACTCAAGTAGAGTATATCAATCAGGAAAAAGATAGACAATATGCTAAAATGGATATTAGGAATTAGGGTATTTATTGCAGTAAAAGGAACAGGCAGTATGCTAATTGCTACCAGACAGAAAGACTTACTGTAGGTCGGAATCTGTAGAAACATCATCATCCACTCTACCTAGACTTCATCTGGCAAGCCCTTCATCTGATTCACAATTTTCATTTGTCAACAAAAAATTGTCGGGGCAGAGTATCTAGTTGAGAGTATTAAGGTTCCCAAAGTACGAGGAATCCTGATTCAATCAGATAATGGTGATTCCGGAAGACTTCTCACAGTCACAGTTTACACTCTCAGGGACAAAAACCTTAATTTTGCCACTCCTCAATCACCAAAAGCATGAAGATGCTCAAGACTTCTCACCCATCGTTTCGACAGGATTCTTTCTAAGCACCACTAGTTTGCACGTCGATGTGCTCATCTGGAACATGCCAATATGACATAGGAATGAAGTTTTATCACACAATGGCAAAGCCAACAAATTTCTATACTTTTTTGTATTCAAGAGCAATCAATTCGTATAGAATATTCAATTTTAAGATCAAATTCTCAAATATCCCCAATTGGCAATAGCTAATGTTAAGACAATTCATGTCTCAGAGATGCACATTACACCAATTCAACAAATCAATCATACCTAAGCTTTCACCTCCGCCTCTTTCAACCTCCTCTCCTGAATCAAAATCGCAAGCCCTTCTTTCGATTCATCCTTCACCGCCGCCGCAACCTTCTCTTGCCTCCTTTGATCGTACAGAGGGTTCGCCGTCAAGATCCTCACCTGCTTCCCATCATTAATCTCCAAAACCTCCGGCAAACCATTTGTGCAACCCCTCGAGAGCCCAACATCAATCCTAATTGCCCGATCCCCACAAACCGCATTAATCCCCTCCGTCTGGATCGTGTGTCCCATAACCATCCTCGTCGCCCCGGGCATCATTCTGAGAACCCTATCCAGATCCTCGCAATCGCAATTCTTCCCATCGGAAAACCTCCGCAGCCACACCACCGCGTCCCTCCCCCTCAAGTAACTCGGCGACAAAACCCTACCCCCGATCCCGTTCCGGCTCCTCCCTCTTATCCAATCCCTGACCTCCTCGTTGATCCTCTCCAGCCCGTACATGACGTGCTCCCTAGTAATTCCTCCGTGGACAAAGACAGAGTCGCCAACCACAACTATAGTCTGGTTCTCCGACAGGAACCGGTCCGCAATCGGACCAGAGGGCCGCAATGCGGCAATTCTCGCACGGAAGCCCTCCCAGTACTCCTTCTTGACCCCGGGGAAGGACTTTGGGACCCCGGAGAAGGGGTTCCGGGGCTTCTCGAGGTCGGGGCAGCGGAGCTTCATCGAGATCCCCTTCCGGAACCAGAAGGACCAGTCGAGGAACTCGCGGAGGCCCTCGCGGGTGACGTAGCGGAAGTCAGCGTCGGCGTTCATGACCTCGTGGTTCCCGTGGATGGTGAGGAGGAGGCCGCCGGAGGCGAGGGCCTCGGAGCGAAGGCGGTGGAGGAGGTAGAGGATCTTGATCTCGTCGCCGCCGCGGTCGAGGACGTCGCCGACCTGGACGGCGGTGGCGGCGCCGCCGGACCAGCGGAGGGATGAGGGGTCGAGGAGGCGGGAGAGGGATAGGGTTTGGAGGGACTTGGTGAGGTCCCCATGGAGGTCGCCGATGGCGACGAGGCGGGAGGGGGAGGGGTAATGGGTGGGTGGGGTGGGGCTAGGGTTAGGGTTTTGGGAGGGGTAGGAAGAAGGGGGGAGGAAGATCCCGCCGCTGACGGAGAAGTCGACGAAGGTGTCGATGAAGTACGAAAGGAGCGGAGGGACGGACCTGCAGCTGGTGGTGGCAGTGCCGGTGGCTGTGGCAGCGGCAGCGGCGGCGGCGGCGGCGGATTTGTTGTTTTCCATTGTGCGTTTTTCTTCGTGTCCCAAGGATTTTGGGGACACAGCGATTTGATTAGGTTTCGGGTTGAGTTACATTGGTCCAAGAGATTCTGTTTGACCATTTGAACCACAATTCTAGTACCAGCGTCGCATTGAACCGTTACATCCGTGATTGTTGGAAGAATTTGATACATAAATTTAAAAAAAAAAAATTGCCTGCATCCAAGTTATTTTATCATAATTTAACTAATGTCATGGCACACGCAATGCGTGTTGTACACGTTTTACATTTGTTTACACCGTTTAATGTAAAAAACATAACATAAAACCAATTTTATTTTTAACAATTAATATTGTCTGATAGGATAGTTGAATATGTTAGAAATGTTGATATCATCTTATGTAACAACGAAAATATTCCATAAAAAGTGACACGTATCATCTTATTTTTCAAAACAAATTTTGTTTGAACGTTTATTTGTATTATTAGATAATTGAAAAAGGGACACGTATCTCCTCTATTATATTATTCCTAAATAACCATGAAAAGTAACATATGAAAAAAAAAAAAAAACATTTTCTTCTCTATATATTCTTCATTATTTTTCTTTCCTCTTGGAGTATTAAGTCAACACATTTTAAAATTTAAAATTCAACAGATAAGATTCATTTAAATATGTTTCTAAATATCTTATTTTGTTTGAACGTTTATTTGAATTATTAGATACTTGAATTTTGAAAATACTTAATTGAATCCTTTTGTTGTTTAGATATATGTTTCAAATGATTATTAGATAATTGAAAGAAGGGATACGTATATCCAAGGGCGGATCCAGAAATTCGAGTTGGGGTGGGCTGGAGTGCGTTACGGTGGGCTAGGTAAAGACTGACTCATATAAAAAAATTCAAAAAAAATTATACATGAAAAAAAAAATTTGTACGCCATTGTCACGTCCCGGTTCCCAAGATGACTCGAGACACGTGATACTTCTCCCCCGGCTACGCAACTGTACAATGAGTACCGAATTGTACCCTGCGATTGTCGCCTGTAAGGTCCGGGATAGGCATAGATATAAGGCATAATCACAAAAATTCCACAATTGGCATGAAATTCATTTATCCAGAAAATATTACATATTTGGTCTAGAATTCATCAAAACACATATTATACATATTTGATTCATTGTCTTCAAACACATAGTTTACATAATTGAAGATCTTCTCAAAATGAAGCTACATTCCATCCGTTCCACATCATTCATAGAGATCGTTCTCAGTGTACGTCTGATCCACATCTTGATCTTCATCAATCCCTAGTGAACAAAACTAGGTCGTCAATACGACGAGCAAGCCCTCAGTCAAAGGTGAAGTATGAATACGTAATGATAAGACAAGTGAACAAGATATAGTATCTAGAGCAATTAAACTCATACCTTGACATTAGTAAAAAAGTAAGCGATTCTCAATTTAATGTCACAAGGACACGACAAGATCTTTCTAGACCTAACTGCAATTTAGAGAAACTTCTGGATCACACACACTCGCCTAGCATCTCAACAATAATTCCATTTGTCCGGGATCAGGCTCGTACAAAACGGGTTGGTGCTTAGATTCTCCAGCCGTCTGTACTATCACATATTGATGTGATTACAAGCAAGATAACATCATGAGTGGTTTCCGAATCATCTGGGTCGAGTCATCGCATCATGTGTTATAACAAAAAGTTCATATGACTTGGACTTTTCCAAGAATATCGAACCCATTCATTAGAGAGCTGAGCTGAACTCAGGGCCTGGATATCTAATGAATTAATAAGTATTCTAAGCTGAAAACTCAGGGTAATGTGCAAATGGATAGCTGAGCTGAAACTCAGGACCTGGATGTCCAATTGCGATCAAGAAAGTGAGTTAAGCCTCACCCCAGATATTCGTATGGCCGTACGAACACCGTATCAGGGATTGATCAGTACGAAAATGAAAAATTATATTGCAAAGAAGTCAGCCGGGCGTGATCCAACGGTTTCTCTCCCAAACCCCATGTAACCTATTCTAAACATTTACACTTCAGAGAAACTATCTCCCAAACGGGAGTCCTAAAAGTCAAGTCGCATTCAAATATTATTTTCGTCTGTTCCGAAACTAAAGTAGTCCTAGAAATGTTGGAACCAAGGTAAAATTCTAAGGTATCCAATTGGACATGATTCCAAAAATCCCTCCGATATTATAGGTCGGAGATGGATGGTTCAAATGGTCTAGAACTTGAGTCAAAAGTTTCCAAGAAGTCCGAATTTGTCGAAAAAAAAACTAGCTCTGGAAATTCTCAAAAATTTCAGCAGAGTCTCCTTTGTATTACTGACCCGGAAACATTCCAGAACATATAAATACAAAGAATAATAAATGGGCACGCCGACCCCTTCGGTGGAGAACCATCAACACCGGCAACACGCAAATATAAACCGGGTACGCCGATCCCTTTGGTGGAAACAACTCAACACCGGACCACGCATTTATAATAAAGCTATGCAAGATAAAAGCTTTCTTACCATATTGAGCAAGCAAGTGTGCAATTATTCTTGGTTTGCAAGGCTTTATCTAAACGCTAAGCAAGTCAAAGACAATATGGTTATTAGTAATATAATGATTCTAGGAAACTATTATTGACTATGTACCGCATTTAGCTTATCTATGATATACAAAAAGTAATTTAAAACATGTAGAGTTAGCACGTAGCTACCCTAGTATACCGATATTCAGAAATTATTAATTTAACCATGTTTTTATGACAAAAAGGTGTTTTTAAGACAAAAAGGTGTTTTTAAGCATAATTAAATATTTGGACAGAATTGAAATGGCGAGTTAAATTGCTAATTTAGCACAAGTAACCCAATTCATACAAAATATAATATCCATATATAATTTTTTTTTTCTTTTTTTTTTCCAACGCGTGCGGGCTCAGTATAATCGTGTGTCCCACGCACACGATTCTTGGCCTGTCGTATGGAACGACTTTTGGAGTGCGGACGTAGTCCGTTGGCATTGTCATCATCGTCGTGCACACGCACCCCGCGCACTCCGCGCGCTCCAGAGCTCCGCTCGACAGCACACCGTCTTTCGACGGCAGTTACTCAACACCTCGCTTTGCCCATGACGCCGAAGAGACGCCCTCGACGACTAAGGGTGACCGCCCGTACGACGGCCACTGATTCTCTGCCGACTGCGACTACCGATTCCGCCCAGCCGCCCGTTCTATGCGCACGACGCGCATATTGGCGACGATCGCCGACGCCCTTACGATCGAGCTTGCGATCGTTTATGGCGGACGTCTTCTCGTCGCCCTCAGCAGCGCCGCACGACAGGCCGCGTGGTCGGCCTGTCGCTTATACCCGTGGGCGAATGGTGCCGATTTCCCGATCCGTCGCACGACGACCGTGCACTGAGTTTGCTACACGGACGCCTCATTCTGCCCCACGCAGGCTCAGTTCGTGGCCCTATATCGTCAGGCCTCCGACGTTGTGGATGCCCCGCATCGCACAGGCTAGCTCATCATCGCCCCCATATATATATATATATATATATATATATATATATATATATATATATATATATATATATTGATTCTTTTTAAAGTGAAAAGGTTAAAGTTCTTTATATATATATATATATATATATATATATGTATACGTGCATAATGTGTGTGTGTATATATATATATATATATATATATATATATATATATAGTAAAAGTTTTATGTAGAGGTATCCAAAATCATGCTTAAAGATTAATTCACGCACTACAACAAAAAGACCTATTAATGATGCTCGACAAGGAGTTTTAATGACGGCTGATACATAAGCATTATCAAGTTGAGAAATACCTTTTTTCTATGACGGTTTGGGCTAATTCTGGACTTTTTATAACGTTTATAAAACAAAGCGTTATTAATAGTTTAGAGCGGTGGCAAACTTGTAATAAACTTTCTGTAATATATTCCATCCCCCCTCCGATTTTACTCAGAAGAACTCTCATTCTCCTTGTCTCCTTCTGCCCCCTCTTCCCTCCTCTCCCCAAACCCTAAAATTTTCCATCTCCTCCTTTCAATCTCCCACAAACCCTAACTCTAGGTCTCACTCTAAACCCTAGCTCTAGGTCTCACTCTAAGCCCTAAGCCCCCAACCCCTCCTTCCACGAACCCTAAGCCCTAAGCTCCCAACCCCTCGCTCGTCGACGGAAGCGGCGGCGGCGGGAACGATGTGGTGGATCGAGGTCGTCCAGGCGTTGTGGCTTCGGGTTCAGAAGATCGGGGAGGTCGGTGCTCATGATGAGCGGGACGACGCTCGATCGAGAACAGAAAATGGAGTCAGAGGAGGGCTCGGGAAGGCGTGGGCTCGAGATCCGGTCGGGGTTGTCCTCGGCACGGAAACACGTCGGCATCGACGCTGGATCACAAACCCCATCTAGGTATCTACTCCCTCTATTTCTTTCGGTCGGTTCTGATGGGAAATTAGGTTAATTTTCTTCTTGTAGCTATTGGATTCTTGTGAATTTAGAAAGTTTGTATTTTTTCATCAAAATGTAATTCTTGTGATTCTGATAGGAAATTAGGTTAATTTTCTTCTTGTAGCTAGGGGAGGCGGCGGTGGCGGAGCCCTTGGCGTCTCAAGCCGAAACGATCACCTGTAAATTTGCTGCGGCCAGACTTCGATTTGGATTTTTTTTCTTCTACAGAAGAGGTAATTTCTCTACGACAGCATTTTGCTCTTATTTATAGGGTTTTTTTTGTCTCAATTGTTGAGATTTGTTGCATTGTTGTAATTTCAATTATTTGTTCCTACTTTTTGCTGGATTTGACAGGATTATAAGAATAATTTGTTTTTAGTGCTTATCCTGTCATTCGACAGGTATGATATTAAATTAATGATACAAAGGAATATCATTGCATGGATCATGACTATTCAATTTAATAAGTTGGCTGAACATCTAATTGAGTTGGATGTAAAATGTAGTAAGACAGTGTCTAAAATTGTTTTACTTACTACTGATGTAGCCTCCGAAGTATACATAAACAACAATTGCCAAGCATTTAGTATGCTACAAGTGCTCTTAGGGACTTCATTACTCGTTAGCGCAGCTCATTGTTCTTTGTTTGTGCCTTCTTTTTAGTGCTTAGCCTGTCATTGAACATGTATGATATTGAATTAATGATACAAAGGAATATCGTTCATTGATCATGACTATTTAATTTAATAAATTGACTGAACATGCAGTTCAGTTGGATGTAAAATGTAGTAAGATGGTGTCTCAAGGTGATGCTTTCGAGTATATATAATAAGGAAGTAACAAGCAGTCCTTGTGAGAATGGGAGAAAGAAACTGAAAGGAAAAAAGAAAAAAACAAGGAAACAGAAACTATCGTTCTTAACTTTGGCATGTGTTTTCAAGTAATTTTTACGGAGACTTGGCCTAAAACTCGAAGAATTTCACTAGACGTAGACTTAATGATTAGTACTATTGCAGCCTCCAAAGTATAATAAACAAAAATTGACAAGGATTTATTTTGGCTAAACAAGTGCTCTTAGGGAATTCATTACTCGTTAGCGTAGCTTATTTTTCATTCTTTGTGCCTCATTTTTAGTGCTTGCCTCAGTTGCCTGTCATTGAACAGGTATGATATTGAATTAATGATAGAAAGGAATATTGTTGTTTTGATCACGACTATTCAATTTAATAAATTGACTGACCATGTAGTTGAGTTGGATGTAAAATGTAGTAAGATGGTGTCAACCATTATTTTGCTTACTCAAGGTGATACTCTTTCGAGTATTAATACAAGCTAAAATTGGCTTCAATCAGCTATCAACTTCCTCACCCTGTCATCACTTTCCTGTGTTTTATCACTTTGGATGAGAGGAAATTTTTAGGCATATGGTTATTTGTTTCCTTACAAAATGCCTGTTACAGTGCCTCATGCCACTGAAGTTACATGGTCATGAGAGTACAGCACATTCCTGACTGTCTGTGTTCATTTCATACAGAAAATAGTTGGTGGTGTGACTGACTTGGCAGCTAGCCCAGCTCTTTATGAAAGGAATAAACAGATTTCTACCTGTGTAATTATGTTACTTTTGTCACTATTCTTTTATATAATATCATGAGACTGGCAGCTAGCCCAGCTCTTTATTGTCCAAAAGAAACAAAAAAAAGGTTGTGTGGATGATTACATTTTTAATCAAGGATTACTGTGTTGAATCAGAAAAAAGACTAATAATTTTTTTTCCAGTCCGTTTTGGAGCAAAACTCTAGTTGGCCCTTGAGAAAATTAACCTTGCTATATTGACACTTGGCCAATGTTTTGTCATTTCTGAGCAACTCATGAGAAGTAGAAACTCTATCAAAGGCTGAGGTGTAAGGATCATGCTTGGGTTCCTCTCATTTGAGGTCACTACTTGGTTTTACTGAAGAAATCTGTTCCAAAATGTTGCAATTGTGACTTAATTTCCTTTTTCTCTTTGTGTTGATAACAACAGGAAGAGTGCAATGGGATATCTGGCCTCTTCTCTTAGTATGCACTCCATGCATTGCTTTGTGAAGGTATCTAGTTGTAAGTAATATATGTCTTTTACTGAGTTTATTTCTGTTATATAAATTTTTTGTTAATTTTCTTTAATTTATTGGCTTGGTAAAATTCAGGTTGATTGCTAGGCTCACATTTCAGCGTTGATTACTAAAGTGCTAAGCTGACATTTTTGATTTTTTGCAAAAAGGGCACAACGTGACGCTGAGGTGCATGCAGGCGCTGGTGAGGGTTCAAGCGAGAGTAAGGGATCAGAGGATGAGGCTCTCCCACGACGGCGCCGGCTGCAGCAGCACCAAGTCGTCGCTCAGCTGCGACACTACTTCTCTTTGGGACTCCCGATATCTTCAAGAGATGGCAGAGAGAAGATCCATGGTCAAAATCTACTTAAGTAAATATTTCTAATAATTTGGTTAGCAAAAGAGAGATTTATTCCTATTTTTTGGGTGCATTCTGTATTTGGATATTCAATGTAATGAAGATGTTGATATGTACTTTATTTTGAGAAATGTAATAAAGATGGTGACATATAATGTTAAGTTTTTGGAATGTAATATATACTGTGCAGTATAAAGCATTATAAATATGCTAATTTGAATAGTATAAAGTGTTATAAATGTGCTGCATTGAGCCTATACATATTATCTATTCATGACGTTTTAAAATTGTTCTGAATTGTGCACTATATATTAACTATTCATAACATTTTTATAGAAACTATTCATGACGGTTATTTTATGATGCTTTTAAAAAACATTTATAACACCCGTTTTCATAACGGTTGCTGTAAAAAAAAAGCGTCATGGTTCGTCATTAATGACGCTTTTTAGTCGTCATTAAAAGAATTTTTTGTTGTAGTGACGGATAATATCTATATGTATATATATACGTATACACATAAACACAACAAGCTTTGAAATGCAATAGTCTACACAAGGATCTCTACCAATTCCTAGGCTCATAAGCACATTATATATCTTATGGTTGGATTTTGTCAATAGTAACAAAAATTTCAGAATTAAAAATGATCATAATTATTTCAAGAAGACTAAGAAAACCTAATTTAAACAAGTTCTCAAATAGAGAAGGTTACATATAATTTGTCAAGATAAATACACATTTATATATATATATATATATATATATATATATATATATATATATATATATATATATATATATATATATATATATATATATAAAATATATATATATATATATATATATATATATATATATATATATATATATATATATATATATATATATATCAAGTGTATCTATGTATACATTCATACATTTGGTTAGGTATCATGCATAATTATCATTCCAAGGAAAATATATCTCTCCCTCTTTCTATATATTATATATTCATACGTATACAAAAGTATACTAGCACATCACATTGCCTAATGGTTGAATTTTTTCATAGTTACGAAAAATTTAGAATATAAATATACTTGTATTTATCATACAAATTTAAGAATATGACAATTATTATAGAACAATTCAAGAGGAAGGAGGAGAGAGGGCTTGCCTTAAGTTCTTAGAGTGTGCTTCCTGGAGAAAGCTCTTCCTAAGGCTCCAATTCCGAACCTAAGGCACAAATTTGGGAATTTGGGGTTAAACTCAAAACCTAGAATTATTTATCAAGGAAATTGAAGAGGAAAGAAAAAGAAAATTTGAAGAAAGGAAGAGGAAGAAGAATAAGAAGATGAAGAAGGGGGGGTCGGCCGGTGGCCGACCGGGCGGCAGCGCCGGCGGCGATACAGCAACCGCACAGCAGCCGCGGCAGCTGCAACAAATGCAGCAGCAGTAACAGCAGTAGCGGCATAAGCAGCAGCCGCAGCATTAGCAAAAAGGAAAAAAAGAGAAGGAAGAATAAGAATGGAAGAAGAATAAGAAATGGAGAAGAAGATTGAAGAGGAGGAGGGAGAGTTTACCTGGAAATAGAGTAGGAGAAGAATGAATTTTTCATTCTTCATTCTCTATTATATGAAGAAATGTATAATTAGAAAAAGACCAAAATACCCCCTTGGGCTTGTCATGAGGGGTGAATGCCATTTGGAAATTCCTCCATGCATGGATGCCATCTAATCCTTTAAGTAAGAATGCAAAAATAAATTTTGCATAAGGAGCATTTTGAAAGAAAATTTTGATTTATTTATTTACACTATTATTTTTTTTGAGAAATAATTATAGGAAAAATAATTTTTGAAAGGTTGAAAATAATTAAAATACCTAAAATAAAAATGGAAATTAAGGTTATGACACCCTACCCACCTTAATTAAATTTTGTCCCCGAAATTTAAAGATAAGAGAGGTAGAAAAGGATAGGTTGCTAAGTACCTTAATCATCAAAGAGGTAGGGGTACAGTTGCCGCATCTCATCTTCCCTTTCCCAAGTAGATTCTTTCGGTGAGTCCTTGTTCCAAGATACTCGAACTAGAGAGATGGTCTTGTTCTTAAGAATCTTCTGTCTCCGATCCAGGATCTCTACTAGCTTCTGTTCAATGCGGAGAGTTGGGCCAACTGTGTTTTCTGAATGATCCAGTATGTGACTGGGATCTGGCACATATTTTCACAGTTGAGATACATGGAAGACGTCGTAAACTCCTTCGAGAGATGGTGGCAAGGCCAATCGATAAGATACGTCGCCGACTCGATCCAGGACGTCGAATGGGCCTATATACCTTGGGATCAACTTCCTTCTGGTTCCAAACCTGATGGTTCCTTTAGTTGGTGAGATTTTCAGAAATACATGATCACCAGGTTTGAAGTTCAAGATTCTTCGATGCTTATCTGCCCACATCTTGTGCCTGTCCTGTGCAGCTTTAATATGACTTTTGATTGCCTTGACTATGTCTACTGTCTGTGTGACCAACTCTGGCCCTAGAAGTTGCCGTTCTCCTACGTCACCCCAACATATAGGTGATCTGCACTTCCTTCCATACAGTGCTTCAAATGGCGCCATCTTGATGCTGGCCTGATAACTGTTATTATATAAAAATTCTATCAGATGCAGATGGTCATCCCATGATCCCTGGAAATCTAGAGAGCACGCTCTCAACATGTCTTCCAAAATTTGTATCATCCTTTCTGACTGCCCATCAGTCTGTGGGTGATATGCTGAACTAAACTTCAGGCGACTGCCAAGACTGTCTTGCAAGCTTCTCCAAAACTTGGAGGTGAACCGAGTATCCCTGTCCGAGACGATACTTACCGGCACCCCATAGTGGCTAACAACTTCCTTCATGTACATATCTGCTAGATGCTCCGTAGATTGTCCAACTCGGAATGGTAGAAATCTCGCGGACTTT
Source organism: Iris pallida (assembly GCA_029216955.1). Lineage (NCBI taxonomy): Eukaryota > Viridiplantae > Streptophyta > Magnoliopsida > Asparagales > Iridaceae > Iris > Iris pallida. The sequence goes on from JANAVB010045020.1 coordinate 15,512,072, forward strand.
GTAAGTCTATCCACTATCATCCAGATGGTGTTGTTACCTTTTTGTATTCTTGGGAGTCCTGATACAAAATCTATTGTAATATGCTCCCACTTCTATTCAGGTACTGGTAGTGGTTGCAGTAGTCTAGCAGTCTGTTGGTGCTCAGCTTTCACTTGTTGGCACACTAAACATTTTGAGACAAATTTAGCTATCTTCCGCTTCATTCTATGCCACTAAAAATTTTGTCTCAGATCCTGGTACATCTTTGTACTCCCAGGATGAATGGAGTACTGAGAACTATGTGCTTCAGTCATTAGCTCAGTCCGGAGTTCTCCAAATGGTACACACAAACGACTTCCGAACCTCAAGGATCCATCAGAATGCTTCATCAATCCAGTTTGTACCCCAGCTTCAGTTTGACTTCACAGTTTTTGCAGCTTCACATCCTTCTTCTGTGCCTCCTTAATTATCTCTACTAAGGATTATTGAACTTGTAAACTTTTCCAGATTCCATCTGCTACTGGATATATCACTTTAATCCCCATCTTTCTGAGATCACCCAATATCTCCTTGGGCGTGTTCATAAAGAAAGCCTCAGGCCTCCTACTCAGAGCATCTGCCACTTTGTTCGCCTTGCCTGGATGATACTCCAACTCCATATCAAAATCCTTAAGCAACTCGAGCCATCTACGTTGCCTCATATTTAGCTCCTTTTGGGTGAACACATATTTCAAACTTTTATGATCTGTGTAAATCTTGATCTGTTCACCATACAAGTAATGCCTCCACAGTTTCAGTACAAACACAACAGCTGCTAACTCCAGATCATGTGTTGGATAGTTCCTCTCATGAACCTTCAACTGCCGCGAAGCATAAGCGATAACCCTTCCGTGCTGCATCAACATACAGCCCAAACCCTTGCCAGAAGCATCACTGTAAATCTCGTAACCTCCTGATCCTGAGGGTAAAGCTAGCACTGGTGCTGTGACAAGTCTTTCCTTTAATTCCTCAAATGTCGATTGACATTTATCAGTCCAAACAAATTTCTCATTCTTCCGAGTCAATCTAATAAGCGGCTCAACTATTCTGGAAAAGTTCTCTACGAATCTTCTATAGTATCCAGCTAAACCAACAAAACTTCGAACTTCAGCTACATTCTTGGGAGTAGGCCATGATTTAACTGCTTCTATTTTCTTAGGATCTACTGTTATGCCTTCTCCACTAACTATGTGTCCCAAGAAAGGAATTTCTTTTAACCAAAATTCACATTTACTCAGCTTCCCATACAGCTTCTCCTGTTGTAGAGTCTCAAGTACTATCCTCAAATGTTCTTCGTGCTTTTTCTCGTTCTTCGAGTAAATCAATATGTCATCAATGAATACGATCATAAATTTATCCAAATATTGATAGAATATTCTATTCATCAGATCCATGAATATGGCCGAAGCATTTGTCAATCCAAAAGGCATGACTTGGAATTCATAATGTCCATATCTAGTTCTAAAAGTAGTCTTTGGTATATCTTCTTTCTTAATCTTCACTTGATGATAGCCTGATCTGAGATCTATTTTGGAAAATACAGTTGCTCCTCCAAGTTGGTCGAATAATTTATCGATCCTAGGGAGTGGATATTTGTTCTTGATTGTCAGTTCATTCAGTGCTCTATAATCTATCACCAATCTCAGGCTTCCATCCTTTTTCTTTACAAATAGTACAGACGCTCCCCACGGTGAAACACTAGGCCTGATAAACTCCTTAGCTAGCAATTCCTTGATTTGTTTATTTAATTCTGCTAGTTTCTCTTTATTCATTGGATATATCTTCTTAGCAATAGGGGCTGCTCCAGGAATTAGATCAATGCTAAATTCAACGGCCCTATCCAGTGGCAATCCGGGTAATTCATCAGGAAATACATCCTTGAACTCATCTACAACCCTTGGCCATTCCTCTATTACTTAGTTCATGAGACTCCTAAGTTCAAACCTCTCTAACTCCTCTTTGTCAAATTCCTTCTGAGCTCTAACAAATTCATGCAACTTCCTACTAGGTAAGGAAAACTGAACTTTTCCTTGTCCACAATCAATGATTGATGAGGTTGCTATTAACCAATCCATTCCAAATACTATATCATAATTGTCCATGGAAAAGACTAATAGTCTAGTTCGGAAGCTTGTTCCTCCCATTTTGATTGGACAGTTTCTATAAATTCGACTCACTTCTACTACACCATTGCCCGTAAGGATTTTCAATTTTCTAACTAGAGGTTGAGTCTCAATATTATACTCAGTTATGAATGATGCAGATATGAAGGAATGAGTAGCTCCAGAATCAAACAATACTGATGCAGGGCTAGAAGAAGCTAGTATAGTACCTGCCACCACGTCTCCCGCAATTCCAGCTTCATTGCTATCCATCATAAAGGCTTGACCGTGATTCTTCTTTTTTCTGTTGTTGTGATTCTGATTAGCCTTTTGAGCTTGATGGAATTGATGCGCCTGTGGTGCCAATGCCGTTCTCTGCTGATATCCTGTAGGGGCATGACCTTGTGCTTGTGGTGCTGCAGCAGCATTAAACCTGGGCTCATTGCTTTGAAAGAAAGGCCTTTGTTGAAATCCCTGGTTTGCAGCTCTTGGTCCTTGTGTATTATTTTGTGCTACAGATCTTCTATTTTTCTGGGGACATTGTTTCAACCGGTGGTTGGAGGATCCACACTTCAGGCACTTCCCTTGAAGTCTTCTGCAGTTATTTTTTGTATGCCCGGACTTCCCGCAGTAAGAACAGCTTAGCGTGACTCTACTCTGCTCATGCTGAGCACGCTTCTGTTGTCCTTGTCCCGAGGTCCTTCCTTGAGGTGAGCCAGTCTCCAGACTCCGCTTTTGTCCTGCAGCCTTCGAGTTGATCTTATCATTTTGCATCCTTTCTTGGTCTCTTGCAGCTTCGATCACTTCTGCGTAAGTCTGACATCTGTAGGGGCAACTTTCATCTTTAGCTTATCGTCCAACCCTTCCACGAATCGGACTACCTTTGCCTTCTCCGTAGTCACCATGCTTGAAGCATACCGGCTTAGTCTTATGAATTCCGCCGAGTATTCATCGACAAATGTCTTATTCTGCTTCAAATGTAGGAATCTCCTTTCCAGCTCCAACTTGGCACTTTGGGGAAAGAATCTCTCTTCAAATTCTTCCTTAAATTTTTTCCATGATACAATCTCATCTGATTCTTTCGGGTGTAAGGAGCTCCACCAGATATCGGCAACATCCTTCAGTTGAATCCTTACTAGAGACACTATGTCATTTGGCGTGATCTTCGTGCCCTTCAGCAACCCTTCTGTGGTCCTAATCCACTGTGCCGCTTCCATAGGAGTTTCAGTCCCCTTGAACTCTGGGGGCTTAATCGTCCTGAAATCCGAAATGGTCCCAGCCTTAGGAGCAGCTGCGACATCCAATCTTTCCAGTAGCTTTGCAGACACAGCTTGCGAAAGTTGGATTTATTGGGTGTTGGCTGCCAAGATTTTCTGAAAACTTTCCATTGTGTATGTCGGACGCATCTCGGTGGTTTCCGTTTGCAATGTGTCAGGATTTGGTGAAGAAGACATTTCCTAAATATTAAGGATAGAAAATTCTTAATGCAAAATTTAAAGGAGAATATTAAAGAACTTAATTGCTAAAGGAGATAAAAAGGCAATCGCAATTAAGATAGTTTAAGCCAAAAGAAGCATATTTCATTCATTCACAATACAGGATTACAATATGCTTCACAAGGAAGTCCTTACAACTTCTATACTCTAAACCCTATACAAAACTATTTACATCTGTTGTAATTTCTAAAATATCATACAACAGACAAAAAAAAAATTCCCTCTACACCTCCACATCATATCTTTCTACATATACATATACATATATCTGCTGATCCGTCAAAATATTGTACAGCAGACAAAAAGTGTAGCTCCCCTTCCCGAAAATTTTGAAAATATTTTTAATTATTTTATTTATTTGATTTAAATGGTGATTTTAAATTTGTTTTATAATTAATTATTTAGTTAACTATTACGGTAGATGATTTTAGCCATGGTTGAGATTTGGAGTACAAGACAACTAGGAATCATATAACGGATAGTGCAGTGACGTGCCTTGACTAGTATATTGGCCCTGATAGGGAAGACCCAGCCCTAGGTGTGTTATAACTAAGAAAACCAGGCCAAGTTACGACCTAACCCCACCGGTAATTTATTTATTTATTAATTAGAATATTGACTTTTAGGTGACCCGGTTGTATTAATTGGGTCCGAACTGGGCCCGAACCGAATCCAAGCCCATGTAGACATGTAGTGGGACCAAATACGGCTTTGAAGACATGTTTGATAAATGTAAATATTTTTATATATTTTAGGAATTGACAATTATTTTCTAAATATTTATCATATGAAAGATTTTAGGTATTATTAATATTAAATAGCATTTAGAGTATTATACGAATTTCTGGAGCCAAATAAATGGTGGGGTCAATGAGTTCACCGTAATATATTATGGGTTTAATTTTAGTGTTATTAGGATTATTATTATTATTAATGTTGATGTTAGTATTAAATAATACTATTTTATTATTATTGGTTATAGGTGTGTGGATGTATATATAATATATTTATATGTATATATATAAATATTCGTATACATGTATATGTATGTATATAAATATATGTATATATGTATAGATATATATAATATGTATATATAGGTGTGTGGATGTATATATAATATATTTATATGTATATATATAAATATTCGTATACATGTATATATATATATATATATATATATATATATATATATATATATATATATATATATATATATATATATATATATATATAGTTTTAGATATATCGATATGAATAAATATATATGTATATGCATATATGTGTGTGTATATATAATATATATATATGTATACGCGTATATGTGTATGTGTATATATAAATATATATGGGTGTAAATATGTATGTATATAGAAATATATATGTTTGTGTATATATAAATATATTTGTATGTATATATATATATATATATATATATATATATATATATATATATATATATATATATATATATATATATATATATATATATATATTTTTTTTTTATTTTTATTTTTATTTTATATATATATATATATATATATATATATATATATATATATATATATATATATATATATATATATATATATATAAAATATATATATATATAAGTATTTATAAGTAAAAGTAGTTATATATATGAATAATACATAGGGGCCCAACCCAACCCCATAACTGCTGGCCCACAGTCCCAGCCCAGGCAAGCCTGGTTTGACTTAAAGCTCAGCCGAACCTATATGAAACCGAGCCCCTAATTCCCAGATGATAACCCGGGCAATCCCAAACGGAAACATATCCATATATAGATCGACATCGAAGGAGAACGCGAACACACCCCAAACCCTAACTCCACGAGGCTCCACCCGACCTCCATGCCACCTTGGACCACCGCGCACGGCCGCGCGGGTCGCCGGAGGCCGTCGGACCAGCGCGCGCGCGCGGCCTGGAACAAGCAGCCGCAACAGCAAGTGCGAGGAAACACCAAACTTCGTGGGTAAGTTTCTTCCCCTATACTTCATCAGTTTGTGATTCGTAAATTAGTCCGAAGAGCCTATATAACCCTCTTTAGATCCCAGTAAACAACTTCGAAAATGGTAGAGAAACCCGTCTGCAATATCGACACGAAGTCGAGCAGAAACGGTGCAAAAACAGAACACTAGTTCAGCCCAAACCCCCATGTTCGAAGATCGATTACGATCGATCTAGTACAATATTAGAAAAACTATTTGAAGAAAGTCCTAGACACCATGTAGGGCTTCACAACCCTTTTTGCGGATTTGGAAATCATCGACTGCGCGTCGAGAAATCGAATCCCAAAGTTTCCCAAAAATCTGTTTTCAAAACTAGAAAACTCATCCACACGACGTGCGTCCCGCCAATCCGGGCGACGTGGCCACGCACCGTAGGCATCGAAAGCTGCATAACGACTTCGTGGTCGTGTGGGCTTTGGCGGAGTTCAAATTGGTTGCATGTGCGCGACGAATTTGATGCGTATCCGTCAAAATTTACCGTATCGGCCTTTGTGCAAATTCTCTAATTACTTTGTGCACGCTCGTCAGATCGAGATAAAACTTGTGTCAGCAAGACCGTAACATTTTTTTGTCCTATATGCCAAGTTTGGTCCAATTCTGAGACAGTTGAATCGTACGTCGTTTTGCGGGCCCCACGGACCCACTTAACAGGTAATTTTGTGCACGGCCCGCCGGAATCCAACTCCGGACATATAATTGGGTTCGTATCGAAAAATCAAACCTGTAGACATATATTTTGATGACTTTAGAGACTGTAGACTATGGCACGCTTTTCGGTGCAAAGCGGGTCCAACGGCGGACATCGTTTTGCCCGAAATTACCGTTTTGCCCCTGTGTCCAGAATTGGACTTAAGGACAGGCAATCCTAGCTAATTTGACTATTCTGAAAACATTGGTACTATTTATTTCAGCATCTGGAGACTTCTACATGTGTTGACTGATTGTGGCTGATTGAGTGGTATAGTATTATTGGTTTCTCCAGCTAAGGACCTCAGGCAAGTGCACTTTCTGATTGCTTTCGATTCATAGTAGTCTTTTTATTTCATGTCTATACATATATCTTGCTTCTTGTTGACACGTTCGTCACACGGAGTAGTCGGAAGGGGAAATATCTTAGTATACATGTGGACTACCCAGAACTATCCCAATATGTCTAATCTTGCATGATAGCAGCTGCACACGACACATGCAGTGAGCCGTATTTACCCCATAGCTGTTCACATGTTGAAAATGATATTTCACACCACATAGGTAGATGTCTTTTATTTTTCCTTTACTTCTCTATCGTGCTATGTCATCAGTTATCTTCCAGTTTTCATATCTCACATGCTATTTTTATGTCTTGTTAATTCAATTGTGTTTTTGCATTGTCGTCGGTTTGTGTACTTGTTCCATTCCTGACTGGAAACCAACATTTTTTAGGTTTAGCCGCGATCACTCTTAGCACTGGGAAGACTTGGGTATGCTGAAGTCAACCTAGAAATAGATAACAGATGTATCAATTTTATTTATTATAAAATCTTGTATTTTCTTTAATTATAAATGTTGTAATAAATTTAGAAACTGGAAATTGCTGAGAAACCCAATTTTGGGGTGGGCTTTTATGAAATGCCCACCCGCTGGATAAGTTTTATGAAATACCCAGAATTAAGTATTTTCACGTTAAATATTCCAAGATTCCCTTTTAGATGCCACCCGCTAGAAACTGCTATTTTTATAATACCGAAACTACCCCTCCGCGCGAATTGGTCATCTATATGTATTTGAATTCAAAAAACTCAGATCTGGATTGCGATTTTCGTCTTCTTCTTCTTCACGGGAAATCTGAATTCCATTGCTCTCATATTCAGCAGAGATCGCAAAGATCGTTCGTAGTTCGGTGTGTTTTTCTTCAGTCGAACTCAGATCATCGTTCGTCATCATCATCACCATCATCATCATCTTCATCGTGGAGACATTTGAACTCAGATCTTCAATTGTGGAGAGAAGATCTTTCTTCTTCTTTTCCATAAGAATTATCATCGCTTTGAAAGAAGAACGAAACTCTTTATTCCTGAAAAAACTAAATTACACGTTTTAACACTAGAAATGACCATTCTCCGTCTTAATTAGGACGGAGAATGGCATTCTCCGTCTTAATTAGGACGGAGAATGCCATTCTCCGTTTTATTTAAGACGGAGAATGCCATTCTCCGTCCTAATTAACACGGAGAATGACATTCTCCGTTTTCGTCTTAATTAGGACCGAGAATGTCATTCTCCGTCTTAATTAGGACGGAGAATGGCATTCTCCGTTTTATTTAAGACGGAGAATGGCATTCTCCGTCCTAATTAACATGGAGAATGGCATTCTCCGTGTTTCTAACACGGAGAATGGTCATTCTCCTGCATTTTAACACTAGAATGACCATTCTCCGTGATAAATTACACGGAGAATGGCATTCTCCGTCCTAATTAAGACGGAGAATGGTCATTCTCCGTTTAATTTAGCACGGAGAATGGCCATTCTCCGTCTTAATTAGGACGGAGAATGCCATTCTCCGTTTTATTTAACACGGAGAATGACATTCTCCGTTTCATTTAACACGGAGAATGGCATTCTCCGTGTTTCTAACACGGAGAATGGTCATTCTCCTGCGTTTTAACACTGGAATGACCATTCTCCGTGTAAATTAAGACGGAGAATGTCATTCTCCGTCCTAATTAAGATGGAGAATGGTCATTCTCCGTGTAAATTAAGACGGAGAATGCCATTCTCCTGCATTTTATGGTTAGCTGAAACTTTGGAGGGCCATAACTTTTGACTGGGAGGTCGAAACGAGGTCCCGTTTGTCGCAAAATGAGCGTATCGTCGAGGAGACTGAAAGTAACAGCTTCATCGTTAGACGGCCTTCCGAAATTTTAGATTCGCAAAAAAATGATGTTTGGACCTCCGTTTTAGCACTTTTGTCGTTCGTCCCGGTCTTTCCGAAATTTTTCGACGAGTTTTTGAAGATTTTTGTGGAGAAAACCTAGATTCGAAAGTGAGCAGCGTATGGAAGAAGATGGAGTATTAAAACGTTTTTTTAAGAGCAGTTTTGTGGGTGTTTCCAATAAATTAAAAGGAAGGGCAAAAGGGTCATTTGGAACCCGCTTTGGATAAGTTTCTCTAATTCTGGGCACGCGATGAAAGTTTTTTTAGCGGTGGGTTTTACATAAAACTTTTTTAGTTTTTGGGCATTTCATAAATCTTCCCATTTAGAAATATGAATGAGCAATACAGTTTATTTTGAGCATTTATTTCTTGCGGGCTTGATAGCGTTCTACCGCCGACTCTGCGGCGTAGGCTGGCTTGGACACGTCTCGTATCCGAAAAGCGGGTGCGGGTCGTGACAAGTTTTTGTGGTGGCCCATGCATGTCAGTTTTCACAAATTGTGCAAACTCGTGATGGTAAGTTAGTCGTACTATTGCGAGCCTGCGACCAGGAAATGCTCATTCACAAACTAGGATTAAAATGATTTAAGATAATGACTAGGACTAGGAGTCCCTTGTTCAAATTGACAGTTGGATAGTTAAGGTTATTAGATAGGCCATTCAATTTAGATAGCTTGCTAGATCCTTATAGGTACACCAGTACTTTTGATATGACAATGTGATTCAATGTGGATATACTATTCACTTGGTATGTTAGACTTGCCCAGAATTAAGGCATTAATTTTGATAAAATGTTTGAATTTTCTTTTGTTGTATTAGATATAAATCGTATATCTTAAGTTAGAATTGTCTATTTTAAATTCTCTTTTGCTGTAAGGAGTTAGTTTATAATTTCTGATTCTGTTATTCGTGTACGAATCTCGAGTTAGATTTTATTTCTCACAAAACTCGAACTACTTGTGCCCCTTTCGAAAAATCTCGCAAATTTATATTTTGACTCTCTTGACCAACGCTACAATTACAGCCTAGTTTTGCAAGCTTGCCCTTTCATCGAGCTTGATTCAAGATATATGTTTATTGGGGACGCCCGCTAATATATTGTCTAATCAGAATTATTGTATTACAGTCTGATCAACCAGGATGCAATTGATTCGCTTTTCATCTAATTACCCTACGTGGAATGAGATATAGACGTCTCTAGGATCTCATCCACGACTGCTTTGACAATTTCTCTTGAATTATACATTCGCCTTTGAATCACGTAATTGTATTCGGTGACATCTCTCTTGAACTCTTCATTGTTTTTGTCTTTCACTGATTAGAAAGACGAAAGCTTATAATTGGTAGAGAGATACAGAGTATTCCCCATGGCTATGATGGTTGTATATACAAGGGTAACTACCATCGGCCAGCCAGGTGACTAGAACCTTGCCCTAAGTTACTCGTCCTCTCTGCGACCCTAAACCTACTATCATGATCTTCTGGTCATTGGACTCCGAGAATAATTAGGATCTTTTCCCTTGACCAAATGCCAACCTAGGAGACTACCTATTCTCCAGAGACCAAATGTTGTGAGCCTCTAATTATTTGTTGAAGCTTGCTTTAACTAGAGCCCTTGTGACAATAGTCTGGCAGGTTTGACACAAATAGAAATTCACGACTCAGTTGATAGAATTCTTTTTGCCTTAGAGTTGGTTACCCCGTCGATAACTCCTGTATACTGGACAAGTAGATCATTCTATTTTATCGACCATGTGTCATCGTACACACTCGTTTTCTATTTATTTAGGAACGATCCTTGACTTGACTTATATCTACCGTGTCCCATATGCTGTAGTGCCCCGTCCCTACATCGTGCCCCGTACTCGGTCTGCAGGGTGCGCGAGAAAGGAACACTGTCGCTATCGATTCGGTCGGGACCGATAGGTCGGGATCGACCGAGTCGATCGAACGGGAACGGTTGAATTAAGATTCATTCCTCGTTATGGAATATCTTCTTCGAAACCAAGTCCCATATTCAGCGGGCTGTGCCTCGAGGATTGACTCTGCGGCTGAGTCGGGAGAGACCTCCCGTTGCTCTGCTTTTCACGCCGCTTGCGTTGGTTTTGGCTTTATTTTCTGAATGCGCTTTCGTGAATGTTTTCGATGGTTTTCATGGCTTGCATTTCGAACTCGCATTTCCTATCGAACTCCTTGAATAATACAGTGTTCTAATCGGTTGCTTGTACGATTTCAGGTAATCGCGTAGGCGACGTCTAGCGCGGCCAACAAGTCCTCTCGCCGAAGTAAACTCAAGGTGAGTGGCTGACCCTTCTCTTCTCGACCCCCTTCTTAGGAGAATCGGTAGTGTTGATGCGGATGAAAGAATGAATGCAAGGGCACGAACACGATAAAAATGAACAAGTTTCAAAGAGAAAGTAGGCTATATCTTCATAACTAAAAAGAATTGTCTTTGCACGGTCATTGGACAACTCGTACAAGAGGAACGGCTTCCTCGAGCGATACCCCGAGACACGGGATCGTTTCGGCCTAGGAGGAAGCAAAAGATAGCTGTGCTCGACGAAAGCAAAAATATGGTTAGTCGGGAGAACTTGCAGCGGGGCTCGCTACCCGCGCTGAAAGGGTCGCCGTCTAACCCAGCTATAGTCCAAAATGGCTTGTGGTGCCAGTGACCTTCACGAACATAAATTGCATACGAAATGATAACAACTAACAGGAAAGAACATGGTAAGTCTCAAAGGCGCGACGCGGTCCGCCGGAGGTAAGTTTCGACGTAAATTATGTTATGCTTGTCATTGCTCGCTTGAAATTTATTAGGATGGTTAGAAACATTCATGAACTAAGTCATATAAACTCTTCAACCAAATGAGAGCTTGGAACTTAAATTTGCCATGCACCAGTACAAAGTGTAATGTATTGATCCTCGCTCTCCACGCAGGTACCCCGAATCCCGAAGGGCGTGCCACTTAAATCTCAAGACGGCGTGGACACTTTTGAAGCCTCATCCGTGTAAAGGCTTGTTTCTGATTTCCTTTTGAAGACTCCGCATTCAGCACAAAAGAAGACCAATGGCGGCTCGGCTTTCCTCGATCGCAGGTGGAAATGTGTAATAGTTTTTGCTTGTATAAAGGGGTGTAATGTATGGAACGACTATCTCATCGGCATTCATTTTGTAAGTCAAGTCATGTTGTAGCCCGCGCGACAATGAATGTAATGAAGTCAATGTAAATGAAGTTTTATTATCAATGAAAAAGTTTACTTCTATTTCAAATGTGTCAATCAATTTCTCTGCGTACTCTAACTTGATGTTGTATTTCGGATAACCTTATGACTATGCCTTGTGCAATCGCAACTTAGGTTCGCACGGCATCATGCCCGGGGGATGACTATCGATTCTACGGAATCAGGGCGTGACATAATGGTATCAGAGTACGGCTTTACATCGTTTGACCTCGCATCGATGAGATAAGTTGTTCCATACAATGAGTCCGTAATATTTTATGACTGATGCGTTTGCCCTCGATCGCAGAAGTGACGGAACCCACGGCCGAGCGAGAGCAGAGCGCTTCTAGCAACTCTAGTAGTTCTCGTCGTTCGCGGGGCGGACCTTCCAACGATACCATCGAAAGGATGCTGCACAAGATGGAGGCGCAGCGAAACCAGTCCGAGAACCGGCATCAACAGGTAGAGGAACGACAGGCTCAGTTCGAAGCTCGCTTCGAAGCTTGCTTCGATGCGCACACAAAATTTCAACAAAAACAGCTGGATACCCTGCAGCAGATCGTCCAAACAATGGCGGCCAACGAAAATTATGTGACTGTGCCTACCGTCACCGCACCTACTGCCACCGGGCCGACGATCCAACCCATTGAAGTCGACATGGCGGAGCCCAAGCGTCAACCAGCGACACTAAAAAAGTACAACTTTGAAGTGTCAGAATTCAAGAATGTGTGCCGCACTTCCTTCAGCGACACCGAGGGTCCCTCCATGGCAATCGACTGGTTGGAAGAGCTGGAAGATCACTTCGAGCTGCTCGACATTGAAGAATCCAAGCAAGTCGCCTGCGTACAACTTCAGCTACGGTTGAACGTGCACGACTGGTGGGCCGTGCATAAGCGAGCGATCCGACGCGATAACAACTCAGCGCCGATCTCTTGGGCCACGTTCCGCAAAGCCTTTGAAGTCGAGTACCTTCCATCAGTCGTTTGTCAAACGAAGGAGAATGAATTCATGCAGTTGAGGTAGGGAAATCAGACAGTAGAACAATACGCCGTAGAATTCAATAAGTTGTCAAAGTTTGCTAGTGCGTTTCTGCCTACAGAGGAGTGCCGCGTACGACGGTTCAAAGTGGGTCTGCGACACTCTATCGGTGCGCATGTCGGGGTCCCGGAGTACAAGACCGTGGGCGAGGCTCTGAATCACGCACTCCGTCTTGAGAAACTGCATCCTTCCGGTGCTGACGACGTTGTGCGTCACTCTAATCACAAACGTCCTCGCTATACGGGAGGCAACAATCACACAGCAAAGCGTCCGAACAACGGGAGCTACCAAGGACAAAGCACTAGGTCTCGTTGCACAAAATATAATTACATCGGACACGATGCCAGCGAGTGCCGTACCCTGAACATCGACTGTCACTCTTGCGGGAAAAAGGGACACTATGCTAAAGATTATCGTTCCCGACCGCAACGACAAGATGCGCTGCCACAATCAAATCATCAAAATCGAGGCCCAGTTCCTCGACCTCCTCAGCCCACTCAATCTAACAACCAAGACCGACGCCCCAACACTCAGGGCCGCGTATACGCCATGACTCGAGACGAAGCGCTGGCATCAGATACAGTAGTGTCAGGTATACTAAAATTCAATAATGTGCCTGCTCGTGTGTTATTTGATTCAGGCACTTCACATAGTTTTATATCGGCGGACCTTGCCGTCGAGCACAAATTTCCTGTAATATCATTAGATCTCGACCTTAGCGTAAGCACGCCTTCGGGCACACCAATTCTCACAAACTTAGCTTGTGCCGGCGGAATTATCTGTATCGGCGGTCAAAAGATCGGTCTGGATGTGATAGTTCTAGACATGAAAGACTTTGACATCATTCTGGGAATGGATTGGCTCGGGCCGTGCAACGCAACCATAGACTGCACTGAAAAGAAGGTCACATTCCGCATGCCTGGAGTGCCTGAATTCTGCTACTCGTGTGGTGAGGCACCGCCGACCTGTATGGTGATCTCCGTAATATCTGCTCGACGGATGCTACATTCCGGGTGCGAAGGCTATCTAGCTTCCGTTCGAGACATGCGACAGGATGGTGCAAACGTAGGTCAGACCGACGTTGTAGCAGAATTTCCAGACGTGTTCCCGGACGAGCTACCCGGCATGCCGCCCGATCGAGAAATAGAGTTCACCATCGACACATTCCCCGACACCTGGCCGATCTCGAAGGCTCCGTACAGAATGGCCCCTGCAGAATTGAAAGAATTGAAGGCACAACTTCAGGAATTGCTCGACAGAGGGTTTATCCGTCCGAGTGTCTCGCCGTGGGGTACGCCCGTGCTGTTTGTGAAGAAGAAGGATGGATCGATGCGACTCTGTATCGACTATCGGGAATTGAATAAAGCCACCGTCCAAAATAAATACCCCCTGCCCCGTATCGATGACTTGTTCGACCAGCTCCAAGGTGCAACGGTGTTTTCGAAGATTGATCTACGCTCGGGTTACCACCAACTCAAAGTCAAGCCAGATGACATACCGAAGTCTGCCTTCCGCACTCGTTACGGCCACTACGAGTTCTTGGTAATGCCGTTCGGTCTGACAAACGCCCCTGCCGTCTTCATGGATCTAATGAATCGGGTGTTCCGTCCGTTCGTTGACAAGTTCGTAGTAGTCTTCATCGACGACATCCTCGTCTACTCGAAGGATCGAGTGCAACATGCAGAGCATCTGCGAACGGTACTCCAAACCCTTCGAGAAAATCAGTTGTACACGAAGATGAGTAAGTACAAGTTCTGGCTGAACAGCATCTCATTCTTTGGACACATCATCTCCGCCGCGGGCATCGCAGTCGATCCGAAGAAAGTCGAGGCAGTTGCTGATTGGAAACGGCCCGCATCAGTTAGCAAAATTTGAAGCTTCCTAGGCTTAGCGGGATACTACCGACGCTTCGTGAAGGACTTCGCGAAGATCGTATCGCCGTTGACTCGCCTCACCCGGAAAGGAGTCGCATTCAAGTGGTCAGACAACTGTGAAGCTTTCTTCCAGGAGCTCAAACAATGGCTCGTTTCGGCCCCGATACTTGCTCTTCCTGAAGGGACGGAGGGATTTCAAATCTTCAGCGATGCTTCTGGCCAGGGCTTGGGGTGTGTGCTCATGCAGCGAGATAAGGTGATATCTTTTACTTTCCGGCAGTTGAAGCCGCACGAGAAGAACGACCCCACGCACGACCTAGAACTAGCGGCAATTGTGTTCGCGTTGAAGCTGTGGCGTCACTATCTCTATGGCGTAGCGTGCAGGATTTATACGGACCACAAAAGCCTCAAGTATCTCTTCACCCAGAAAGAACTGAATTTGCGACAGAGGCGATGGCTCGAACTAATCAAAGACTATGACTTATCAATTGACTACACGCCGGGCAAAGGGAATGTGGTAGCGGATGCGCTGAGCCGAAAGTACTTAGCTTCGTTATGCATCAACGACCGACTGCTGCGTGACTTGGAAGAAATGGGCATCGAGCTCCGAGTTCATTTCAGAGACGTAAAACTGGCACAACTGCGGGTGGAACCGAGCCTACTGGAGAGGATCAAGTCTGCACAGAAGGACGACCCCTACCTGGAGAAGATGCAGAAGCTGATATCGACAGAAAAAGCGTCCGACTTTGTAGAAGACGAGTCGGAAGTGCTGTGCGTGAAGGGACGGCTATGCGTACCGGACGACGCAGAACTTAGAAAGGAGATAATGACGGAGGCGCACTATGCAAAATATTCTTTGTATCCTGGCAGCACCAAGATGTGTAAGGACCTTCGCGTTGTCTTTTGGTGGCACGGCATGAAGAGAGACGTAGTGCTTTTTGTGTCAAAATATATGGCCTGTCAGCAAGTCAAAGCCGAGCACCAGCGACCGGACGGGGAGATATAGAACATCGCCATTCCAGAGTGGAAATAGGATCACATCACTATGGACTTCGTTGTTGGCTTGCCGAGGACGCCGCGGGGAAACGATGCCATCTGGGTCATCGTCGATCGACTAACCAAGTCAGCGCACTTTATCGCTATCAAAGTTACTTGGAGCGTCGACCGCCTTGCTCAGATATACCTTGATGAAATAGTTTGGCTGTACGGGGTCCCAGTTTCTATCATCTCTGATCGGGATGGACGGTTCGTAGCCGCTTCTAGAGTAGCCTTCATTCAGTACTGGGGACCAAGTTGAAGTTCAGCTCAGCTTATCATCTTCAGACTGACGGCCAAACAGAGCGGGTGAACCAAATCCTCGAAGACATGTTACGACTCTGTACGATCGACTTGAAGTCAAGTTGGGACATCCATCTACCGCTGGCCGAGTTTGCATACAACAACAGCTATCAGTCCAGCATCCAAATGGCACCATATGAAGCTTTGTACGGCCGGAAGTGCAGATCGCCCATTTGCTGGGATGAAGTCGGGGAACGACAGATACTTGGTCCGGAGCTGGTGGAGCAGACCGTGCTGAAGGTCAAGTTAATACGAAAGAGATTGAAGATAGCACAAAGCCGGCAGAAAAGCTATGCCGACATGTACCGACGCCCCCTCGAGTTCTTGGAAGGCGACCATGTATTCCTGAAGGTGATGCATATGCGTGAAGTTTCCCGGTTCGGTGCGAAAGGAAAGTTGAGCCCAAGATTTGTTGGCCCGTTCGAAATATTGAAGCGAGTTACCCCGGTAGCTTACCAAATCGCCTTGCCGCCTGCGTTGTCAGAGGTACATGACGTCTTTTATGTATCGCAATTGAGGAAGTATGTGCATGATCCGAGCCATGTTGTGGATTTGGGTAAGCTAGACCTTGTCACGCCCCGACCCGGAATCACCCGAATCATCGTCCTCGCTGGGGCGTGATGCCGCACGAGCCTGGAGTTGCGCTCGTACAAGACAAGATGACAAGTTCTCAAATGGTTATCTTTGAGTTGAACGTTAACAACGAAAGGCAAAACAGAGGATACGAAAACGATTCTCTTTATTGATATTCGAAATCAAATTACAAAGGCTTTCGATAGCCCAACGGAATTTGCCAGATTGGCTATAACACTCAAGTTCTCTCTTGCCTACAAAGGATTTCGCCGTTCCATACATCATGCCTTCTATATCTCGGCCGCATCAATCCTGTCGCGAGTCCGAACGTCAATGCGATCACACGCTTCAATACGCTTCGACATTTCCAAGCCTCAATGCATTCAAGCGAAGCTCCACCGCGAGCAGACCAATCCCTGAACCTGCTAGCAAACTAGTGGGGGATTAGTACTTTCGTCCTCGCTGTACTGATCAAAAACCCACTTAACAAACCGACATTTAGTATTATATTGATTCATGCAAACATACAATTTAGTTCTCTTTCTATGTTCTCCTTAGGATGAGTTCATGGCATATTCGAAGACTGTAAAGCATGGCAAGCATGTTATTCAATTCGTATAAGTAAACAGGCAAGCAATCTCGTGTTTGATTCATGGCGCAACTTAACAATATCGACGCACTCGCCCTTGCACCGACGCAAGGTGAATACGCCTATCCGTTTTCCCTGTCATGTTATGAGTGCTCGCTATTCAGGATCCATCCATGCAGGATTTGTGCATACCTTGCACTTCCAAACCCGTCGCCCTTAACTATATGAAGGTCACTAGCTTTTCGGACTAGAATGGACTTATATTTATCGAATCGAAACATAAGACGATGTTAACTCCGTGCGGTTGCTAACCAACATCGGAGGCCACCGAAATAATCGCAGCAAGTGGCTTATCACATTCACCAGAAGGTCGCTACCCTTCTAAATGAAGTGCACCAACAATACCGAAAATGAATCCCTCCTAGGCCGAACGGTCCCAGCGCCCTGGCACGCCGCGTTCGAGAGAATACCCATGCACGGGCTTTTATATCTTTAAGTCCATTTGACCATGCAACGAATCTTATCTTTCATATAACCAAGCAAGTTCGCTTATCTCTATTTCAATTGGCACAATCGCCCGAATGTCCTCAACGAACGCCCGAAGGCCATGGACATTTCGAAGGCACCATGCCGCCTTATCATCTCGTATTTCTTCCGTTAACTTCCTATGTTCTTACGTCTCATACTTCGTTTCAATATTTCAATGGCATCATACCTCAACTCGATGCTCTTCAACCGAACGACCCGAAGGTCCCGAACACCTTTCGAGATATTATGTCATATCCGACAGTTCCGCCACATTCATGCCACAATTGTATTCTTTCGCAACGAAGCCATCTTTATTATCTCGTGCACGAAGGCATGTTTCGACCGTATTTTCGATGTTCTATGACTTAGCATTCAATGTCCGTGACTTGCGCGCTAGGGCGCTCGCCTATTGTCTTTCAATGTTCTAGCCATTCTAACTCGTGCGCGAAGGCACGGTATGGTTTGTGCACTAAGGCACTCGCCGAGTACAGTTATCTCATGTTCTTGCAGCTTGCGCACCGAGGCGCTCGCCTTTGTGATACCCAATGTTTCATAGCGACTCGTACGTCTGTCGTACGATTCATTTCAATTGTTCTATCTTAGTGTTCGACACGCACTACGTTTATCTCGCTATCGAGCCACGCCTGTGGCGTTGATAGGTTAACTTAGCAATCAATGATATGTATTTTACTTAAGCATGACGGAGTAGAAAAGAGAGTTAATGTCCCCCCACCTTGAATCAATGTGCCTTGTCGTTTCGCCGAGCCGTTGCGGCTCGATTTTACAACTTCGTTGCACGGCCACTCTCCTGACTTAGCCATTCGAGCACTTCGTGTTTATTGAATTATACGTCCGATTTGGCTTACCGTGCCAACGCCTCAGTCCGTCGCAAGGCGACGATTTGCTTTTCGCGGACCCCTTACTGAATAAGGCAAAAGATCGACCTCTAACATTTCAGCGTAAACGTATAGCCTGCACATGAAACCAACTAAAATCAATACTTGCATTGATTCGGACTTGCGCCTTGGTCGATTCAATTTCTTAGAATCTTCGAGCCGTCTCAACGCACTTATCCTTCGAGGCAACGCGGCGCTTCGCATCGATTCACTCGATGCATTCTTTGGGACAAGGTGACTCTTCACATCGACTTAGTTCGATGCATTGCTCGGGACAACTTAACACTTGCATCGTTAATACTCGATGCGTTCTTCGGGTCAAAACGTTTCTCGGGACAAGGTAACTTTTGTATCGATTCGCATCGATACGCAATCGGGTCAACGCTACTCTTCGAGTCAACGACTCAGCATAATGCACCGTACGGAGTGGGGCATTACATAATATACCACTCAAAATAAGGTTCGTCCCGAACCGAAACCAATACTAAATTTCTAAGGGTTTTATTAGATCGTTCCATGATCTCGTCTCACTATCGTTTGGATCGTACAACTTAGTTTGGAATCATACACATATTTTAGGCGTCCCACCAATATATGTATTTCAGCCAAGCTCAGTTTTAAGATATCGGAACAACGCAAACACGTAACATCTTATTCTCAATAACTTGCCCTCTCGTATTCTCGATCGGACTTGGGCTCTAACATAAGTTCTCGAAATTCTATTGCATATGCATATTGATACATACGCGATCCGCCAACAAAAGTTAAGGCACACGATGCGATTCAAAAATTGCATTTCTCACTTTGTACGTTTCATCGGGACTATCAATTCTACGCGTCGCGTCAAGCCGTCGCGCATCCGATCACAACGAGTCTCCGCAACACCTTGCGTTCGGCGTCACTATCCAACGATTTCTTATGTTTCACTTCGTATCCTATCTCAACATGATTCTCTTTTGTTGACTTGCAAAGCATCAACATTCAGGACTACGTCCGCTAGGTGACTTACCAAGATACCGTGCTCAAATCCTTCCGACGCAAGTTTAAATTGACATTGCACAAAGGCCACAATCTATCCGACATAACAGTTTACATCATGGTGACGGTGCTCAAGGCAACGATCGCCTTGACACGAAGGTCTTTACGATGCGCCTTACGTTCGATTCCTAACGATTAGGAATTCACTTTCCGAATTCTCGACTTATCCGTCTCGCAACATCGAACATAATTTCGATTCACGCAAGCTCAATTGCAAGGTGAATCCGAATCTAACGACATAACTCATAAGTCATTCCCTCATTGTTCCCTCTCGTGCATAGCACGATTCTCGCAATCGCCTATCCGAATCACCAAGTTCGTTGGTGAATTTCTAGTTTGATCGTCGACCAACATAACCATTCAAATATTCATCCGACGAATACTCAAATTTAACTATATCATTCTCAATCGAAAGTTGTTCCAACAATTCTCAATCGCCTAGACTTATCATCAACATGCACCACATTGTATTTGTTATCGATACAATCTCATATGCGATATCGCATGGGTCATCTTACGGTCTGCAACATTCAATTTGATTTGGCGGTCAAGTCTTCTAGGGTCAGCTGCCCCGAAGCTATGCTCGATAATTGTGGATCATCACCGAATGACAGTTTACTACGAACCATGCTATATCTTATTTCGGAGCCAAATCACGTTCCGACGATTTCTATGCGACTACCCAAATCCGTACATAACCATTTCTATCGGCGCAACTGATGCGCAACTATCCTCCGAGTAAAGTCATGCACGGCCATCGATGATTCCACAATTTATGAAACATCTACTCGTATTGAGTTCATGTCTATTTTATTTCTGGGTCGACACACGAGATTCTATACGCATCGAGCAATCGTCGATGACTTATAGTCTCGTCTTTGATCAATCACAAAATTTATGATCAACCAAGTTCGTTCATTCTCGTATCGTTACTTACAAAATTTCATAGCACGAGGCACACTCTATTTTGTATTCTCACATCGCTTACGTTTCCTTACGTATCGATCTCGATACGCCGTATCCATTTCGATAACGTAAGGGTCAACTTTGAATCCGTTTCAACGTCAACTTAACTCGCATCGCATACATCCAAGTTCGCATCGAACTTTTACATACGCATCGACTCGTTCTCCGATTTGCCGCATCCCGCTATACTTCGATCGCGTAACTGAGTTACCGATTATCCAACATCGAACCCTCAAGTCATACGATCTCGCCCTCTAAGTTTCGCATGTTTTCAGTCGTACACAAATGAGTTTCGCCGTAACGTAACCAACTATTTCTTAGGCACGATTACTCGCATCAACCAACTTTCTTATCGAAGTCGCACATCGTGCGATTCAATTACAATTCGCATCGCCCAACTTTCTATCGAAATCGTAAGTCGTGGGGTTCGATTCGCCTAGCCGAATATTTCAATCGGGATCGCAAGTCGTGCGATTCGATTATAATTTGTATCGCCCAACATTTTTATCGAGCTCGCAAGTCGTGCGGTTCGATTTCAATGTTTCGAGTTTCCTATCCCGTCGATCCGATTATTGTCTCAAGGCATAATTGTTTCGCTAGTTTCCGTCATTCGACCGACACATAATTTTCAATCGACGTATCATTCAATGTTACAAGTCACGCCTTACCGTTCTAACCGATCATCGAAGAACACTTGCATCAACATGCCGTCATACAAATTCTTATTCGAGACTCGGTGCTATCCCGTCCGTTGCGGACAAACCTTCCGCAATTCTCACAATACGTCGATGTAATTCATCGCACAAATGGTATTACATATACCACTCGAAATCGAGCCATTCATTGCATCGGTGGTATGCCATATACCACCGAGAAATCAAGTTACTTTCGTCGCAACGTACTCTTTACGAACCAACGATCTCATCCGACTCACGATTTTTGCAGTGATCGTGCTTGATCACAACCGTAACTCTGATTAATCAGAATCCGACGCAACTCGGCCAATGTTTTCATTCGCCAACACAAGCTCGGTGCGCAACCGAACCGATTTCGTTTCTTGATTTATAACTTTTGTTTTCTTCCGTTGCATCTTGTGCAAAATTTTATTCTCGATATCTGTTGCACTTCGTGCAGCGATTACTTTGATACGCGTTGTACCACGTGCAATAATTTCTTTCAATACGCATTGCACGTTGTGCAATGATTTATTTCCGATATTTACCGTACCTTGTGCATCGATTTATTTTCGACATCTGTTGCACCTCGTACAACATTTTATTTCTGACATTCAAAGTCAATGCTCAAATCCGTTCAACACATTCGATATTGACTTATCGCTTTCATCGTAAATGCACATTCAAAATCGATATGTGAATCCGCTCGACACATTCAATATCAACTTTTATTTTCTTTTCAACGCATCATTTACAATCAATGCGTGGCAATTGCTGCAGCAACATTCCATGACTATCATTGTATCGATGCAACCAACATTTATCGTATCGATCGTTGCAAACAACGAATATCTCAATTTCAATTCACAACGTGTTGCATCCGCAGCAACATATCCTTGAATTCACATCTCGCAACTTGTTGCACTTGCAGTAACATGCCTTTTCCGACTTTTCCAGCAAACACCATGTAATTTCCAAACAACACGCGGCAAAATTACATGATTTGTATTAGACTTATTGTATGGAACATCCAGTGCGGCATCGAGTAGAGTCAAGAGTGATTTCGATTGGTGGTGGGCAACTCTTTGGAATGGTAATGAAGCAAGCGTCCAGAGGAAATTGAGCCTAGAGCTCTAATACCAATTTGTCACGCCCCGACCCGGAATTACCCGAATCATCGTCCTCGCTGGGGCGTGATGCCGCACGAGCCTGGAGTTGCGCTCGTGCAAGGCAAGATAACAAGTTCTCAAATGGTTATCTTTGAGTTGAACGTTAACAACGAAAGGCAAAACAGAGTACACGAAAACGATTCTCTTTATTGATATTCGAAATCAGATTACAAAGGCTTTCGATAGCCCAACGGAATTTGCCAGATTGGCTATAACACTCAAGTTCTCTCTTGCCCACAAAGGATTTCGCCGTTCCATACATCATGCCTTCTATATCTCGGCCGCATCAATCTTGTCGCGAGTCCGAGCGTCAATGCGATCGCACGCTTCAATACACTTCGGCATTTTCAAGCCTCAACGCGTTCAAGCGAAGCTCCACCGCGAGCAGACCAATCCCTGAACCTGCTAGCAAACTAGTGGAGGATTAGTACTTTCGTCCTCGCTGTACTGATCAAAAACCCACTTAACAAACCGACATTTAGTATTGTATTGATTCATGCAAACATACAATTTTGTTCTCTTTCTATGTTCTCCTTAGGATAAGTTCATGGCATATTCGAAGACTGTAAAGCATGGCAAGCATGTTATTCAATTCGTATAAGTAAACAGACAAGCAATCTCGTGTTTGATTCGTGGCACAACTTAACAATATCGACGCACTCGCCCTTGCACCGACGCAAGGTGAATATGCCTATCTGTTTTCCCTGTCATGTTATGAGTGCTCGCTATTCAGGATCCATCCATGCAGGATATATGCATACCTTGCACTTCCAAACCCGTCGCCCTTAACTATATGAAGGTCACTAGCTTTTCGGGCTAGAATGGACTTATATTTATCGAATCGAAACATAAGACGATGTTAACTCCGTGCGGTTGCTAACCATCATCGGAGGCCACCAAAATAATCGCAGCAAGTGGCTTATCACATTCACCAGAAGGTCGCTACCCTTCTAAATGAAGTGCACCAACAATACCGAAAACGAATCCCTCCTAGGCCGAACGGTCCCAGCGCCCTGGCGCGCCGCGTTCGAGGGAATACCCATGCACGGGCTTTTATATCTTTAAGTCCATTTGACCATGCAACGAATCTTATCTTTCATACAACCAAGCAAGTTCGCTTATCTCTATTTCAATTGGCACAATCGCCCGAATGTCCTCAACGAACGCCCGAAGGCCATGGACATTTCGAAGGCACCATGCCGTCTTATCATCTCGTATTTCTTCCGTTAACTTCCTATGTTCTTACGTCTCATACTTCGTTTCAATGTTTCAATGGCATCATGCCTCAACTCGATGCTCGTCAACCGAACGACCCGAAGGTCCCGAACACCTTTCGAGACATTATGTCATATCCGACAGTTCCGTCACATTCATGCCACAACTGTATTCTTTCGCAACGAAGCCATCTTTATTTTCTCGTACACGAAGGCACGTTTCGACCGTATTCCCGATGTTCTATGACTTAGCATTCAATGTCCGTGGCTTGTGCGCTAGGACGCTCGCCTATTGTCTTTCAATGTTCTAGTCGTTCTAACTCGTGCGCGAAGGCATGGTATGGTTCGTGTACTAAGGCACTCGCCGAGTACAGTTATCTCATGTTCTTGCGGCTTGCGTACCGAGACGCTCGCCTTTGCGATACCCAATGTTCCATAGCGACTCGTACGTCTGTCGTACGATTCATTTCAATTGTTCTATCTTAGTGTTCGACATGCACTACGTTTATCTCGCTATCGAGCCACGCCCATGGCATTGATAGGTTAACTCAGCAATCAATGATATGTATTTTACTTAAGCATGACGGAGTAGGAAAGAGAGTTAATGTCCCCCCACCTTGAATCAATGTGCCTTGTCGTTTCGCCGAGCCGTTGCGGCTCGATTTCATAACTTCGTTGCACGGCCACTCTTCTGACTTAGCCATTCGAGCACTTCGTGTTTATTGAATTATACGTCCGATTTGGCTTACCGTGCCAACGCTTCAGTCCGTCGCAAGGCGACGATTTGCTTTTCGTGGACCCCTTACTGAATAAGGCAAAAGATCGACCTCTAACATTTCAGCGTAAACGTATAGCATGCACATGAAACAACTAAAATCAATACTTGTATCGATTCGGACTTGCGCCTTGGTCGATTCGATTTCTTAGAATCTTTGAGCTGTCTCAACGTACTTATCCTTCGAGGCAACGTCGCGCTTCGCATCGATTTACTCGATGCATTCTTTGGGACAAGGCGACTCTTCGCATCGACTTAGTTCGATGCATTGCTCGGGACAACTTAACACTTGCATCGTTAATACTCGATGCGTTCCTCGGGTCAAAATGTTTCTCGAGACAAGGTAACTTTTGTATCGATTCGCATCGATACGCAATCGGGTCAACGCTACTCTTCGAGTCAACGACTCAGCATAATGCACCGTGCTGAGCGGGACATTACAGACCTGAAGGCGGACTTGTCATATGTCGAAGAGCCGGTGCAAATCTTAGAGCGCAAGGATAAACTTCTCCGCAATCGTGCTATTCCCCTCGTCCGCGTCCTCTGGAGGAACCATTCAGTCGAAGAGTCGGTGTGGGAGCTTGAGTCAGAAATGAAGGAAAAGTTCCCTTTATTGTTCTCTTAGAGGTAGGTTCTATTTTAAGTTTCGAGGAAGAAACTTTTTCTTAGTTGGTTATGGTGTAGTGCCCCGTCCCTACATCGTGTCCCGTACTCGGTCTGCGGGGTACGGGAGAAAGGAATATTGTCGCTATCGATTCGGTCGGGACCGATAGGTCGGGATCGACCGAGTCGATCGAACGGGAACGGTTGAATTAAGATTCATTCCTCGTTATGGAATGTCTTCTTCGGAACCAAGTCCCATATTCAGCGGGCTGTGCCTCGAGGATTGACTCTGCGGCTGAGTCGGGAGAGACCTTCCGTTGCTCTGCTTTTCACGCCGCTTGTGTTGGTTTTGGCTTTGTTTTCTGAATGCGCTTTCGTGAATGTTTTCGATGGTTTTCATGGCTTGCATTTCGAACTCGCATTTCCTATCGAACTCCTTGAATAATGCAGTGTTCTAATCGGTTGCTTGTACGATTTCAGGTAATCGCGTAGGCGACGTCTAGCGCGGCCAACAAGTCCTCTCGCCGAAGTAAACTCAAGGTGAGTGGCTGACCCTTCTCTTCTCGACCCCCTTCTTAGGAGAATCGGTAGTGTTGATGCGGATGAAAGAATGAATGCAAGGGCACGAACACGATAAAAATGAACAAGTTTCAAAGAAAAAGTAGGCTATATCTTCATGACTAAAAAGAATTGTCTTTGCACGGTCATTGGACAACTCGTGCACGAGGAACGGCTTCCTCGAGCGATACCCCGAAACACGGGATCGTTTCGGCCTAGGAGGAAGCAAAAGATAGCTGTGCTCGACGAAAGCAAAAATATGGCTAGTCGGGAGAACTTGCAGCGGGGCTCGCTACCCGCGCTGAAAGGATCGCCGT